>CM053585.1:117147744-117202051 GCA_028646515.1 Pseudochirops corinnae | reverse complement strand
TCTCCCACATCTATAGGACTATACAATGATCATTAATTTCTATGCAGACAGATGAGCTTCAGGTCCTGCACGACCATCAGTTCTCAACTCAATCAAGACACAATGATGCCCACCCGTCTCTTCTGACTCCAGAGTAAGGAATTCATTGTTTCAGAAGGGTTTCACATCATGATTGAAACAAAGCAGTTTTTCAGTGAACCCTCAGTTACTCAGAAATTTTAATTCTCCAAAATCCTCTACAATCCCCCCTTTCATAATTATCTTGGCTATAGTTTGACTATACATTGAATTACACCAGACCATATAAAAATAGGTTCAAAATCCACTAACTATGCTTCCTGAATTAACAATGCCTAGAGATGCCCCAATAAAAGGGTCCCAAGATAGCAAGCACAGATAAAGCCAAGCAGCTGGCCAGGATCAGATGACACGCTCTCTTCCACAATAGTAACCATAGATAGGGTCACAGACTTAGAGTTAGAAGGGGTCTTACTGGTCATTTAGTCCAATCCTCCTCTTTTTAAGAACCAGGACACTGCAGCTCAGAGAGATGACGGGCTTTGTCACACGGTTTATAGAAGACCTTGCATTAATGAAGTTCTTTATAGCATTATCTCCTTTGATCTTCACAACATTCCTATGAGAAGGGAGGGAAGGTTAAAATAAGCTTCTCATTTGATCCTCACAACAATCCTGAGAGGTAGGTGCTGTTATTACCATTTTGCATTTGAGGAAATTGAGGCAGAGGTTAAGTGACTTGTCTAGGGTTACACAGCTAGTAAGTGTCTGAAGCTAGATTTGAACTCAAGTCTTCCTGAAAGCAGTCCTGGCACTCTATCTAGCTACCTCTAGCAGTAAGAGGTCAAATGTTCTTTGTTGTTGTTGTTCAGCCATGTGCAAGTCTTCACGATCCCTTTTGGGGTTTTCTTGGCAAAGACACTGGAGTGGTTTTCCATTTTGTTCTCCAGCTCATTTTACAGATAAGGAAACTGAAGCAAACTGCCCAGGTTCATACAGCTAGGAAGTGTCTGAGACCAGATTTGAACTCAGGTCTTCCTGACTCTAAGCCCAGTGTTCTATTTACTGTGCCCCTAGCTAAGAGAAGAACAAATGTCCTTATTCTTATTTTATAGATGAAGGAATTGAGGGTCAAAGAGATAAAGTGATTTGCTTGAAGAAAGAGGGCCAGGACTCAAACCCTGATCTCCTGGGAGGCAGCAAAAACAAGCCCTGACCTGGGAATCAAGCAACCCTGATTCTAGTATCAGCTATGTCCATAATTCACCTTGTGACCTTGAGCAAGTTATTTGGAGGCGTCACAGTAAAGTGAAAAGAGCACTTATTCTTCAGAGAACCAAGGTTCAAATCCCACCTCTGGCACGTAGCACCTCTGTGACCCTGTCATGACTCAGTTTCTTCATTTGTAAAATGAGAGAATTGGACTATCTGGCCTCCAAGTCCATCTTCCCAGTTTCAAAGCTATAAGTCTATAAGTCATTTCCCCTCTTGAGGCCTTAGTGTCACCTTTGTAATGATGGGGTTAAATTAAATTAGCTCTAAGCTCCCTTCTGGCTCCAACATTCAATGCTCTCCAGTCTAGGAGAAGTTCCACCTCATCACAATGTCAAACGAAGTCTAAGGCCCAGAGCACAGAATATGCAAATATTTAATGCCTCGTCCCCCCTTCTGACAACACAAGGACTGTTTATAGAAGATGGATGCCTCTGGCTGTTTCCATTTGGGGATGGCTGTCCTTCAGACAAGCCTAGAGCATCAAGGCTAGTCCCAAGAAAGAGTCTCAGAACCTTAGGTCTATCCCAAGAAAATGCTCCTGGGAAGAATTCTTTGGGGTTCATTGCCAGGGAGAAGCTATTCCCTGGCCGTACTGTCGACTGGAGCTGAGTAGAGCACCTGGTTTTCTCCTCTTTCTGATAAGGCCTATCATTGAGGGCTGACACTTGGAAAGTTTCCTGGACTGTGGTCCAGCCCCTACTGTAGCTGATGGGATCCACTTGCATTATCAGCCACACCTTTTTTTTTTTTTTACCACTTCCCCTTTCATGGGGTTAATCTGAAAGAATGATTTCTAAACAAAAAGGAAGGGCACCCAAAAGATGCTCCCACACACTAAGGCAAGAATAGAATGGAGAAGTAGTGGTGGTTCTGTGTGTGCACATACATGGGCACATGCATGTGCAAGGCATGGAAATGTACATGTGCGTGCCCAGGTCTTCCTGTCAAGTACAGGTGGCCTTGCATGGGTTTGTCTATGAGATTTGCATTAATTTGGCAAGCTATTAAAGCTTATTAATAGTTATTAAAGTTTAAAGCTGCAATAGGCCTTTTGGGACACAATGTGTTTGTGTATGTGTGCATGCATACATGCATACACACATACTTGTGAACAAAATCCAACTTTGTATATGTCAGATCTCAGTCCCCGATGGCAAGCATCACAGTAAAGGGAAAAAGCAGTAGACTTGGAGTCAAAGGAGAGACGAGTTCAAATCCTTCCTCTAACAATAACTGTGAGTAAGACTTTTAATCTCTAATGTCTCATTTTCCCTGTCTGTAAACTGAGAACAATAATAATCATAGTGCCTACTCTGAGAGACAGAGACAGACAGACAGACAGAGAGGGAGAGAGCTGAGCAGGGAGTCAGGAAGACCTATGTTCAGATTCTGCCTCTAACATATGCTAGCTGTGTGATCCTGACAAGTTGATTACCTTGTCAGAGCCACAGTAACTCTACAAGGTGTTAAATTACAGTTGAGTTGATGATCAGCATGAGTGAAGGGAGTTTCCCCACTGGGACTTCCCCCTCCAGGAAACCACAGGTCTGGAACAACAATAGTACCTAAATAACAGGGTTGTTGTCAGGTTTAAATAAGATAATGTCCATAAAAGTATTTGTAAACAATGAAATGCCATAGAAATGTCAGCTATTATTTCTAGGATTTGAATCTGCTTGAATCTGCGGGATGAATTCATGTGTTCACATGTTGTCTGTGGGATTAATGGCAGTCTTGCTAATGGTGCAGATTTTGTGCTGAGGAGGCGTGCTGGGGCGGAGGCCACTGGACCTATAAAGGCCAGGTGTGCACTGCCCAGTTGAGGCAGATAAGCCATCAGCCACTCCATCACACACCTGTCCCTGAGTCAGAAATAGCTACTTTCCTTTCCTAGGGAAGAACAGAGGCCAGGAGGAGAGAGTTGGTGACGTAGGTCACCTCTCCCACAACTGGGATGCATTACTTGGCAGCTGTCCTTCTACTTGGCACCAAAAAATCCACCAAGGCAAAGGAATAAGGGATTCTGGGAGGATGGCAGAACACGTCCCAGAGATGACAAAGTCAAAGTCTACCCTACAACCCTGGGGTGAGCTCACGGAGAGGGGCTGGCCTTTCTGACTCCCTTTCCCTGGGGTTCTGTCTGTCTTCCCCCTTGGATTATGACTTGCTGGCAGTAGCTAGTTATGTATACAATTACTACTCTCTATTGGCTGGTAAGATAAGTTCCACAAAAAATACATCCCAGAGCCCCCATAAGCGGGAATTTGTGACAATCTAGACTTGGGTTAAACTAAGCTGGGCTTAAGAATTTTGTTTATTTGGACCAGACCTGTAATTTCACTGGTGTAGAGAGTTATAAAGAAGGAATTTAAATTACCAGTGCGGGCCTGCACCAATGTAGAGAAAAGCTCAAGTCAATCTATGCTAAAATATTGGGTAAATGACTTTAGGCTACCTGAGACACCAGAGACCAGAGGACCAGGAGTCAAGGCTCTTTTCAAACTGGTTTCAAATTGGTTTGTGCAATAGAAAATTACGCCTCACTGATCTACTAGAGGTATTTGAAAGGGTGTAAACCAACAACAACAACAGACAAAACAGCAGAACAAAAGGAAACCAGGAAATGTAATCAATTTTCTGAAGACTTGCCAAAAGCCCCTAATAGGGTTTGAGCCAAAAGCTTTAACATATGTAGATATATTTTGATTGATCAGAGAATTGGGAATTGCTTTAAAATCAAGAAATAAAAGGAAAGGAAAAACATGGACACTTTTCTGGATGAAGGAAGGTCAAGTGTTGAAGGAGGAAAGTAAACAAAATATTTCACTAGTGTACTCATCTTTCAACTTAGGGGGGATGATCTTTGGTCAGGAAAAGGTTAAGAAATTTCCCCACCTTCTGATCCTGTCTCTCTACTCAAAGATCCTTAGTTTTTTTTTTTTTGGAGGCAAGGCAATTGGAATTAAGTGACTTGCCCAAGGTCACACAGCTAGTAAGTGTCAAGTATCTGAGGCCACATTTGAACTCAGGTCCTCCTGACTCCAGGGCCAGTGCTCTATTCACTGTGCCACCTCACTGCCCCAATCCTTAGATACTTTTGTCCTATAGGACTCTGATTTGGAGCAGGGTAAATCTCCCTCTCTCAATAGGCCAGGGGCACAGGGCAGAGTAGTCATTCCTTGTCACAGCATGCAGAATCCTGAGGTCTCGAAAGCCTCAAAAAGACATTGAATAGCAAGAAGGAGGCCTTACCTGTCTTCCAGTAGGCCCTCCATTACCTGACAAGACTACCCTAGGGAGATGGCGCTTTCTCTATAGAGAGGGGAAACACACCCACATTAAGAGCTAGGAACTAATGACCCCCAAAGGAAAGACTTCCCTAGGTCACCCATAGAAACATTTGTGGAGAAGAGCTGGAAAGAAACCTCTGAATAAAATCCAGAATAAGTGCTGCCTGGAGTCAGAAGGACCTGGGTTCCAATTCACCTCTAAAGTTTGCTACTTGTGTGACCTTGAACAAGACACTTATCCTCCCTGGGTCTCAGTTTCCCCATCCGTAAAGTGAGGAGATTGGACTGAATATCTGCTGAAGTTTCTTTCAACTCTAGCCCTGTGATCCTTCAGCCTCCCTAACTCAACTCCCAGAAAGATCTTAGTGAAGTCTGCCAAAGAAGACTTGAGCCTCTGTAGAGCACTGGGTGTTTTGGTCAAAGCCCAGGGGGACTCAGTATACTTCAAATGAATATGCTCACTGACTGGCAATAATTTGGTCTCTGGAGAGATATTGGAGGCCCTTGGCTAACCGAATTATTCTCTTGCTCTGAGCCAACTTCCCTATTTGAGTCTGCTAAAGCTGGGGGTGGAAAGCGCCTTCCTGTAATGAAAGGGTTAATCTCACCACTGAAACTCCCAGCCAGTCATTCAGAGTCTTTGACACCCAAATTTCAGTGGCTCCCAGGGCATTTTAGGGGCCTTTTCCCCTAATCCATTTACTTTGCTCCTTCCTCTATCACTGTATCTTTTTCCTCACTTCCAATTCTATCCCTTTCTTGATCTCTTCTCCCTTTCCTGATCCTCTCAGCCTATTTTATTCCCCTTTCTTATTCTCTCCTGAAATATTTTTCTCTCTTTCATCTTACACATCATGCTTTCTTTCTTTCTCAGGTACACCCACCCCTGCCTTGGTTTTTCTCTATCATTTTCACTCTCTTTCCTTTCATTTCCTCAGTTATTAGGTGTTCCTGGTTTGTGAGGTCATGAGTGGCTTTGGAGAGGGCTCACAGAGCAACTTGGGAGAATCTTCCCAAATTTGCATTCCTTCCTATTTCTTCAGGCCCAGATGTTGAAGGATAAACTGCCTGTCCCTTCCAGCTGTCCAGCTGGACACAGGCTCAAAAGAAAAGTTCATGTTGGGCAAAGGTATGCAGAAGGTGAGTTGCAGTGGGTTATCCTTTGTGCCCCCCTCACAGCCCAGTTGATGCTAATCCCTACTGGGTATCTAGACAGCTTCATTGGCCATACTTGCAGTCCAAAAGTCCCTCTGGGACTTCCTTCCCTGACTCATCATTCCCACTCCTCCCACAACCCTCTACAGTGAGGGCTCAGAGCTGCTCATGTAGGAATCCCTTCTTCCAGCATCCTGAATAGCTTCTGATGTGCATACTTCCAATGAAAGGAAATGGCATTGTGGAGGGAAAGTAGACTTTAAGTCTGAGAGACCTAGATTCAAATCTTGACCCTGACACTCATTAGCATCATGACCACGAGCAAATTACCTAAACTGTAGTGAATGTCAGATTGGTCATCTGTAAAGTATGAAGAAGAAGAATGGGTGTAGTGCTCACTTCACAGAGATGCTGTGAGGTTCAAATGAGATAATGTTCGCTGAGCCCTTGGTGAACTTTAAATTACTAAATGTGCCATTTATTTCTATTGCTGGACAGCAAATTCTTGCTCCCCAATCCCTGCAGCCAGGCCTTCTGGGTCTCCCTTTACCACCCTCCACCTTCCCCTCTAGGTCCTCTCAGCCCCCAATTTCACTCTAAGGAAGGCTAATATTTTCAGACCTTAATTTCAAATCCCCAGGGCCCCTCAAGCCTTTGCCCAGCCTGTTATTTTGCAGAATTTCTCTTACAACCGCCCACTCTCCAGTTCTGCTTATTACTCTTGCCCCTGAGTGGGAGCTGACTCACAAGAGGGGTGTGGGGGGGGAATTTTAAGCTATTTCAAAACCTTTACCAGAAAATTAGGGGTTTCATGTAGTCCTTGTTTATAAAAAGAACCTCCTCAAAAAAGTCATTATAAATTCATATGTGTATGGAAAGAGTTAATAGGTTGAGTGGTGGGGACCTTCCAAGGCTAGAGAGGAACCAGTCTCCCTACTCACACCTTGTATGTCTTGTTTGAATAGAGCAGGTAGTTGCAGAAGTTTGACTAAGATTCATAAATCCTAGAACTAAAAAGGATCTTAGAGGTTCTTTAGTCTAAACTCTTCGTTTTACAAAGGAGAAAGCTGAAGGGCCCAGAGAGATGAAGCAACTTATTGAAGACTGCAGATTAGAGCCCAGGTTTTTGGGCTCCCATCACACAGTACTTTCCTCAAGTGCTTGCTGCCTCTCTCTGGTTCATTCCTGGAGTACCCAGGGAGACAGGGTCCCAAGTAAATACAGGTTAGTTTCTCAAAGGGTTTGTGATTTTATAGGAAGTTGGGAGATCGATATTTTTTCAAGAAGACTATCAGAATAGTCCATCCAGGTAAGGGTATATCCTAGCCTCTTCTCTCTGGACCCAATCTGGAATGATTGAATGAATATTATAACCAAAGCCATACCTTGAGTGAAGAAGGCACTGGAGCTTTGCTCTAGGGTGCTGAAATCTTGAGGAAATTGTGGCCCCTCCCCCTCATTCCCCTCAGCTGATTTTGTCTTAATGACTTCTCTTATTTTGACAAAGTAGATTACAACTTTTTTGTTCCCCCCTCCCACTTAAGAATATTCTATTTTTTCAATTACATGTAAATATAGCTTTCAACATTCACTTTTATAATATTTTGAGTTTCCATTTCTTCTCCCTCCCTCCCTTCCCTCTCCCCTCCCCAAGACAACAAGCATTCTGATATAGGTTATACACATACAATTATATTAAACATATTTCCACATTAGTCATGTTGAGAAAGAAGAATCAGAACAAAAGGGGAAAACCATGAGAAAGAAAAAACAAAAAACAAAAAAAGTGAAAAGAGTATGCTTCAATCTGCATTCAGACTCCATAGTTCTTTCTCTGGATGACGGCAGCATTTTCCATCATGAGTCTTTTGGAGTTGTGTTGGATCATTGTATTGCTGAGAATAGATAAGTCTATCATAGTTGATCATCACACAATGTTGCTGTTACCATGTACGTTGTTCTCATGGTTCTATTCACTTCATTCAACTTCAGTTCATGCAAGTCTTTCCAGGTTTTTCTGAAATCCACCTGCTCACCATTTCTTATGCAACAACAGTATGCCATTATATTCATATACCACAACTTATTCAGCCATTCCCCAATTGATGGGCATCCCTTCAATTTCTAATTCTTGGCCACAACAAAAAGAGCTCCCATAAATCTTTTTACACATGTGGGTCCTTTTCCCTTTTTTATGATCTTTTTGGGATACAGACCTAGTAGTGGTATTGCTGGATCAAAGGGCATGCAGTTTTATAGCCCTTTGGGCATAGTTCTAAATTGCTCTCCAGGTTGGTTGGATCAGTTCACAACTCCACTAACAATGCATTAGTGCTCCAATTTTCCCAAATCTTTTCCAACATTTATCATTTTCCTTTTCTGTCATATTAGTCAATCCGATAGGTGGGAGGTGATACCTCAGAATTGTTTTAATTTGCATTTTTCTAATCAGTAGTGATTTAGAGCATTTTTTTATATGACTATAGATATCTTTAATTTCTTCCTCTGAAAACTGCCTGTTCATATCATTTGACCATTTATCAGTTGGAGAATGACTTGTCTTCTTATAAATTTGACTCAGTTCTCTATATATTTTTAAAATGAAGCCTTTATCAGAAACACTGGCAGTAAAAAATGTTTCCCAGCCTTCTGATTTCCTTTTTATCTTGGTTGCATTGGCTTTGTTTGTACAAAGACTTCTTAATTTAATATAATCAGAATTATCCATTTTGCATTTCATACAGTTCTCCATCTCTTGTTTGGTCATAAATTCTTCACTTCTCCATAAATCTGACAAACTCTTCCTTGCTCTCCTAATTTGCTTATGGTATCACCCTTTATGTCTAAATCATGTACCCATTTTGACCCTATCTTGGTATACAGTGTAAGATGTTGGTCCTAGGGATTGGGAACCACATGTGGCCTCAAGGTCACAGGTTTCTCACCCCTGGTCTAGTAGATTACAAATTTGATGTAAAGTTATCCATTCTGCTTGACCCAGGGACCAAAATTGTGAGCTATGACACTGATTAGAGCTAGGAAGGACCCTATAGATCATTCAACAGATCTCAGAGTGAAATCAAAGCCAAGGTATTAAATCCTGTGAGCTTCTTGAGAGCTGAACCCATTGCTGTGATTTGTAAATATTCACTACCACGATAAACTGAAATCTGGGAGAGAACCCAACCAACTGACACCCTGTATCAGAGAACTGAATCAGTAGACTATAACCTGCTTATTGCTACTTAGGATATTGCAAAGTTATCTAGCAAAGGTACTGAGGTTTTGACCAGAACTCAAAACTAGAACTGATGATGATTTGGAAGCTCAGATTTGGAAGTGTCCTTAAAAACCATCTATTCCAATTCCCAACCTGATGCAAGAAATTCTTCCAGTCTCCAGACTATGCTTGAATATTTCTTGTAATGGAGTGTTCACTCCTTCTCCAAACATACCATTCCATGGTTGGGCAACTCTAATATCCTTTCTTATATTGAGCTAGAATCAGCCTCCTCCTTATATCTTCCATTCATTGGTTTTCATCCTTTCTGCTGGTACTCTACAGAATAAATCTAATCCCTCTTCCATGTAATTGCTTTTCAAATATTTGTGCTGTCTAAGCCTTCTCTTCTTCTGCTAAGCATCCTCATTTGTACAAGAAACCAGATAAGAAGTACCGAAAGGGTCTATTATCACATGTATCTTACTTGGGAACACAGTTAAGAAAAGGCACTAGACACCCACCTCCCTGCCCCCTCCTGGTGACACTGCTTTTACCTTGCCCAAATTCAGCCCCAAATGTAGGCTATAGAGTGACCATGGCTATTGTAATTCTGAATGTGGAACCACAAGGCCCTATTTGTGTCCCCACAGGGAGATAACCCAAGCAACTTTTGCATAGCAAAATTCAGACAGTAAATTTTGATGATTTGCAGAGGGGGGAGAGGAGAATGGCAATCTTCTCTTTACCACCTTCCTCTTCCACACCCTACTGAACCCTGGCCCCACAATCCAGTGCATTTGGGGTAAATGTGGAAGAGGTGAGTGACTTCACTGAGATCTAGTTCATAGTGGGCTTGGAAGGTTCTCAAATTAGAAAGAATAATCATAATGTCTCCCGGCTCATGTGCTGCCTCCACAGATTGATGGATAAGTTCCCAAAGTGAGGGAAGAACAAACCAGCAGGTAGCTTCCAGGCAAGAAAGGAAATCAGGCCTCTAGGAAGATCTGAATTTCCTACAGGAAATACTGATCTGGCAAGTAGACAATTTGAAGCTATAAGCAGCATCAAGCACAACACCTTGTAAATTAACAAGCTATCTAGATACTTGTTGGATCAGATTGAATTTTCAGAGGACAAATGGGCTTGGAAGCCTCTGTACTTCCTGGAAAGATGTATCAGTAGTGATATGGGGGGGGGGGAGGGGGAAGGGTAGTCTGGGCAGCTAGGTGTCGAAGTGGATAGAACACTGGGGGCTTGGAATCAGGTTTGGAACTCATCTTCACATGTTCGAATACACGTTCAAATACATCTTCATGTTCAAATACAGCCTCAGACATGCACTAGCTGTGTGACACAAGGGAAAGTCACTTAACCCTGTTTTCCCAAGTTCCTCATCTGTTTAAAAAAAAAAAACTAGAGAAGGAAATGGCAAACTACTTCAATATTTTTGTCAAGAAAATCGGAAAATTGGGGTTGCAAAGTGTCTGGAACAACTCAACAACAACTAGTGGCAATCTCAGAAAAAGAAATTGAAAAAACCATAAATGAGCTCCCCAAAAATAAAACCCTAGTGCAAAATGGATTTATAAGGAAATCCTATCCAACATTTGAAGAATAGTCGATTCCAATTTTACATAAACTTCACAAAGATAAGAAGAGATTTCACAAATTTCCTTCTGTCATACAAATATGGTCTTAATACCTAAGCCAGGCAGGGTCAGAACAGAGAAAGAAAATTATAGACAAATATCTCTAATGAACACTGATGCCAAAATTTTAAATAAAATATTAGCAAAGAGTCTACATCAAACATTTTTAAAATATCATACACTATCAACAGGTTGTATTTATGCCAGGAGTACAGAATTGGTTCAATATTTGAAAATTACAAATATAATAGGCCATAGTTCTATAGACATACCATATGACCTATTGGTCTATGGTCTACAGCTAGATCTTATTGACATAATAAGATCAATAAAAATCATACAATTGTATCAATTACAATAAGCTCAACAAAATACAACACCCATTTCTGTTAAAAAGAAATACAAGGAAATAAGTGAATAAATGTACTTTTACTTAACATGGTAAGAAGTAGCTACCTAAAACCAAAAGCCAGTGTTATATAATAAGGATAAATTAGAGGTCTTTCTGAAATGATGAGGGTTAATGGCTTCTGTCATTTATTATAGTGGAGGTTGACGGACTTGATCAATGAAATCAGTCAATAAGCATTGACTAAAGGCTGACTATGTGCCAAATACTGTGCTAGGCACCAGGGATAAAAAGACAAAAATTAAACAATTCTTGCCTTCAAGGAGGAGTAGATTACAAATTTGATGTAAAGTTATCCATTCTGCTTGCCCCAGGGAACAGAACTGTGAGCTATGACACTGGTTAGAGCTAGCAAGGACCCTACAGATCCTTCTGTTGGGAGGAGCAACATGGGCAAATATTTTTGTTGAGTTGTTCTGTAGTCGTGCCCCACTCTTTGTGATCCCATTTGGGATTTTCTTGGCAAAGATACTGGAGTGGTTTGCCATTTTCTTCTCCAGCTCATTTTACAGATAAGGAAACTGAGGCAAACAGAGTTAAGTGACTTGTCTAGGGTCACACAGCTAGTGTGAGGTAAGCTTTGAACTCAGGAAAATGAGTCTTCCTGACTCCAGGCCCTGTACTCTAACCACTGTACCACCATGCAAATATTAGTGTGTGTAAAATATATGCAAAGTAAATTACAAGGTAATTTTGGTAGGGTAAGCTCTAGCACTAGAGGGATCAAGGAAGGGTTCATGTAAGAGGTGGTACTTTCATGGAAATGAGGAATTCCTGGAATCAGAATGGAGGAGGAAGTACATGCCGGGCATGGCAGATAGCCTATGGAAAGGCAAGAAGATCAGAGGTGGAATGTTGCATGTAGGGAACATCCAGATGAACAGTTTGGCTAAGTCATAGAGTATTGTGAAGAGAAGTCATCTGTAACAAATTTGGAAAGGTAGGCTGAAATCAGGTGGTAAAGGGTTTTAAACGTCAAAAAGAGGAATTTAAAAAATTTATCCCGTAGGCAAGAGCGAACCACTGTAGCTAGCAGAGCAGAGATGTGGTATCAGTGAGATGAGACGTCAGTGCTTTAGGAATATTACTTTGACAGCTATGTGGAGGATGGTTAGGAGATAGAAAATCTGCAAAGCACGAAGACCAACAAGGAGGTGGCTGCAAAAATCCCAGCAAGAGGTGATGGAGGTCTGTCTACATTAGGGTGGGGGCCGTTTGAACGGGGAGAAATTTATAAGGCTGACAACCAAATGGGGATGTGGGTGAAGGAGAAGAAATCAAATGCCGATCAAGTCATCAATGAACAGGTTTTTACTAAGGGTCTACTATGTGCTAGTCACTGTGCTAAGCCCTAGGGACACAAATACAGAGCAGGATGGCTCTGCTTGGGTAACTTGGGTGACTGGAGAGGAGTGTCCTTGATAGAAACAGGCAAGTAGGAACAGGGGTGAGTTTGGGGTTAAAGATAATTAGTTCTCTCTTGAACTTGAGATTCTTAAGGGACACAAAGGTGAAAATATCCAATAGGCAGTTAGTGAACTCAAGAGAGAGTTCACAGCTGGATATACAGATCTGGAAAAGTCTGTGTAGAGATGATCATTGAATCATGGGAGCTGATGAGGAGAAGAATGGAGGGAGAAGGGGGGGGAAGGGAGAGAGGACCCTGACTCCAGTTGTCAAGCAAGGAGAAGAATCATGAGAAAGCGATGT
The DNA here is from genome assembly GCA_028646515.1 of Pseudochirops corinnae. Taxonomy (NCBI): domain Eukaryota; kingdom Metazoa; phylum Chordata; class Mammalia; order Diprotodontia; family Pseudocheiridae; genus Pseudochirops; species Pseudochirops corinnae. The sequence continues at coordinate 117,189,322 of CM053585.1, read as the reverse complement.
CACAAAAACTCAGAAAAGAGAAAATATCCAGGAGGAAAGAGTGGTCAACATTGCCAAATGCTGCAGAGAGTTCAAGAAGTTTGACCCCAAACTTCTCTCATCCCCTCCAGCCTCAGTTTCTCTTCTTCACACTCCAAAAAAGTCCCAATAAATATTTCCATATCATAGGACATAGAGTTCGAAGGGACCTGGGAGAGCCCAACTCTCTCATTTTGCATTCCTGAGGCTACAAAAAGGTGAAATACTGGGCCCCAGGTCACACAGGTTGAAAGTGGCAGGCCCAAGATTCCAACCCATTTCCTCTGACTCCAAATCCAGCACCACACTTGCCTCCAGGTCACAGTTGGTTCTATGCCCATCTTTAAGGCAGGCTTTTGCCTTGTCTCTTTGACCCTCAGCTGCTTCAGGATTGACTCATTCATTCCTGAAAGTACCTGCTAAGACATTTGGAGAGGGATGTTTTGACACAATGAAACTCCTTGGGAGTTAGCCCTTCTCCATGGAGGGAAAAATGCCTTATGGCCTAATCTTAGAAAGCTTCAATGGGAGGGAGCATATGTGGGAGAACCTTGGGGTGAATGAGCCTTAAAACATAAGTTCATTTTACCACAGGGAATACTGAGACATGAGTGGCTTCTCCAGGGCCTCACTTATGGGGAATATAAGAGAGTTTGGTTATGACTCTAGAGGTTCTTTATCAATTTTTCCATTTAACACGTGCTTAAAGAAGATTTGGTAATGTTATATCCCTACCTTCAGGTTCTAGTTTAGTCCATGTGTATTCCTGTATGTAACTATGTGTGTGTAGGTACAACGCAGCATGAATCTCACTTCTTCTATGTACTGTGAGCCCTTACCGGTCAGTGCCCCAGTCTCTGCTTCATCCTCTATAAAGCAGAAGGCTGGGTTTGGACTCCATGATTTCTGGAGGTCCTTCCAACTGTTAATCCTATGAACCTGTTCATACTTACCTGTAAGTTTGTGCACAGATGCATGTGTGTGAAGGCAAAGAGAATGAAGAGGAAAAAGATGAGCTCAGTCAGGGAAGAGGGATGTAGTTTTTAACATACAAAAGGCAGCTCCATCCCAGCCTTTCCCAGGCTCCAAGCATTTCAACTCCAAGTGTGCTATCCATCTCAGGAGTAAGGAAGCATGTTTGCTGCATCTCTTGAACTTTACTCTCTATCCCTTAGACCCCTAATATAGCCACAGTTTGAGAGAGTGGAGGTCTTGGAAAGTAGGTCTTCAAGGGGAATGTACATTCCTAAAATTGAACTAACCCCAAAACATCCATCTCTGAGGCTGAAAGCTTCAGTTCTGATATTAATAAGGCCTTAGTGCTCATCTGGGGAACAGGGCTTAGATCAGTAACAACACCACTTCCACAACCCCCCCCACAAAAGCCCAGTGTTCCAGTAAAGAAAAGGTTAATTACAGGGTCTTGGGATGAGTCATAAACCTTCTCCCCACTCTCTCCCAACGCCAAGTAATTCCCAGTGCTATTTTAAAAAATATTATTTTTAATATCAAAATCAATTCTCCATATCACCTTCCAGACACTGAATCCTCCCTTTAAAGAAAGAAAAGTAACAAATGACAAGCACCTATATCTAACAAACAGCATATACAGCATTATGTATCCTTAGATCCCACCACCCTACTTCTTCCCACTGTCTTCTGTTTCCCAGAATCAAGATGGACATTTATCACAGTTGGCTATATATTAATGTCTTTATAGACATTGTTTTAATCATTATGTTACTCTCTTGGTTCTACTTTCTTTGATTTTTATCAGTTCACCCAAGGCTTCTCAGATTTTTCTGAATTCCTCATTTCTTACCTGCCTTTCTGCTTTTGTTGCACCTTACCCCCTCCCTTGGCCAAGCCAAGGTCCTTCCAGATAAGGCCTTTAGGTAAGCAAAGCATAGCACCAATTTGGGACAAAAGTCTCACTGGCAAAACTCTCACTAGAGAAGGGTAGGGATTATCCCCAAGTTGCCCCATGGCTACCTCAGGCTCAAGAATACCTAGCTACTATATGCTAGGTGGTACAGTGGATAGAGTGCCACACCTGAAGTCAAGAAGACTCATATTCCTGATTTCAAATCTGACCTCAGACACTTACTAGCTGTGTGACCCTGGGCAAGTCACTGAACCCTGTTTGCCTCAGTTTCCTCATCTGTAAAAAATTATTTGGAGAAGGAAATGGCAAACCACTCCAGTATCTTTGCCAAGAAAACCCCAAATGCAGTCACAAAGAGTCAGACATGACTGAAAAAACACAACAGAATTTAGGATCTTGACACTGCAACCAGAAGAAACTAAGGAGGGTATAAGGTCAAGAGTACTGGACTCAGAGTCAGATGGCCTGGATTTGAATTTCAGCTCCTCTGCTTCTCACCTGTGTGACCTTAGGCAAATCAGTCTCTCTGGGACTCAGTTTCCTCCTCTGTATAGTTAAGGATTTGGATGACTAGATCTCTGAGACCCCTTCCAGCCCCATAATCCCATGATCACATGAGGAGGAGGTCTAGAAGGCTTCAGAGAAGAAGCTGTGGGCTGGCTGCCTTCCCTACTCCTCCCCCAATCCTTCCTCCCACCTCTCCCCTCTAACCACATCACCATCAAACACCCTGGAGGCCCAAGGATGTGCTAGATCGGAGGTTCAGAGGAAAACAACACTGCCAGCCTGAAAATTTTTAGTCCTTCTGAAAAAGACTCTGGCAGTTTGGGGGATAGGAGTGGGGGTGGGGAATTCAAATTAAGTCATTTCTCCTGGGGAATGAACTTTCTTGTAAAACAAGGGGGAAATCAATCCGTTTGGGGCTTGCTTGGAGCAACTTCCTTGGACTTTCTTTATTCCTGAGGAGCTACACTGAGGAATTCACTCCAGGCCTCCCTCCTCCCCTCCCTTTCCCCAAAGCGATGTTGCATTTCCAGACAAGATGCGCAGCTGCTGCTGAGCTGTGACAACTTACTCCCGATGAAGCCCACAGCTGTTTGGATTTCAACCCTGGAATCTGAGGGAGGTGTTTGGAACACTTGGAGAGCATTCTGTCTTCACTCGCGCTTGGCCAAGAGGGCCGAGTCTGAAGGAGGCTCAGCAGACCTTTCTTCTCCATCCATTGATACAGTTCAGTTCGATTCAACAAACGCGTATTAAGCCCTGGTTTAGTGGATTATATAACCTTTCAGTGCTCTGGGCAACTTTGTAAGTAAGTTTCAGAGAAGGGACATACCTGCACTGGTGGAGAGAGTTTCCTTACCTAGAAGTTCCCTCTACCAATGAAATCAGTCTCTATCCCTAACCTGTTACTGGAAGGTCCCGTCCTAAGTGGTGGGTCTCTAAAGACAAAAATCGAAAGTCCCTGATCTCTGAAAGCTCACATTCTCCTCAAGAACATAATGCATATACAAAGTGAGAATGCCTACAACTGGCAATGGAGGGCTAGGGGAATCAGGAAAGGCCTCAGGTAGGTTAAGGTTTTACGCTCCAGTCTATTCCTACTACCCTTTTGCCTGGCAGAAAATTGACCCTAATGGACGACCAGCTATCAGCCCCTGAGCCCCTCATTCTCCTTCCTGGGAAAGTCCTTTTGTCCTCTAGTGCTCCCAGCTCTGTCCTCCCCCATGTCTTTACCCCCAAATAAGGTGACCCTAACTGTGATAGGATGGGTGTGTGTGAGGATACTGCAAACTGTAAGTCTTGATGAGAAACCTACAAGCCCTTCTAGGCCTCCCTAAGAAGGATTGTTGTTGTTTGTGAGTAGTTTCAGTCTTGTCTGACTATTTGTGACCCCATTTGGGATTTTCTTGGTAAAGGCACTGAAGTGATTTGCTATTTCCTTCTCCAACTCATTTTACAGACGAGGAAACTGATGCAAGTGGCGTTCAGTGACTTACCCAGGGTCACACAGATAGTAAGATCTGAGGCCAGATTTGAACTCAGGAAGATGAGAATCTTGGCTCTAGGCCTGGCACTCTATCCACTGAATCACCTAGCAGCCAAGGAAGGAAGCTACTGAACTCCAAAGGGAAAGTGAGGTCCAGAGAACATAATCTTAAGCAAATTATTCCCTCGGTCCTCATTTTCCTTTAATTTTATAAGTTAAAGAGTTGAACCAGATGATTTCTTTGGCCCCTCCAGGCTCTAAGATTCCATCAGGCAATATGGTTATTGGGAAAAGTTCTGGATTTGGAGTCATGGAAACTGTGTTCAAATGCTGACTCTTTTTTTGGGGGGGAAGGGCAAGGCAATTGGGGTTAAGTGATTTGCTCAAGGTCACACAGCTAGTAAGTGTATCAAGTATCTGAGGTCAAATTTGAACTCAGGTCCTTCTGACTCCAGGGCTGGTGCTCTATTCACTGCACCACCCAGCTGCCTCAAACCCTGACTCTTTAACTGCTTGTAATTAAGCCAGGTCACTTCCTCATTCATAAAATGGAGTGGATTAGAAGACTTTTTCCTGATGTAAGGTCCTAACTCTTAAGGGAAGGGGATGGGCAGACCTCATTCCCCTCCATCCCACTGCACCCCCATCTTCACTTTCCAAACCATCAACTGTTTCTTTAATCTAGATTCCTCCTCATTCATACCAAAAAGACTGAATCTGAATCTGTCTCTCTTCCCTGGGACAACTAGTCTACCCCTTGCCTCAGAACAGGCCTCCTAGACCAGTTGTTTGGGGTGGGGGTGGGGGAGGAGGAAAGGGGGTGCTGTCCTCCCCCTTCCCTTCTTTTCTCTGGAAAGTCTCCCAGGCCCCCCAGCCCCTCACAACTAACCCTCTCCCCTTCTGATGTAAGCCGATATTTTAATTCTCTTACAAGGAATGGTGTTTAGAGAAATGACTTAACAGGATTACTCATCTTCTGTAATAACTTGGCCCCGCTCCGATGCTATTCCTAGATGTGACGCTGGCTGCTTTGATTCTTTCTCTCTCTCTTTTTTTTTAAATCGAGAAATTACAGCCATGTGTATGACTGGCCCAGCCCCACCTCCATTCTCTGCCACACACTCCAACGCCCTAGAGGCATTCTGGGAAACGTAGTCTGGTCTTTGACAGGTCCTGGCTCAGCTGGCTGGAGCCCATCTGGCTTGGTTCAAGTGTACTGATTGCCTGCAAGGTGGGCAAGAGATGGAAGGAAGAGGGGAAGGGAGGGTAGTATGGGAAAAAGCATTGGCTTTAGGGTTATAGGCCTGCAATTCAAAGCCCAGCTACCAGTACCATGACTTTGGTCAGAGTACTTATTTTTTCTGGGCCTCAGTTTTACAGATCAGTCTTACAGATAAGGAGGTTGTAATGAATAATCTCTATGTTCTCTTCCACCTCTAAATCTATGATTCTATGAAGGTTGGCCAAAGACAAATCAAGGGGAATTCTGGGGGGAGGGGTGGAAACCTAATTATTTAAAAGACCCGGGTGTCATAGATTAGAAATGGAAGGGAACCATGAAGCCAAGTCAATAAGCAAAATTTTTCTTTTTGCTTTTTGGAGGGCAATTGGGGTTAAATGACTTGCCCAAAGTCACATGGCTAGTAAGTGTTAAGTGTCTGAGGTCACATTTGAACTCAGGTCCTCCTGACTCTAGGGCCGGTGCTCTACTCACTGAACCACCTAGCCACCCCTTAATAAGCAATTTGTCAAGGACCTACTATGTACCAGGTACTGTGCTAAAGCTCTGTGAAGACAAAGAAAGGCCAAAAAACCAAACAAACTATATTTTCCAATCACTTTCTATGTCTTCACTAAATGGATTTTTTTCCAAAGGATTTAGAACTAAAAGAGACCTTAGAACTTGAGTTCAACCCCCTTATTTAGCAGATGGGGAAACTGAGGTCTAGAGAAGGGAAGTGACCAGCCAAGGATCACACGAATTATAAGTAGAAAAGTCAGGATCAAAACTCTGAGTAGAGAATGGATAGGAGTAAGGAGAGACTTGAGACAGAAAGACCCACCAGCAGGCTATTGCTATAGTGCAGGTGGCAGGTGATGAGGGTCTGCACCAGTGGGGGGGGCAGTGTCAGAGAAGAGAAGGGCATATATTCAAGAGATGGACATAGCTAGAGTTATAAAAGAGGAAGGAGAGAAGCCTTATAAAAGCATTAAGATTTAGAAGTGAAAGAGATCACCTAGACTTCATATAACCCAACCCTCTCATTTTACAGAATAGGAAACTGAGGCCCATCTCTGATGACTTATAAAATGTGTACAGGATTTTACTCTTAGTTCAACCCAAAGGGTATATGGATGCCTCCCAAGCAGGATTGGGGTTATATAGCAGAGATCAAACTGAAGTCCAGAGAAAGGAAGTCAAGGCCATACAACTAGTTAGTGGCCACCCATAGCTTTTGCCTACTGGTCCTAGAGCTATAAATTCAGTTGTGTTGGGGGGATTGAGGGAAGGTAGAAGACAACCTGAACTGGTAGGGTCTAGTCACATCAAGAGAAGGGGAGGCAGCCACAGGAAGGGGGCACAACCCTCATCTATGGGGTAAAGTCTTGTTTGTCCCTCTCTCCTTATACCTCTGTTCAGTCTTGACCCCTTTCTAATATACCACACTATGTATCATGGGGAAATTGATCCTTGAAATTCTGCCTTCTGTGACTAGCAGTGGAAGGTTTGATCTGGAATATTATCGCTCTATAGGCCTCCTCCCCCTCTCCTAGAGCAATAGACAATCCTCCCTGTGACTCCCAGAGGTCCAGAAGCTGGGGAGGAGGTGGGGGCTGCTGCTTGGCTCTCAACCAAGGTACAAATAGAATCCCTGCTGTCCAGAATTCCCTGAGGCCTGATGGTTTTGCTGTGGGGAGGCAGAACTAGAGAAAATTCTATGAAAAAGGAGATAGGACAGGGTGAGAGAGGCTAATTCTACAAAGCAGTCTTGGAGTTCTGAAGGAACCCAGGTCAAAGCATCATTGGCCCTCATTCACCCCCAAACTCATGGTACATTGAGAATGCTGGGTTTGCTGATTTAACCTAGCTCTGCCATGTTTTTAATTATGTGACTTTGGACAAGTCACTGCCCTTTTCTGGGATACAACCTCCTCAACTGTGAAATGGAGGGGTTAAACTGTGTGATCTCTAAGGCCCCTCCCAGTTCTAAATACTAGAGAAATTTGCAAGATCACAGCAACTGGGGAATAGAGACGCCAGCTGGGAGATTTTGAGGCAAGCTCTCCATGAAATCTCTGTGCTGATTGCATTGCACAGTGAGAAGATGCCACAGGGGCTAGTGTTGCAGACCTATTTTGAGAAGTTCACTCAAAAATATCAAGTTGATTTGCATGGAATTTACCAGTGGTGCGCAGAACGTTCTAGGTCAGAATGAATTAGAAAGTCCTAGCCATCAGCCTGTGCTCCAGTGTTGAGCATTTAACAGCTGCTCCATAAATGCATTTAACGTAGACTATCAGGGCTTGAAGGCACATTAGAGGTCATCCAGTACAATCTTTTCTAATGCAATCCATTTTACAGGTGAAGAAACTGGGGCCTAGAGAAGTTAGGTGACTTTCACTAGAGCATAGTGGGAAAAGCACAGAAGGAATAGCGCTCAGGTGCTAGATGGACTACTTACAACATTTGGAATCTTGGCAAAGTCGCCTACTATCTCCAAACCTCAGTTTTCCTAACTATAAAATGAAGGGGTCGTACTAGGTGACCAATGTGGTATCAAATGGCTCCAAATTCAGGATTACCTGCTAGTGAATTGAAGAGTTGGAACTAGGGTCTCCTGACCCCCAATCTAGTTGTTTAATAGCACTAAAGTCAATAAGCATTTGTTAAGCAGGAATTGTGCTAAGAACTCAGAATATAAATACATATAAGAAGAAACAATGACAATCTCTGCCCTCAAGGTACTTACATTCTACTGAGGGAAGACAACATATAGAAAAGTAGGGTAAGAGAGAAGGGCCTGGTAAGAAAGTCTGGAAATTCCAGGAGTGCCACCCAGAGACAAATGGCCTGGAGACTTGCCTTAAAATGGAGCAGACAGTAAACTCTTTGAGGGCAAAACTGTTTTGTTTTCAACTTTGTAGGAGTGTGTGTGTGTGTGTGTGTGTGTGTGTGTGTGTGTGTGAGAGAGAGAGAGAGAGAGAGAGAGAGAGAGAGAGAGAGAATCTAGCATGTTAGTTAAGCATTTGCTTAACAAATGTTTGCTGAATTGAATTGAATTCTGACTTTTGGACCAGTAAGTTGGGATTTGATCTCATATCTTTTGGCTCCTAGACCAGTATTTTCTCCAGAACATTTGTTTCTTCCCCTCAGTGCCTGCCCTTACCCTTCCATATTCACTACCAATGATCCCTTCTTCTTCATCCCTGGAAACAAGATGGAGAAAAATCTCTTTCTATCCAAGGATTAAAGCTCAGCTGGGGGGGGGGGGGGCGGAGAGGGGGAAGAGGAGTGGGTAGAAAGAAACAGGGGCACCCTGAAGGCTTCTCCTGGGCAGTGGGGGTGGTGCTGGGGAAGCACAGCAGGAAATACAAAGCGTCCAGTGCAGCCTGCTGACTTCCCTGGTGATGAGGCTGGTTTCACAACCCTGGATTGTGAATTCTCTGTCGGGAAGTTGTGCAGCCTCAGTGATCTGGGCCTCACCCCTCCGCCCCTGCCCCTACCCCTTACCAAGTCCCCGAGGGCCACAAGATATTCTTGCAACTTTAAAAACAACAACAAGCCCCAAAAAAGTCATTCAAACCCATGAGCCAATTTTTCCCATTCCTGAGAGCTGATGCCTTCTATTCAGGGACTTAATTGTTTTCCATGAGTTGCAAATGCCTCCCGAAACTTGCCTTTCCTGGAGAGCAAGGGACAGGCACACTGGGAGGGGTTGTTCAAAATATTTCCCTGGTTCCCTTTCTCCTTTGAAAAGAAAGTCCCGAGGGCCACTGGCAAACAAGCAGGGCCTGGGAACAAAGCTGCCTGGAGCTGGAAACTAGGCTTCCAAGTTCTATTTCCAGAGCACATTGGGTACTGAAGTGCAAGAAAAACATAGCTTCCGATCCTCCTCCCTGCAACCATCTTCCACATCTCTTTTTCAGTCTGGGAATTGGGGTAGTTGGGGAGGCTTGAAATCCAGGCCTTTGGCATGGAAAACCAGTATATATAGGTCTGCAGGAGGATTCCGAAGCACCAACCAGATAGGTACCATCTTAATAGTTCCCCAGGCAGAAAGAAAAAGAGGTAGGGGGTATGGTGGAAAGACACTTGGGTTCTAGTCTCCACTCTGCCAAACACCAACTGTGTGGTGTTGGGCAATGGGAGATTGGACTGGATGGTCCCTAAAGGCTCTTCTAGCTCTTGAGCTTATAATTGCAAATGCCTTCAACACTCTGGGCCTCGGTTTCCTCCTATGGAAAGTGAGAGGGCTGCTGTCGTACTTTGTAGTGGAGAGTATTGGTTTCAAATTCTGGTTTTCTCACTAATTACTGTGTGATTGAACCTCTTTGAGCCTCAGTTTCCTCATCTGTAAAAGGAAGAGGTTGATATGATCTCCAAGATCCCATCTAGCTTTGATTCTGTGGTTAGATAATCTTTGAGGTCCTTTCCTTCTCTAAAATAATGTCTCTGTCACCACTATTCAGTGGTAGAAACCAGGTTAGGAGGTGACCGCAGGGACTTACCCAGACCATCAGTACTGTGGTGAGCAGCACCCAGCCTGACTCTAAGACTGCAGAGCAGACAGAGTACCATGCCCCCTTTCATCTACATTTATGAATGAAATTTAAAGTCAAAAGACCTGTGTTTGAGCCCTGCCTCTGCTACCTACTACCCATGGGACTTAGCTAAGTCACATGCATCCTCTGGATGCCATATTCTTCAGCAGTAAAATGGGGATGAACATACTTGTGCTAACAACCTTACCAGCAGTAGTGAAGAGAAGAAAGTACTTTGTGGACCATAAAATGCTGTGTAGATATGTAAGCAATTGTTATCTTTGTCTCTTCTAAGAACTCTTCTTAGTTCTCTCAAACCCTGATCCCTCTCTTGCCTCCAAGGAGGTGTAAGCAGTCCTTCCACCTTCTGTGATACGTTTGAGTGATGGCAGACGGCAGACATTGAGTCCCAGAACTGCCAACCTGCAACTTATCCAAGGAGATATACAGTCCTAAATTCTTTCACAGACGAGTTTACATATAGTAAATCCTTAACACCTACTGTACTATGCTTTAGAGAAGACATTCTTAGAAATCCCACTAAACCACTGGCTTTACTCTTCTGTTTTTGGGTGTCCCGGATGTGACCAATATCTATAGTGTTTCTATCTCTTCAAAGATGTCAGACCGTTATTACTATTGGAATGACATGACAACAACACAACAAACATTTATTAAGACCATACCGCTAGCACAGCACCATGCTAAAGCATCAGGGCAAACACAAAATTTAGGCAAGACCATCCTCCTACCCTTATGGAGTTCCCAGTCTAGCAAAGGAATAATCCACAAATCCAGATAACTGTAATATACAAGAATATATCATATGTGCATCAGGGAGGTACAAAACAAAGTGCTATGTGAGATCTATGGAGGAAATCCATATTTCACATTTGAGGGGATGTTTAAAGAATGATGAGGATAGTGAGAATAATTCTTAAGACAGAAAGAGGCAACACAATTTATTCTCTTAGTGTAAATAATGGTAGTGCAAATTAGAGTTCTAAAACTGTCATTTGCCAACACCCATTTAACCAAGGCCTTGCATATACATGGGAAGCATGCCAACAAATGCTTGTTGATAATAGGCTTCACGATTTCTCCTTGGTTGGCTTGTTGCTCTGAAAAGGTTTCACAGACTCAGATTGTGAGAGCTAAACCAAATCATTTTTCAGATACAATTCAATTCAGTTTAAGAGCATTTATTAAGCACATACTCTGAACAAGTGAGAGGCACTGAGGATTTTTATACTCTTGTCAGGAAATAATATATTCTCAGAGAAGTAAATACAAAACAGATATAGGAGGCATTTGGAATAATTGGGACAGTCATTAGTAACTAAAGGAATCAGGGTAGGTCTCCTTTAAGGGCTGGTTTTCATAGAATGTAGGAATTAGGTCTATAAGGCTTGGCTGAGGAGGGAGTGAATTCCAGGCATAGGGTTACAACCTGTGCAAAGGCAGAGACAGGAAATGAAATGTCATGTCTGGGGATGAGCAGTAAGTAACACCATGGATAAGCATGTTACTAATGAAACTGTTGAGCTTAAAGTTGACTCACCAGATATTTAGCAAATGCCTACTGTATGCAGAACACTTGCTTTGGGCTTGTGGAGTGGATGGGATACAAAGTTTAGGTAAGAATAGGATGATACATACAATTTAATTCAGATAGATCTATGATCTCATGCAGGTACCCTTTACAGTACTGCAGATGGCAATCCATCCATGCCCCTCCATCCTTTAAGATTTTTCTTGTCCATATTCAGTCCTATATTCACCATGGGAGGGGAGGGTCCACCCAACATTCTAGGGGCTTTTTCTTGATTTTAATTTATATTGAAATGATGCCAATAGAGCTATGACTGTGTTCTGCCCATAGTATGCACTTGTTAAGTGTATGTTGTATTTCTCTGTATTTGGTGAGGCTGTATCCGAGCTGAGGGCAACCACTTCTCCAAAGGACCAGCGGAATGGCCATTCTTTCATTCTTCTAGCTCTGGAATCCACTTTTCCAAGAATCTCAAAACATTTAAAGAATTAGGGTCCTAGCTTTGCAGATGGGGAAATTAAGTCACAAAGTGGCGATGAGAACTGCCCTTAGACCTCACTTCACTCTCCTATGGATGGTCATTGCAGGAGTCTCGGCTCTGGTTCCTTGCTCCTTATTTAAAGAGGTGAATGGGTGGGGAAATGGGAAAGAGAAGCTCGAACTACAACTCCCAGAGTTCTCTGGGCACGGAGGGTGGGCCTCAACACTGAAGCTACGGCTGGACTGGCCAACTACAGTCCACAAGGCGGGGCCCGTGCCCGGACTCCTGTGCTAGGGGGGCGGGGCCTGCCAGCGAGGCTGGCCCGGAGGGTGACTCGTTGCTGGGTCAGTTGCGCTCAGGAGTTGGTGGGTCACATGGAGGTGGAGCGGAGCGGGCACTGAACTGAGCCGAGAAGAGCCGAACCGACTCCGGTCATGGGTAAGCGGAGCGTCTCCTCTCCCTGAAACCCATCACAACTTCCCAGAGGTGACTACCAAGCCTTCTCCGGTCCGGAGTAAGGAAGAGGGAGAAAGTTTTCAGTCGAAAAAGTTTGGTGTACTTTTCATGGGTGTTGGTTTGGGGCGTGGGGAGAGAAACGGACTTTAGGGAGTGTGGGGGTGGAATGTACCCCCGCTACCACGTGTTGTGTCCTGTTTTTGTAGCCCGGGGAGGGGGGGGCGGCAAGAGGCATCCTTTGATCTGGACTTGAGGGCGGTGGGGCTTATCTCAGCCTAGATTCTGGGCTACTTTCCCTCGTTGTTGGCTCACAGCTCTTGATCTCCCAGGGGTTCCTAGCCAGGGACTGTGCGTTACCCTATTTCTCACCAGGCAGGCACAGTGAGTGTGTATGAGCGCGCGCGTGTGTGTGTGTGCGTGCGTCCGTACGCAAGTGTGTGCGGGTGTGCCCCTCCTTTCAAACAAAAGAAAAAAAGAAAGAAAAATTTGGCAGAGAGGGGCTTCCCAGGCATTTGTCTTGAAACTTTTTTTTTTCTGTCTCTCTACTGAAATTTACCAAGTACTGTAAGATTCTGTCATCCCACTTCCTGCTGCGGTTTGAATCTCTAGCTGTTCTCAGCTAATTTGTTGTGACAGCTGTCAGCAACAGTTTCTCTGCCCATACTACCCCCATCTCTTCTACCCCCTGTCTCTTCTCCTCTCTCATTCCCCCCCCCCCCCCCGCGTCCCCATCCTCTCCTTCTCTTCCTTCTCTCCCCCATCCCCCTTCAACCTCTGCCTACTCAGAAATCCCCACCGCTCCCCAGGGCACGAGAAGGGTTAAAGGGACTTCTTGCAGGGCGCACGCACGCATGATGCCGTTTCCACTGCAACGGGTCATTTCCTGAAAGTGACTCTGCGTGTGTTTTTTAAGAACTTGCTCAATGCACTTTGAAGAATCCACTGTGCCTTCCTCAGCCAAGAAGTGTGCTGACCTTTTTGGCAATCACCATCTTTTCGCTCTCTGTTTCCTCCCTCCCCCCCCCCCCTTTCTCTTTGAAGGCCTGGCCATCCCTGGAGAAGAGTTAATGCCCTTTTCACTGCTGGCTTTAACTCACACGCACCCCTGCAAGGCTAAGATGCCGTCGAGGGACCGACCCGGGAACAAGAGGAGGGAGGAAGGGGGTACGGGGTAGGAAAAAAAAGGAACAAAGACACACAGAGAGGATGTTTTGATTCGAGTTTAAGTTCACCTGAGATTGAGCGATCACTGTTACGGAATCTAAATATACTATCTCTGCTGGCAGGGTCCGGAGCTGTAGCGGAGCCAAGTGGCTGGAACGCCAACTCAGCGCCCGCCGCCGCTGGGGGGTTGGAGGGGAACGAATTCATTCAGTGCCTCGTCCTGCGGCTGCCCGGGACTGGGGGAGTCCGACAGACTCAGGGAGGGGAGCGCAGGCAGTGGGAGCAGGGGCCCGGGCTGGGTCGGAGAGGGAAGGAAGGAGGGTCGCTCTCTTTCTTTCTCCCCCTTTCCTTTCCCCCTCCGCGTCCGGCCAGGCGCCGGGCTGGCACGGGTTTGCGGCAGTTCTTTGTTTTCTTGTCCCGGCGCCAGAGTTTCCCCAGCCGAGAGGAGCCAAGGGGAGGAGGAGAGGGGCGGGTGGGAGCAGCGGGTGGGGGTGGAAGAAGAAGGGGGGCCAGCAGGCGGGCTCAGGGGGTCGTGGCTCGCCAGGCGGCTTCAGAGCCAAAGAACAGGTGCTTCTCTGCCGGGAGACGAAGCCCAAATGGTGGGAACAAAAGCCTTTGTCGCTTGTTTCTGGGCCACGGGGCGCCGAGGAATGGGGTAGAAGGACGGCTGGGAGAGCTTGGGGTGGGGTGGAATTAGGTGCGTGGGAGTGGGGAAGGAGAGATACAGCCCCAACTTTTCCTGGCTCAAGGGGGCTTCGAGCCCTTCGTAACAGAGCAGGAGTTTCATGATCAGGGGCCTCTGGAGAGAGAATCTTTACTATTTATATGACAATGTCAGGAGCCCATGGGGTTTCTTCATTACCGGTTTTCTCAGATGGGAAACCAGAGTAATGTTTTACATACACTTTTTTTTTTTTTTAAGAAGCCAGCTTCTAAAAGGTCTAAAGAGAGAATTGCTTGGAGATCCTTATGAAAGTGCACTTTGCTTGCATTAGGGACCCTTGCACTTTGAAGGACAGTTGGAGTGGGGGAATAGTGACTGTCAGCTACATGTGGGTGGGAGTGATTGGGAAAGACTCCAAAAAAAAATGTAAAGTTGTAATTTCCTGATTTCGGTATTCTCTCCATCCTTTTCTTTCTGACTTCCTTAACAACCATGTGGCTACCCATCCTTGCCTGTTCACGCTCCCCACCCCCAACACACACGGATAAACGGAGACACACAAACACAACCTCATGCTCATACCCCTGGCTTCCTTTCTATTCCTCACTATTCTCCATCAGTCAGCTTTTCCCTTTTTAGGGAGTGTATTTGGCATTGGGTTTTCTTCCCCCTGAGGCTGCTGGGCACTTTAGAGGCAGCCTGATATTTCGGAGAGAACGTTGACTTTGGAGACAGAGAACCTGCATTGACATTTCAAACCCCAACTCCCTCCCTCGCTGTGCGAACTTAGACAAAATCACCTCACCTTTCTGGACCTTGGTTCTCTCTCTTTTGTAAATTGCAGAGGGTTGGAGTAGGTGATTTCAAAGGTCTCTTCCAGCTCAATGATTCTATGATTCCTGGGCTCTTGCTGGGGGTGTTTAGAGCCCTGTGATACACTCTCAAGATACCAGGCTCAGCTGTGCACACCTAAAGTGTGTGTTTCTTTGTATGGGGGGGGGGGGGGAAGAAATGGGGGAAGGGCACGGCAGGATGTCAAGTGTTGCCTGTTAGAATTAGCATGGCCCTCCCTGCCCTAAAAGCTGTGGTCATGAGGCAACCCCAGGAAGGGGACTCCTGCAGGCTTGTTAGGGAGCTGTTAGCTTAAAGAATGTCTTTGTTTGAACTGAGGAGCAGGCCAAGAGGAACTAAAATCAACAGCCTCTGGGTGCATGGGGGGGGGGGGGGAAGGGGGGAAAGACTGCTGGTCTTATTGTTATTTATTATCACCATTAGTTTGTCATCACTGACTCAGGGTTTCTAGGGGCTGACTTTTCAAGAAAGGAAGTATCATTTCCTTCCTGTCATCTAAAGGGGAAGAAAAGCTGGGAGGGTCCATTACAAATTAATTTATCAGATTATTGTCTGCCACTTTAGAAAGTATAAAGTTTGGTCTCAAGTGAATACTACAAAGTATCTTTGATTCTAGATAGATCCCGACTAATATTTCACAACCTCATAGATTTAGAGCCAGGAAGGACCTTAGACATCATCTAATCCAACCTCGTGTTTTTTCGAGAAACTGAAGCTAAGGGAGTGATGAAAAAATTGTTACCTAAGGTGACATAAATAATAAATGGACAAAGCTAGATTCATATTTGTATCTACTAATTCCAAATCTAGCACTCTTTCCAATATATGATCTCACTAACTTCGTGCCTTGAACAACTCACTTAATCTCTTGACCTCAGTTTCCTTCTCTGTAAAATGGGCAGTAATAATACTTGTACTGCTTACCTCTTAAGGTTATTGTGACTAAGTCTCTATTTAAATCTTTAAAGTGATAGAGAGATATGAAAGTCTCTAAAAAAAAATCTCTTGAAAACAGTGGGGTGTAGTGGAGAAAACATAGACCAGGGATCCAGACACCTGGGTCCAAGTTATGGCTCTATCTCTTTGACCTTGGGAAGGTCAGTAGACATCTGTTTGTCAGTTTCCTTGGAGAGGCTATGAAAAATCAGGTGAATAATGTATATGAAAGTACAATTCCTGCAATTACTTCTATCTTTACCTTTGCCTTTTAGAATCTGTTTCCCATGTTCAGTCATATCCAAGTCTCTGTGACCCCATTTGGGGTTTTCTTGGCAAAGATACTGGAGTGGTTTGCTCTTTCCTTCTCTAGATCATTTTACAGATGAGGAAACTGAGGCAAATAGGATTCAGTGACTTGCCCACGTTCACCCAGCTAGTAAGTTTCAGGTCATATTTGAACTCAGGTCTTCCTGACTCCAGGTTCTGCACTCTATCCATTGTACCACGTAGCTTCCTTTGAAAGCTTAGCTCATATACCACCTCCTCCCGGAAGCCTTTCTTTATCCTCCTGGTTGTCAGTGCTTTCTTCCTGAAATGATCAGGTCATATATTTATCTGTCTATATGTGTCCCTCCAATAGAATGTAAGCTCCTAGAGATCAGAAACTATTTTGTTATTTCTTTGTACCTCTAGTGCCCAGCTAACATCATGCCTTGCACACAGTGGCTACCTAGTAAGGGCTTACTTATTTGATTCAGCTGTATTATAAAAACTGGAAATGAGGCTTCTAAGACTAAGAAAGGAAGTTCCCTGGTTTTTATTTCTTACCTTCTGTTTGGGTCATTGAAATCTTAGAGTGTCAGAATTTGAAGGCACCAGAGAAATCACATAGTCCAACTCCTCATTTCACATCAAGAAACTAAGAGGCCAAGTGAATGACTTGGGATTAATAGTAAAATACAGATTAAGGAGCAATACTTCTTTTTTCATTTTAGACTTGAGGATGCTTTCCAGCTTCTTATATTCCCTCCTATTTCAGCCTTATTTAAAGTCTTACCCTACTAAGAGGGTGAGGTTCTAGACTGTACGTTGGGATTAGTAGGGCTTGGGCAAAATTATCAGTAGGTGAATAGAGCCCATCTATCCCCATCTTTTGAAGTTTCCCCTTCCTATATGACTCAATTCTTCCATGAAGACTTCCCTGATGCATTGTTCTCCCCCTCCCTACTACACCCAACCTTTAAGCTGGATTTGATCTTTTCCCTCCTCAGATTCCTCTTAATACTTCTTTTGGGGGAGAGGCATCTAACTTTTGTACTTATCACATTCTAATATGTTTTATAGTTATTTATGTATCTTATCTCCCTCATGACATAGAAAACTCTGAGAGCAAGACTTGTGTTTTATCTTTGTTTTCCAAGAAGCTCTCACAGAGCCTCATAAGTAATAGGTTCTTCATAAATGTGTGTTAATTTAATTCAATGCTGTCTCTCACATATGCTATGAGGTGATTCTCCCTCCTTCTCCTCCCTCCCCACCCCCTACCCCTAGCTAGCTGGATGTCCCAGTGTATAGAATATCTCTGCTAGGAGTCAGGAGGACCTGAGTTCAAATGTGCCCTCTGACCACTTACTAGCTGTGTGACCCTGGACAATTCACTTAACCTTTGTCTACCTTAGTCTCCTCAAATGCAAAATGGGGATAATAATAGTGCCTACTTCCTAGGGTTGTTGTGAGGTTTAAATAAAATAATATTTGTAAAACATGTAGCACAGTGCTTTGCACGTGGTAGCTGATTAATAAATGTTTATTTCCTTCCTTCTTTCTATCTAGGCTAAGATCTCTCCCTGGACAGTATCAAATTCACCAAACCATCTTTCCTATCCTGTCTCTAACCATCCTTCCACCCTGTCTCCTTTAACCTCCCCAACAAAAAAGAAGGTACCTGCCTTGTATCATTTCTCCTCAGGACTCTGTTCTCTTTTCCACTGTGATAACTGATACCGGGTAGAGTAATCCATAAAGCTGTGTTAAGGTAATTTGCGTTTTATCAAGTGATATCTGGAGAAAAGCCCCCTAACCTTATTAATGAACCTGTTACTAATAATTACAGCTGTCCCCAAATAGAAGAGTCTATACCATGACTGCAGGGCTTCAAGCAGAAAGTAAATGAAAGCAATGAATTGAACTAGGTAACAAAAAGGGGAATTTCAGGTTAGGAGTGCCCAGCCCTGTAAGCAGATGGGGCTGTTTGCAAGTTACATTTAGGGGTCTCTCTGTTTTCTTTGACCACTATCTTTGAACCTCTGTGGTCTCTATCTTAACTGTTGCCCTCAGATCCAGCCATTGACCCATCCCTGGAGGGTCCCCATCCTCCCATCCCCTTTTTCCCTGCTAACCCAAGGAACTCAGAGGATTTAGGAAACTTCTCCTGCTTTCAAGACCAAGAACAACCTTGCTGCACCCCTTGAAATATACAGAATAGGTAGCCAGCCAGCCACTCCTAGAATATCTGGTGGGTCCAGCTCTGGCCTGCTGTTCACTGAAATGTTGCTCATAGTTTAGACTCCCCTAGCTGACCTGGAGGCTGGAGACTGCCCTTGCTGAAACCTGGTTGGTTTAGGCTGTAATATGACTGAGCTGATGTTTGTGGAGAAGTGAGAAGGATGATTGGAGGAAATAGACCCTATCAGTGACCACTCTGGACAAATGTGGAGGAGGAGGCCAGATTCTTGGAACTACTCCATGGTGGGTGGGGGTGGCAGGGGGTTATTATTACTCTAGGAGGAATTCAGGCCCTGTCTGTTCTTACTGAAGGCTTTACATTCTTTGCATGAATGTGACTGTGTGGTAGTGTATGTGTGTGTGGTGGGGGATGGGAAGAAAGGGGAGAAGAGGGTTGGTGAGAGTGGAAGGAAATTAGATCCAGGGGAAAAGCAGGTATAGATGAGAAGTATTTTGATATCCCTTGTAACCCCTGTCAATTGAGGGTCCTGAGCTGTTCCTAGCCTTCCACCAATGTCTGCAAAGGTCATATCTGGAAAGTCAAGGGAAGAGATTTCTGGCAGCTATAACCCTTTGTGGGCCAGATTAATTTTACTGTCCTCTACAACTCTTCTCAGAGTAGTTTAGAGAGTGCATATGGAATGAGGAGACAACCCTCCCTTCCCCCCCACCCCATACACACACATACACACACACTCATACAGAAACTAATCTCTTTAGGACTTTGGTCTTAGAATCTTGGAATCAAATCCCTTCAGTCTTAAAGGCTTCAGAGAATCAGAGATACAAACACTATCCTGGAAAGGACCCCACATTATCTTACCTATAAAATGGGGAGATCAGAATAGATGCCTTCTAAGAGCATATCCAACTTTAAATCTTTGGTCTTATGATCCCCATGCTTTGAGTAAATTCAGAAAAGTAGCATAGATTATGCAATGGGACCTTAGCCATGTGGGGGGTGGAGAGGAGAGGAAGGAGGTCAGGGTTGGCTACTAAGACTTGGCTCAGACCTCAAACTTTCTTTGGGCCCATTGAGGACTCCCCTCTTATCTGAACTCTAGCTTGCTCAGTGCTTAGCACAATGCTCTGCTCCTAGTATGTGCTAAATGAATTGTATTGTGATTTCTCTGTGCCTCTGTTTCCCTCCCTGGAAAATGAGGGAACTCTGGAGATTTTTGGAACCCTATCTGATATGATGGTAAAGACTTTTCTATCCAATTTAGCAAGTATTTGTTAAGCCAGACAGTGTGTTAGGTGGTCAGGAATACGAAGACAAAACAAAACAAAAATTATTGTTCTCAAGAACCTTATGGGCTACATCATTGTAATCACTCTTTGTCCCCAGGATCTTGAAGCACAGTGATCTAAAGTACATAGCTCTAGGTAGAGTGAAGCTTTTTATCCCCCATGACAGATGAGGAAATTGAGACTCTAAGAATAAGAAGCCAGTGTCTAATATCACAAAGCATCAGACCAGTGGCTGGGAAGAGAAGCAGTAACTGGACCCAGGAGAGAATTCTTTTCCTTCTATAACCCTGAGTGGTGCTGGAGGACTGGGTTCTCTAAGCTTTGGAGAATTGGCTCTGCTCACAAATTTTAGGGAAGACCTGTTACCTAGTCTAAAGGGGTCAGGGAGTGATGGGAAGAAAACAAGGAGAGAGTTCAGATATAAAACCCAACAGGAACAGAATACCAGAGCTGGACAGGACCTGGAAAAGATAACTTCCTAAAAATTAGGAGTTTTCTCAAAATAAAATAGGCTGCCTCAGAGAAGTAATGAGTTTTCTATCACTGGAAGTAACACTTGTTGGGGCTGCTGTAGAAGGCATTTCTCTTCAGGACATGAGTTAGACTAGTTGACTTTTGAAGTCCCTTTGGATTCTGTGATTTGAATGGAAACTCCTTCATTTTTACAGATGGAGAAACTGAGTCTCTGAGAGGTCAAGTGATTATATAATATCACAAGACCAGTGAGCCGTAGAGCTACAACTTGTACCCACAGCTACTGATGCCCAGTCCACAAATCCTCCCCACATGACTAGGCTCACTCTGGAGGGGAAGTAAATCAGTAATGAAGAAAGAGCAATGCATCCTCCGCCCTGGGTAGGAGAGTTTGATCAGGGTGTTAAATGTTATTTGGCTCTATGGACTGGAACTCAAGGAAGATTTTTCTAAGTGTATTCATCCAGCAGCTGAGATTAACATCAGGGCAGAACTAGTGGACTCACTTCTGAGTGACTTGAATTCTACCCTCCTGTATTGTTCTCCAACTGGACAGATAAACAGATTCACAGAACATAGGATATTTGAATTGAGGGATACTTAATACTATCCCAACCCCTTCATTTTACACGACCGAGAGAAATGAAGTAATTAGTTCCTTTTAAGGAGTAGCATGAGCCATATCATACCCATGAGCAATAGGTGGGAGACGCTACCGGCCAAGTAGCCCTAGTTTAGCTCAGCAATGGCTACTTGGGGGCACAGAGGCAGAGGACGTTATAGGTGTGTGAGGAGGAGCAACCAACAAGAGGTCCAGAGGCCATGTGGAAGGCCCCAGGAGTCTGCCAATAGGCATGCAAGGGACCAGAGCTTCAGAATCTTTCCTGCTTCACTTCATAAGGAACCACTGAGGAATGGAGCAAAAATGTGACTTGTTTGAAAGTACCTCCAAGTTCAGAAATCAGAATCCAGGAATATTGACACTTGATTCCCCTTGAACATTAATTAGGCAGGCAGAAAGGTTGGTCTTATGTGTCTCAGGACCTCAGTTGTCCTTTCCCTCTTGAGCCTCTGTACACATTTACCCTCCAAGTTTATTTTGGCATTTCCTCCAGATTTTGCAAATGTAATTTTTTAATACTAATAGCAATTATAGTTATAGTAAGAATATGAAAAATGGGCTGAGGGAGAGGGGAGGTTCTTTCTTCAGTAGTTCTACCATCCTGTGAATCTCAATGTGTCGCATGTTCTCACCACATGGTGATGTTTCCCTAAAGCAGCAGTTCTCAACCTGTGGGCTGCAACTCCTTTGGGGGTCAAATGTCTCTTTCACAGGGGTCACTTAAGACCATCGGAAAACATATTTCTGATGGTCTTAGGAACTGAGACACCGCTTCTCTATCCGTCTCCAGGCGGGTCCACCCACATGCAGCTACACTCACATATGAGTATTAAAGGGTCCCAGCATTAGGAAGGTTGAAAACCACTGCCCTAAAGGGTTCATCTCTTGCCCAATGTGACATGATGCAGGGCAAGTTCAGGAAATTTCATACGGATCAGGAGATTCAGTGGTAAGAAATTGCCAAATTGGAATAATTTAGGGATGTAAATGACAGAAAGGTCTGACTGAACAGAGGAGATCTGGATGGAGCAGTGGGTAAAAGCATGGGACTTGGAAATAGGAAGACCCGAGTTCAGATGTGACCTCAGAAACTTAACTAGCTGTGTGATCCTGGGCTCAGTTTGCTCGTTTGTAAAATGGGGATAATAATTACACCCACTTTATAGAGTTGTTCTAAGGATCAAATGAGATACCATCTGTACAGTGTTTTGCAAACATAAATGCACACACTATTATTATTAGTCCCAGCTCTGCTATCCACTTACTGTGTGACCCTGGACAAGTCACTTATTCATGGCAGTAATTATATTTCTGCAGTGGTAGCATTCTTGCATATGTACAGCTCCTGGCCTAGATGAACTCTTCAGACCTCTGTTTATTCATCTGTAAAATGGGGCTAATGATACTGCCCTACCTACCTCACAGGCTTACCATGAAGGCCAATTGTGATAGTAGGTGTGAGAAAGCTTTGAAAAAGTTCATTGTCTTCTACAAATATGCTTAAGCAGATGTTATAGTGTTGCTGCTCAGTGGCACCATGGATAGAGCCCTGGGCCTGGAGTCAGGAAGACCCCGGTTCAAATATGGCCTCAGACACTTTCTAGCTGTTTGACCCTGGGCAAGTCACTAGACCTCTATCTGCCTCTGTTTCCTCAACTATGAAATGGGGAGAATAATAGCACTTATGGCCTAGGGTTGTGAGAATCAAATAAGATGATATTTGTGTAAAGTGCTACAGAAATGCTTGCCATGATGATGATGATAACGTGACATTTCTATAGCATTTTAAAGTTTGCATAGTGCCTTACAGATATCTCGTTTGAGCCTTATGAGAGAACTGCAGGGGTAAGTACTCCAAATGTTAGTATTCCCATTTTATGGATGAGGAAACTGAGGGTCAGAGAGCTGACACATAACTCTTGACTGTCAGAGGGGCCTTTTGAACCCAGATCTTCCAGACTCTTAAGTCTAGTATGCTAGTCACTGTGCCATACTTTGTGAGTGCAGGGCCAGGACATTTCTGGGAAGTTCAAGTCTATGTGACTGACCTGCTGTGAAGGTCCCCTGTCCTGAGCTCTGCTCAGCCTGTAACCCCATAACGCCCTCAGGACTGGTCAGGTGGTTACTGAAGGATGCTGGAATTGGGTTTTCCCCTCATTCTTCTCCCTGCCCCCTAGTTATTGATGCTCTGGTTTTGGAGGTGGTTTGAGGTTTCAGTCCTTTCACTCACTGCCCATTCTGATAAAACCCAGAGCAGCCTGCTGGCTGTTCCCTATACTTAGTTGTCTACCTCGCACCTCTTTGCCTTTGCATAATTGGTCCCTCTTTTCTGGGATGTATTACCTTCACACCTCTGTCTCAAATTGCCCTCGAACTTTCTTCAAAGCACAGCTCATAGGCCATTTCCTAGGTGATGGTTCTCTTGATCCCCCAAGTTATTGGCCATCTCTCCCCATTGACATTACTTTGTATTAATTTATAGTCTTTGTATTTATTTACTTGTGTACAAGTAAGTGGCTATGACAACCTCCTTCCTCTCTCCCTCCTCCCCAAAGAACATAAATTCCCTGAGGGTGGGAACTTTTATGTTTTTGTCTTTCTGTCTGTAGCTTTTTATGTAGCAGTCACTTAATAAATGTCTGCTGAATGTAACTGAATTCTAGCCACAGTAATTGGGGAAAGGAAGGTGGAGGGGAGGGGTTGGTAATAGGGAGGAGGAGAAGGGGGGAGTGGCTTTCAAGTTGGGGGGTTCATTTAGAGGGACAGTGGATTTGCAGGTGTAGTGAAAGAATGAGAATTATACCTGAAAGCCATCGTGAGACAGGCTGGACTAGACAAGGTAATTCTATAGATGTATGCTTTGGGCATTGGATTTAGTGTGGTCTCAGCTCCTGGAGAACAGATGATAGGGTAAGGTGAGGGAGTTAGAAAGAAAAGAAGGCCCTGCCCCACCAGGCCAGGCCTAATCCCAGGGTTATAGAATTATGGAGGGCCAGCTTCCTCCACTGTTCCTGCCCTTTTTCTGGGACCCCCTGAAGACTACTTCTCACCTTCTCCTCTCTCTATCCCCTACCTCACCTCTGCTCCATCTCCTACTTCTCCTTGCAGCACCCCCTCTCAAAGGGAAGAGAAAACGGTCAGAGGGGAGTGACCCCCTGGACCAGCCAACATCTCCGAAGCCTGACAGTGAGGAGAGCCAGAGTTCCACAGAACCTGTGGTAAGTTGGAGAGGTAGCCTTGGGAATGGGACATGGCAGGATTGTTGGAAGGCTTCTCTCTGGGGTCTTCCCACCCTACTCCTCTGATTCCTGCACTGGCATCTCCTCAGCCCACATTCTTGCAGTTGCCCTTAGATCCAGCCTTTGATCCTTACAGAGCTTCTTTCATTCCCTTAATTCCCATCCCCTGCTTCCCAGATGGCCTAGTAAACTTGGAGAGTCCCACAAAGAGAATAAAAGAGACTTGAGGCCCAAGGAGTTCTTCCACTTCTCTGATAGCCCTGGGTGATGGCAGAAGGATCAGCCCTATCTTGGTGTTCACGTTGTTTGGTGCCTCTCAGACGGAGGAATAGATCAGAGGACCAAGCTAAGTCTTTCTCCAGCAGATTTGAACCCATAGTGCTCCTGCCCAGGGACCTCTCTGGAAGATCGCTTCTACCCATCTGGCTCTATCCAGCTGCTGCTCTAATTTCTCCCTATGGGATCACCTGGATTCTTCCTGTACCCAAGACCAAAGTGGAGGAAGCATTTGCCTCTCAAGCTGGAGAGCACATACCCAGGGCCTCTCTGAAGCCAGAATCATAACTGAGCCTTTGGAGAAGAATGGCCAGCTCCCTGAGTTGCTGGCTCTGGCCAGGACCTGGCTGCTCAAGGCGCTCAGGAGCGGGGCAGTGATGAACAACATCAGCAGAAATATCCCCTCGGGGAAAGGAAACTGAAAGTCCTGCAAGTCTGATAAAAATGTGTCAGTGGAAACCCAGAAATGAAGTTTGCCTCCAGGAAGTCATCAGGCTGGCCTGGTCAGGTCAGGAAGGCTGGCCACAGCCAAGGCTTACATATCCAGGGGAGGACTAGGGTGCAGGAAAAATGGTGAATGTGCTGTGGCCTCACCTATCTGGATCCTCACTGGGCCTGGGCCCCATGTTGATGAATTCTGGGCTTGGCCTTTCCCATCATCTCTTCACCAATGACCCTACAAGTGAAGAAGGCAGCTCAGACTCTCAGCAGCAAACACAAGATGGAGCCTGAGGCATTCCCTGGGGTCTACTGAACAAAGCTTCCCATGGTCTAACTGGCACAGATGCTCCAAAGAAGTCTCCTGATTTACTCTTAAACCAGTTTTCCCTTTCAAGTCCAGAACTAGAAAGCCTCAGCCAGGTTGTCTGAACCATCCATGGGAATGATGGGTGCCCATAGCAAGGCTGTGTATGCATCCTCCTCAATCCCCATCTCTGCTAGAGAAGGGTGTTTGCCAGCTGGGGAAATGACTAGTCAACCCATCTTTCATAGGCAGCAAGACTCCCTATGGGATTGCCCTCAGCTTGGACCATGCCACAGGGTCAGCATTTCCATAAGAGGCTTTTGGAAAAGTCCCTGTTTAGGTTTCTTCCAAACCACGGTGTTATCAAAGTACTTGGTTCTTGATGCCTGATCCCTGGCCTTCCCCCTTCAGAAATGGGAATCTCAGCAAAGTACACCTTTTTTTTTTCTCACTTATGTTCCCATAATACAGGGAGAGAGACTGTAGAGGGCTTTCTCCATTGAATAGGTCTCTGGAGACCCCAGACTCTTAGAGTTTTCCATTTATCTTCCTGCCCAGAGACAGAGGGAACTAGCAGCTTCTCACCTGAGATGAGAAACAGAAAGGAAACATTAAAAGTCAGTTTCTTCTCCCTTGTGCTGCCCTCCATCCCCCATGACCTACTGAACTTGGGGCTCTGCCTGGCAGGCTTCCATTGGAGGACAAGTCACCCCATCCCGACACCTCCTGTTCTTTCTCCAGGAGTCCCCAGAAGCAAGCGGGGAGCGAGAGCAGGAGCAGGCCTTCCTGGTCAGCCTCTACAAGTTCATGAAGGAGCGACACACGCCTATCGAGAGGGTGCCCCACCTTGGCTTCAAGCAGAGTGCGTCCCTGGGCCAGAAAGGGAGGGTGGGAAGTAGTGGGAAAATCCCTGGGGTGGGGGAGCTCAAAGGCCTGGGCACACACAAGCCCCGAGCTGGGTAGGGACAGGCTCTGAAGTGGGTCGCTTCTCTGGCTCCCAATACCTGCTCTTGGGGGTGATGGGAAAGGGCCGAAGAATACTCCTTCTTCCCTAGCAAGACTCTGACCCCTTGGGCATATCCCTCTGTTCTGTCCAGTTAACCTGTGGAAGATCTACAAGGCTGTGGAGAAACTTGGAGCCTATGAGTTGGTAAGGAAGGAGCCTTCCTGGGTGGGTCTCCTTGCAGGTCTTTCCATCCCGTTCCCAACAAAAACATACATCTTAGAGCTTGTTTTGGGGGGAGGAAAGGAGGACATGGAACCATTGCTAGCTTTGCTTTCCAACCCACATCTTTCTAAAAAAAAAAAATCAAAGTGGACATCCCTGCTGGAACTCGGGAATGGGAAGAAAGGGAAGTAGAGATGAAAAGAGGGACTGGAGAGGGAAGTAGTTCCCTCTGTTTCCTAGGCAGTGGGAAGACCAACTCAATTGGCTCCATTTTTACCCAGGATTGAGGGGTGGAGTGAGGGGAGAGGTAGTCTTCAGTAGGCAGGTTCTTCGTGCCTGAATCCTTGCTCTGTTCATCCTGAGGGGCCTGAGGCATGCTGGGTGGGCAACAGCTTGACTTATCCACTGACACTTTGCTGGCCAAAGCAACTTTTTCCTCCATTCCCCCATCTGTTCCTTCTTTCCCCATGCCCAAGAAAGTTGCTTGTGTCAGCATTGCAGTTGGCTCCTCTGAGAGGGGAGCATGGACTGGCTAGGGCCACAGCTAACCCTCTTCTGCTGGAGAAATAGGCTGCAATTTCAGCAGATTTTCCATTAAAACTGAGAGTGGACAAAATCCATCCTGCCTTTGACCTGTGTTTGGACAGACAGGCAAAAGTCAGTTGATGTAATAAGCCCTTGCCAATAGCTCGGGTCCTCTCTGCCTTCTATTTCACAGTCACTCCAATCCTCTGAGTCCTTGGGTGGAGGGAGATGGAAGAAGGTGTCTGATTTGTTACAAATCCCAAGGGGCACTAGATTGAGAGAGATTAGCCACAAAGCTCATACCAGCTCTTGTCCACCAACAGAGTAGAACCCTACCCCCCCCAGCAGGAGAGTTCCCATTACTCTGGTAGGTACCTACCTACCCATAAGGGAGGATGGTCTACTATGGGTCCCCTTCACTCCCTTCCCCTTGTTTCAGGTGACCGGGCGCCGCCTCTGGAAGAATGTTTATGATGAACTGGGTGGAAGCCCTGGCAGTACCAGCGCAGCTACCTGTACCCGCCGGCACTATGAGAGGTACCCACAGCCACATTGGCTAAGCATTGGCACCCTCAAAACAATTCCAAGCCCCAAGCCCTGGTCTGCTGCTCTGTGGCTGGAAATTTGTCACTCAACAATAAGAGAGACTCTGACCTTAGGAATTGCTCACAGAAGGGCCCTCTTCGTATACCCTTATGGGAGAGGAAAGGGGTTTCAAGTGAATTATAAGACACACTATTTTAGTTTTTAGCACAAGGTGCTCCAATTCGGGATGGTGTTCCACCAGCACCCCTTAGATGACCAATTCAATTCACTAAGTATTTATGAAGCACTCCCTGTGGGTTCAGCACTTAGCCAAGGGCTTTAAGGGATCCATGAGAAATCAAGACACAGTCCCTTCCCTTCATTAGTCAAGCCATCAAAAATAAAACCCCGAGGGTTTCTTGAACTCACTGTGTTAGAGTAGCAGTGCTACATGACAGTGACAGGCTGCCTGCCCCTATGACCTTATATTTATATATAGCACTTTACTGTTACCAAGCACTTTGTAATCCTTTCCACACATGATAATATTCTTAACAGCCCTGGGAGGCGAGCTGTGCAAATATCTCCATTCACTCTCTGTTCCTGTCAAACTGGCCCTTTCTGCTCCCCAATCCATGCCTTGGCATGTCTAGAATGTACTTCATTCTCACATGTGCCTCATGGAATCCCTAGCTCCATTCAGAGCATAGCTCAGGTGCCAGCTTCTGCATATCACCACCTCCTGAGCCCCTCCAGGTGTTAGCAACTGCCTCTACTAAGTCATTGCAGGGGTGGCTCTCTGTGTTGGTGGATGAAATAGCTCCTCTAACAAAAATCTTAGATCCCTGGAATATTGAAGCATCTTCAGGGTTCTGTGCTATCCTGTTACCACCCACACTGAGCTGCCCTTGAGGGGCAAGTGAGGGAAATGAGACATAAAGATCCAGTTCCACGACTATGTATTAAAGCCTCTTACTTATGTGTGAAGCGCTATGCTAGATATCAGATACACCCATTCTCCTGCTCTCAAGGGGGTTTACAATCTAATGGAGTGAAAAACAGGTATGAGGGGGACAGAGAAGTCAGAGTGCAGTGGAAAACCTGAGGAAGAAGTGATCATTTTGCCTGGGAGGGTCAGGGAAGGCTTCATGGAGGAGGTGCCATTACTTGGATTTTGAAGGAGGTGAAGGACTATTGGATTAGATCATTTTTGAGATTCCTTCCTTCTGGCTGCCAGTCTAATATCTTAGATTCAGATGGATTTGGTGAGATTGTTGTGGAGGAGGGGGAAAGGGATGGTGCAAAAGACAATATCCATTGAGTGTCAAATGAGCGGTAGAGGCAGAAAATCCTCTAGGACAGTGGTTCTCAACCTGTGGGTCGTGACCCCTTTGGGGGTCGAACAACTCTTTCACTGGGGTCACAGGGGTCACCTAAGACCATCAGAAAACACATATTTCTGAAGTGAGTAAATCACTTAATTGCTCCCTGCCTCAGTTACCCATCTGTAAAATGAGAGTAATAAGAGCACCTACTTCCCAAGGTGGTTGTGAGGATCGAATTTTGTCAATGCTTTGCAAAACTTAAAGTGCTTTATAAATGCTGGCTGTTTTTTCTGATGAGCTAAGACAGAGGAGGCTTCATGGAAGAGGCAGGCCTAAAGCCTAGGCTCCCTGGAGGAGCTTCTAATTCCATTGGGAAATGGACAAGACAGTCCACAACTGAGTTTCTAAGTAAGCAAACCAAGCAGTGAGGGCTCTGGCATGTTGGGAGAAAGAGAGGAGCAGGGTGGGGCTTGATTCTGGCTATTTGACAATACATACCCATCTCCATATTTCTACTCCCCACCCCAGGCTGGTCCTTCCCTACGTGCGACACTTAAAGGGAGAAGATGATAAGCCATTGCCCCCCACCAAACCTCGGAAACAATATAAGGTCGCCAAGGAGCCCAAGGGGGATGAAGCCGTAGTGGAGAAGCCAAAGAAAGCCAAGGAGGAAAGGAGTGGGGGCCAGGTGAGACCAATGAAAAGGGCTTTTCCATTTTTCTGCTTCACCTTTCCCCCTTTCCTTCATTTACACCACTTCCTGGCCCTAGACCAGGGGCCCCTGTGACCTTCTTTGCTGTGGTGAGAGGCCCAGGGCCCACATCCCCTGCCATCCTTATGTAGGGCATGCTTTCTCCTGCCATTACCACTTAGAACCACACCATTCTAGTGGGCATCTTTTGCGGGAGCTGTAGGCTTCTTCTCCAACCCTAACCACTGATTTGTTTTGGTTCCAGATCATAGCTGATAAAACAAAACCAGAAACAACGTCTTCAACTCGGCTTCCAGGACAGGAGGAGCCGGAGAGCAGCACCAGGTCCCCTGGTCCTTCCCTAGGGATGGCCACTCTGCCCTTCCCAGGAGGACCAGAGGCAGCTGGGGGCTGTGCTGAGGCTTATAAACGCCTCCTCTCTAGCTTCTACTGCAAAGGAACGCATGGCATCATGTCCCCGTTGGCCAAGAAGAAGCTCCTGGCCCAAGTGAGCAAGGCTGAGGCCTTGCAATGCCATGATGAGGCCTGCGACCACAGGCTGAGTGGTTCAGAAGCAGGTCCAACACGACCCTCAGTCATTTACCCAACAGAAGGGCCAAAGAGTCCAGGCCTTCAAGAGGAAAGCCCCCGGGAACCTCCTTGCTTGCTCCATCGTCTGGCTAGCCCTGAAGAACCCCTAAAAACAACTCATAGTCCCAAGGAGGATGTTCAACCAGGGGGGAATGACAGGGGCCCAGCCCAGCCCCATCTTTCAACTCCAATCTTCACTGGCTGCTTCCATGCTTACCCTGCAGAGGTACTGAAACCAGTTAGCCGGCATCCACATGACTTCTTTCCCAGCTCTAAGGATGAGGCTGAAGCTGGCTCCCCCTTCAGACCCCCTGGGAAAAAAGGGGGGAAGCTTGAGAGCCAGCCACAGCTCTTGTGGGGTGGGGATGCCAGCCACC
The DNA here is from genome assembly GCA_028646515.1 of Pseudochirops corinnae. Lineage (NCBI taxonomy): Eukaryota > Metazoa > Chordata > Mammalia > Diprotodontia > Pseudocheiridae > Pseudochirops > Pseudochirops corinnae. The sequence goes on along the minus strand of CM053585.1, from coordinate 117,159,244 downwards.
CCTCAGCATTCCACAAAGGTGGGGCAGGAAAGAACAGCCCTTACCCCAGGCCCAAAGCCTGCTGGGTGCCCCCTATGGCTAAAGCCACTCCTAAGGGGCCTTCAACACCCCCCACTTTTCCCAGTAGCCCAAGCCCTATCTCTGGCTCTGGCTCTCGCAACAAGCGGAGTTTAGAGGAAGAAAGCTTTGCTCTTGGCAAAAAGCTGAGGGCTGTATCTCCCTTCCTCAAGGAGGTAGAACCCAAAGACTCTGGAGTGAAGCCTCCTGGACCCACCCTGGGCTTTCCACACCTGTTGGGTCCAACTCTTGGGCCTCCACCCCAGGAGGCCTACAAGGGGACCATGGTGCGTTTCCCCCTAAATTTCGCCAATATGTCTGACCCCTTGAAAGGTCAAGCCTCACTCCCCTTTAGTCCTTTGGTCATCCCTGCTTTCCCTGCCCACTTCCTCACCACTTCAACCCCATCCCCCATGGCAGCAGGCCTGGTGCACTACCCTCCCACATCCTTTGATGGGTCTCTCCGCCACAGACTCTATCCAGTCTCCACGTGGCACATGCAGCCAACATACCAAGCTCCTCACCTCTCATCCTTCCACCTCAACACCAAGCTGTAGGCAGGGCCTTGTGCATGAGCAGGCTTTTTCTTTTCCTTTCCTTTAATACTGTTGAGCATCTGAGCACTCCCAGATACAGTTTGGGCCTCCAGGCACTTCCTAGGCTGCTGGCCAGGGGCAGCTGTGCTGCACTTCACTCCAAAAATATATCTCCATCCCATGTTGAGTTTGTATATGAGGTGGACTGTTTAAAAAACTATGGGTGTATCTCTGAGAGGACCTATGAGGCAATCAGCCCCAAGCCAGAGACCAAGGAGCTGCACAATTGGCCAAGTTGTGATAAGTGCCTGCACACAGCAGGTGCAGGCTGGGTGGATCTTGCCCACATCTGCATCAAATGGCTTCTTAGTGTGATAACAGTCAGGGACAATAGAAACAATGCATTTGAGTTTCTCTTTGTCATCGTGTCCAAGTGTCCATCATTACTCTCTCTGAGGTATTGAATAAGGAGGGTCTGAGAGACTCTGGAATCCCACTGGCACGAGGGGGCATTGGCTTGAACCATCTGGATTAAAACAATACAAAAACTCAATAAAAACACCTCTGCTTGCTCTCAATTTCCATGGAACCAGGGACTGTGTGCTTTGGTGGTAGTTTCTTGCTGGGTCAGCCAAGGGAACCAGGGGGTTGGATACACTCAGCACTTCCTGCCACTTTGGAAAACTTTCGCCTCTCTAGCCCAAACAATTCTGGCTTGTTCAGAAACAAAAGCCTAGCCTCGTGGGAAGGAGGAGAGGATCACTCCCCTCGACAGTGTCAGTGGTTAACCAGCTTTACTCCAAGGCTGGTGGAGCAGGCATTCCCAAGCCAGAGGTTTTTTGGGTGAGGAGCAGAGAGCCAGAGTTGATTTGCGCTGGATATTGGAGGAGAGATTTATAGATTCCTTTTCAGCAAATTTATAGAAACTGAGTGGTCAGGCACAGAAAAAAACCCTTGAAGGAAGTAAAAAAGCATCATACAAGTGTCAGCTGTTCTCATCATCACCCTTGTGTCTTAGCCAGGCATCAGACAAAGTCTCCCAAGCTGTCTGAGTGGAAATGGTGGGGAGGCAGTTCTGGAACTGGCTGAGTACAGAACCTGGAAATCATGATGGTTGGGTTTGAGTCCCAGCTGTTGGGCTTTGGGCAAACTCCTTTCCTTCTCTGATCTTGTTTCTTTATCTTTAAACTGAAATGGTTAGACTGGATCCCTAAAGTCTCCAACAACCTCTGAAGACTGGACTTAAAGAGAGGGAAGAGAGGTCAGTGTCAGCCTGGGGAGAGGTTTCCAGTGGCATGATCATACAGTGGCCTTATACTGTTCAACATTTTCTTTTTTTCAATCAGTGACTTGAAATGAAGCCAGAGATAGAATGCTTATCAAATGTACAGGAGGCATGATAGTTAAAATGTTGGATTAAAATAAGATCAAGATCCAAATAAAGTAAATATGAAATTTAACTAGGGACAAGTGGAGTTCTACACTTGAGTTCCAAATGTGAACAGCACAAACTCTAGATGATGAGGGAGATGGCACTAAATAAATTTGTGTGAAAAGGCCTTGGGGATTTAAATGAGATGACCACTTAGTAAGTGTTAATTGTAAGATATGGCATCAAAAATACCAATGTAATCCTGGACTGCATTAATACAATCACAACCCCTCAGTATTGAAAGGGACCTCAGAGGCCGTTAAGCCCAAACCACATGTGAATGGGAATCCTACCGACATTACTCTCAGCAAGATCTTTCTAAAGACCTTGAGGAAGAAGTATGGTGTGTGGTAAAGTTTGTTGTTGTTATTCAGTCATGTCCTGCCCTTTGTGACCCTATTTGGGGTTTTGGCAAAGATCCTGGAGTGGTTGGCCATTTCTTTCTCCAGCTCATTTTACAGATGAGGAAACTGAGGCAAACAGGGTTAAATGACTTGCCTAGGAACACACAGTTAATAAGTGTCTAAGGACAGATTTAAACTCAGGAAGAGGAGTCTTCCTGACTCCAGGCCCACTGCTCTATCCACTGCACCCTACTAGCAAAAACCACATTCAAATTCTACCCTTATCACTTGCAACCCATGCGACCTTGGACAAGCTACTTGACCTCTCTAGTTCTGTTTCCTTATCTGTGCAGTGAGGAGAGAGGTTGGAGTAGATATCCTTTAAGGTCCCTTCCACCTCTCAGTCTTTGATCTACGGAATCTCCAATCAGCAAACATTTAACTACCTCCCAAGGGATCCCATTCCACTTTTGGACAGCTCTAATCATTACATTTGTTTTCCTCCTCTGGAACCAAAGTCTACCTCTCTTTGACTTCCGCTCATTGCTCCTGGTTCTGCCCTACTGGGTCAAGTAAAAGATTCTCTTCTGCATGACCTGCCTTTCAAACACTTGCCAGCTGTCCCAAGCCTCTGCAGCGTTCTTCTAGTCTAAGAAGCCCCAGTTCCTTCAGTGGATCCTCAGAAGCAAACGGTTTTGAGTCCTTTTGCCATCCTGTTGCCTTCCTGTTAACTCTCAGTGTCCTTCCACCTAATGTTGTCAGAGTACTGTGGGATAAGAACCTCCACAAATCTGGGAACTATGTTAGTGAAACATTAAATTATTTTGGCTGTCGTGTCATACTCTTAGTCAGTGGTATGCCGGAGCCAGCTTGTACCGGTTCAAGAGAGCTGATTTTTACATTTTCAGTGTTAAAGTTGCAGTTAAATTTTCAGCTTGATTTATTGTGTTATTGATTGTCTACATTTAAGAAAATGAAGAAGAGAATGTTAATGCAGATTAAACTTAAAAGTGTGTCATGTGAATGTTTTTTTTTCCCGAGAGCTGGTTGTTAAACATTTGCCAGCACACACTGTCTTAATTCATTGACTTTGCCGTCTGCTGAATCCTCAAGGTCTTTCCTACACACACTGTTGTCAAGCCGTACTTGCCTCATCATTTGTGGGTGTAATTGGCTTTGCAGTTCTCCCCTTTATCTTTCACCTTACGGGACAGAGTCTGTTGTTCTAATGTGATCTTAGGCTTCATTATTAAAAGGAGAATGCCCATAACAAGAAAGAATTATAGACTTGCTGTCTTTTGCCCTGGTCAAACTGTATCTATGGTTTTGAGTTCAGTTTGAGTCACCACATTTTAGTAAAGATGTTAACAACTTAAAAGAAGGCGAGTCAGATGGTAAAGGGACTCAATATCATGCCATGCATGGGCCAAATGCAGGAAGGGGGAATGGCAAACCTAAAGAAGAGAAGACTTTGGGGGTTATGATAACTTTTCAGGTTATCATATAGGGATAGAAGATGGAATAAGGTTAAGACTCGTTCTGCCTGGCTCTAGAGAGTAAAATGAAGACTAAATACACAGAAATTAGAGAACATCCTAGTTAGAAAGAAAAATTCTTAATGATTAGAGTCCAAAAGTGAAAGGGATTGGCTGGGAAGCCCCCTAAAATTGGAGGTCTTCAAGCAGAGGCTGGGCGGGCCACTTGAGAAGGAATTGCTGCTGCAAGTAGAATAGTACCCTGTATTCCCCACCTGGTTGTGAGAACAGTACTTTGAAAACCACAAAGCTCTATAGAAGATTAAGTTGCTGTTATTGTTTACATTTGGTTTGGACTAAATTAGTGTTTCTCAACTGTTTATCATTACAAAGTAGCCACTACTCTCATGGCAAACAGTTGCTTCTGTAAGATGTTTAATACTGGCTCAGATTCAGTCTAGCTCAGATTCAAAATAGATCAGATTCAATCTAGCCCACTTGTCAATACAAGCATCACAAATGCTTAGGCTCCTTAAGAGTCTACCCAGGAGCGGAGCCAAGATGGTGGCATAGAAGCAATAAGGTTCTGCAGCTTCCACATAGCCACCTCAAATACCCATAAAATATGACTCTAAACAAATTTGAGGGCTCCAAATCTCACACACACACAGTAAAAAAGATGGTTAATACTATGGAACTTTCAAGCTTTATACCTAAAAAAATTTACTCTCTGTAGGATTTAGAGAAGGGACCTTACAGATGGAGTCACCTCTTCTGCTGCCCCCTTCTTCCTGGTTCACATCCCGTGAGCTGCTGAGAACTTCTGGGCTAGCACAGGCTTTGGAGAAAATGTTGCTAATTGCCAGCCTGAAGTATAGTTTAGGTTGGGAAATGTTACTTTGTGTGATCCTGAAGGCCCTTACAACTCTGTGATCCCATCATTTGTTCTGCTGCCTCTGGTCCTGCTCACTTTCCATCATCCCCGGCCCAAACCACACTATACAGACATCCTTCTTGAATGATCAGGGCCCGTCTCTCCCAATCCACCCCCTCAACCCACAGTCCACTCTGTTATGATGTGCCCAGGAGATCGCATGTCTCCTCCTTTAGGTGTTTCTTCAATTAAAAGTTCTCCAATTGTAAAAGGAGTACTTAACCTGGAGTCCATGAACTTGAAAAAAGTTTATAATAGTATTTCAAGATAATTGTTTCCCTTTGTTCTGTATGTATTTTATTCTATACATTTAAAAACACTATTCTGAGAAGGGGGTCCACGGGCTTCACCAGACTGTGCAAAGGGTCCTATGACACAAAATAAGTTAAGGATCCCAGAACTAAATGGTCTCGAAGATTCCTTCTAGCTTTAATATGACCTTAAGACAAACTGAGGAGAATTAAAGAACCAATGCTCATTTAAGAAACACCATATTTCTTCCCCAACACACACACACTACAGCACATTTACATAGTAGCTTTTCTCAGAAGGGAAGGATATTGCCCCATTGTTCTGCTCTTTCAGCGTTTTTCTGGAAAGGCTGAATTACTGTTATCTCAACAAGGCTCCCTCAGACTTGAGACAGGAGGCACTAGTGCTCTTCTCTCTGTATGGTTTAGGCTGGTTACTTCCTTTCCCAGACCAGTTAGGAAGCAGCCATTGAACTACACTGTAAGGAGAGCACTTTCTCTTCGCACCTCACAATGTCTCAGACCCTTAACTAGAGTGTTACTATAGGGAGAGGGGATTCTTCCTCAGTCTCCTGAATTCCCTTGTTTTCAACAAAATAAAAATGTAAAACCCTCAGACTTGTGGGTTGTTTCTGTGTTTGAGTCCCTGTCAGTCTGTTAACAAGCATTTATTAAACACTTACTATATATGATAAGTGCTTCAGATGTAAAGACAAAAAAATGGTCCCTAGTCTCTTCCATTCTAATGGCACTTGCACTATGCCCATAACAGTATAACTCTCAAGGAGTTTATAGTCTGATTGGGGAGGCTTGGCTAAATCACATTAAAATATAACGAATGCCACCTCATGGTGATACAGACATGGTGTCTGAGTTCAGAGAAGAAGTTAGGAATATCCAGGCAAACAGAAAGGCCCCAAATGTTAGCCCTGATCTTCTTCTTCCTTGTTATGTTCATCTTCTGGTAACCTCTACCTTTTAGGGCAGTTAAGGTGGAAGATATGCATGTACCTAAACATTAGTCAGACCTTTCAAAGGCAGATGTCCATCATTAGAATGAAAGAATATGCTAGGTGTTAAAGTGGATAGAGTGCTATCCACTGGGGTCAGAAAGACTCATCTTCCTGAGTTCAAATCCAGCCTCAGACACTTCCTAGCTGTGTGACCTTGGACAAGTCACTTAACCCTGTTTGCCTCAATTTTCTCATCTATAGAATGAACTGGAGAAGGACATGGCAAACCACTCCCATGTCTTTGCCAAGAAAATCCCAGATGGAGTCATGAAGAGCTGAAGACATAACTGAAAAATGACTGAACAACAATATTCTCCATTTTGACATGTAGAGAGACCTGGTTTCTAGTCCTGGCTCCACAAATTCAATTCAGTTCCACAAGAATTAATTAAATACCTACTGTTTGTGAAACAGGTACTGGCACTTGGGATGCAGAAAAACCCAATCAGTTGCTGCCCTCACAGAGTTGTCATATTTCAAAGATATAACACAAATAAATACAAAATATATGCAAAGTAATGAATGAATAGAAGGAATGAATAAGAACAGGGCTAGAAAATGCCTTGTGTAGAAGGTAGCACCTGAATTGAGACTTGATGGGAACTAGAAATTCTAAGATGAAAAGGTGAAGAGGGAGAGCATTTCAGTCAATGGTGGCCAACAGATACAAAGTCATCAAGGTGAGAGATGGAATGTCAGGTATTTGGAACAGCAAAGAAGCCAGTTTTGCTAGAATTATAGAATGTGAAGATAAGCAATGAAAAATCACTCTGGAGGTTAGAATGAGACTGTGAAGGGTTTTAAATGCCAACTAGAAGAATTTTTATTTTATCCTAGAGTCAATTGCAACTTCTTGAGGAAGGGCATGACATGACCAAATCTGAGCTTTAAGAAAATCAATTTGGTAATTTTGGAATTCTTTTTGAATTCAATTTTGGAATCTTTAAAGTATAAATTGTAGAGGAGAGGATGTGAGGAAACCAATGACTGCAATAGTCCAGGCAAGAGGTGATAGGGGCTTGAACTAAGGGTGTGTGAATGGAGAGAAGCAGGTGGGGATATAGTTATCATCATTATTAATCCTTTATTTCATTAAAAGGGATATAGTGTTCAGAACATTGGAAGTCATAGTTACAACATACTCAGACAACATCAGGAGTATTGTTTATAACTCATATCTGAGTATCACATTTAGAAAGCAAGAGGATAGACAGAAAAGGGCCACTGGGCAATGAGAAAATCAGAGATTATGCTACTCGAGGTTTAATTGAATGTACTGGGGATATTTAGCCTGGAGAAGAGGAGACTTAGTGGTGTGGGGGTGGGCGAAAGGGGAAAGAACTCCGGGAGAGAGAACACACATGCTATTTATCTGAGGTTGACATAAGAACAAATGATTAAATTTGTTCCACCTGTGCCCAGAGGGTAGAACTAGAGACAATGGATGAAAGTGATAGGGATGAAATTTTAGGTTTAATCCAAGAAGATTTTATAACATTTAGAGCTATTGGAACATGGATTGGCTACCTTGGAAGATACTAAGTTCCCTCTCACCAGAGTATTCAAGAAAAAGGCTATATGACTATCCACTGTGTATATTAGAGAAAGAAATGAGCAAACCATTTCAGTTTTCTGGAATTCAGTTTTCTCACCTGTAAAATGGGAGAATTCTACTAGTTCACCTCTAAGATTCCTTCCTTTCCCAACTTTCTATGATTCTAAAATCACCACAGTCCAAAGTCTATGAACCTATGAAAATGATATCCTCTGACCTTTGCACGCTGAGTTTGCCAGAATTCTACCTCTTCCCTACCTTTATATTTTTTTCTCTTGTATCCAGCAAGCAGCACCTCCAGCTCAGGGCTCCAGGCGGGAAGTGGAGGGAGTAGGAAGCAGGAGTTAAGTTGCCTGCTCCCATAGAACTGCAGGATCTCAGGATCCAATGGGACATCATCCATGGTTCTTGCATGAGAGGACATTCCATCTCTATGCTATACCCAGAATCGAGAGGGAAATAATTATCCAGGCTTTGCTGGATGGACTTTAAAAATATATATTAATTTATTTATTTTAGTTTTCGACATTCATTTCCACAAGATTTTGAGTTCCAAGTTTTCTCCCCATCTCTCCTCTCACCCCCACCCCAAGATGGCATGCATTCTGATTACCCCTTCCCCCAGTCTGCCCTCCCTTCTATATCACCCCCCCATGCCTTTCCCCCTCACTTTCTTATAGGGCAAGATAGATTTCTATAGCCCATTGCCTATATATCTTATTTCCCAGTTGCATGTAAAAATAATTTTTAACATTTGTTTTTAAAATTTTGAGTTCCAAAATCTCTCCCTTCTTCCCTCCCCACCTACCCTCATTGAAAAAGCAAGGAATTCCATATAGGTTATACATGTATAATTATGCAAAACACTTCCATGATAGTCATGCTGTGAAAGATTAACTATATTTCCCTCCATCCTATTCTGTCCCCCATTTGTTTTATTTTCTCCTTTGACCCTGTCCCTTTTCAAAAGTGTTTGCTTCTGACTATCCCCTCCCCCAATCTACCCTCCCTTCTATCATCCCCTCCAACTCTTTGGATGGATTTTTGTGAGGGGAAATTCCATACTCCTCCTGAGGCAGCCCATTTCACTTCTGGACAGCTCCAATTGCTAGGACCCATTTCCTTTATGTACTTTTTTGAAGGAAATATAAAGCATTTATTTACATAAAGGTCTCAGTTTCCCCTAACCTTTAGGGCATTATAATACATTTCCTAAAGGGTTAGATCTGTTACTATAGAAATCCCCTTGTAGATACTCTGGATGGAGAGAACGGTGTCCATGTTCTTTTGGGGGCCTTGCAGGCTTCTCTTCCATGACCCTGTTTCACCTTTTATATTCATCAGTGTTTAAAGTTGTCTAGATGCCCAAATCCTACTCATTTGGGGTTATATGGGTTTTACTGGGTTATATGACTGGTCAGTTTTTTACAATTAGGCCAGGCAAACTGCCTTGATACCAGGGTAATAGGAAATTATTTACACATATATAAGCTTACTCCCTGAAATACTGTTAAAAAAAAAAAGTCAAACAACACAGAGCAAGTATCTTAATGGCCATGGGGTGCCATTCCAATATAGTGGTCTTATACCACTATATACTGAGCTAGTAGGAGAACCATTCCTGAAAAACACTGTGCAACACGTGTCTATAGCTAGAGGTCTGTAGTGCCAATGTGCTACAAGGTCTTAAGTCTAAAGAAGAGTAAGAGACAGAGACCTAAGACTAAGATTTAAAATTGTGTTTCCCAAGAAGGGATATTTAAATATAACACACAGTAATGGGTTAGCAGCCTAATTGGAACCTTTAGAATATTAGGAGGGATAGGGAAGTGCTGGAATATAGAAAAGAAGGAAGAAGTCTCAAAGACTTTTGAAAGGCTGTTTGATGAGGCAGTGGAAAGACTTCTGAATTAACAGTCAGAGGATCTAGGTTCAAATCCTATTTTTGTTGTTGTTTTGTTTTGTTTTGCTTTTTGGAGAGGGGAAGGTAGGGGAATTGGGGTTAAGTGACTTGCCCAAGGTCACATGACTAGTTTTGCATTAAGCATCTGAGGCTGAATTTGAACTCAGGTCCCCCTGACTCCCTGGAGCTGGTGCTCTATTCACTATGCCACCTAGCCACCCCCAAATCCTGTTTCTGCTACTTGTTACCTTTATGACGTTGTGAGGCAAGTCACTCAATATCTCTTTGCCTTAGTTCACCTGTAAAATGTGGACATTGGACCAAATAACAATCTAGAGTCCCTTCCAGCTTATTATCTATGATCCTGTGACCTGGAGTTCCAATCTCAGCCCTATCACACTACCTGTGTGATGTAGGAAAGTCACTCAATTTTTCTGGATCTGTTCTCTCATTTGCAAAGTGAAGAAGTTGTATTGGATGACAAGTAAAGCCTCTTCCAACTCCAAATTATGTTCCTATTCCTTCTTTTTGGAAAATTTGCCTGGGGTTTCCCCTGCCCTTTTTCCAAACAAGTTAGAAAGAGTTAGTTGGATCTGTGTTGGAATATCAGTTCTGCCACTTAACTGCCTGCATGATCTTGGACTAGTCCCTTAAAATCTCTGGCTTTTAATTTCCTCATTTTTAAAATGAGAGGACTAGACTAGTATTGCTTAAATCCAGTGGTCCACCGATGGATGGTAAGTAAATGGTACAGTGGAAAGAAAACTGGATTTGGAATCAGAAGACATATGTCTGAATTCCAACTCTGATACGTTCTATCTGTGTGACCTTAGATAAATCACTTAACCTCCTTGGATCTCAGTTACCTCAACTGGCTCTTCCAAATCTAGATCTATAATCCTTCCTGTTACAAATATAGATGGCTTCAGGTGAACCTCCAAAAGTGGTCAGAGTAGGCCACCACTGTCTGTACCATAATGAAGGCAAGAAGAAGAGGAATACTGAGCATTTGGATTCTTAAATTTGCTACACTGTTTTTTTTGTTGTTGTTTCAGGCTTAAAGAGTAGATCAGGGACCTGTATAGTCTATACTTCCCTAGTCTCAATGTGGTCAAGGAAGGATAATTGGTGCCCTCTAGTGGTATTTTTGGAGAAACCAGTCCATCTGTTGAAAAGGTCCTCTTGGAATCAGCTGGAAAAGGTGTAGTAGTGTCTCAGCAGAGATTGGTGGATATTATCTGAGGACTCTAAGCAAATGTTGGCAGGGAAGAATTATTAACAAAAGTGGGAAGTCTCCATTGTAAAAATAAAACTTTACCTGGAGTTGGGTTTTAAGTTTCCATCACTGACATTGGAGACAGGGAATTATTACCCTTACTACTACCTGAAATATGAAGGCACAAGCTACTCTCATCTCCTTCCAATGGAACATACCATTTATGAGATGCAAACAGGACTTCATTAAGTAACTAATGGCCTAAAGTTGGTATGTGACCGAGACTCGTTGGATGAAAGATGTGGAAGGACCTGAGAGATCACCTAGCCAGACCTCCTTATCTAAAGTCAGAAAATAATAACTGAAGTAACAACAGTAACAGTAATGGTGTTCCTTCTCTCTAAGATGACCAGATGAACTCTAAAGTCCTTTCCACTCTCAATCCTACTTTTCTGGTTATAAAATGCTACACATATCTCATTTGGTTCTTATAGCAGTCCTGTGAAGTAGGTAGAACCAATGTTACTACCCCCATTTAAAGGTGAGGAAACTTAAACAAAGAGGGTAAATGCCTTGCCCAAGATTTCTAAGTGGTGGTGCCAGAATCTGAGTCCAGATTGAATGAATTCTACTCCATTGGTGGTTTTTTTTTTATATTTCTTTTTTTATATATTTTATTTTAATAATTTATTTATTTATTTTAGTTTACATCATTCATTTCCACGAGATTTTGAGTTAGAAATTCTCTCCCCATCTTTCCCCTACCCACCACCCCAAAACAGCG
>CM053585.1:117125056-117147244 GCA_028646515.1 Pseudochirops corinnae | reverse complement strand
GGGGTGGTGGGTGGGGGAAAAAGGGGGAGAAAATATGTAACTCAAAATCTTGTGGAAATAAATGATGCAAACTATAATAAAATTTAAAAAAAAAATTAAAAAAAAAAAAAAGATCACCTGACAGGTTAAGGTACCATACACTGAGGTCCTTATTCAACTAAACTGCCAAGCATTCAAACTCTGCTTCAGAGAGTGCAACTCCTATGCACTGGTCACAATTGTTCAAATGCAAAACGTATGCTTGCCAAAAGGACTGTGGAGAACTCACATAGGGCAAGCATTCACCTGGTGGTCAGAAGAAGTGATACAAGGACATTCTTAAGGTCTCTCTCAAGAATTTTGGAATTGATTTTGGAGCATGGGAGACACTGGCACAGGACTGCCCAGCGTGGTATGCCCACATCAGAGAAGGTGCTGTGCTCTATGAGCAAAGCGGAATTGAAACTGCTCAGAGGAAGCGCAGGATGTGCAAATTTGGAGAATCCACCCCAAATGTTCACATGGACTATTTGTGCTCCCCTGTGGTAGCGCATTCCAAGCTCATATTTCTCTGATCAGCGACAGTTGGACAGACTGTAACTTGACTTAAGCATAGCAATGTCATTTTGGTCCTTTTTGAGAATGAAGGACAACAACCAATGGAACATCAGTTTCTACCATAGCCATCAATGCTCCAATCCTAAAGTGCACACAATAACCACTCCTGTAACTGGAACCAATTATCACTTTTCCCATCCACCATAACAGACCAAGATATAAGCAGTTTTCTTTGCTTAGACATAGAAACTGTTTTAACACTGGCATTATGAAATCACAGTGTACCAAAAGTACTACATAAAACATGTTAAAAAAAATGCCATATCCCTCTGTTTACCACCTCAGAACAAAACAGATAACTCCCCAAATATTAACTGGCTCTACTGCCCTAACATTGAACATAAAAACAACATGGGAAATAAAGAAATCCAAATAGAAGTAACATAATCTGTCATAAAGCATAAAGAAAAATGATTTGTGGGACAGCATGAATGACAGATCATCAGTTGTATAAATTTTGGAATGAAACAGACAAAAGTTGAAAGACTGGTTAATTCTCTCCTCCTGTTTCATCTCCTTAGGGATCCAGTGTCTACAGTGTTGACTATCTCTCAGTAATTAGATATTTATGGTAGGTAGGTGGCACAGTGGATACAACCCTGGAGTCAAGAAGACCTGAGTTCAAATCCGACCGCAGACACTGAATAACTGTATGATCCTGGGCAAGTCACTTAACCCTGTTTGCCTCAGTTTCCTCATTTGTAAAATGAGCTGGAGAAAGAAATGACAAACTGTTCCAGTATCTTTCCCAAGAAAACCCCACATGGGGTTAACAAGAGTCAGAGATAACTGAAACAACTGAACAATAAGAAATTGCATTATTATTGTGCTGTTTTGTTCAGTACTTGAAATGACCCTCCAAGATGACCTTAGGTCCCTGTGACATTTTTTAAGCAACAGAGAAGAGGTTTTTTTTCCTCATTGGATAATTCCGCTCCTTGTTCAGTTACAACCTTCATGCAGGCTGCCATGTCACCATACTTCTCAGCCTGCTCAGCCAGTTTGGCCTTCTGGTACCTGCTCATTTTTGTCCATGAGTAAATAACTGTTCCTGGAGTGAGTAGTGGTGGCAGCCAGCCAGGGGAAGGGGAAAGAGGAAGAGCTCAGCAGCTTCTGGGCAGCAGAAGTAGCCACGGAATTTTTTTTTTTTCTGTTTCTTTATACTTTGCTATAAGTGAGAGTTCTTTCTTATAGGAGATGGGGGAGTAATGTAATGTATTTGGATATTTAGGTAAAAAAAAAAAAGGCTTCCATTTTCAAAAATTTAAAGAGAATGTTTACATTCAGGTCAAGTTCATATTTAGTAACACTACAATTTGCAGTTTACAAGATGCTTGTAATTCTCAGAGGTAGTTAGGGTGTGTTATCTACATTTTACAGATAAGGAAACTGAGGCAGAAAGTGACATGCCTCCAGAGTGAGTAGTATTATAGCTACTTTGGAGCCCTGGCTCAAACCTAAGTGTCCTGACTCCAAATCCAGTGGTATTTCCACTATATTATGTTTTATAAGGGCATAAGAGAGGGAAGAATAGTGATAATTGATATCTGTATGGTGGTTTAGAGTTTGCCACTCTCTTTACACATTTTCTCATTTGAACCTTAGAGCAGCCTTCTAAGAGGTGGGTGCTAGAGATATTGTTATCCCATTTTACAGAGGAGCAGACTGTGGCTCTGAGAGGTCAAGTGGTTTGTCCACAGTCACACAGTGTCATTGTGAAGTTTTGACTCAAGTCTAGCACTCTCTCTGCCCTGTGTTAAGTTCCTCAAGCATTCTGTGAGAGTTCTAAGGAAAGAGAAATCACCTCTGGTTGAGAGGAACAGTAAGGGCTTTGGAAAGGTCACCTTTAAGCCAAGTGTTACAAGATGGGTAGGATTTCAACAGGTAGAAATTGTGGCATGGGGAGTAGGCATTAAACAATGCCTTATCCAGAGTGGTTTAACTATAGGCCTTTTTGAAGGCAAAAAGATAATGGCAAGTAATTTTTTGAGTTTAAAGTTTTTCACCAATATCCTTAAGATTCTTAGGTTCGGTCTTGTTCTAGTATATCCAAATGATTGCCTTGCCCTGTGTTAATACTGTCCCTCACTTGTTTGTATAATCAGTATATATTGTGCCTTTTGTTTCTTTAGGGGCCACACAGTAAAGGCAGTGTGTGAATCATTTCATCTGGCTAAGGATGCTGGTTTCAAAGTTGTAGCACATATGATGCCAGATTTGCCAAATGTGGGACTGGAAAGAGACATTGAACAATTCACAGTGAGTATTTAAATAATTTTAGACTTCATATATTGTGAATCCTTCCTATTCTTTGATATGCTTTTGGAAATGGAATTGGAAATTTCACCAAAAAAATGAAAATTGAAAATGCTGGCTGAGCAATGAGATAAATACACTAATGAGTTCTGTCTTGTTCCAGCTGATGTGAATAACAATTTGAAATTATCCCAGAAGAGGCACTAACCTATAATAAGTATGGTATCCTTTGACATAGTAATACCACTAGTAGGCATATCAAGTCAATCAGCAAGCATTATTTAAGAACTTACTATGTTCCAGCCTTTGGCTAAGTGCTGAGATGTTTTAAAAAAGTAGAAACCGTTCCTACCTTCAAAGAGTTTAATTCTAATGGAAAAGACAACATATATAAGTCAGTAAATACTATAAAACATAGAGGCAAAAGACAAGGAAAAATCCCACATATAGAAACATTTTTATTTTTTTCCTGTGCTACCGAGGAATTAGATTTGGTGCCCATCAGTTGAGGAATGGTTAGACCAATTGTTCAGTATGAATGTAGTGGAATATTATTGGTATCATAATAAAATAACAAATATGTAAAATTCAGAAAAACTTGAAAATACTTGAATAAACTGATACAGAACAAAGTAAACAGAACCAAAAGTATGATTTACACAATAACCACTATAATATAAAGGAAAATGATGTTGAAATATATCAGAATTCTGATGAGTGCAATAACTATTCCTGACTTTGTAGACTCATAGGTTTAGAACTAGACCAAACTTCAGAGACCACATAGTCCAAACCCTCAATTTGAAAATTGAGACCCAGAGAGGTTGAGTGACTTGTTTAAAGTCAAACAAGTAATGATTGGCAGGACGAAAATCAAACATAGGTCCCCAAATTTCCACTTTCAGAATTCTTCCTGATGTACCATCCTGTCTTCCTTTAAAGAACTAATGGTTAGTCATTCCTCCCTTCTCTTACCAGAAAAGTGGCAAACTAAAGGTATGGAGTGAAGTATATATCAACAGATATTGCTAATAAATTTATTTGTTTTGATGTATTGTACTTCATTACCAGGGAAATTTCTGTTTGAGAGAGAAGAATAATCATTGATAAGTAACAGCTGTATGTTTTAAAGTATCAGCATAACTTTTTTATTAAAGAAATGAGATTGCCAAAGTTGTTTCTTCCCATTAACTGACAAAGAAAATGTTATTTACAAATACATTTTTGCGAGGAAGGCTAAATAATATATTTCATTTGTTAAGTTACATAGGAAATTTTCTTTTGCTATCTGCCTCATAAAAAGTGGAATTGTATTTATTTATGAAAGAAACCTTCAGATGTGGTGCTACACATTTATTAATATCTTTTCTTAGCTTTCAAAAGCTGTCTTTATTTAGAGCCAATGCACCTCCAAATAAAAAACCATTTACACAATGTAAATAGGTCTCAGGCATCACTATTAGTAATCCCTCAAATAATGCCTCCGTGATAATTTGTGGTTTTCAGTAGGGCCTACGTAGGTTTTTCAGTAGTATTCCCAGGTATTTGAAGAATAGAACTGTTAACACCTAAAGCACAGTTTTCATTAGCAGAACTCCTGGGAAGATTAATAACAGTCAGTACTCTAAGGGCCCTATTAAAAGAATATAGTGTGTTCCAAATAATAGCAAATAGCCTAATCTCAATTAATTATTCTTAGTATCCAAGGAGGAAGGTTATTTCGCCAGTATTTCTTATACATAGTCTCTTTACATAAGCAGATTTATTTATCTGCTTGTTTGTGATCTTTTCAGTCCACAGGGAATATTGGCAGACCTATCTCATTTCTAACTACATCTCAGCAGTTGAATGGTAAAGAGCTAAAATGGAAACTCTGACTTATCCCTAGAGAATAATACTTTCCAAGTTAATGGTTTCATTTCCTCTATAAAATTTTTGGTTAGATAATAACATTGTTCAGGCCCAGTAGAATTCAGAACCTCTTTTCCAACTTTTAAGTGACTTCAGTTTGTACTCTAAATCCTGCTTACTATTTGTTCCTTAGTTTCTTTCATGTAACACCTGGCTTCTAATTAGCAGCCCCCAGGTCTTTCTAGATTTAATTTTACTCCATAAATAGAGTTGCTGAGTCAGGAGTCTACCAGTCTGATTACAAAGACTGCATTGTAGTGACATCTTGCCTTTGAATGCATTCTTATAAGGCTGTCATCTCCTCTAACTGAAAACAGGTACAGTTTAGAGCCACTCCTGGTGGGGAGCCTGGCAAAAGGCAAGAGATGAGCATCCATATTGAATGATCTATATCTACATTTCCATAAATTGCTTAATCATTGTGAAAGAAGAAATTAAAACTTAACATGGATTCCATAGGAGAACAGGAAAGAGAGTTCTCTGCTTGGTTCCCTGCATCATTCTCAAGATCTCTCACTATATATAATTTGCATCAGAACAGTGTTTAAAAAGAATTATTTAGTAACCTCACGTGTGAATTTCTCCTTTCTGGGCTTTTTACCTCACGTTCTCCTGGTTTAATAGAAAAAAATGCTGGACTGGAAGTCAGGATATCTGAATTGTAGTCTCAGTTCTGCCACAATAGGATTTGAGATCTAGAGCTACACAGGACTAATAGGGAAACTGAGGCCTAGGGTGGACAATTGACTTACCCAAGAGTCTTATGGCTTTAGTCTTATGGCTCTAAATTCAGTACCTTTTCCAATATAGATTCTAACCTCAAAGAACTCATATTCTACTTGGGAGATATAGCATATACTCAAATAAGTAAATATATAATAATTTGAGGAAGGAGGGATCAAAAAGGGCTTTGCAGATGAGGTAGCAACTGAGCTTTGATTTAAAAGAAGATGAAATTTTGAGAGGAAAAGATGATGGGGAGAGTACATTCCTGTCACAGGGCAAATCCTGTATAAAGACACATAGAAAGACATTAGAATGCCCAAATCCAAGAGTAGCTAGTAATTCAATTTGACTGGAACATAGAGTGTATAAACTAATATAAAGACTGAGAAGGCCGTAGAGGACTTTATTTATTTATTTATTGCGCTTTTTTTGGAGGGCAGTTGGAGTTAAGTGACTTGCCCAAAGTCACATGGCTAGTAAGTGTGTCAAGTGTCTGAGGCCGGATTTGAACTGGGGTCCTTCTGACTCCAGGGTCACTGCTCTATTCACTGTGCCACCTAGCCACCCCCATAGAGGACTTTAAATGCCAGGCTGAGAGAATTACGTTTTATCCTAGAGATATGAGAGAGCTACTGAGGTTTTTGATTAGGTAAGTGGCATAGTTAGACCTGTCTATGCCTTATGTAGGTTTTGTTGGAATCTGTATGAAATATAGACTGAAAAGGGAGAGAGACTGGAAGAAGACAGACCAGTTAAGAGGTACAGAATCCCTTGTCTTTAAAAAACCCTTACTATGTCCTACTATCCCCTCAAGCTTTCATCCTGTATCTCTCCTCCTCTTCACAGCCAAACTTTGAAAAAGCTTTCTCTACACAATGCTTCTATTTCCTCTTCTCTCCATTTCTTCTCAACTGAAACTAATTACTCCAAAGTTACCAGTGGTGTCTTAATTGACAAATCCAATGTCCTTTTCTCATTTCTAATCCTTCTTGACCTTTCTGCATCCTTTCATATTGTTGATCACCCTCTCCTGGATACTCTCTCCTCTTTGGATTTTCCTAACACTGCTCTTTCTTGGTTCTCTTCCTACCTAAAACCGTTCCTTAGTCTCTTTTGCAACATCATCATTGATTTCATATCCCCTAACACTGGATCTACAACAAGGCACTTTCTTTGGTTCTTTTCTCTTTCTGTACTCTCAGTGACATTATTACTTCTATAGGTTTAACTATCATCTCTATGTAGATGACTTTCAGATCAATATTTTCAGTTCTAGTCTTTCTCCTTAATGATTGGATTGAATAGTTAAAAGATAATGGATAGGCCATGGAAAAGAGAATTTATACTAAGTATAGGACAATAATTTGAAAGAAAATCAGAATCAAATGAAGGTTTTTTTTAAGGATAAAGAGATCTAGATATGTTTTAGGTAGGAAATAAGGAGCCTATTGATTAAAAAGATTAACTTGAAAGATGCTGATCTAAGGGGCAAGCTCTCAAAGAAGACAGAAGAGAATGAGATCAACTGCATAATGACTTAAATGTGTGGATATGGAAAAAGAACAATAAGGTTTTCAATCTAGATTCTTCTCTGTAAGTCAAATTTATGCCCTTTAGCAGCTAAAGGAGAAATGTAAAGTATTCAAGGAGATGATATTCATCAACTGCAAGACCATTATTTGTGTACCTACTGCAAAAAGGTCTTTTGATTCAGCAAAGTTCATTCTGGTAATAAAAATTTTGGGTGACGTTGGGCTCAACCTCACATATATAGATTTGTTGGCAGAAATGAACAGAGTTTGTACAGTGGAAGTTCTACTTTTCCAGAATCCACATAATTTTTACAAGATAAGAATATTTACACAAATATTGGTTATGGGGTTTCAAAATGATGGTGCGGGAAACTCGTCAGGAGAGCTGGAGAACAACTGACACGTTTGCTCTTTGCAGACAACTGCATAACATTTGCCAAAGACCTTATAAATTGGGAACGTAAAATACAACAGCTACAGAGAAAACTGTATATAGTTTACTAGAGTTGAATTTATCTCTAAGGCCAAGTGGATATACAATGAATCTTGAGATGAAAGATGTTTCAAAATCAACAAGAGAAAAATCGAAGAAGTCAATAGTTACATGTACTTGGAGGAGGTACAATGGAAATACCATTAAAGGAGTATGCAGTAGATGAAAAAGGCATCTTGAGCAAAAAAATAAAAAAAGATGAAAAATGTCATTATGTGTTGGACAGTTATTGATTCAAAGGAGAGCTACTCAAGAATTGTGATTCTTCCATTATACATGATGCAAAACAAGAGCAGATTATAATCAAAAAAGGAGAAAAATGTACTAGTATAAAGAGCAATAAAAACATAATGTCCCTTTACCAATGCAAAATGAAGAAATAGAAATGCAGATTTGGGTTACAGGCATAACACAGATTGTTTACAATGCCAAAAGGATAATATTTAGGAAATTTTCTGGTCTTAATATTCATTCATTCATCACAGGCCTGGAAACAACTATCCAATAAACAGAAAAGTTTAGTTCCAGAAATGGAATTCCTGTTTTTCTAAACAAACAAACGTAGAATGAACTTGTGTTATATCATTCTGTATTCATATATGTTGGACATGAGAGATTTAAATTTTATAGGCTAAGAACAAACACCATATGAAAGCTCTGCCTTCATCTTTTCTGCTTCTAACTCAGCACTGATACTTTCTAATCTATCCTGGGAAAAAACATAATTTCTCAAACCATTGCAAAAAATGGACCTAAGCAAACTCACTTCTCTCTTGTTCTAAGCCTGATTTCTTTCTGACTCACATCATCACAGTGAGTAAAGAATGTAATTAAATGTTTTATTTACAAGGCCTGACAGATGAGTTTTAGCTCGGGGATCAGCCCAGTTCTTGTTAAGCTGTAGATTGCATTTAGAAAAAGTAAACAGAGATAGTGAAATTTTTACTAAAGGAGTTGAATGAGCAGAGGAAAGATTTTTTAAAGTATTTAACCTGTAGTTGGTTCAGAATTCTTAAATATATGAGGTTTTCACAGTTCTGACTTCCAATAGAAATTAGTTCTGGAGCAAAGCTCAAAGTTTGAGTTGTGATGAGGTAAGAGAAAGGATTTAGAGGAGGTAACCAGGGGTCTAAGAACTCTTAGTAACTTTTTCTGGAAAAAAAAAAACCACTAAAATTCGGCCATTGAATATTACTACTTTTAATATTGAACCAAACAGATTCCATTGATATTGGAAATACCCAGTACCTCCAAAAAACAGTTCATTTCACCTTTGAACAACTCTACTTATTTGCATGTTTTCTTTCTTCATATAGAGCCCACATTTATCTTCTTAAAGGTTTCCTGTCCACTACTCTTATTTTTGGGCTCTGGAACCAAGAACAAATCTTTTTTCATTATATAGCCCTCCATTTACTCAAAGATAACTTGGGTCACTTCCATCGTTAGAGCAGGTTGTTTTGTCTAGTCTAAACATTGTCTTTTCTTTCAACTGATTCTTTTAAGTCACCGACCCAATTCTCTTGACTGACTATCCTAGTTGCCTTTCTAGATACATTCCACTTTGGAACCATCCTTCCTACAATGCAGTGCCCATAATTGCACATGACCTGACCAATAAAGAATAATACAAGATTATTGGACCTCTCTATCTGGACTCAGTGCTTCTCTTAATGAAGGATGAGCTCACATTAGCTTTTCTAGTTGTTATCATACTCTTAACTTGAGCTTGCTATTCAGAAAAACTACAATTTCTTGATCCTTTGCACATAAACTATCATGTAGCTCCACCTCTCCTGTCCAGTACTTATCCAGTGGATTATTTGGACCCAAGTGTAAGGCTTTACATTTATCCTTATCTATTATATATTAATAGATTCAGCCTGTCACTGTAGCCTGTCAAGATCTTTTTGGATCTGGATTTTATAATCCATTGAGCTCCCTTTCCAGCTTGGTGTTATCTACATATTTGACAGATATGACATCTTTCCCAATTCATTAATAAAAATGTTGAACACAAGGCCAAGTGCAGTGGGTCACTCTGCAGAGATCTTCTCCCATCATGGCATAGATCCAATACTACTACTCTTTGGGTGTAGTCATTTAGCTAATTTTGTTTGCAACTATGTGACCTATTTTTTTTTTTTTTTGCTTTTTGGAGGGGGGAAAGACAGGGCAGTTAAGTGACTTGCCCAGGGTCACATGACTAGTAAGTGTCAAGTGTCTGAGGCTGGATTTGAACTCAGGTCATCCTGACACCAGGGCTGCTGCTCTATTCACTGTACCACCTAGCTGCCCCTAACTGACCTATTCTTGATTAATCCCATGCTGGCTTCTACTGATCAGTATTATGACATTTCACTTCTCTAACTGCTCACAAACCATCTCTTTTAATATTATACTTTTTAAATTGGCCCAGAATTCAAGCAAACCAGCCATTAGAAAACTAGGACAGGACTTTCCCACCTCCAAACCTGGTTTTTGACAGTTTTTTATAGATCAGCAAGTGGCTTAGCTACCTCATTCATAAGCTATTACTATATGATGGGATAAAGTTTGTATAGACCTGTTGGGGAACTAGAATTTACTAAGGGCAGCCAGATGAATTCTTATTCTCTGCTTGCTTAGATCAGATTTCATCCACCATTGTTGTTCTTCCAGTTTAAATAAAGATAATTTGTTTTGCTGGAGAGATGGACCCATTCATTCCAAGCAACAGTCTTAGCCTTTCATCTTTCTCTTACTCTCAACATGTCTAAATTACTCTGTTCTTAAAGTTTATCCCCAGTTCATTGTGAGCCTTAACATTGCTGTCACTATTCTTACAAGACCATGCTACCCTTTTCTATTTTTCAGTTATCTACCCTTGCTTCTGTCATCTCTACTTGTCTTTTTAAAAGCTAAGTTGACTGGCAAGTCTCCCCTGTTCATCTTCATTAATATTAGACATATCTTACTCTTAAACTTTTATTTATTTTTAAGTTTTATTTATACCTTTTGGTTTTTAAACTATTTCCCAATGTTATCACTGTTCCTCCATCCCAAATCTTCCCTTGCTTTAAAAAAAAAGTTAAGCAAAACCAACTAATATACCAGTCATGTTTGACAACCTAAGTAACATTCAGCACCCATAGTCAAGAGGAAGGATGTTTGTTACATCATCTGCCCTTCACAGTCAGTATTGTGTATGCCTTTACTCTTGAGTTCAACCACTTTTTACTATTATTTTTATTTACTTTATTGTAGTAAATATGTTTATTGATCTTCTGGTTTTACTTTCTTCACTATGTATCTCTTCATGGTCCTCCATGTTTTTCTGAATCCCCCTTATTCTACATTTATTCTGAGGTAGTAGTATTCTGTTGCCTCCATGTACCATGATCTCTTCAGCTGTTCTCCAGTCAATTGACCCAGTTTTAACCCTAACCCTTATCTCAATTTCTTTTAAGTTTTATGCTACTGCAGAAAGGCCTACTATGAATATTTTGATATCTTTTGGACCATTCTTTCTTCCTTTGGCCTCTTTGGGCAAAGACTGAACAGCACCCAATGGGAATATTGAATCAAAGTGTCAGAACAGTTTAGTAACTTTTTTTTAATCATTCAAAATTTTTCCAGATTTTGTTAATGTACCTATTTTCCCACACCCCCTCCAATACTATTCCCATCTTTGCCAATTTGATGGGTGTGAGATGAAACCTCAGTTTAAATTACATTTCTCTTATTAGTATTTGGAACATTTTTACATGATTGATGATGGCTGTAAATCTGAATACCCTTTGTTTATTTCCTTTGACTGCTTATTTCCTTTGTATTTGTGTCTTCAGAATTTCATTCTTCCTTTACCTTACGGTAGCCAACTTTCTATATAAAATTTTAGGATCTGAGATCATAACTAGGCATTCTCTGAATTCTTTGAAATCCATTTCCTCAAAATCCAGGGCATTTAGACTATCTGAATTTCCTATCTTTCTCTATCATGAACTATAAGGTAGAGTTCAACAGTGTCTTAGTGTTACCATCATTTCAGATTCAGCTACTTTCTTCTTGTCGGTCAAAATCAGATCAAGAATAGCTCTTACAACTTCCTCATTTTGAAGAACGAAGTGTTAATGAAAGTTAAAAATTTATCACCTACTTTGCTTTGGACAGAGAATGAACTCTTAATGTGTATCTGTGTGCTTCCTAGGTTCCTTTTAGTGGTGTCATTTGTTTTCAGTTGAACATCCAGAAAGGGTATTATTTTTCAGGTTTGGCAGTATTACCCCACTGGAAACAGTATTTGTTGTTGTTTTTCAGTCCTGTTCAACTCATGTTATCTGATTTTTTCATGATCCCATTTGAGGTTTTTTTTGACAGAAATACTGGAGTACTTTGTCATTTCCTTCTCTAGTTCATTTTACAAATGAGAAACTGAGGCACACTGGGTTTAAGTGTCTTGCCCATCATTACATAGCTACTAAGGTATGATGCTGGATTTGAACTCAAGTCTTTCTCCTTCCAGGCCCAGTTCTCTATTCACACCACCTGGGTGCCCTAACAGCTTATCTCTATTATTAATGTTAGGTTGGCATATGAGTACCTCACTGTCTCTTAGCAAGAAGTCATTTACTACCACCACTTTTCTTCCACTGAAGAGAAATTGATTCGCTCTTTCCTTGGATCACAGGTTCCTTACTCCTTACAGTTTCTAGCTCTACTTTGTCTAGGAAGTATCTTGTACCTGTTATATAACTTCAGGTGTTTAGTGGTCCTTCCCTTCTTTCTCTGTATCCTATTCTCTTACCATCCAACTTTCTGACTTAATGATGATTGTTCTGTCTCTCAAGATTATTTTCCTTCTTCCTTTTCCTTTTGAAATACCTGTTCTATAATTTCAGAGATTACTTCATTCTGCCTGATAAGCTTATGAGGAAAGAGGTTTTTTCCTAGCCCTTTCACCTTCTGTCTATAGGTCACACTTTCACATTATTCATATGGAACTAACATTTGTCACTGGCAGAAACAGAGATAAATCATACTCTTGCCAATTCTGTGCAATATTATTCTTGCTCTGCATGTATAAGAATAGAGAGGTCCTCACTTCTCTCTTCTTGTTGTTAGCTCTTGTGACTTCCTCACTTGTCACACTGCCCCATTTTCCACATGAGATTTCAGGACAGTTATGGACTTTTCACATTACACCCCCCAAATATTTGTCCCATTGGGAGATTGACACCAGTTATGAATTGAACTTGTTGTAGTCCTCTTTCCTCTGGCTGGCAGTTACCTTTGAAAGGAAACATTCTTACTAAGAAAGATCCAAAAAAGTTTTGATTAACTTGTGTATTACTCTGAACAGAAAAAAATTGATCTGTAAATTAAATTGTAATTTAAAGAATTATGTAGGAAATTAAATTTAATTAATTAAAATAAATTTAATTAATTAAATTAAAGAAATATGTAGAACAGTGTTATCCCTTCTTTAACACTGTCTAGTTTTGCTGTGTTGCATAAAGTTCCAAAACAAAGGACTCTATATATAAGGTAACAATTGGACAGCTAATTAATAAGTGGTCAAATAAATCATACTAGGACTGTCAGCCTATACTTGCTTTAATATTTGGATTTTCTAGAACTAAGTTAAAAACTTCCTTTCAGTACCTTTGTTAAAATTGTACTTTATTGCTTTTAAAACCAATCCTCAGCTTCAATCAGTCTAAACACGTATCAACTAAGTGGTAAGAAAAAAAAATCCTGGAGAATTTTGAGTGGGTAAGATAAATTTACCCAAGATTAAAAATTCATACTGATTAATTCAAAAAGTACATAATCTATGTATGGATAATTGAGAGTTGTTTATTATTTGTCCTCAGGAGTTTTTTGAGAACCCTGCCTTCCGTCCTGATGGCATGAAACTCTACCCTACACTGGTGATACGTGGAACTGGTCTTTACGAGCTTTGGAAATCAGGAAGATATAAGAGTTATTCTCCTAGTTGCCTTGTAGAATTAGTAGCTCGAATATTGGCTCTTGTTCCACCGTGGACACGAGTGTACCGAGTGCAGAGGTAATGTGTTGCTCTGTCCATGTTATTTCTTACTTCAGTACTTTGGTGGCACTATGATCTCATCATTCTGGATATTCCCTCCATAGGTGCAGATCAGAACTGTTCCATGTGTGCCTTCTGACTTTTGGTGATTCTTTTCTGTTTCTTCCCATAAATCTTCAGTAAAGGAGTTACCCAGTCTGCTAGAGAATTTCCTTGAGGATTTTTTATTTTCACAGATAACAGTATGACACTTAGGCCTGTCCATCTATTATCTCTTGGTCTATTGCCTTTTGTCCTAAATATCTGTTATCACTTGCTTATATCCACTATGCATCTCTCCATGGAGTTTTGGGTCACCAGCAATTTTGATTCTTTGAACATAAAGCTATTCCATTATTTGCAGCTTTATAGCATGTCCAGACAAATGTTGATATTGAAAATATGGACTTTGTATTTTTTAAATCAGAAAACATCTTAAAATCATTGAAAAAGCTGCACAGTATTCCAAATGCACCCTAGCTACTATTTTTCTTGATTCTCAGACCAGCTCATTGTCCATCTGAAGTTCCTATCCAAGATATGCATAGGGATAGACTAATTCATTAGACTTTTCCTTCCTAAATACATTTCACAATTTGGGCAGTATTGATGAAGCAAATTCTTACCCTCCCAAAATTAAATTGATTGGCTCTGTCTGTTTGCATTTTTACCAATTTATTATAACCATTGAATGTTTTGAGAGGCTTAAAGATATGGATGATTGGGACACAGTAAATTTTTTTAAATGATATTAGTTTACTATTTGACCCCAGAATCTTAATGAAATTTGGAAGCAAAAGGGAATGAAAATGAACATACAGTATCAGAATTTCTCCGCCCTTTTGAAAAGATGAGGAAGAACATAGCAGAAAACTCTTTTTGCAGTTACTCCCTTCTGTTATTAAGGGGAGATTTACTTGGAAAATGAAATTTTCTCTCAAACCAGTTTTGATTACTTGAGGAAGACTAAAATGATCTTTACAGTTCTCCTCTCCACTGTAGCAACTTCATTGGTTTTCAGATGAACAACTTTGGTGGGGAGGAGAGAAAATAAAATCTCATTTGTAGTTAGAGGATTCTGATGATCATCTATAGCAGCGGTTCTCAACCTGTGGGTCGCGACCCCTTTGGGGGTTGAACGACCCTTTCACAGGGGTCATAGGGGTCGCCTAAGACCATCGGAAAACACATATTTCCGATGTTCTTAGGAACCGAGACACTGATCCTCTATCCGTCTCCAGGTGGATCCGCCCACATGCAGATATGCCCACATACAAGTATTAAAGGGTTCACAGCATTAGGAAGGTTGAGAACCACTGATCTATAGGAAGCCTTTTACAGACCTTCTTAATTCTAATGCTTAGTGTGCCAAGCACTTTACAATTATTAACTCATTTAATATAAACAAAACCCTGGAAGGTAAGTGCTATTAATAACCCTATTTTAGAGTTGAGGGAACTGAGACAGACAGGTTAAGCAACTTACCCAGGGTCACACAGCTAGTAGGTGTCTGAGGCTAGATTGGAGCTCAGATCTTCCTGAATCCAGATCCAGTGGTCCATCCACTGCATTACCAGCTGCTTCCATGGTATAGATACCATCGACATATGGCACCCCTTTTTAAGCAGATGTTGAATTCTGAAACTTGCCTTTAAAACTGTTAGCAGAGCTCTGAATGAGATGTTGTGATATACTCATGAGCATTAATGCTACAGGGAAGAGATGTCAAATTCATGAACCCCTAGCACTCTTGAGTATGGCCCAAACCAGATTAAAATATAATTTGGAAGTATTTAGCAAAATTAATAAAAATAGAATAAAACATAGATAATACTATATTTTAAAACCAACTGAATAGGTGGCCCACAGAGATCCTTAGGTACAGATTAATGGCCCCTGTTTCTATTTAAGTTTGCCACAAGTGATGGAGGGCATATATTGGATTTTCTGATATGAAAAGAAAATTGTTGAAGATTATTTCATATATGTTATACCAGAGCATATGTGAGATCAACAGAATACCATATCCAGTAGTGGAGAGAGGGCCGCCTGGTGTAACAGAAAAAACATTGGCCTTGGAATCAATAAACCTAGCTTCAGAACCTGCCTCTGATAGTCACTAGCTGCCTAACCTCCGTAAGTCAGTTAGGAACAATAGTACTATAAAACAGCAGCCCTCATTTGTTTAGTGCTTTGCAGTTCAAAATATAGACATTACTCTCATGTGATCATTTCAGTCACCCTACAGAGTATTGTTAGTATTATCTCCATGTTATAATTGAGAAAACCAAGGCCCAGAATGTTGTGACTGTCTGAGGGGCGTGTATGTGAAATACTGAAATTAGTGCAGTCAGCAAACAAATAACTAAGGACATCTGTGCCCTGTATCTCTCTTGCCACTCTAGAGTCCATTTGTTGGTTCTTACCCTGAGAGACATTAAAGTATGTTTCCAGGAGAGACTAGTTTTACCCAGAACTTCAGGCTAGAACTGCATGACCCAAAGTCATTAGGGGTAGTAGGAGGCTAGAACATTGTATAACTGCTCCAATATAGGTAAACAGATTCTAACCATCTTTGAACAAGATACCAGTCATAAAGAAACCAAGTAAGGGTCAATGTGCCAGGCCTTGAGTTAAGGCCCTGGGACCAAAAAAGACAAAAATTAAATCATCCTTACCCTCAAGAAGCTTACATTTTCTATCAGGAGTTAGCATATACATAAAGATAAATACAGAAGTTGGTAGGATTTTGTTGTTGTCAAAGGTTTCATTTAAAGGACTCATCAGTCATTTTATCTGTTTCTGCCTCTGTCCCCTGTCTTGTCTCAGAGGACAAGGGTTTTGTTTAAGTCGGTTGCATCACCCCATGTAAAACAACCATCTGTTAGTGTATCTTGCCTTCTGCTTCTCCCTCCACTTCTAGATTTTATTTTCTTTCCAATACTTTCTCTTCTGCTTTTGGTCTAGTTTGGTGGGTCTCCCCCAAGGCTCTGTACTGGGCTCTTTGTTTTGTCTCCCTTAATGATCTCATAAGCTCCCATGGGTTCAGTTATCATTCCTGTGCAAATCATTCCCAGATATATCTGTCCAGCCCTGACCTCTCTCCTAAACTCCATTCTCACATCATCAGCTACATTTTGGACATCTTGAATTGGATGCTCTATAGATATCTGAAATGCAACATGTCCAAAGTAGAACTCATTATCTTTCCCTCCAAACTCTTCTAAATTTCCCTAGTAAAGAGCACCACCATCCTTCTGGTCAGCCAGTCTCACAACCTCGGTGTCATCCTCAGCTCCTCTGTCACACTCACTCTACATATCCAGTCTGTTTCCAGGTCTTGTAAATTCTACCTTTGCAACATCTCTCATATAAATCCCCTTTTCTGCACTCATATATCCACTGCCCTGGTACAATCTTTCATTACCTCACTCCTAGATTATTATAGTAGGCTTAGGTTGGTCTACCTGCCTCAAATCTATCCCCACCCCAGTCTATCCTCCATTCAGCAGCCAAAGCAATTTTCCTAAAGCACATGTCTACCAATGTCACTCTTCTACTTAATAAATTCAGTTGGCTGCCTTTTAACTCCAAGATCAAATATAAAATTCTCTATTTGACTTTTAAAGCCCTTCACAGCCTGGCCTCTTTCTTCTTTTCTAGTTTTCTTACACTAATTCCCTCCACATAATCCATGATCTAGCAACTCTGGTCTTTCTGCTACTCCTCATGCACATGATAACTCTCATCTCCTGTATCTATGCTTTTTTGCTGGCTATCCCCGATACTTGGAATGCTTCATCTCCTCACCTCTCCTTATCTCCTTAATGTACAGTGGATGGAAGTGTTGGACATGTAGTCAGGAAAACCTGAATTCAAATTCTACCTCTGATACTAGCTTTGTGACCCTGAGCAAGTAACTTTACAAACCCTGTCAGCCTCGTTTCCTCATCTGCAAAATGCAGATAATAACAGCATGCACCTCACAGGGTTACCAAATGAGTTAACATATATAAAACACTTTGCAAATCATAAAGCACTGTATAAAGGCCTCCTTCAAGACTCAGCTCAGATCATACTATCTGCAAGTGACTTTTCCAAGTCCTAACTGTTAACAGTCCAAAAATGTTAGGAGATGGAAAGTTCACCACTGCTGTAAGCCTTCAAACCAACTGGATTATAATTGGTGGTGTAGAGTGAATTCCTCTTTAGATATGGATTAGATTGTATAGTCTCTACTGTGTCTCTCAGCTCTGAAATTCTCTTGTGATTCTATAAAAATAAAGTAACAGTTTAACTTTTTTACATTACTTAAAATATAAACATACGTAATTAGTACAGTTTTTAACATTTCCAGAACAATGAAGAAAGGGCATAAATTATTTAAACATTTCTGGAATGATAGAACTTAAGAGCTAGACAAGACTTTGGAAGCCATCCTCCTCCAACCCTTTCATTTTACAAGTGAAGTATTAGAGACCCAGAAAAGTAACTTGCCTGTGGTCAGACACTGGTGGGGCCCATTTTCACACCAGGGTCTCTGACTCCAAATTCAGCATGCTTTTCACCACACCCAGATGCCTCCTAGGCTTATGTAGCATAGCATGGATAAAGTAAGAGCAATGAATGTGTTTATTTCTAGCCAAAGTGAATGCATTTACAAGTTCCAAAACATATCCCACAGCTGTCACGAAGTCTGAAAATTAGGTGTGGCTTGGGAATATTTTCGCAAAAGTATTCTTTCTTTCAGTTCTTTTTTTTCTGGGAAATTAATCATTTTATTAATTATGCTAGCAAATAATAAAAGGGATTAGTGGCACTCTTGAATGCCAGAGAACCCTCATGGAACTTACTCAGTGCTTATAGGCCCTTGGAAGAGAGGGTATTCTTTTTTTTTTAATTTAATTTAATTTTTATTTTTAGTTTACATCATTCATTTCTACAAGATTTTGAATTACAAATTTTTTCCTCGTCTTTCCCCTACCCACTAACCCAAAACAGCCATTTCACTATATACCCCCTCCCCCAATCTGCTCTCTTCTATATCCTCCCCCATTCCCCCTCTGACTTTCTGGTAGGGCAATATGGATCTCCATACCCCAGTGCCTGTATATCTTATTTCCCAGTTGCATTAAAAAAAAATTGTTTTTAAAACATTTGATCTTAAAACTTAGAGTTCCAGATTCTTTCCCTTCCTCCCTCATCACTCACTCTTACTGGGAAAATAAGCAGTTCAATAGAGGTTATACATGTGTAGTTATGCAAAACATTTCCATAATGGATATATTGTGAAAGACTGACTATATTTCTGTCCATCCTATCCTGCCCCCAACTTGTTCTATTTTCTACTTTGACCCTGTCCCTTTACAAAAGTGTGTGCTTCTAAATACCCTCCCCCCAACCTGCCCTCCACTCCATCATCCCCTCTCTCATCCCCTTCCCCTCTACTCTCCTGTAGGGCAAGATACCCAATTTAGTGTGTATGTCATTCCCTTTTGCCTTCCTGTTCTTCCCCTCCATTGTTAAAAGTTATCCTTTGCCTCTTCTATATGAGATAATTTACCTCATTCTGTCTCTCCCCATCTCCTCTCATTATATTCCTCTCTCACCTCTCAGTTTCACCTTTTAAATATCATCCCATTTTATTCAGTTGATTGTATGCCCTCTGTCTGTGTATACCTGTACGTATATATGCACACACTCACATGTATTCATACGCACATATACCCTCCTATATAGACATATATATGTATGTAAACATATATACACACTTATATTCCCTTCAGTTATCCTCATACTGAGAATAGTTTCATAAGTTACAATTATCATTTTTCCATGTTGCCATGTAAATAGTTCAACTTTGATAATTTTCTTATGATTTCTTTTCCCTGTTTATCTTCTCATGCTTCTCTTGTTTCTTGTATCTGAATGTCAGATTTTCTATTCAGCTTTGGTTTTTTTCGTCAAGAATGCTTGAAAGCCCTCTATTTCATTGAATAACCATATTTTCCCCTGAAACATACTCAGTTTTGCTGGGTAGGTGATTCTGGGTTTTAATCCTAGCTATTTGACCTCTTCGATCCCTTAATGTAGAAGCTGCTAGACCCTGTGTTATCCTGATTGCGTTTCCACAATTTTCAAATTGTTTCTTCTTGGCCACTTGTAGTATTTTCTCCTTGATCTGGGAACTCTGGCACCTGGCTATATAATATTCCTAGGAGTTTTCTTTTTGGGATCTTTTTCAAGAAGTGATCAGTGAACTCTTTCCATTTCTGTTTTGCCTTCTGGTTCTAAAATATCAGGACAATTTTCCTTTATAATTTCTTGAAGGATGATTTCTAGGTTCTTTTTTTGATCATGGCTTTCAGGTAGTCCAGTAATTTTCAAGTTATCTCTCCTGGATCTGTTTTCTAGGTCAGTGGTTTTTCCAATGAGATATTTCACATGCCTTCTATTTTTCCATGTGTTTGGATCTGTTTAATAGTATCTTGATTTCTCATAAAGTCATTAGTTTCCGTCTGTCCAGTCTAATTCTGAAGGAACTATTCTGTTCAGCGAGCTTTTGAAATTCTTTTTCCATCTGGCAAATTTAGCTTTTTAAGGCATTCTTCTCCTCATTGGTTTTTTGGGCCTCTTTTGCCATTTGAGTTAGTCTGTTTTTTAAAGTGTTATTTTCTTTAGTCAGGTTGTTCACCCTCTTTTCATGATTTTCTTGCATCATTCTCATTTCTCTTCCCAATTTTCCCTCCACTTCTCTTACTTGATTTTCAAAATCATTTTTGAGCTCCTCTATCACCTGTAAGCAGTTCATATTTTTCTTGGAAGCTTTTGGTGCAGGAGTTCTTATTTCATTGTCTTCCTCCCATTCTATACTTTGATCCTTTTTGTCCCCCAAAAAGGAATTTAAAGTCGGATTGTTGTGCTTTCTTTGCTTCCTTTGCTTGCTCATGTTGCCACTCAACTACTTGACTTTTGAGCTCTTTGCCACAGTAGAACTCTGCTTCCAGAGGGGAGAGCTTTGTCCCAAATCACTGAGGTTTTCACAGCTGCCATTGCTATTAGGAGGTGCTATCTCTACAGCCACCATCAGCTCTGCCTCACTGGTCACATACCTCAGGACCACCACCCAAGACTGAGATCCAGATCCAGGCAGATTAAAGCTAGAGCGATTACCCCTTTGAATATTCACTTGGCCCCGCTACAATCTGCAGGCCAGGAGCTCTGAAGCAGCCACATGGAGGTGGCTGCATGGCTGCCATGCCTTCTTTGCTTCTTGCTCCAGGGGCAGAGGCCAGACTGTGCCTCTCTTTCCTTCCCACCCCAGATCCAACAGAGTTCCACTGACCTTTTACTTTGTCTTTGGCATTTATGGGTTGATATTTCTGGAAACCAGCACAGCTACTGATCATCTACTCTGCTGAAGTCTGCTCTAACCACTACTGGTCAGGGCTGCCCTGGGGCTAAAACCGCAGGCTCACACAGGGCTGTGCTCTGCTCCCAGCACACTGTGATGGACCCTTCCTGCCAGGTTGCCTTTTCCTGCCTCTATGCTGCCATCTTGCCTGTTCCCATTAAAATTTTTAAAAATCGGAGGCGGAGCCAAGATGGTGGCATAAAAGCAGGAAAACTCTGCAGCTCCCACATATCCCCCTCAAATACCTATAAAATATGTTTCTAAACAAATTTTAGGGCTCCAGAACTCACAAAATTACAGAAAAACACATTCCCGTTTAAGGCATCTCAGCAGGGAGGACAGGAAGGGTTCATCGCAGTGCACTGGGAGCCGAAACCAGTCTGGCCTGAAACCGCAGCTTGGCCCTGGGGCCGCCAGGACAAGCCACAGGAGCTGGAGCCTAAAGGAGAGTGGATCAGCGGCAGCTGTGGCAATTTCCAGAATTATTGAGCCATAAGAAATAAGGACTAAGTGAAAGGTTAGTGGAACTCAGCTAAATTTGGTGGAGAGGGTCCAGCCAAACTGCCTCCAGGGCAAGGAAGCAGCAGAAGCAGTGGCCCTGTAGCCACTTCCACGTGGCTACTTCAGAAGCTCCCGGCCTGCAGAGTGCAGGGGGGCCAAGCGATCATTCAGAGGCTAAGTGCTCTTGCCTTGAGCTGCCTGGATCGGGATTGTGGTCTTGGGTGGTGGTCCGGAGGTGCGTTTTCAGTAAGCCAAAGCTGGAGGGGGCTGCAGAAACGGTGGCTTCCTAAAAGCTCTGGCAGCTGCAAAAGCCCCAGCAATTTGGGACAGAGCTCTCCCCTCTGAAAGCAGAGTTCTGCTGAACCTAAAAGTCAAGTAACTGACTAGCAACATGAGTAGGCAAAGCAAGCCCAGCAATGCAACTTTAGATTCCTTTTTTGGGGACAAAAAGGATCAAAGCATTAAACGAGAGGAAGACAACACAATCAGAACTCCCACACCAAAAGCTTCCAAGAAAAATGTAGATTGGTTACAAGCCATAGAGCAGCTTAAGAAGGATTTTGAAAACCAAATAAAAGAAGTGGAGGAAAAACTAGGAAGAGAAATGAGAATGATGCAGGAAAATCATGAAGAGAGTCAACAACCTGACTGAATAAAATAACACCTTAAAAAATAGATTAAATCAAAT
>CM053585.1:117079086-117124556 GCA_028646515.1 Pseudochirops corinnae | reverse complement strand
TATATTCATATGCATATATACCCTCCTATATATATATGTATATGTATACATATATATATACATTTATATTCCCTTCAACTATCCTCATACTGAGAAAAGTTTCATAAGTTACAATTATCATTTTTCCATGTAGGCATGTAAATAGTTCAACTTTGATAAGTTCCTTACGATTTCTTTTCCCTGTTTACCTTCTTGTGCTTTTCTTGCTTCTTGTATTTGAGTGTCAAATTTTCTATTCAACTCTGTTTTTTTCCTCAAGAATGCTTGAAAGTCCTCCACCTCATTGAATGACCACATTTTCCCCTGAAATATTATACTCAGTTTTGTTGGGTAGGTGATTCTTCCTTTTAATCCTAGCTCCCTTGATCTGCGGAATATCATATTCCAGGCCCTTCAATCTCTTAATGTAGAAACTGCTAGATCCTGGATTATCCTGATTGTGTTTCCACAGTATTCAAATTGTTTCTTCTTGGCAGCTTGTAATATCTGCTCCTTGATCTGGGAACTCTGGAACCTGGCTATAACATTTCTAGGAGTTTTCTTTTGGGAATCAAATTTTAGAGCTCCAGAACTCATAAAATGACAGAGAAACAAGGCTCTCGCTAAAGGCAGCCCGGTAGAGGGTTGGAAAGGGCTCACTGCAGCACACTGGGAGCAGAGCCCAGCCCCATGTGGTTTTAGCCCCAGGCTGTCCAGGAAAAGCCCTGGCTGGAGCTTTCAGGAAAGCGGACCACTGGCAGCTGTGGCAGTTTCCGGAATTACAAACCCGCAAGAGCCAAGGACAAAGGGATAAGTCATCATTTTACAGATAAGGAAACGAGCCCAAAGAGATTAAATGAAATTACTCAAGGTCTCAAGACAACAAGTAGCAGGGCTGGGATTCATACTCAGGTCTTCTGATTTCAAATTCAGCATTTTCTTCATGGTATTATACTATCATCTTTATCAACTTTCCTTCCTGGTACTATTTGCTTTTCTGTCTTCCTGTACTGTACTTGGTTTTTTGTTTCCTAGCCTAGTTCTGTTGATTAAAATGTGGCTAACCTGGAGATTCTGGCTTTGGCTAAACCCATTCATGCAATTGTTTCAGACTGCAAACTAATCCTAGTTTTCTCCCTGGCTGGGGTAAGATAGTCTGATGGACTGAGCACTGGACTTAAGAGTCAGGAAGGTTTGGGATTAAATGTACTGAGTAAATAGATACTACTCAGCATGTAACCCTAAGCAAGTATGACTAGTCATTTCCCTACTGGTAAAAAAGAAATAATACTTGTCACATCAACCTCACAAGATAGCTGAAAGACTAAAATGAAGAAATGTACATAAAGTACTTTGTAAATTTTAAAATACTATCTTCATATGAGTTAAAAATCTAGTTTCATCCATTCTAAAGCAGAATGTGAGCCACAATCAAGAGAAACTCTTGCCTTTTTAAATATAGAGTCTCTAAAGGCTGGAATGCTTATAAACAGGAATAGTGCTAAAAGTCCAGAGGAGGACCAAAAAAAAAAATGGTAAAGAGTCTTGAATACATACCATATGAACATTTCCTGAGAAAACTGAGATGTGTAACCTTAAGAAGAAAGGACTTGGGGCTGTGGTTTTGGGAGGACCATGATAGCTGCCTCAAAAATTTGTAGGCCTATCACAAAGAAGATCTGATTTGTTCTGCTTGGCCTCAGAGGGCAGAACTAGGAGAACCAGGTAGAAGTCACAGAGAGACAAATTTGTGATAAACATAAACATTTCTTACAACTACTGCTATCCTGAAGTTGGTTTCTTTTAGAGGTAATCGGTTACCCTTCAAGAGAAGTCTACACAGAGGATGGATGCCCAGTATTTAGGTATGTTACAGAGGTGATTCCTTTTAGAGGAGGGGATGGACTATATGACTACCAAGTTCCCTTCTGTTTAATTGAATGACTTAACCTCTATAAGCCTCAGGAGACTTGCATTGGTGGAATAAGTTTCCCAGTTGAAATCCATTTTTAATACTTACCTTATAGAATTGATTTGAGAATCAAATGAGATCATGTATACTAAGGATTTGGAAAATGTGAAAGCATTATATGCCAGTTATTACTATCATCATCATCATCATCATCAGGGCATAGAGTACCATGAAAAGGTTGGAGAGGAGGTAAGATCATATTGTAGAGGGCCTTGATTGTTAGGTTAAGGAGTACGAACTCTGACAAAGAATAGCAATTTCAAGGTTCTTATTAAGTGACTTTGATCAGATCTACTGAAAAAGAAAGACTATGGCATAAATATGGGAGGTAGAAAGAGTATACTGATGGGTATGAGGGCCTGTAATATGCAATAAAGGGAACTAGATAGATGTGAATGTGTGTGAGAGAGAAGTTATAGGACTTGGCAAATGAAAACAAACACATAACAGGAAATTCACTAATTAATTTAAGTGAGGAGGAAGGGATGCACAGAAAAAGGAAGCAAGGGCATGTAACAAGTAGAATGAAAAGGCATGAAATAATCTTGTAAGAAAGGGTCAAGAAACACCAATGTTCAGAATGAGATGATACTGGTTAGGACTAAGAAGGACTGCAACTCTCCACATTCTACCTAACACCCCACACCAGGGAAAAGATTACCAAACAGGACTAGGACCAGAACAATTGAGGTTCTGATTTGCTTTCATTTTCTCTGCCAATCTATGACTCAGTTTTTCCATTCATAAAAAGAAAGGTTTCAATTCCAAGAGGTCTGTCTTCTTCAGCTCTAAAATGCAATGATTCTATTATTTAAAAATGAATCTGCTTTCCCCAAGCAATCAATAAAATTAAATTAATTATCTTCAAATTGTACCCAGGAACCTGCAAATAGAGAGTTTGGGTTTTTTTTACTTATTGAATAAAGTTCAAGATTTTGTGAGAACTTTTCATTCTAACAGTATAAATCTTACTGTATCAACACTACTATGCTACATGAAGATAACAATAAGCAACAGTAATCAATTTGTGCATTCACTAAAGGATAGCAATAGAAGAAAAAGGACTAGCCAAAATGTAACCAAATTTTATTGCTTCTCTAGTTAATAAATTCTATCAGGAAACAAGTCTTAGTCTACTGATATTTTTAGCCTTCAATAGACAATAGTATTGATACACTAAAAAGGCATTTAATTATGTAAAACAAAAGAATTCTGAGGTCAGATGAAGCCACAGTTGCCAACATAAAACCTCACTTAACCTATATACTAAAAAATCCATTTCTTAGAATTCATGCCATTAAGTCAGCAAGTTCACTGCCAAATGACACGACAGTGACTCACTGAAAATACCACTGGGAAAGCAACTGCACAAATGTGAATTTTGTATACAGGAGAGGCAATTACAGGATGGGGCCAGCGGAATTTACAAGCTAATCTTTCTGCTGGAGGGGAGAGCATCAAAGACCCAATCAAGGAAACAGGAAGCTGCAGCAGGCATGATAACGTCTCTTCATGAGTGGAGGTTTATAGAGGGCACAAGGGACAGGAATACAAACTAGCCCTCACATAATTTATTTTCAACTTCATTTCAAAATGCTTTTCTTCAGGGGTTTAAAAAAAAAAACAACCAACCCACCACTACCTTTGTTAATTCAGAAGCAGGAAGGGAAATGGAAGAAACAAACAATGAAAGTTAGTAGTTAATATTCTACAGATACAATAAACTTTTACTCTGATTATTTTCTACAATCCTATTTTCATTTTGCAAATCAGGATTTCTTTAGCATCCTTCAGGTAACTACAACAGTTAGAAAATAGCCCTATTAAAAATACGGTCAGAAGCCACTCATATTAGTCAATGAAAAATTATGAAGCCTAGGTCTAGTGAGTGGAATTAAGATTGGGGAAAGACAAGGAGCGAGGGTTTGAAAATTACTCCTTGGTAATACACTATCTTTGACCTTTCACTGTGAGACCTGTAATGTAATTTATTACAAAACAAATCCCTATGTGTTACACAGTTAACTTCTCTAGCATTCAGTGTATGGGCAATTATAAATAGTCATTAAAAACTGTCCTTCAATACGCTTTGTGGCTGGCTGCCTCTCCTAATTTCAACTGAAGTATAGACTGGTAGGAAAAAGCCAAGGTGAATTCAAAAGTAGTTTAGGAAGCCTTATGTGTAGGAAAGAGCTGAGATCTAGAGGTGCTAAGATAATTTGAAGTCTGTCAAATTCAGGGCAAAATGCAGCCTTCTAGCTTGGTTTTTTTCTCCTACTCCATTCAGGGGTCTCCAAGGCTACAAAGCCAAAGTGACACTCAAATAACTCAGCCAAGGCCTAAAACACCTTTACTCTCTTTGATCACATATAAAGCAACAATCAATCACAGAACACATCAAATTAAGTCAAAGAACTTAAAAAGAAGACTATGAGAGAAATGAAAAGATTATAATGAATTACAGATTCCATAGGGAAAAATACTGATTCATCTACTCTTGAAAAATCCTTGATGAGTAACTCATTTTAAATAGCTTCTACTGAGAATAGCTAGGAAGCATTAAAGATTGGGTATAAAATTGCTTTTGGTCAGCACTGATTAATAAAGAATAAAAATCATCTAAAAAGCATGACCAGGCTGTTCTACGTTCTTACATTTTGGTGTCTGGATGACTCAGATCTCTCTGTCAATTCCTTTTTATCTCCTATCTGTGATTTTTATATCTAATTTTGGTAATCACCAAAAGCTGTACTTTCTAAAAACTGGTAGATTGCATTGCATGCACAATGTTAGTGTCATTTAGACTAATCATGTCTTCTGGGAAACTATACTTGTTCTGTTCTTGAACTCAGTTCCCATATTCCTTCTAATGTTTCCAATCTTTATTATACCACATTGCTTTTATCAAGATTCCTCTTATCAGTAATAAGCAGGGGAAGAATTCATTACCAAGGAAGTGAGAAAATCACAGAAGATAAAATGGACAGTTCTGATTACATAAAACTGAAAAGTTTTTGCACAAGCCAAATCAATGTAGTTAAAATTAGAAGGGAAATGGTTAAATGAGAAAAATCTTTATAGCAAGTTTCTTTGATAAAGGTCTGGTATCCATGTATCCATATACACATATGTATATATTTGTAGATACATGGAATATATTCAAATGTATAAGATTAAGGACCATTTCCCTATAGACAAATGGTCAAAGACTATAAACAGATGTCAAAGGTTAAAAAATCCAAGTCATGGGGCTGCTAGGTGGCGCAATGAATAGAGCACTGGGCCCTGGAGTCAGGAGGACCTCAGTTCAAGTCTGACCTCAGACACTTAACATTTACTGGCTGTGTACTTAGGCAAATCACTTATCCCCAATTGTCCTGCCTTCCCCCCTCCAAAAATATTTTTTAAAAATCTAAGTCATTTAAAAACAACCAAACAAAAAGCCTCCTAAAAATTAGAACTGTTATTTAAATTAAAATGATGAGGTTGTATTTCATACCCATCATACTGGCAGAGATGACAGGAATGGAAAATTATAATTGTTGGAGGGGTTGTAGGAAAACAGGCATACTAATGGTGGAAGTGTGAACAATAATTATGGAAGAGAATATAGTATTATGTCCCCAACGTCATTAAAGTGAGCGTAACCTTTGATTGATGGATGCCACTACTAGCCCCAAAGAGATGACAGAGAATAAAGACATATATTTACACACACACACACACGAATATTTACAGATGCTCTTTTATAGCAAAAATCTCAAAAATAGGGGTGTCCATCAATTGAGGAACAAATTGTGGTACGTGGATATAATGGAATATTATTGCACTGTGAGAAATGTTAAAAGTGATGGTTTCAGAGAAACCTAGAAAGTCATATATAAAATGATGCGGAGTAAAATGAGGAGAACCTGAAGGATAATTTATACAGAGAAAACATTGTAAGGAAAACCAACTCTGAAAAATTTAAGAATTATATTCCATGCAATGACTAACCACTATTTCAGAGAACTGATGGTGAAGCATGCTACCCACCCATCTCCGAAATGAGAGGTAGTAGGGAACAGAATGAAGTATATGTTTTCAGACATGGCTACTGTGGGAATTTGACTATGCATATTTATTAAAGGTGTTTTTTTTTCTTTTCTGTGAGGGTTGGGGTAAGGAGGGAAGGAAGGACTAATGATATGGTTGTCTAAAAAAAGAAAAAGATATCCACTTTTAAAATCGGTCAGAGGGTTGTGTGCTGCCAAGGTCACCAAAGAGTTCCAAGGTGACTGGACAAAAACTTGTTCAGAAAACTACTGACTTGGGTATCTTTTAGGGAGTTTATAATTCAAAATAGAAAGTGACTGATTTAAACAAACAATACAACACAATTTTAGCTGCTGAAAGTCTGTGTTACTTATAAAGGGCTAACAAGAAGAATTAGATGAGTTATGACCACCAGCACTGTTGGTGGAGTTGTGAATTGATTCAACCATTCTGTAGAGCAATTTGGAACTATGCCCAAAGGGCTATAAAACCAAGCATATCATTTGACCTAGCAATACCACAAAGGACAAACACAACCTGTGAGTAGTCCATGAATGGGGATCCAGCTGGTAAGTTCCAGTTGGGGAACTTAGCTCCTTTCCTCATCTCCTCTCCCCTTACCCGAAGGTGTTCTGCACAGAAGGTAAATTTTGATGGCCAAAAGATGCCTATTTAACTTGAGGTTAACTGGCTAGATTTCTTTCTCAAAGACCAAGCCTTAAACCCAATTCACTCTGGAGCTCATGGATTGGACAACAATAGGTCCCTGCCCAAGTAATGGTTATTTTTGGAGGCCCTTCTAGCTCAGAGGAAATGTAAATAGTAACTGTTTCTCTTTTGGTCAGCAACCCTGAGGGTCTTCCCCTCCCAGTCTGATTTTTTTTTTCATTAAAGGGGCCACCCCTCGATCATTTCTTAAGAGGTCTATTCACTGAATGAACATTGCTTCACTCAAAGTGAGAGCCTGAAAAGACCTTAGCTTAAAAGGGCCATGGTCTCCCATCACATCTGGGCCATCTTCGGTTGTCCTAATGAATACCTGGCCACTGGACCCAGATGGCTCTGGAGGAGAAAGTGAGGCTAGTAACCTTGCACAGCCCTTACTCACTCAAATCAAAGTCAATTGTAAGTCATGTCATCATCTCCCTGATGTCATCGTCCTCTTCAAGAACAAAGGAGACATACAATAACAACAAGCTGAGAAGCTAAGTCATTCACAGCTGTTTATTGTACAATATTGTTACTGTATATAATAATGTTCTCCTGGTTCTGGTCACTTCACTCTGCATCAGTTCACATACATTGTCCCAGGTTTTTCTAAAGTCATCCTGCCTGTCATTTCTTATAGTACAAAAATATTCTATCACAATCATACACAACTTGTTTAGTCATTCCCCAACTGATGGACATCCTCTCAATTTCCAATTCTTAGCCACTACAAAAAGAGTTGCTATAAATATTTTTGTGCAGATAGGTTATTTTCCTTTTTAATCGTTATATTAGTTCACAACTCCATGAAGAGCACTAATATTATCGTTCCAGTTTTCCCACATCCCCTCCAACATTGATCACTTTCCTTTTCTGTCATATCAGCCAATCTGATGGGTTTCAGATGGTACCTCAGAGTTGTTTTAATTTGTATTTCTCTAATCAATAGTGACTTCGAGAATTTTTTCATATGACTATATATAGCATTGATTTGTCTGAAAACTGCCTATTCATATGAAAATGGAAGGTTTTGTGGCAAATATTTTCAGAAGATAAAAGGAAATAAGAAATAAGTGACCCAGAGAACAATCCCCTACTCCCCCAACCCATCCCTCCTTCCCCAAGTAGGTCAAAGACAGTCAATCAACAATCATTTATTAAGTACCTACTGGGGCAGCTAGATGGCACAGTGAATAGAGCACCAGCCCTGGAGTCAGGAAGACCTGAGTCCAAATCCGGCATCAGACACTTGACACTTAACTAGCTGTGTGACCTTTGCCATTTAACCCCAATCACCTTGCCTTCCCCCCTCCAAAACAAAAACTATATTAAGTGCCTATTATGAGTAAGGCACTATACAAGGTACTAGGGCTATCAAAAAAAAAAAATTAAAGTCTCTGCCCTCAAGGAAATGACATTCTATCATGAAAGACAATATACGTGTCTGTATGTATACCTTGTGTTTATGAATGAGTATATATATAATACCCTGTATTTATTTTGAATATACATATGTGTAGATATGTGAAGATATAGACAGATAAACACACATATGCATATATTCAAAAGAAATACATGGTAACTTTGTTTGAGTGGCAAAGAGAGACTAGCTATTGGGGGTAGGGGATAAAGAAAAGCCTAATGTAAGAGATAATATCTGAACTGAGCTTCTAAAGAACAAGGGATTCCAAGAGGCAGTATAAGGAGAAAGTACATTCCAGGTTCTGGGACAGTCTGCATAAAAGTATAGAGAAAGGAAACAGAATCACCAGGGACTTCTAGGAGCCAAAATGGCAGAATAAACAGTAGATTGTTGTCCCTCTCATACCTAAACACCCAGAAAATAGTGCCCCAGAACAGATCATGGAATAGCAGAAAGACAAGGTGGAGCAGTCTTTTGGTCTGGGAGACTTAGAAGATAAGCAGAAAGGTCTGTATCACTCAGATAAAAGGGGAGTGCAGTCCTGGACAGGATGAATCACAGAAAGCCAGTGGTAGGTTCCACTTCAGCAAACCAGAGGGAGATCCTGAGCCCCAGAGAGGTGGAGTAGGCAAATGGAACCCCCAAGTGACTCAGCACAGTGAGGGAAACAGGCAGACTCGAATTCAGAGAACAACTACATGTGCCAGATATAGCCCTGGGCAGGCAGGCATCCTCCAGTAGCAGAGCTTTCCATGTTTCAGCACAGCCCTACATGGGCAGGTGTGTTCCAACAGCAAGATGTCCAGGGCCTCCATATACCCCTGGGCAGGCAGGGTCCTTACTTCTGCATGCTTTAATGTAGCCCGGGAAAACACAGAAAAACCCCATCGGGTCTCAGCACATGCCAGACTCTACCATTAGGACCCCAGCTCAGCACCAGATAAGCTGTCAGTTCCCTACAGTCTCCTGCTGCCAGCACCTGAGATCCCAGGGCACAAAGCTAGTGAACCGGCCCCTGGCCCCCAGCACAAGAAGCTTGGGACAGTGCCACCTGTTCACCAGCAAGAGAGCTCAACTTTAAAAGTCAGAAAACAGGCAAACATGAGCAAGAAGAAAAAAAGAACCTTGACCATAGACTCTTTCTATGGGGACAGGGAAGATCAAAATACAAACTCATAAGAGAACAAAACTCTCAAAATACCTACATCTGAAATCTGAAAGGGAAATATGAATTGGTCTCAAGCCCAAAAACCCTTCTTGGAAAAGTTCAAGAAGGATTTTAAAAGTCAAACAAGAGAAGTAGAGGAAAAATTGGGAAAAGAAAGGAAAGGCATGCAAGACAGAGTCAATAGCTTGGAACAGGAAGGACAAAAATTGACTGATGTAAACACCTTAAAAAATAAAATTGGCCAAATGGAAAAGGAGGCACAAAAGCTAAATGAAGAAAATAACTACTTAAAAATTAGAATTTGGCAAATGGAAGTTAATGACTTTATGAGACATTAAGAATCAGTTAAACAAAATCAAAAGAACAAAAAAATAAAAGAAAATGTAAAATACTTCAATGGAAAAACAATGACCTGGAAAAAAGATCCAGGAGAGATAATTTAAGAATTATCAAACTATCTGAAAACTATGATCAAAAAACAGGCCTGGTGGGGCAGCTTGGTGGCACAGTGAATAGAGCACTGGCCCTGGAGTCAGGAGGACCTGAGTTCAAATCCGGCCTCAGACACTGAACACAAAACTAGTCATGTGACCTTGGGCAAGTCACTTAACCCCAATTGCCCTGTCTTCCCCCTCCAAAAAAAAAAGCAAAAAAATAAAAATAAAAAAATACAAGAAACACATTTGAAGCAGAGAGATACATACAGAGTAAAGGTAAAAGGCTGAAGCAGAATATATTATGCTTCAGTTGAAGTAAAAAAAGCAGAGGTAGCAAATCAGATCTCAGACACAGCTAAAGCAAAAACAGATCTAATTAAAAGAGATAAGAAAGGAAACTACATCCTGATAAAAGGTGCCACAGACAATGAAGTAATGTCAATATTAAACATCTATGCACCAAGTGGTACAGCATCCAGATTCTTGGAGAAGTAAGTTACAGGAAGAAATAGACAGTAAAACTAAACTAGGGGGGGACATCAACCTCCCCCTCTCAAAATTAGATAAATCTAAACACAAAATAAACAAGAAAGAAGTTAAAGAGGTTAATAGAATTTTAGAAAAGTTAGATATGGCAAACCTCTGGAGAAAACTGAATGGAGATAGAAAGGAATATACATTTTTCTCAGCAGTGCAAGGCACCTAGACAAAAACTGACCATATGTAGTACGGCATAAAAACTTCATGATCCAAGGCAGAAAGGCAGAAATATTAAATGCGTCCTTTTCAGGTCATGATGCAATAAAAATTACATGTAATGGTTGATTGTTGTCCTTCATTCTCAAAGAGGACCAAAATGCCATCACTATGCTGAAGTCAAGTTTCAATGTGTCTGACTGTGGCTGATCAGAGCAATATGAGCTCAGAATGCTCTACCACAGGTTGGGCACAAATAGTTTGTGTAAACATCTGGAGTGAATACTCTAAATTTGCACATCCTGTGTTTCCTTTGAGCTGTTTCAATTCTGTTTTTCATAGAGCTCTAAGGTGGGCATGCCATGCTGAGCAGTTCTGTGCCAGTGTCTCCCATGCCCCACAATCAATTCCAAAGTTCTTGAGAGAGACCTTGAGATTGTCTTTGTATCATTTCTTCTGACTACCATGTGAACACTTTCCTTG
The DNA here is from genome assembly GCA_028646515.1 of Pseudochirops corinnae. NCBI lineage: Eukaryota > Metazoa > Chordata > Mammalia > Diprotodontia > Pseudocheiridae > Pseudochirops > Pseudochirops corinnae. The sequence goes on along the minus strand of CM053585.1, from coordinate 117,113,655 downwards.
TGTGAGTTTTTCATAAAATAGTCTTTTTGGCAAGTGTAAGTTTTGCATTAGAATAACATGATCAGCCCATTGGAGCTGCACTCTCTGCAGCAGAGTTTGAATGCTTGGCACTTTAGTTCAAGTAAGGACCTCAATGTCTGGTACCTTATCCTGTCAGGTGATCTTCAGAATCTTCCTAAAACAATTCAAATAGAAGTGATTCAGTTTCCTGGCATGGTGCTGGTAGACTGTCCAGGTTTCACAGGTATACAACAATGTCGTCAGTACAACGGTTCTATAGATCTTCAGTTAAGTAGTCAGTCTAATATTTCTTCTCTCCCATACTTTCCTTCAAAGCTCCCAAGCACTGAGCTAGCTCTGGCAATGCATGCATCAACCTCAGCAAAGAAGACTGAGAAGCAGTGGTTCAGAAGAGTCAGAAGACTGAGAAGCAGGTAGAAGAACCAAGATAGAGCAATATGAAAAAACAAAAAACATCCAGAAAGAAAGGCTTCATATAAGCCAAAATTTTCATAGCAGCATTTTTTTGTGGTACCAAAAAACTGAAAGCTTATGAAATGATAAGGTAAAGACTATGAGGAAAACAATATACACAATGACAAAAACATAAATAGAGAGAATACTAAAACAAAACTGAATGTATAAAAGCTTGGCTCTGGTAAAGAACTGAGAAAATGCACCTCCTTCCCTTTACTGCAGAGGAAGAATACCATGGGTATAGAATATTACATATACTGTCAGACCTGGTTGATGCATTCCTCAGTTATACTCAACTGCTTCTTCCTCCTCTTTCTTTTGCAGTCTTTCTCTAGCTGCAGCTCTTCCTGGCCACCCCAGGGCCAAGCCGCGGTTTCAGGCTGGGCTGGTTTCGGCTCCCAGAGTGCTGCGATGAGCCCTTCCTGCTGAGCTGCCTTCAGTGAGGGATGTGCTTTTCTGTATTTTTGTGAGTTTTGGAGCCTAAAATTTGTTTAGAGTCATATATTATGGGTATTTGAGGTGGCTATGTGGGAGCTGTGGAACTTTGTTGCTTATACGCCACCATCTTGGCTCTGCCCCCCTGCCTCTTTTGCAGTTTTTCTAACAATGATAACTCACTGGGTAGGGGCAGAGGGGGAAAAAACCATATTTAGAAATGATTGTGAGCAAAAACCAAAAAGTCATAAATTTTTTAAAAAATCAAGAAAAAGCAAATACTGATTTGGTTTGAGTTATTAAGCAACAAGAGATGAGCTTATCTCTCCATTTAAGAGAATCACGTACTTCTTTTTATGCTTTATTATCCATAAATGGTAAATGAGCTGAAAATAAATAGAAATCTCTTTAAGGTAAGAAGAACAACCTAATTTTCAATGAATTTGAAGTAGCCAAGTGTTTCTAACCAAAAAAAAATCTCTTAAGGCTGTCACTTCCAGCTCTGACATTCTACTCCATTCCCTTCTAAGTATTTACCTCTTTTTCCGTATGTTATTTGGAACCTCAACTATAAAGCAACACATCTCCTCTTTGCAGTTTAGACCAATATGAGGAACATTTGGAGTATGCTGATAAAATATTTTTATATCACTAGTTAGATGAAGAAGTTCATCCTTTTACCAATAGACAGTATTACTTTTTTTAAAGAGGATATATGTCAACAAAATTCCCACTTGTACAAAATCCATTGAAAAGAGATTTTAAGAAAAAAGAATGTTTCCTTATAGAGTTTTAAGCCCCAGATGCTGAAAATATTTAAAATGATTGTTTCCACTTAGAAAAAATAGTTTCGATTGTGAAATGAAGAACTCTCACCTGACTGCTTCAGATACATTGTTGGAAGTATGTCCAGATAAGGCATCGTGCAAATTTCGGATAAAATAATCTCTGTACTCTTCTGAGAGGGCCATAAATGTTCCTCCCATCACAATGAACTCTACTTTATCCACACTGTGACCCAGTTGTTTCAACTGAAAGAAATAAAATTCACTAGTATGATAAAAGACATTGATAACTGTGCCTTATACTCCCAGGTTTTGTATTGTGAAATGTTTCATCACTATTAAAAATTGAAAAATTAGAAACTGTCTATATACATTTTAAAGAGTTGGTTCAAATAAGAAGGGCTCCAAAAATATTAAAAGAAAAAACAACTGAAAAGCCAGAATGAAGTAAAAGGAATTATTAAGCAAATAATGAACAACTTCATGTAAATAATTAAGACAAAACTAAGGGGATGTCAAAAAAGAGAGTAGAAAACAAAAAGAAGTATAGGCATGTATGTTGTGAAATAGGAATATATGCTAATGGAAAACTGAAGAGACAGGAAAAATAAAGAATTGCTAAGTTAAAAAGTAAATTATAATGATACTCACAGAAGTTTTAGTTTTCAACTTTCAGAAAGCAAAGTATAAAAAGCAAAATTATTTTAATCACTAGACAAGCTATAGAGAAGCATGACTTCTCCTGCTAAAAATTAGAAACTAGAAATTATGACAATTCTGTGAACAATTTTCTGTTTCATTGACTACAATTCAACCATCAGTAAGTGGGCAAAGATTCCATTCATGAGCAGAAATCATTAAATTCATCTATGCACAAGCTTTCTGCAAAATTTTCAATTGACAGAAGCAGAGAGAAGAGTTTCCCAAAGTGCTCAAGGAACTGGGAAATTTCATTTGCCACATATACATGACTCAAAAGCCTGTTTTGTTCTCTTTTTGGTCCTTGTAAGTAGTTATGACGATTCTAGAAAAGGAACCCTTTACAACCCACAAAACAGCTCCATCTGAGACTTTGAGAAAGGACAAAATTTCCCTCCCTTACCTTTAAAGTTAGAGACAGTTAAGGGTAGGATTTTAGGCCCGTGATTCTAAAAATTTTTTAGTCCCAAGACGCCTTTATAGTCTTAAAAATTATGTATATCTATTGATATTTGTTATGAAAATAGTTTTGACCTTATGGGCCCCTTGAAAGCATCACAAGCCTCTAAGACTTAAGATTTCTTGGCCATACTTTTAGAACTACTAGCTTAAGATAGTGGTCTGTCTCAGGTTAAAACAAACAACACAAAACATAAAATGACTGCCTCCTGTTTGGTAGTGGGAGACAGACGAGTAACTAACTACCTCTTGCTCATTATTATTATTATTCTACTTTCTCTTCTCCTCTATTCCCAATCTACTTCAGGGGTTCTACAGAGTAGGTGCGTTAAGAAGTATGATTTCAAAGGTATACTTGTAGATAAGGTCTGGCCTATAAAAGAAATCTTACTTCTAGAATACATAGATAGGAGGCCTATATAACCTGTTCTTTTGGTTGCTGTTACTAGTCTAAGATAAGCATGTCCTGTCCTCTGGAAAAGGGAAAATGGGAGTACCTTGCAAAGCACCAATGGTCTATGTGCACTGGTAAGGGGCTAGAAGAAGGGCCTGGAGACAATTAACTTCTGGATCTGAGCTAGCAAAACTACCAGTAGGTCTGCAATTCATGAGAAGTGATGGCCCTCAGGTCATTTTTTCTTCAGACTTCACAAGTTACAATGTTCAGAGCTTCCATCCTTACTCATAAATGTCCTTCCTAACTTTCAACAAAGCTGTACATATGGGATAATGTCAGGTTTTAATTATTGAATGTGGTTTTGAGATTACATGTGAAGTAGAAATGTTTTACATATACATATATTTTGTTTTACATCGAGTGTTAAATTTGTCTTCCTGTAAAGGCAAGTAAAGGTAGTTTTTGGTTGTTTAATGTTGCTGTTGTTACGGGAATGGACTTATGATTTTACTGGTATAGAGAACTACCAGAGGAAACTCCCTCTTATCAGTGCAATTCACTGAATTCCAGCCTTCCTTCACCTCCCATCAGAACTAAGAATCCTGCTTCTAGGACCCTGGGCACTAAGAGGTGAATTTTCACCTATTTTTGCCCAAAACCAGGTCACTAAGCCACTTCCCAGCCACCTCCAAATTAAGCCACTGCATATAATGTCTCTAGTTCCTCCCTTTCTTCAAACTCTAGTTCCACTATGTATGTCAGAATGTGAGGGCAGGAACTGTCTGGTTTTTGTAGTTGTGTCCCTAGCACTTAACAAAGAGCTTGGCATGCAGTAAATGCTTACTAAATGCTCATTCATTCATTAATAGATGCCCGAAAGCAATAAAGAGTTAAGTGATTTGCCTAGATTCAAAAATATGCATATCAGAGGTCTTCCTAAGTCCAGGACTTGCTCCCTACCTGCTATGTCATACTGCATCTCTGCACATTGTTTGTACTCATAATATCAGGACAATTAAAACAAAATTCAAGGGCAAAAAAAAAGTGCATAGTTTGGACAAAGGGAAAGGGTCAGCCTACCTACAATATACAATATTTTTCATCAGGTTCATGGGAGTCAAAGTGGAGACGTGGTAACATGGAGAAATGGAACAAAATGCAGTTAAATACACTAGGGGCCTTTAGAAATGAAAATTTCATCTTCCCTTGAAGGTATTTCTGACTTATCTAAAGTGTCAGTAGGTATTGCAAGGTCTTCTACTCCCATCTGAAATCAATGATCCACTATACAAAGAGGAAAACTACAGTTATTTCTTAATCTAGACCTAGTCTAAATTCACCAGCTACATTTTGAATGAATCCATCAAGCATTTATTAAGTTGTTACCAGGTACCAGGCACTGCCTTAAACCACCATCTCTTATTATTAAGCTCTTAATTATTTTATTACTGACAGAAAATAGTTTTTAAAATGTTTTAACATATTTACCTGGTCTATTCGGTGCCTTGTCTGAAGAAAAGGGTCATATCTGGCACGGATAGCTCGCATGGAAGTAGGCTAAATAAAAAAAGTAAAAGTATCTAAAGTTTCTTTTATTTGGTTATCTATTTTGCTGTCAATTATCAAATAAATATAGATTAAAGGTAAAAAAGAAATAAATTGTTATCTCTCTGTCCTTCCCTCCCTCTTCCTACTTCTTTCTCCCTAACCACTACCCCCTTCTCTCCCTGTGCCCCAAGGTTCAGCAGTGTGGGCTGGGATTAACATTTGCCTTAACCACCACCCAATGTTGCAAGCATTTTGGTTATAGTATGTTACTCTGGATCACCTATCTATTGAATGATCACTGATTTGTGTAGCACGATTATGCCATTAACATGTTAGAGAAAGAATATATTAAGACTTAAAAGATCACCTAATCCGATCCCCTCATTTGTTTTTTTTTTTTGGTTTAGTATTTTATTTTTCCCCAGTTACATGTAAAAACAATTTTTAACATTTGTTTTTTTTTAAATTTTGAGTTTCAAATCCTCTCCCCTCCTCCCCTTCCAACCCCTTTCCTTGAGAAGGCAAAGAATTCAATATAGGTCATACATGTGTAGTCATGCAAAACATTTCCATAACAGTCATGTTATGAAAGAAAATAGAGACCAAATAAAAACTCAAGAAAAATAAAGAAAGCAAAAGTAAGCAGGCTATAGTCTGTATTCACACACCATCAGTTCTTTCTCTGGGGACAGACACCACCCTTCATCATAAGTTCTTCAGAGTTGTCTTGGATCACTGTATTACTGAGACTAGGTAAATCATGCATAGCTGATCATCTTACAACACTGCTGTTACTTTGTGCACAGTACATTTCACTTTGCATCAGCTCATGCAAGTCTTTCCAGCTTTTTCTGAGGGCATCCTGCTCATCATTTCTCACAGCACAACAGTATTTCATCACAATCACACAGCACAACCTGTTCAGTCATTCCCCAATAGATAAGCATCCCCCAACCTCCAATTCTCTGCCACCAGAAAAGAGCTGCTATAACTATTTTATAGTTATAGTTTATATAACTAGGGACCTAACATATCTCTTTTGGGATCCAGACCTAGTAGTGGCACTGCTAAGTCCCTATAGCCCCTTGGGCACTGTTCCAAATTCCTCTAAAGGGCTGAATTAGTTTACAACTCCACCAACAGTGCACTGTTGTCTCACTTTTCCCACATTCCCTCTGACATTTCTCACTTTTCTCCTCTATCCTATCAGTCAATCCAACAGGTATTTGGTAGTCCCTCAGAACTGCTTCAATTTGCATTTCTCCAATCAATAGTGAGTCAGAGCATTTTTTTTCATATGGCCATAGACAGCTTTGATTATCTCATCTGAAAACTGTTTATATCCTTTGCTGATCCTCTCATTTGAATAGGTGAAAGTAAGTGAAGCCCCAAAGAGTAAAACTCTTTGGTCATACTGACTGGGACAAGAACCCACATCTCCGGATACACTGTCCAGCATTCTTTCCACTATACAATGCTGCCTCTTCATACTCCCTGTCACCCAATTCTTACACCACACACAGATTTAAAAGTCCAAAAGGGTATGTGAAGAGTTGAACAGAATGTACAAGCGTTTTGAAAGCTGAAGGTAAGTAGTATAAAGGTGAAAGAGGAAGAAGATGACTCGAAGAAAATAAAGAAGATAAATAGCAAAGTTGGTCAATGAAATGACCACAAGATACTAGTATCTAACTTGTTTTACAAAGCACCTGACATTATAGACTAGATCTAAGTAATAATGAGATAAAACAAAGTAGATTTCAATATAGCTTTTTAGAGTTCAACTCTTTGCAAAAAAAATTCACTAGCTCCATTTTTAAAAGATACTCTCTGAATATGTTTTATTTCATCCCAATACTCTTAAAGAATATCTATATTATAAACACATGCAGAAAGATCCTCACAGTCAACCCAATCTATAAATATTCTACCTAGCCAGAAACAAAATCAGTTTACCTAACAACCCTACACCTCACAGAAGGAATAGCACGAAGGGGAAGAAGAGGTAATAGGACACAAAGGACAAGGATAACTTATAGGCATTAATCTGGAGAAAACAATTAGACAAGGATTTTCTTTCCGTTCCCCAAATTATGAATGCTTTGGAGAAAATGGAGATTGTTAGCATAATTACTGACACTTTACATTTTAAAATGCCCCCATATATTGCGTAAGTTTAAAAAAAAATCACTTTAAGAAAAAATTTTAAAATAGCATAAAAAAAGAGGAAATAATGAATAAAATGACCAAATACAATAAAAAATCCAAAGCAAAGGAACAAAACCCTAATTTTTGTGGAGAACAGAATTGTACACAATCAAGAGTAACTCAAAGTACAGACTCTATTACTTCTGTTAAAGAAGTTATTTCCACTCTGTTCCCACTGGCCAGAAGAAGCAGACAGCAAAGTTATGTTCATCTTTGCCTATTAGGGAATTTCTAAGTACTCAAAATTTTAGAGTAATATTTTATATAATTAAGCTTCTAAAGTAATTATTTCCCTTTCAAAAAAAGAACTTCAAAAAGAATTCTTGTGGAACTCTACACTGAATATAGTCTGACAAAAGCATTTTATTATGATAAATAAAGTAACTCAAAGATATTTTACCTCATATCCAGTATAAGACTGTGTTGAATATTCAAAATCGGAGTCAGGTCCACCAGGGCAGTAACTGTTAAAACAAAAAATAGATTAAAATGCCATTTACAAATCTTATTTCATTCAAGAGCTCAAATAATAACCAAGATTCTATGTTCTCCACGCTGCTAAAATCAAAAGTTCCATCATAGAAATAGGAACAGAAATGTCTCAGTACCAACTTCAGTGAATATTTTGCTACCAACAAAGATACAGAAATGCATAAAAAAATAACATTATTTGCACTTTTAAAAGACAGAATCATTAATGGATTACATTTTTAGGCATTGTTAATGGCAGTAAATCGTGAATATTTTCCTCAGGATGCTATTTAAACCCTCAGGAATAAAGGTTTGGTCTTATTATATACAGGACTACCTCTTCCTCTCCTTACCAAATGAGATCAGTTATATGCTCCTGATAACTATCTTTAAAATCCAAGGAAACAAATGTGAAATCTTTCTATAAGTCTTTCCTTATCAAAATTCCTTTTTCTGACCCTACCTTAATTCTCCAACATTCATAGGAGAGCCTACACATACTTTCAGGTTTGATTTATCCAGTTAATAGGACAAATATGTATTCTTTTGTCTTCTTTTTTGGAGCAGGAAAGGAGAGCAATAGGGGTTAAGTGACTTGCCCAAGGTCACATGGCTAGTGTTAAGTATTTGAGGCCAGATTTGAACTAAGGTCCTCCTGATCCAGGGCCAGTGCTCTATTCACTGAGCCACCTAGCCACCCCATTCTTTTCTCTTCTGATTTCATCATAAGCTCTTTAGGGAATATTATGACAATAGTCACTAAATGCCAAATAGCCAGAAGCACACTAAAAATTCTTTTTTTTCTAATGGGAATATTTTATAAGTCATGTCCAGGTGGTTTTAAAGAACTGAATTAAAATTTTTACTTCTAATGAAACCAAAGCTTAAGTTAACAGAATTAAAACCAGTCTGAAGATTAAGGAATATCTACTGTCATTGATAAAAGAAAATACACATCACTAATTATAACCATCTTACTCACACACATATATTTCCTGTAAAATTAATATGTGGACATCGGTGGGGTTTGCACATCACAGCCACAACAGCAATCTGTAATGGGAAGATTTGTAAAAATAAACAAACCAAAATTACTCTTCTATCCCACGGCCACAATATGGTCTATATATCACCTTAATTTTCTTAAGACTACCCTCACATGGCACTCCCTTTTCCCTCTCCCAAAACTGTTTTAGGGTAATGGCTCTTCTCTAGTTCTGTTTATATCTCTGAAGTGCAATGGCTCCAGAGTACAGCAAGTACAGATGCAAAACAACTTTACAAAAGCATCAGCTAATGCTTTCTTTTTTGACCTCAATTCTCTAAGCAAGTAACATGTTCTCAAAGACTTTAAAAGCATTAAGTAGTAGAATTATACAATTATAGTCTGCAAATCCAATACTACCAATCTGCATTATATGCATACATGACCCTAACTCAGATGAGCATAAAACAAAAGAGACAGCAAAGGGGACAAAGGAGAAATCAAAGAGCTACCACAAAATGTGAAGATGATGAAATGGCAAGTCTTTATAAAAGTAGTCACACTGAGCTAAGTCTTATCTCCACAAGGATTCTGAAAGGCAGAGATGAGAAAGGAATACATTCCAGGATTTGGGAATTCAACATTTTAAAAACAGAACACATTTACTTCTCTTCCTCAACCCATCTTTCTTCTCAACTTTCCCCTTACTGTCATCATTTCCCACAGGGCTAATATTCTAGACTTCATCCTTGTCTCCAGTAACTCATCTTCCTGTGGCACTGAATCAGCTCTGAAGTTTATACCTCCTTAGTACCCCTTTGTCCTAGGATCCCTCCCTCTCTGACTGGAGAGCTCCTCCCAGATCCTCCATTGAAGGAGGGGGCTCAAAGCAGCTGACTCATCATTACCCACTCAGCCACAGGTTCTCATCATGCCCCTAATGTGAGGTACCCTCCCCACCCCAATTTTCAGTTTTGTATATGTTGTCTTCCCCCATTTGATTCTGAGTTCCTTGGGAGCAGGGACTGTTTTTTTTTTTGCCTTTCTTTGTATCCCCAGTGCTTAGAATAGTGCCTGGTACATAGTAGGAACTTAATGTTTGGGCATCAAGATTTTATGACACAGAGGTGGGATTGCAGTACTTTGTACATTTCCCACCTTTACTTAAAATAATTCTCGGAGCAGAGCCAAGATGGTGGCGTAGAAGCAGGAAAAGGCCGTGAGCTCCCCCCATAATCACTTCAAATACCTATAAAATATGACTTTAAACAGATTTTAGAGCTACAGAACCCACAAAGAGACAAAGAGAAACAAATCTCCCACAGAAGGCAGCCCAGCAGGCAGACAGGAAAGGTTCATCACAGTGTGCTGGGAGCTGAGCCCAGCCCCGTGTGAGCCCGCAGTTTTCAGAATTATCAACTCATAAATGCCAAAGAAACATAGAACTCTGTTGGAACTGGAGGGAACAGAGGAGCGAGTCTGGGCCCTGCCCCCAGAGCTAGAAGTGGCGGAGGTGTGGCGGCCATGCAGCTGCCTCCCCATGGCTGCTTCAGAGCTTCTGGCCTCCAGATTGTAGGGGGGGCCAAGCAAACATTCAGCAGAGTAATCACTTTTGCTTTAACATGCCTGGATCTGGATTGTGGTCTTGGGTGGTGGTTTTGAGGTGTGTGACCAGTAAGCCAGAGTTTGTAGGGGCTGCAGAGACAGCACCCTCCTAATAGCTTCAGCAGCTGCGAAAACCCTAGCAATCTGGGACAAAACTCTCCCCTCTGGAAGCAGAGTTTTTCTGTGGCAAAGAGCTCAAAAGTCAAGTAATTGAGGGACAAGACAAGCAAGCAAAGGAAGGAAAGCAAGTACAGCCATCCAACTTTAGATTCCTTTTTTGGGGACAAAAAGGATCAAAGCATGGAACAGAGGGAAGACAATGAAGTCAGAACTCCTGCACAAAAAGCTTCTAAGAAAAATATAAACTGGTTACAGGTCATAAAGGAGCTCAAGAAGGATTTTGAAATCAAGTAAGAGAAATGGAGGAAAAAGTGGGAAGAGAAATGAGAACGATGCAAGAAAATTATGAAAAGAGAGTCAAAAACCTGACTTAAGAAAATAACACCTTAAAAAAAGAGATTAAATCAAATGGCAAAAGAGGCCCAAAAAGCCAATGAGGAGAAGAATGCCTCAAAAAGCTGAATTTGCCAGACGGAAAAAGAATTTCAAAAGCTCACTGAAGAGAATAATTCCTTCAGAATTAAGACTGGAGCAAATGGAAGCTAATGACTTTATGAGAAATCGAGAAACTATTAAACAGATCCAAACAAATGGAAAAAATAGAAGGCAATGTAAAATATCTCACTGGAAAAACCACTGACCTGGAAAATAGATCCAAGAGAGATCATTTTAAAATTACTGGACTACCTGAAAGCCATGATCAAAAAAAGAACCTAGAAATCATCCTTCAAGAAATTCTCAAGGAAAATTGCCCTGATGTTTTAGAACCAGAGGGCAAAATAGAGGCTGAAAGAATTCACCGATCACTTCTTGAAAAAGATCCCCAAAAGAAAGCTCCTAGGAATATTACAGCCAGGTTCCGGAGTTCCCAGATCAAAGAGAAAATATTACAAGCAGCCAAGAAGAAACAATTTGAGTATTACAGAAACACAATCAGGATAACACAGGATCTAGCAGCTTCTACATTAAGGGATCTAAGGGCTTGGAATATGATATTCCGGAGGTCAAAGAAGCTAGGACTAAAACCAAGAATCACCTACCCAGCAAAAATGAGTATAATGTTTCAGGGGAAAATATAGTCATTCAATGAAATAAAGGGCTTTCAAGCATTCTTGATGAAAAAAACAGAATTGAATAGAAAATCTGACACCCAAATACAAGAAGCAAGAGAAGCATGAGAAAGTAAACAGGGAAAAGAAATCAAAAGGAACTTATCAAAGCTGAACTATTTACAGGCCTACGTGGAAAAACGATAATTGTAACTTAGGAAACTTTTCTCAGTATGAGGATAATTGAAGGGAATATAAATGCATATATATGTATACAAACATATCCATGTCTATATAGAAGAGTATATGTGCATATGAATACATATGTGAGTGTTGCATATATGTGTACAGGTACACATAGACAGAGGGCACAGGATCAATTGAATAGGAAGGAATGATACTTAAAAGGTGAAATTGAGAGGTAAGAGAGGAATATAATGAGAGGAGATGGGGAGAGACAGAATGGGGTAAATTATCTCATATAAAAGAAGCAAGGGATAACTGTTACAATGGAGGGGAAGAACAGGAAGGCAAAAGGGAATGGGTCAACCTTACTCTTGTTGAATTTGGCTTACGGAGGGAATGACATACACACTAAATTGGATATCTTGCCCTACAGGAAAGTAGGGGGGAAGGAGATGAGAAGGGGAGGGCAGATTGGGGGGGAAAGGGTAGTTAGAAGCACACACTTTTGAAAAGAGACAGAGTCAAAGTATAGAAGTGGGGAATGGGATAAGATGGAAGGAAATAGTCAGTTTTTCACAATATATCCACTATGGAAATATTAACTACACATGCACAACCTATACTGAATTGCCTGTCTTCCCAGTAAGGGTAGGTGACAAAGAAGGGAAAGAATTTGGAATTCAAAATTGTAAAATCAAATGTTTAAAAAAATTGTTATTATTATTATTATTATTATTATTTTTACATGCAACTGGGAAATAAGATATACAGGCACTGGGGTACAGAGATCCATCTTGCCCTACCGGAAGTTGGAAGGGAGAAGGGGGAGTATATAGAAGAGGGCAGATAGGGGGAGGGGGCATACAGTGAGATTGCCATTTTGGAGTGGTGGGTAGGGGAAAGATGGGCAGAAAATTTGTAACTCAAAATATTGTGGAAATGAATGATGTAAACTAAAAATAAACATAAAATTTAATTTAAAAAAATAAAATAAAATAATTCTCTAATCCTCTCTTCTTTACCCATCAAAAGTTTATAACTCCTTCACAGCTCACACATCTATCTTAACCTGTCTCTCCCTTTTCTGAATATCTACAGTACTCACTTTCGATACCACTCATTTCACATTATGTTCTCTGTATGCATAGTTGTCTTTTTTTGTGTATATGCCTTGTCTTCTCAAATAGCAATTTACAATGGGAGCAGCATGTGTACCAAATTTTAAAGACAATCAAGCTCAGATCTCTAACTACTAGCTTCAAAAGCTATCACTTACCCCACTGGCAGTTCTGATTGGCTTTGCTTTTAACTTGGGCACCAAGATTTTACGATACTGAGGAGGGACTGCAGCGATGATATCTACCAGTCGAGGTTGGGCTGAAAGGCCATACTTGGCAGCTGTTCTGGTTTTCACTCTAAAAAAAAATCATTTGACATTAAAAGGATTATTCTCATTCCCAGACAGACTACCCAAACAATTAAGGTGCTTGTAGGTAAGAGTATGCTTTTTAGTTACATGCCTCGATTTCCCTCTAGCAAGTGGAAATAATGGCTTCAATTGTTCAATGTTTAGAGACCTGAAGTCCTCAATGTTGCCATTCTTTGGCCTTAGGATAACAGTAGGTCTTATTACTGTAGAAGACATCAACAATTCTGAAACTCTAATGCCAGATGCTTACAACTTTTGCTCTAGTACCACAGGAACTGTAGATAAAATATTATTTCTGGAGAGTGATAATAAAGGAAGGATCTTTTCTTGGAATGAGAACTAATAACAGATATTTTTAATGTCCTCTATCCAAATTCAATTCTGTGACCAAAATTGTCAGTCAACAAGTATTTATTAAGAACTCACTATAGCTACCCCTTCCATATCACAGGGATATGGCACCCCCATGATCTGGAAAACCTGCATAAAATTTTTTGGCTCTTCCTTCGTACCAAGGAAGAAGCGTAAATTTTTATTATGGTCTTAAAAGATAAAATATGTTTAAATTATACAATACTACACATATATTTTAAGCATTTATGCATTTCTAAACTTTTTCTGTGTCATCTACTGGCCTTTACATGTTATGAGGTGACTGGCCTAGAGTCACAAAGCTAGTAAGCTCCTGCAAACTCCTGCAAACTCTTCAAAAATTCCCATTTAATTTTTTATGCTGACCTTTGATATATTGAAACTACTATGGAGAAAATGGCAGTGTGGAAGGGATAGCTATATGTGCCAGGTATTGTGCTAAGCCCTGGGGACTCAAAGACAAAAACACGATCCATGCCCTCAAGGAGTTCACATTCTAATAGGGGAGACAACCCACAAACAAGTACGTATATAAGAGAAACAAACAGTTTAAATGGGAGGAAATCTTGAAGGAAAGGCACTAGGGTGGGGAGGAGGAGGGAGAAGGGCAGAATTTTAAGTGGGATTTGAAGCCAGGGAAGCCAAAAGGCAGAGGGAAGAAGAGACAACTGTACAGCCTGTGCAAAGGCGGGGAGATAGAAGGTAGAGCGTCATGTATAAACAAGTCTGGTATCCCTGGGTCATGGAGTAAAGGGATGAAAGTAAAGTATAAGAAGGATGGAAAGGCAGGAAGAAACCAGGGTTTAAAAAGCTAAACAGAGAATTCTATACTTGATTTTGGAAGAAACAGGGAGCCACTGGAGTTTACTGAGTATGAAGTGGGACATTGTCAGAACTGTACTTTAGAAAGATCACTTTGGCAGCTGAATAGAGTGGGGAGAGACTTGAGGCAAGAAGTGCAACCAGCAGGATACTCCAATAATCCAGTCCAGGTATATGGTGATAAGGACCAGTATCAGGTTGGCAGTTGTGTGAGAGGGATTTATATGAGAGAGGTTATAAAAGTAAAAACAAGGCCCTGGAGTCAGGAGGACCTGATTTAAAATCCAGTCTCAGACACTTACTGGCTTTGTGACCCCAGGCAAGTCTCTTACCCCACTCCTCAGCCACCCCTACCCTCCACAAAAGAAAATAAAAATAAGACATAGCAATTGATTAGATATGTGGGGTACATGTGAATAAGTTGCTAAGGATGGCACTGATGAGATTATGAGCTTGGGTGATCAGAGGGATGGTAGTACCCTTGACTAAAAAGAGGAAAATTGGGAAAAGGAGAGTTTAGGGAGAAAGGACACTAAGTTCTGTTCAGGAGATGCTAAATTTAAGATGTCCTCAGGACCTCCAGCTTGAGATACCCAATAGGCAGTTAGTGATATGAAACTGGAAGTCAAGAGAGCAGTTAAGGTTGGATAAATACATCTGCAAATCATCTACATAGATGAGAATATTGAACCTACTGGAGCTGATGAGATCAACAAATGAGCTAGTATAGGGAGAAGAGCAAAGAAAAGAGGACCCAGTTGCTGGGTATGAGCTAGAATAAGATCCAATAAAGGACACTGAGGAGCTATTAGATAGTAGGAGAACCAGGAGAAAGCAGTGCCATGAAAACTTAGAGAGGAGAGTTTACTTAAGAGTGGACAGTGTTAAAGGCTACAGAAAGATCAAGAAGGATGAGGCCTGAGAAACGGCCATTACATTTGGCAATTAAGAGATCATCGGCAACTTTGGAAAGAAAAGTTTCAGTTGAATGATGAAGTCAGAAGTCACACTGCAAAGAGTTTAGAAGACAGAGAAAGGAAAGGTAGTGGAGGTGTCAAGAGTAGATGGCTTCCTCAAGGAATTTAGTCATAAAAGGGAGCAGAAATAGGACAACAGCTAGTGGGGATTGCCAAACCAAATAAGAATTTAAGAATGGGAGAGGTAGGGGTATGTTTTTAGACAACTGGGAAACAGCCAATAGATAAGGATACACTGAATGTTAGTTAGAGAGAGGGATCAGAGAGTGAGCAATCTGATGAAGAAGAAGGAATAGAATGAAATCAAGGGTTTGTGTAGAGGGGTTTGAACAGGTAAAAAGTGGGCTAGGTAACCAATGTGAAATTGCAAACTACTTTTAATGACTTCAAACTTCTTGAAATAAAGGCCTCTCTTTAACATCAAGGCTGTTCTAATGATCCTGTATAAGTAAGAGTAATGAAATATGGTAGTCTCTGAAGAATTAAGTACCACAGAACCCAAAGAGCAAAGGATATGCACATAGTAGGAGTGAGCAGGTATACATTTACCAATGAAGAGTTTCCTGGGAGAGGTAGTGTGGATGTCGTTAGAGAAATTTATTTTTTAAAAAAAGAGTTATTCACATAGTAAGGGGAAGAGATAACCAATCAATGGATATAATTCCACTAGCATCTGCCCAATTTCAAGAGACCTAGATAAAGGGCCTTAGCATGTTCAGTAGACCCTCTGTTGAGGGTTTATAGGAAGATAAGGGAAAGAGTAGCATAGAATAAAAATGAATGGGTTGCATTTGAACCTCCGGATGGAGTATCCATGTCAACGAGGCCATAAATTCAAAGTACTATAGAAATTACAAGACAGTCAATTATACTTTTTAATTGACTAGGGATATTTGGAGAGTTATCACTATCAACAAACAAACTGAGCATTTATCATGCAAAATATCGTGTTAGCTGCTGGGGATACAAAGAGGCATAAGACACAGTCATTCATTTATTCAAAGATAAATAAGGAGATAAAATAACAAAACATAAAGTAAGCTCCTAAAGTGGTCCCAATAGCAATTGCTATATTAGAGTTTGGATGAAGGAGATTATTTTAGGATGGAATGGTTATCAAAAAATTTATGAAGGGTGTAGGGGTAGGTTGGAACTTTAAAAAAGTAGATAGTCAATAAAGGAAGAAACAACAGGATGCAATAACTAACTGGATATGTGGAATGACATTCATAAAGGAAGAATCAAAATGAACACTAAGATTATGAGTAGGTGAATGGTGGTACCACTGAAAGAAAGAGTAAAGTCTAGTAGAAGAGACAGGTGAAGCTGGCTCTAGGGGAAGAAATAAAAAGTACGATTTTAGAATTTCAAGAAATGACCATATATACAAATAGTAATACCCAAAAGATAGCTGGAAATGTGATACAAAAACTCAGGAGAGATATCAGATTTCAATCTTACATGATGGGCTAACATTGTCTAAATGAAAGAATACAAAGAGGAAAAGTACAGGTATGTTCATATTTAGAGAGCAGCTGTTGAAGATATAAAAGGAGAACCAAAAAAAATATAATGTCATGTTAGTCAAATGTTTATTATACAAGTAGGATAGTGTGGGATTAGTAGAGGGGAAAGACACAGTGAAAAAGTTGAAAATGTCAGAGTGGGAATAATAGCTACCTCCAGGTCCCAGAGGAGGAAAGGGATAGAGAGAATAAGCATGAATGGAACGTTAATCTTGGAAAGGAAGATCACTTTTTCTCCTAGGATGGAAGGGAAGGAAAAATAGAGTACAGATATTTTTTGAGGTTGAGATTATGGCAGGCAGGAAACTCAAATTTCCAAGACTGAAGTATGACATATGACTAAGTCAGAAGTTTTAGAAAATTACATGAACAGTTCTGCAATATCAATAAATGAGATTTTTTTTAGGACGCTAAAAAAAGTAAATATCACTTACTTATTTAGATCGATATCTTTCCCCTGTTCATGGGCTTCAATCAATTGTTTAATAACATCACCTATGGTCAGTATCATCAACTCAGCAGGACTGAGATCTCCTGGAAAAAAAAATCAGTATTAAAAAATATTGTACAAACTTTGAAAAGTTTATGCACACTATGATTATCGATCTAACCCTGCAAGATTAAAAACTCAAGCAAGACTTTTAATCTTAGCCGTCCTACTATGCTGATTATGTTTTTTACATTTCAATAAAAATGAAGCAGTTTTTAATCTACAGTTCAAGTGAGGAATGGCTGTACAGTATTTCAGCAACTATATTTTAAGTAAGGTATTCATTCACAGGATGGAAGTAACCATGAAGAGCAGAGAGAAGAAAAGATCCACCTTATGGTAGCAAAGGCAGAGCTATAGAGTTAATATATTAACACATACACACATACACACACGTTTGAGGTAGTTAGTATAAGATGTATTGAGCCCAAAATATTATAAAGATGGTGAAGAGTTAATGTTGTATGAGGGTTGGTGGAAGGAACTGTGGATGTTTAGTCTGGAGAACAGAAGACCAAGAAGGATACAACCAACATAGCTGTTTTTAAATGTCTGAAAAACTGTCACGTGGAAGAGAGATCAACTTTGTTTTGTCTAGTCCCAGAGAGCAAAACTAAAAGCAAGGGGTAGAAATTTTAAAGGCAAATTTAGGGGTGAAGGAAGAAAAATTTTCTCACAATAGAGAATTTAGAAATAGAATAGGCTACCTATGGAGGTAGTGAGTTCCCTGTGACTAGATATTTTCTGAGCAAAGTGTGGTCGATCACTTGTCTGTAGGGTAGTAGTTGGAATTCTTTTCTAGGCAGGGTTGGACTAAATGGCTGCTGACACTACTTCCTACTCTGAAATTCTAGGATAATATAGCAGGAAATTCTCCTCTTCCTCAACAAGAGAGGAAAATGAACAAAACGTAATAGAAAAGGGCACAAATGTGTGAAGGGTGCTCTCAAAACGTTTTTACGCACAGGAAAGAAATGGATGTAATTAAAGCTCTCCCCCTTCCCCCAAATAACTGGAAGATCCCCGCCATCCCCTTCTTGTACTACTCCGTATGAAGTAGCTAGGTGGTCCATAGTGCTTGATGTCAAGAATGCTTAACCCCGGGCAAGTCACTTAACCTTTAGCTGCCTCAGTTTTCTCATCAAAAAAGGGGGACAGTGGTGGCTAGGTGGAGCAGTGAATAGAGGACTGGCCCTAGAGTCAGGAGGACCTGAGTTCAAATCCAGCCTCAGAGACTTAATACAAAAACTAGCCATGTGACCTTGAGCAAGTCACTTAACCTCAATTGCCCTGCCCAACCCTCTCCAAAAAGCAACAAAAAAGGGGGGGAGACAATAGTACCTACTTCTTAGGGTTATCATGAGCACTGAACTGACAAGACGCTTTGCAAACCTTTAAACAGCATATACAACAGTGATCTATTGTTTTGCTTTTCAAGTGGTCACAAACACAATTTGGCAGACCTGCCCCTACTTGCAAGATGCTGTGCTTGGTGTGAGATAAGAAAAAACCCCCCAGCAATATTTGTTCCTGTGAAGTTTATATCCACGATTATAAGTAAATACAAGGAAACTTAAGGAAAAAATACTAACAACTGGGGAAATCAAGAAAGACTTGGAGCCCATAGGAGGCAGTACCAGAACAGAGTTTTGAGGGAAGCTAGAATAGGTTGAGGTGGCTGGGAGAGGGAAAGATTTGTTCATGGGGAAGTGCCTTGTGATATCTATAGGTACTTAATGGATCCCACTGAGAAAATTTCATAGGTGGAATTCTTGGTAGGAAGAGATAAGCCTTCTAACATAATAATCAAGGCAGATATAAATACTACTGGGGCAGCTGGGTGGTGCAATGGATAGAGTACTGGGCCTGGAGTTAGAAAGACCTGAGTTCAAATTCTGCCTCACTTACTAGCTGTGTCTCTTAATCCTGTTTGCCTCAGTTTCCTCATTCGTAAAATGAACTGGAGAAGGAAATAGCAAATCACTCCACTATCTTTGCCAAGGAAATCCCAAATGGGGTCACAAAGAGTCATGACACAATTGAAATGACTGAATAACAACAACAAAATCACTATTATAGAACATTTAAAATAATAATTATTTTATGGCTTTGAAATACATTCACATTTTGATCCTTAAAGTAACCCTAGGAAAGACAATGGCATTATTCTCATTTTACAAATCAGGAAACTGACATTACAAGATCAGGAGCTGTCCAAGTCATACAGCTAACTTGTAAATGAAGCAAAAATGAAATACAATCTCCTAACTCTTCTTAGTTCAACACACTTTTCTCTTGAAAAAAGAGCTAAACCAATCAGAATATTTTTTTCTGGAAAGGAAACAAAGAGTTCAATGAAATACAAGATGTCCCAAAAGGTTTGGTTTTAAGCTATCACAATTTAAAGAATTTAATAGCTTAAAACTGCCATTAAATTTTTTGGGACAACCTGTATTTACTGCCAGACAGTGAACTGGCAGAGCAGAAGCCTGATGTGGATTCTTTACCTGTCCAAATACTTAGGGGTTTCCTTCCAAAACTTTGGTGTGGGGGATCCTATACCTAAAACACAATCAGGGTCACTCTCCTCTCAAGAGGAAGGAGATGAGGGTGGTCCCGGAGTGGAGTGTTCTCATCAGAGAAGAGTACAAAAGAGTTTAACTGACCAGTAGCTTTACAAGATGACTCTGTACAAGTTATCATTTCATCGAAATAAAATACCGTACAAGTTGGGATCACACTATCCTCAGACGCAAATTAAAGTCTAACCTAAGTGACCTTAAAAAGAGTGCAGACTTTACATTTTTACCAAGTGTTTCAAGATCACTCGAAGCTAGGAAACAAACGACCCTAGGGATTCGCCGCAGTCTCTCAACGCCAATGGTAAGCCCAATAGTTCGGGGCCCTTAAGCCCCCAGGACTGACGAGCGTCGATCGAGGAAATGGAGGGAGAGCGGACAAACACACACACACACACACACACACACACACACACACACACACACACACACACACACACCCCGGCCCGCTGGCCACGTGCAGACACATAACAGGTGACGGACTCACACGCACTCACTGACAAGACTCACACATATATACAAACTCATAGAAACAGCGACACAAACACAACCCATCAGGGCCGCTGAGAGGGGGTCCCCAGGGACAGAAAAGCAGAGTCCACATCACAGCTTTTTCCCTTTCGCACCTTTACGTTTTTGCTTCATGTTGTCAATGCTGCCAGACGCAGAAGAAACTCCCAGCGGAAACTGGTCGACTTCCGCTTGTAGCCGACAAGCAACAAGGCCCTATCGTGAAACTGCCGTAAAATCGCCGTAAAGCGTCACTTCCTCCTCCTCCCCATCTCCCTCAGTATCCTGGATAGGGAAAGAAAAAAGACCAAGTAAAGGCGTTAGGATATTGGTTTTGGTCTTTTAGCATCCATTGTGTGCAGAAAGCTGTGGTAATTAGCACGGGAGAGAGCCGAGGAAGGTAGGAGACGGGGTTGGGTTCAGATTATTCTTCATGATACACAAGGTGTCCCAAAAGTTTACGTCTGCTCTTATAACTTCGCCAAGGCTTGATTTTCTTGGTAATCATGTCTGTGTGTTTGTGTATATGCGTATACACACACATATACATATATATTTATTTTATGCATTTAACGATGTTCTGAGAAGGAGCTCATAGACTTCACCAAACTGCCAGAGGGATCCGTGACGGGAAAAAAAGGTTAAGAATTGATGATCTAGCCCCAGTCTCTGGTTTTACATTTGAAGGAATTGAGGCATCGAGAGAGTAAGTGGCAGGACCAAAACCTACACCCTCCCACCTCCAAATTCAGTGCTCTTACCAATACACCTCTGCTTCTTGTACCTCGCCATATTTATTTTGACTCAACACACATTTATCAACTGCCAACTATATGCCAGGCCCAGGTTTATCCGTTAGGGGCGCGAAGACAAAAAACTGAAACAGTCCCTGCCTTTAAAGAGCTTACGTTCTATTGAGGGGAAACACGTACGTAGAAAACTCAATACAAAATATAAGCAGGAATTTCTTGGGGGAAGGCACTAGCGTCTTGAGAAAGTCGGGAAGGTCTTCCTCTGAGAGGTAGCACAAACCGAGCTTTAAGGGGAACTGAAGATCGTATGGGGTGGAGGTGAAGAGAGGAAGTACGTTCCAGTCCAGCTATGGCAAAAGCATGGAGACAGGAAATAGAATGGCCCATACAGGGAAGGAAACAGTTAGCAGGACAGGCTGACTAGAATGTAGAGTGTGTTTGGGAGAATAAATAACATGCAGTAAACCTGATTAGTTAGCTGGAGCCAGATTTTGAAGTATGTTATTCTAAAGCAGCAGTTCTCAACCTGTGGATTATGTTCAATTTGTAACAAGGAAAATACATCCTGCATATCAGATATTTACATTACGATTCATAACAGTAGCAAAATTACAGTTATGAAGTAGCAACGAAAATAATTTTATGGTTGGGGGTCACCACATCATGAGGAACTGTATTAAAGGGTCATGGCATTAGGAAGGTTGAGAACCACTGTTCTAAAGCCAAGAAGGAGCCATTGAAGCTTCTTGAGCAGAGGAATGGTATGATCCACTCTGTGCTAGATAGATAGATCAATTTGGTAGCTGTATGGAGGATGGATTAGAGGAAACAGAGACCAAAGGCAAGAAAATAAATTGAGAGACTACTGGAATAATCAAGATTTGAGGTGATGTGGGCCCAAAAGTGAGTGGTGGCCATGTAAAGCGGAGACAAGGGAATAGATAGAAACTGTATTGTGGAGGGAGACCTGATAAGCTTTAGAAAATGATTGGACACCGGCCCTGGAGTCAGGAGGACCTGAGTTCAAATCCAGCCTCAGACACTTAACATAAAAGCTAGCCACATGACCATGGGCAAGTTACTTAACCCCAGTTGCCCTCCAAAAAGCAAAAAAAGAAAAGAAAAGAAATGATTGGATATGAAAATTGAAGGAGAGAGAAGAGCCACAGATGACTGGTGATTGGCAGGAAAATGGTGCCCTAAAGAAAATAGGGAAGTTAGGAAGAAGGTAAGGTTTGGGGGACGGGGGAGGGGAGGTGCAGATAATGACTTTGGACTTGTTGAATTTGAAATACCTACAGGACAAGTTCAAGATTACAGTAGGCAATGATGTGGAACTGGAGTTTGGGAAAGATGCTGGGGCTGGCTACATACATACCGACATATGTATGCATGTAAATATGTATGTATATATGTATAATCAGTTGTTGAATCCTTGGAAAGTGATGAGAGGAGATGAAGCCACAATGTCAGAATGAGAAGAAACAACTTGCTCTTCCAACAACCTTCACAACAACCTAAAACAAAACCAAAATTAAAAATTAGACCAAATTTTGATTGGAAAAGCTAAGAAAAAATCACAGTGAGTCATTTTTCCAGCCCAAGGCAGGTTAGAAAGACAGAGTGGACATAGGGTCGGGTCTGGCCGGGAGGGTAGTGTGGTTGCAGTAGCATCAGTGGCCAGAATAGGAGCATTCCTGTATCCAAAAAGGAACTGAGATAAAGCATCAGGGCAAGATTACCACAGTAGAAAGAGATCTCAGGGAACCCCTGTACTAGTGCTTGGAGTAGAAATGGGTGCCATCTGGCAGCTTTGTCAGCTGTTAGCTAGTTCTGGGGCAGGGCAGAGAGAAATGGATGCATCTGAGCTCTGAGCCATAGCTGAGTTCTGAGCATAAAACAAATTCTAGAAACTTATTTATATGGCTATGGAGCAGAACAGTGACTGAGTTCTAACTTTTAGTCCAACACATAAACCTTAAGTGGACTGGAAACATTCTAGGACCAAGGAATGAAAAGGGAACTGAGATAAAGTTAGTGCTTTATCAGGGCAGGGAGCACTGGGACAGAAAGAGATTCCAGGGAACCCCTGAACTAATGGTGGGAGCAGAGTTGGGGGTCACCTGGTATCTCTTGTCACCTATTACCCAGTTTCAGGTCAGTGATTCAGGGCAGAGGAGGTTAGCCATATCTGAGTTGGGGCCTTAGCTGAATACTAAGCATAAAAAATATTCCAGAATCTATTATGCTTCAGGTGAAGTAAAAAATGTGGAGGTGGCAATCATGATTTCAGACAAAGAAAAGCAAAAATAGACCTAATTAAAATAGACAAGGAAACTACATTTTACTAAAAGGTACCATACACAGGAATTAATTTCAATACTGATCATAGATGCATGAAATAACATCACATCTAAATTCTTAAAGGAAAATTTGAATAAAGTACAGGAGGAAATAAATGATAAAACTGTAATGGACACTTCTATTTACCCCCTCTCAGATCTAAATAAATCTAGCCATAAAATAAACAAAAAGCAAATTGAGGAAATGAATAGAATTTTAGAAAAGTTAGATGTGATAGACCTCTGGAGAATATTGAATGAGAATAGAAAGGAATATACCTATTTTCGACCATGTATGTACCTCCACAAAAATTGACCCTGTGTTATTGCATAAAAATCTCACAAGCAAATGTAGAAAATTACATTTTTACCATAATAAAATTAAAAATTACTTTCAACAAAGGACCTTTGAAGCACAGACTTAAAACTAATTGGAAATTAAATAATTTAATCCTAAAGAATGAGTGAGTCAAGGAACAAGTCATATGTCACAAATAAATTTTAACAAAAGAGTAAACAGCCAGATCTCCACACAAGATAATATTAGTGGAGGCATGCTACCTGTCAATAAATGGGTTAATGACTTGCCTTCATTTATTCCAAAGATCATGAACAAGAGGATAGTTCCCCTTATGTAGGTTTTGGAGAGTATAGAGGGGTGGAGCTGGGATGGCAGAGTGGAGGTGGGTACTTTCTTGAGCTCTCTCCCAGACCAATCCAAGTGCCTGTGGAGAATGGCTCTAAACAAGTTCTGGAGCTACAGAGCCCACAGCATGACAGAGTGAAGCAGGTCTCTAGCCTGGGACAGCCTGGAGGGATGACAGGAATGGTATATCAAACTGGGCTGGAAGCACCGTGCCAGCACAGACAGGGCTGGAGCAGGCCTTAGGGGACTAGGTTGCTGGCAACTGTGGCAGTTTCCAGACTTCTCAGTCAGCAAACGCCAGAGACAGCATGGAGAGTCAGTGGGAAATCTCTATGGGACGGGGTAAGAGAGGAACATGATCGGGCCCCAGCCCCAGGACTGTAGAGGTGGCAACAGCAGCAGCAGCAGCTGCTCCTGGAGCTCTGCGCCCACAGATGGTGGAGGATCAAGTGGCCAATACAAAACCCCTAAAGCCTGGGATAGTACACTCACCCTACCCCAAACCCCACCTCTACTGGAAGCAGAATCCTACCTTAACACAGAGTTAGGAAGTCAAGTATTTGGCTAGGAAGATGAGCAAACAGTGTAAAAGATCCTCAGACTATAGAATCTTACTTTGGTGACAAAGAAGATCAAAACATACAACCAGAAGAAGGCAACAAAATCTCCAAGGAAAAATGTGAATTGGTTGTAGGCCATGGAAGAGCTCAAAAAGGATTTTGAAAATCAAGTAAGAGAAGCAGAGGAAAAATTGGGAAGAGAAATGAGAGTGATACAAGAAAATCATGAAAAACGAATCAACAGTTTTGGAGAGTATAGAACCAGGTGTGAGAGAGTGACCCAGACTTTTGGACAGCAAACCAGACATCCTTGAAGAATAGCTTGGTGGAGTACAGATATCAGCTCCCTTTCCATTCACACACATTTTCCAAGTTTAACAAAATTCCTCGAGAGAAGAAATCTGGATTTTCATTTATTTATTTATTTTTGCATTTTGGAGGGGGGAATGCAAGGCAATTGGGGTTAAGTGACTTGCCCAATGTCACACGGCCAGTTTTGTGTTAAGTGTCTGAGGCTGGATTTGAACGCAGGTACTCCTGACTCCAGGGCTGGTGCTTTATTCACTGCGCCACCTAGCCACCCCAAGAAATCTGGATTTTTAAACTCAACCCACCACAAGCCAGCTAAACTCTGAACTAAGTTCAGAGACAAAGAACTTATGACAAGCAGTTATAGAACAAAAGCAATTACAGGACAAAATTAATTACTTATAAATAGGATCAATAAGAAAATGATACAGGATCAATTTTAATTTCACATAGAAATAATGGTATTAAATATAACGAAAACAATGAGGGAACACAACAAAATTTGTTGGATACAGCCAAAGCAGTATTTAGGGAAAATTTCATATCTCTAAATGCTTACATCAACAAAAGAGATAAAAGAGCAGATCAATGAATTAGACGAGCAACTAAAAAAAAAAACCCTAGGAAATCAAATTTAAAACCCTTCATTAAATGCCAGAATAGAAATCCTGAAAATCAAAAGAAAGATTAAGAAAAAAGAATTTGAATTAAATCATATTAGGAGTGGGTTTTGTGTGTGTGTGTTTGGTTTTTGTTTTGTTTTTTTGGAGGGAAGGACAAAAACAAAGCCATTTAATTTGCTTTTTAAAAAAAGAAAGCCAAACTATCAGTATCAACAATGAAAAAATATAAATTTACAATCAGTGAAGAAGAACTAAAAGTGACTGTTAGGAGCTATTTTGCCCAACTATATGCCAATAAAAGTGATAATCTTGACGAATGAATATTTATAAAAATATCCATTGCCCAGATTAACAGAATAGAAAGTAAAATACTTTAAATAACTCTATCTTAGAAAATGAAATTGGACAAACCATAAATGAACTCTCTAAGGGGGAAAAAAACCTCAGGAATAGATGAATTTACAAATGAATTCTTTCAAACATTTAAAGAATTCCAATACTACACGAACTGTTTTGAAAAATAGGTAAAGAAGAAATCCTACCAATTTCCTTCTATGACACAAATATGGTCTTGATACTTAAACCAGGGAGAGTCAAAAAGAAAATTAGAGACCAATTTCTCTAATGAATATTAATGTAAAGGTTTAAAATAAACACCCATTCCTGTTTTTAAAAAATTGGAAAGCAGAGTAATAAACAAATATTTCCTTAAATTGATAAATACTATCTAAATCCACAACCAAACATTGTCTATGATGGAGAGAAACTAGAATCCACTAAAATCAAGGTTAAAGCAAGGATGTCACCTTTACTATTTAATATTATACTAGAAATGATAGCTCTAGCAATAAGACAAAGAAAGGATATTGAAGGAATAAGCATAGACAATGGGGTGGAAAAAACTTTGCAAGGATATGATAGTTTACTTAGAGTACCCTAGAGAGTCAACTAAAACAGTAATCAAAATCATTCACTTTGGCAAAGTTGCAGAATATGAAATAAACCCACACAAATCATCAGCATCTTTGTATATTACCAACAAAAGAGAGAGAGAGATAAAGAGAAATTTCATTTAAAATAATTGTAGACAGTATAAAATACTTGGGAGTCTACCTGCCAAGATGCACACATGAGCTGTATGAGCACAATTACAATACTTTCTTCACACAAATAAAGACATCTAAATAATTGGGGAATTATTAATTACTCATGGGTTGGCCAAAAAGAAAAATTACATATTGTATAAATTAATTTGCTTATGTAGTGCTATACCAATTAAATTACCAAAGAATTATTTTATAGGACTAGAAAAAAATAATAAAATTCAACATCAAAGGTAAAAAATATTAAGGGAATCAGTGAAAAAAAAAATGAGAAGGAATGGGGCCTAACAGTACTAGTTCTCAAACTATACTACAAAGCTGTAGTCATCAGAACAATTTGGTACTGGGTAAGAATTAGATTTGTCAGTGAATTTAGATACATAATATGCAGGAACAAATAAGTATAGTAACCTAGTATTGATCAACCCAAAGATCCCAGCTATTGGGAAAGAACTCACTATTTGACAAAACCTTTTGGGAAAACTAGAACATAGTATGACAGAAACAAGGCATAAACCAGTACCAGTATATCAATATAAGCTCAAAATGGGCTCATTATTTATACATGAAGACTGATATATTAAGCAAATTAAAGGATGAATGAAGAGATTTCTAGTCAGATCTATGGATCTAGGAAGATGTCATGACTAAACAATAGATTAAGATGATCATGGGAGATAAAGCAGATAATTTTTATTACATGAAAGTAAAAGGGTTTCAAAAAACATATATAAATAAAACCAGTGCAGCTAAAATTAAAAGAAAGGCAGAAAACTGGGGGAGGAGGGGTGTTATGTTTGTAGTAAGTTTTTCTGAAAAAAGGTCTCATTTGTAAGATATATTAGGAACTGAGTCAGATTTACAAGAATAATATCCATTCCCCAATTGATGTGTGGTGAAAGGATATGAATGGGTAGTTTTCAGAGGAAGAAATCAAAGCTATCAATAACCATATGAGAAAATGCTCTATATCACTAATAGTATAAAAATGCAAATTAATGCAATTCTGAGGTATCACTTCACACGCATCAGATTGGCTAAGATGGCAAAAAAAGAGGAAAATGACAACTGCTGGAGTGCATGTAGGAAAACTGGTATACCAGAGCACTGCTGGTGGAGCCATGAACTGATCTAACCACTCTGGAAAACAATTTGGAACTATACCCCAAAAGTTATTAAGCTGTCCATACTCTGACCCAGTGATACTACTATTAGGTCTATATCCCAAATAGGTCAAAGAAATAGGAAAAGGACCAAAATGGACAAACATATTTATAGCAGCTCTTTTTGTGGTAGCAAAGAATTAGAGATGGAGGGCATACTCATCAATTGGAGAATGGTTGAACAAGTTATAGTATATGATTGTGCTGGAATACTATTGTGCTGTAAGAAATGGTGAAGAGGATGATTTTAGAAAAGCTTGGGAAGACTTATATGAAGTCTTATATGATGGAAAATGAAGTGAGCAGAACAATTTATACATTAACAGCAATATTGTAAAGATTGTCAACTTTGAAAGACTTAGTAACTGATTGGCATAATGACCAATCACAGTTCCAGAGATTTGTGATAAAACATGTTCTCCACTACCAGAAAGAGAATGGATGAACTCAGAGTGCAGATTGAAGCATACTGTCTTTTATTTCTTTCTATTTATCAATTAAACAAACAAGCATGGCTAATGCATAAATTTGTTTGACATGTCTATACATATTTGTAATAGGTTTTGTTTTTCTTGCTTTCTCAATGAGTGAGAAAAAGGAGGAGGAGGAGGAGAATTTTGAATTGAAAATAGAATAAAATTTAAAGTAAGAAGTTTATTAGTTCACCAGTAGAGAATGAATAGAGATGGAAAAGAAGTGTAGAACTGAGACCTAAAGAACATCCACACAAAGGAAGAGGAAGCTAATGATCCTGTAATGGAGATTGAGGAATGGTCAGGTAAGTATAAGAAAATAAGACAGAGCAGTATCTTAAAAATCCAAGGAGGAAGGAGTGGTCAGCAGTATTCCATGCTGTAATAGAGTCAAGAAGAAGAATTGATAAAGGGCTACAGGATTCAGCAATTTAAATAGATCACTGGTAACCTTAAAGAAAGGTGTGTATAAGTGGCAAAGTGGAAATCCTGGAGTCAGAAAGTTTCATTTTCCTGTGTTCAAATCTAACCTGAGACACTTAGTAGCTGTGTGACACTGGGCAAGTCTCTTAACCCTGTTGTCTCAGTTTCCTCATCTGTAAAATGAACTGGAGAAAGAAATGGCAAACCATTTCAGTATCTTTGCCAAGAAAACCCCAATGGTGTCACAGGACTGAAATGACTGAACAACAAAAACCTTAAAGAAGAAAGTTTCAGATGAATGATGAAATCAGAAGACAGATTGTAAGAGGCTGAGAAATGAATTGAGATAAGAAAATGTATAGGATGAGTGTAAACAGCTTTCTTTAAGTTTAGTTATAAAAGTGAAGAGATAAAAAAGCTGCCAAGTACTGTGCAATTCTGATTGTGGAACCCTCATATTTGATTTGTCTTTTTTTGGCCACTTACAGTATTCTGACAGATGTGGCTGTCGCACCCTCAGGAAGAGTAAACAGACTATTATTTCCACAAGGATTGATTGTGTCCTGTGGTTACAAACACTGGGCTGGAAGCATTACAATTCCAAAGGCACTTGAATTAAGAGTGCTAGGTTGTTTCCATCAGGGACCAAAGGGGAGATGGTGGTCAATATGATATTGGAAATTTGACTTCTCTGGTACAAGCTGCCACCTGTCCCCTCTTTAGGGTATCATGCTGCTTCAGCTAAACTGACCTGTTTGCCCTTCAAGTGGTCATATTACGGTAAAGGTTGGACTTTGGTAAGCGTTTCCCCCTGCTTTACTATGTCTATGTTTTAATTTCCAGGCTGTACTTTACTAAAGTATATCTGGCCTAGCAATCACTGATACCTTACTTTCTTCATATAAGAGCTCATATTCTTTGCTCAGTAATTCCCTCTGGGCCTTTCGCTTTTTCTGGAATTCTAGGGAAGGACGGATATGAATGACCCCACAGAGAAAAGGGACCTCACCTGCTGCCACTGTACTGATTGTGTCCTGTCAAAGGCCTTTAGAATTAAACATCACAAGTAGATTTAGCACCTGAAGTACCCAAAGGAACTTGGAACACCATCTGAAAATATTTGTGAAGTACATGGAGCTCCCATCATGAAATTCTACATCCATGATGGGACTATTGGGCATGCTTTCTTGCCTACCTCTCTCTCTCACACTGTGACCTTTACCTTCACCAATCTGTCATTACTCAACTCACCTTGAACTCTCACACAACTACTGCCTTTCTGCTCATGGGGGCCCTGCTATTGCCACAGAAAGTTGTCATCAAAGTTAAATAAGATAATATATAGAAACCTTAAGGTACTATGTAAATGTCACCTATAATTCTTAATTTTCAAAGGTCTTGAGACATCTCTAAGGAAAGCTTGATTCTAAGGAGGCAATAGATTGAATCAAGGTATCATATAGCTCTCACGGCTAAGATGTAAAATCCTAAATGTTACTGCCTAGTCACTGTGTGTCACAATACCCAGAATCATAGAAGCTTGTCTTTATTTCAGATTTTTCTCTGTCATTCTCCATCCCCCATCTCACCAATATGAGACATTAATCTGAAATAATCTCCAACCCAGATCAGTTGGGAGACTCAAATGAGATAATGGATGTAAAGCATTTTGCAACAGTACAAGCCCTATATAAATGATGATGGGGATGAGGATGATGGTGGTGATGATACCACTTGCAATTTGTTGGCCACTGCTGCTAGTGCATATCTGCAACCCTGGGCTCCAATCTTCTTGGAAGCTCTCAAGTTCCTTGGCTTCCCTCCCTTCCCCACCAAGCTTCCACCTCCCATCATCTTTCAATCCCTCCTTCCAGTTGGGAAAAACTACACTTTCCATCAACTCCCTTGCCAATAAGAGACTACTTTTGGATGACAGCTTTTTATTTTAACCAAGTATTCTTGCAAACTACTGGTAAATTATACCATAAAAGGATGATTGGGGCCCAAGGAAACTTGCTACAAAGGGCAACTATTCTGACTACTTTTCCCCTTTGCTTCTACTGAGGTCTCATCTTTTTGTCCAACTAATGCCCTGTAAGGAGATTTAATGATGGGGGCAATTGCTTATATTCCCGTCCTCATGACCCTCCCCTTTCCTTGGCTTGGGTGGAAGGTGCCCAAGGTATTAGAGCCATAGTGTCCTGAGAGGAGAAGCAATGTATGGCTCAGTCTTATGAATCTGCTTGTGGTGGGTGAATGGAATTTGCTGAAGGTACTAGGAGTTCTGACAGTCCTATCCCTTCTGCCTTAACAGTATTCTTCCAAGCAGAATCACCATGCCCATGACCACTAGCCAATTCCATATTCTCTAAATTTAGTATCTGCCTAGAACAAAGACCCATTTGACCCACCCCGTCCTTATGAGGTAGTTGTGAGGATTGCACCTTGTGAACTTTTAGGTATTTTATTGTGAATTCATATTATTAATATAGACAGAGCCTGGAGCCTAATAAAATCACAGTGTTTTATCTCTATAAATAGTTGCCATTATTTTAAATAAATAATAGTGTGTAATGCTCCTAGAAGGTAATGAGGTTCCTTTGTACTACAGATGCCTCTGGCATCAGTTTACTCTGCAGGGTACCTGGTAAGGAGAGCATTCAGTGAATACAAAGTGATTTGAATTTAATGAAACTTGAAATTGAATATCCAGGATGATTGAAGCCTCTTTCTATTTAAATTAGTATCCCCTAATATAGAAATAATTTTCCTCTATCTCTTAGATGGGCTGTTATAACCAGAGAGACCACCCACCATTATCTCTTCTTTAGCCCACCTCTTTCCCCTAAAGAAAATGCCAAACTCAGAAGCAGAGGGCGTGAGACTTCTGTCTTGCAGTTTATTGTATGCTTGTTCCTGAGAGGCACAGGTATCAATTATGCTCCAACAGAGAATCAAAGACTGATCTCTTGAGGATCATTAGCCCTTCAGTGACACTCACCCCATCTGAAAGAAAAAGGAAGAAAGAAATGATTGTGTCACTCCCACACTCCCCATGGTACAGTTCTTCTGGCATTCAATGGGCTGCTAGTTATAGTAACTTAGAGATGGAGAGAACTTTAAAGATCTTCAAGTCCATCCTTCTTCTTACAGATGATAAAATGGGGGCACTTGTTGCTTATTGAATTGAATTGAGTAATTACAGACTATCCCTATGGAAGAGACTCAGTGGTAATGAATAGGAAAACTTGGCAATCAAATGAAAGTCATCTCATCCAGGACCCACTTCTTGAAGTTGTCTGCCACTGCTAAGGGGTAGAGGAACAATGGGAGAAATTTAATATTTCTCTTATAAAGGCAGGAGGTAATATGTAGTTTAGTGGAAAAATAACATTAATTGTAGTCTGAAGACCCAAATTCAAATCTTATCTTATTCCCTTACTAGTAGAGTCTGTAGTTACTCAATCTCTGGGCCTTAATGTCATCATCTCTAAAATGGAGATGATAATACCACTTGTATTATCTGCCTCCCAAGGCTGATGGGAAGAAAGGGCAATTTTTCTGAACTTGGTCTCTGTCCCTCTTTGTATTTTTTGTACCAATCACCAGGCCATGTTCTATTTCTTATTAAAACTGTTATTTATGCATATGTTTTAACCTGCTACTAGATTTGATGCTTCAAGAAGGCAAAGGGCTTGTCTTACCTTTCTTTGCATTTCTCTTAAGGCCTAGTGTAGCACTCTGTACACTTAATAAATGCTCATTGAAAATGAATGAAAAGGGGAGAGAGAGAAAGAGAGAGAGAGGGAGGGACACACACACACACACACACACACACACACACACAGAGGGGCAAAGTGGAAAAAATTAGACCAAGTCAGTATAGGTTAGAGTGACCAGTGATGTTAGTATAGTCCAGAAACAAGCCCATTACGTTTCACAGCAGATCATGCCAATGTTGGTGCAGAGACAAGTCTCACACTGGCTATTTTGCCATTTGGAGCCCAACTTGTATGTTTTATAATCAATCTCATCCATGCACATATTTCTGAGACCTATCAAAAAAAGATGCACAACACAGTTACCTCCATTCCACCCTGGTGAACAACTCCAGCCTAGTCTAAAAAAGATCAGTTGAGCATAGGGTAACAGATTTTGGTAGTTTCTCCCATTAGAATGAGAGTTTCTTAAAAGCAGGAACTGTTTTCCCCTCTTCCCCCCTTCTTTATATCCCCATCACATGACATAGTGCCTCGCCTGGAGCAGGCAGTTAATGAGGGCTTGTTGATTGACTGACAGATTAGATTCTAGTTAGAATTAAATTTCTCCTGTATCTTACAGAGATGATAATGATGTTAACTACAAGAATCTGGGATTTTATCAGTGTGGATAATAAATGCAAAAATTCCATTGTACAAATATTAAGTACCTACACTTTTGTTATGCTCTGGGATAAAAAGCCTAAAATCAGAGGGGTGGATGATGGGGGAAGGAGAATACAACAGATAAGCAAATAGGAAATGTGTCCTTTGTAAAATCTCTCCTATAAGGTCCCTTCTCTACACTCATATGGCAGCCAACTTAGTGTAGGCTCAAACTCTCCTCACCTCCTGCTTGGATTATTGCAATATCCTTTTCATGGTCTCATGGTTTTCCCAGCCCAAATGTCTCCTTGTTGCTCTCTATCTTTACATGACTTTCAAAGGGATTTTCCTAACCCTCAGTCCTGACCATGTTATAGCCCGACTGAGCAAACTCCAGTGGCTCCCTGTTGCTTCCAGAATCAAATATAAAATCCTTGGTTTGTCTTTTTTAAAATTTTATGTTTATTTTTAGTTTACAACATTCATTTTCATAAGGTTTTGAGTTGCAAATTTTTTCCCTGTATTTCCCCTACCTGCCGCCCCAGAACAGCGATCCCACTGAGTATCTACTCCCCAAGTCTGCTCTCTCTTATATCCTCCCCCATTCCTCTTCCTACTTTCCAGTAGGGCAAGATGGGTCCCCATACCCTAGTGCCTGTATATATTATCTTCCAGTGCATGTAAATAATAATAATAATAATTTTTTTAAACATTTGATTTTAAAACTTTGAATTCCAGATTCTTTCCCTTCTTCCCTCATCACTCATGCTTACTGGGAAGACAAGCCATTCAATATAGGTTGTACATGTGTATTTACTTAAAACATTTCCATAGTGGATATATTGTGAAAGACCGACTATATTTCCCTCCATCCTATCCCACCCCCCACTTGTTCTATTTTCTGCTTTGACCCTGTCCCTTTTCAAAGGTATGTGCTTCTAACTACCTTCCCCTCCCCCCAGTCTGCCCTCCCTTCTGTCATCCCCACTCTCATCCCCTTCTCCTTTACTTTCCTGTAGGGTAAGATACCCAATTTAGTGTGTATGTTATTCCCTCCTTAAGCCAAATTCAATGAGAGTAAAGTTGACCCATTCCCTTTTGCCTTCCTGTTCTTCCCCTCCATTGTAACAGTTATCCCTTGCCTTTTCTATATCAGATAATTTACCCCATTCTGTCTCTCCCCATCTGCTCTCATTGTATTCCTCTTTCACTTCTCAATTTCACCTTTTAAATATCATCCCTTCCTATTCAATTGATCCTGTGCCCTGTGTCTATGTATACTTGTACACATATATATACATACTCACATATGTATTCATATGCCTATATATGCTCCTATATAGACATATATGTATGTATACATATATATGTATATATATATACATTTTTATTCCCTTCAACAATCTTCATACTGAGAAAAGTTTCATAAGTTACAGTTATCATATTTTCATGTAGGCATGTAAATAGTTCAACTTTGATAAGTTCCTCATGATTTTTTTTCCATGTTTACCTTCTCATGCTTCTTGTATTTGAGTGTCAAACTTTCTTTTCAGTTCTGGTTTTTTCAGGAAGAATGTTTGAAAGTCCTCCACCTCACTGAATGACCATATTTTCCCCTGGAATACTATACTCAATTTTGCTGGGTAGGTAATTCTTGGTTTTAATCCTAGCTTCCTTGATCT
>CM053585.1:117007371-117072801 GCA_028646515.1 Pseudochirops corinnae | reverse complement strand
ATAGATAGAAAGATAGATACATATTCATAACATTTGATTATGGAACTCCAGATTCCAGGTTCTTTCTCCTCCTCCCTCACCACCCATGCCCACTGGAAAGACAAGCAATTAAATACAAGCTGAACATAGCACTCATCTCTCTAATGGCCACTACTACTGCTGTCATTCAGTCCCATATGCAAAGGGGGCCTCCTCTGATGGCATCTCTGGATCTCCTGAACTCACAGAGTCCCCTAGCCACTTCCATCTCAGAATACATTTTCATTTAAGATCAGGAAAGAACAAATACAGAGACAGAAGTGGCTGCATGCTCATCATCACCATGTCTAAATGGGGAGGGAGGGTTGCTGTCCCTCATTTGACCAAATGGGAACCAGCCAAAAAGAAAAAGAGTAATAAAAGAATGAGTTATAAATCTATTCAGCCCTGCCTCAGCACCTACAGCCTTGATGATCAGTTCTTCCGGTTCTATATACAATTCAAAGGCTTTTTATTATCAAATAGTTACGACAAAACAAGCCCCTTGGGCACTCATGGCCAGAAACAGGCTCACTCCAAGCTGCAACATGGTCTCCTGGACTTAATTCCACTTCAAGAATAGACATTTTCAAAGTAATGATAATAATAGGGTTTTTTTAAATGAAAATTACCCTATATGAGTTAATAGAGTTTTTTCAAATCAACTTTCAAATTAAATATTCCATTCTTTTTTCTTCAAACAGGTTGAATTAGTTAGGAGAGATTATGTGGCAAACGGTGGCTGGGAGACCTTTCTTTCATATGAAGACCCCGAGCAGGACATTTTGATTGGCCTTTTACGTTTGCGGAAGTGTTCAGAGGAATCATTTCGTCCCGAGTTGAAAGGAGGTGTTTCCATAGTCCGAGAACTACATGTTTATGGAAGTGTAGTTCCTGTGAGCAGTCGTGACCCTGCAAAATTTCAGCATCAGGTATTTCTAACCTTTTCCCATTTGGTTTCTGATTAAGAAAAGCGCCCAAATTGGGAAAATAAAAGAAGGTGGAAAGAGTGAGAGAGAGAGAGAGAAGCAGGGGGAAAATACTGGGGTGGGGGGGGGGGTGTGCAGGGAGATAAAGTGACAGAAGATTCTGCATTTATTTAATTGTTCTGAGCTTTTCCTTTTTCCTTAAATGAAACAATTTTTTCTCATCTCTCTGGGTTTTAGGCAGGATAATATATGGTAGAAACCAAAAAGAGAAAAATGCTTTAGGAGCTAATCGGTAAAAAACCAGCTGTTGGCAGTTGTATGGTATGTACAAAAGTTGGTAGTTGAAGATTATTGCCTCATTTCTTATAACTGTTAGGAACTGCAAATGTTCTAAAAAGTTTGTGAATAGCTACCCCAGGCTTCCACTGTCCACAAGTTGAGTGAATCAGGGCTTTTCAGACTATTTCTTCCAGCACCTCTCTAAAAGAGGAACAGATGTTGAGAGGAAATTTCCTTCTCACAATGATTAGCTCCCATCATCTGAGAAGGGCCTTTTAATGGTACTTTCACTATAAAAATTAATGCCTTTGTTACAACTCAGCTACAGAGCTCTTCTCAAATAGTTGAATGATTATTCTTTCCTTACTTTTTAAAGAAAGCTTTTTTCACTCTTATTTCAACAGACTAAAGCAGCCTCTAAACTAGTCTCTAAATTACAGCCTTCCTATTTGTGAACATTACTTTCTTTTTCTTTCTTTTGTCCCTCCCATAGGGATTTGGCATGCTACTCATGGAAGAGGCAGAAAGGATAGCTAAACAAGAGCATGGAGCTTGCAAAATTGCTGTCATTTCAGGTAACATTTCTGTGAAAACGTGACTGGCAAATGCCAAGCCTTGTAGGTTAGTGCTATAATTGAAAAAAATAATCTCTCATCTACCTTAGCCTCACTTTGTTATTTGTATATGACAGTGGGGAAAACTGAATAGGTGAAGGAAGAACACATGACTAAAGCCAAGGGAAGAAGTCCTAAGAAGAGTTTAGTAGACAAGAGTTTTAAGAGCCCCTCTGTTGTTGGAGAAAGTGGGAATAAAGCCCATGCTGAGACAGATGGGTTCACAATTGCTGCCTTCCCACTATCACACAAGTCTTCCTCATCTAAAGATCTCTCTTTTGTGCCCTAAGTGTGCCACCTAAGAAAAAGTAATTTGATATTAGGCATATAAATAAAATGTATGCTTTTTATAGAGAACTCTCACTATTAGTGTTCAAGAAACACTACTAGAAAAAGAGAAAAGTAAATGCTGTGACCAGATGTTTAATATCAGAGCCCCTAGCTTAATGTATCCCATTTCTTACTGGTTTTGTAGCTTCATAACAGAATCTGCCATGGGGCAGTACTACACTGTGTGTCAATCTCCTATCCCTTAT
Source organism: Pseudochirops corinnae (assembly GCA_028646515.1). Lineage (NCBI taxonomy): Eukaryota > Metazoa > Chordata > Mammalia > Diprotodontia > Pseudocheiridae > Pseudochirops > Pseudochirops corinnae. Next base: position 117,070,425 of record CM053585.1, on the reverse strand, counting down.
CTACAGATGTTTAGAGAAATGAATGAGGAATAAAAAGAAAATATGCCAAGTAGAATATAAAATAAAATTCACAGCAAAAATGCACAGCCTCTCAGAATACTTCCCATTATTTTATCCCTGGAATAATTATCATCACTAACAAAGAGGTAGAAGCCAGATTAAAATCCTGGTCACCTTTTTTCTTCCTCTAGTGATCTTTGCCTAAGATTATCCTGTCTCCATAAGTGCCAGACTACATCTTCCAGAAGCTTAAGAAAGTGAACTTCTGGGGAAAAAAAGGACTTCTAGTGAGCTTGTAAAAAATAAAGACTACAAGTTCCTAAAGATCAATATCTCTGTCAAGGTTTTCACTAGTTTTAATTATGAAAATGTAATATCCAGGGCTTGGTTAATGAGCCAGTCTTCTGCAGGCAGGATTTTCTCTATTAATAGGACAGACATATAAAGCATTTCAGGATGTAATATTCTCCACAGACTTATAAAGACAACTTTCTTTGATTCCACTAACAGAGGGTAGTTAATTGAGGCTATTTGCTTATTAGTACATTCAAATGACTAAAACTGATATGCTCTGGATATGTGAAAGCATAACAATGGAACAAAATTGACTCAGAAAATCAATCTGGGATATAGCGCAGGTTAACATCTGGAATTTTGGTAGCCCTTTTATCAGAGCACTATATCAGGATTGTCTAAGAAACTTGCTACTTACTGCCCATACTATATAAATTCTTCTTCGTATACTCTGCCAAGCATCCAACTGATAAACTTAGTATCCCTGGTTCTGTTCTATCAGCTATCAATAAATGTGAGAACTTTGATACCCTTGACTGCTGTGCCTGTCATTCAGCCAGATCTGGTGAATTTGGTAACTTGATCACTAGTAGCATCAAAATTCTACTGGACAGGGGCGACTAAGTGGCACAATGAATGGAGCACCGGCCCTGGAATCAGGAGGACCTGAGTTCAGATTTGACCTCAGACACTTAACACCAAAACTAGCCGTGTGACTTTGGGCAAGTCACCTAACCCCAGTTGCCCTCCAAAAAAAAATTCTATTGGACACATTCTGCTTTACATTAATATGTTTATTTTATAACCATTTAAGATAGACTAGAGGGTTTACTTGCAAAGATTGAAACGCAAAAGGGGAGGGGGGAGGGAATTGACTTTCCTGAAGTCATACTCAGTTACTTGTAGGAACTTTAGTTTCTGATTTCATGAGCTCACTGGAGGAATACCAGAAAACTGTCTCTCTTTTGGCTTTTCACCAAATTCTAATTTAATGGCTCAATTTCATAGCATCTGCTTGCATGGTTATGTTTTAATGTCACAAGCAAGAGGCTTGTCCATAAGTGGCATAGCTTTGTCCAAAAAATGGAACCTTAGTCTAATCACTTAACTGCTTTGGACCCTTGGTTCTCTTTCTGTAAAATGAAGAAGATTGAATTAGATCTCTAAGCTTATAGCTCTCAAATTCCATAATTTTTCTGTATCCCAAAAGTTAGTTAAAACCTTAGAATTCCCAGGTTTTCAGATTATTTGCACTGGTTGTATTCTTCGTCAACTGCTTCCTAATAATATCAGTAGGGAATATCAGCTCAAAGCATTGTGATAGGCTGTATAGGAATAGGAATGAACAGAAAATATTGTCTCTGCCTTCAAGGAGACCACCTAGTTTGTACCTACTCAAATTTCTCCCTAAATCAGCGGTTCTCAGCCTGTGGGTTATGTTCAGTTTGTAACAATGAAAATACATCCTGCATATCAGATAGATTCAGAACAGTAGCAAAATTACAGTTATGAAGTAGCAACGAAAATAATTTTATGGTTGGGGGTCACCACAACATGAGGAACTGTATTAAAGGGTCACGGCATTAGGAAGGTTGAGAACCACTACCCTAAACAGAAAAAGAAAAAAAGTTCCTCCATTTTTCAGTTCCCAAATTATTTCTCAGCTTAGGAATATTTGCTACACCTGCAAGCAGCAGACTCTGCTATTAAGGGTGAGATCATCCTCAAGTCAGTAACCTCTAATGAAACCAGGTGATTAAGAGATCAGCTTTCTTATATCCCTTTGACTATCCATAAACATGTATTTCTTGAATATATTCAAAAAAAGCACCTTAGCAGATTAATCTTACTTATTTAGAAATTTTCCTTTTTTCTACTCATTCCCAGTATACTATACTTCCTCTTTAATAAATATTTAACCAACTTATCTTTACCCTCCACAAGCTTATAGAGAGCATATAGATAACTTTTCAGATCCTGTCTCCAGTAGCATATTAAATACCATCCCTAATAATCACTCTAAAAGCTGAAGATCTTTGGTAGAAACAACTATGTCTGTACCATTTCTCAAAAGAACAAGTATTGACAGCTTCTTTTCAAGAAATGTTTAATGGCACCCCAAAGAATGATGTTTCCTATCTTAGTCTCAGCAGCCTGGCTAGATGTAAGAACCAGACATGTCACTGTTCTATTCCTTGAGCTAATTGCTATTCAGTAAGTTGAACAGTCACCCAACCTCAACCACCATCATCCTGATCCTAATCGGTATTCTGTTTGTGTTCTTTCGAGTAGAAAATTAATATGGACATTGTCCAAGAATTTCACAAGGCTAATAGACCACAGGAGGATAGTTGGGAAGGAGACAGATGTCTGGATGAGAGATGACAGAAACCAATATGGTTTAGAGAAATTAAGATAAAGGATGACTGCATCCTTCAGAACTATTTCAAAAGTCAAAAAAGAGATGAGAATGAATAATAAAACCTTGAATCAGGGGTAGGCCATGGGGTGGCTGTGGGGACAAAGGCACTTATAGCATTGCTACAACTATGTGCCCGTGGACTCATTCACAATCACCAAAGAGCTGTTTGGCTACTGCATGCCCTAAATATTCAAATACAGAAATTAGCAGTCTTTAAGAGCTCAAGGTTGTATGTGAAAGAGCCTCAAGTGGCTTCAGACTGTCATTGATGTATAGCAAGAAACAAGTCATTTTCATTCATCTGAGCTGGGAAGTGGCAGGTATTGTTGAATTAATTTGACCCCCATGTCACTTTTGGAAAAACTGAGGTTATTCATTGTCTTAGTTCTTTTTAGATTATAAACTCATTGAAGGACAGTCTTATTTAATCTTTGTATCCATAGAACTGGGCATGGTGTCCTGCACGTAGTAGAAGTTTAACAAATATTTGTTGACTTGAGTAGGAGCAGTTCTCTTAAGGGTATCCCCTCTAAGGTGTGTCAGGGGCCAAGCATCTTCTGAATGGCCCCTGATATGTACACAGAACTTCTTCCCTGCTACTTATCTGGAACTGAAGTAATTGCATTAGAGAGGAAGACAGATATCTGTCTTACTTTTTAGATGCCTCTTCTCTCCCTGCCACCATCCCACACTTCCCACCAAAAAAAAAAAAAAAACCAAAAACCAACCCCAAAAACAAAACTACATTTAATATTAATCTGAATGAACATACACCTTCAAGGCTTTTTAGCTCTAAACAAGCCTCTAAGCAAGGGACATTGGGTGCTTCCTGTGACCCAGGGAAGGGAGGCAAAGACAAAGGATCCCAGGATTTTGTCAGTCAACTTGGGTTTGAATCCTAAGTTTTGTGAGCCTAGCTAGTTACTTTTTCATCCTTAGCCTAAGTTTTCTCGTATCTAAAAAGCAGAGTTAATAATAATACCTGTTGGGGTGCCTAGGTGGTGCAGTGAGTAGAGCACTGTCCCTGGAGTCAGGAGGACCTGAGTTCAAATCCAGCCTCAGACACTTAACACTTTTTAGCCATGTGACCTTGGGCAAGTCACTTAACCCCAATTTCCCTATCTTCTCCCCTCCAAAAAACAAAAAGATGATGATGATGATAATAACAATAATAATAATAATACCTGTATTGCTTGCCTCATCAGGTGGTCGTGAGAATAGAATGAGTTCATATATGTTGCATTTTGTAAATTATCGAATGCTATAATTGCAGATATTATAGATCTAAGCTTTCCTTTCCTTTGCCCCTCTTGGATTCTCATCTGGGTCATCTTTTAGTGGCTAAATAGTCCTTTTCCTTCCTTTACTTGAGGGAACAATTCAAAATATTCTCTGGAGAAGCAAAAAAGCTGTTCTGCTGTATCTTCTTACCATGCATAGCACCCCAGTTCAGGCTTGCAAAACTCTTGTTTTTAAAAGGTAACTTTTCTCTTCTAAACCCCCTGCCCCTAGAATTCTTTTCTTCTTGTCAGACTGATATTCAAGGTCTGAGAAATTCTGTCCTATTAGTTTCTTCTTTCTCCCCGTCTGTTGGGCTACCATTTACAACCTCCTTCTTCCCCAATATGCCCACAGCAGTCTCCCATTCAGTATGCTGACACACTAAGCTAGAGGGGAGGTAGCATATGCTCCTTTATGACAGATGCATGCCACCAGGTCTGTTGACTCTTTCCTGTTTTCCCCTTCCCCTGTGGAGAGAGAAATCCATCCCCACCCCCCACATACAAATACACACAGACACATGTGCTCCCTTTTCAATGACTCATTCTCCTAGTTTTTACTGAAGGAAGTAAGATGGTTTTGCTAAATATCAGTGTGCTATTCATGTCCTTCCTCAAAAATCTAAAGGCACCAAAATCCAGATACATCTTATAGTTAGCAAACAAAGTTCTTTTTATAGGGGAGGCAGGGAAGCTAAACTGTAGAAATGAAGATTTAAGTCAAAAACATTTTTGTTGCGCACCTTATAAAAGCATGTAAATTGATTTAAATAACAAAATCCACTTTAAAAACCCAATCATTTTGTCTGTATTATCACACATTTCATAGGTATTGAGGGATGTGGATTTGATTTTTCTCCCTCTGCAGTAATGGGAATAGACTCAAACTGAATCCATTCCTTGCCTTTAGATGATTTTCCCTTCACGGAATAGTTATATTTATTTACATTCCAAGGCTTTACTGTGACTTTGGGTCTCTTCTGGCTACCCTTCTTAGCAACAACAACAAAAAATAGCTAAACGTGCTATTAAATTTGACAAACTTTTATTAAACACTTACTGTGTGCTGTATACTGGGAATAGGACAAAAAACTTGCATGATTTGAGGGAGAAAATTTTAGCAAACAAGGGGACCAAGAAGAGCCTTCTCTAAAAGGTGGTATCAGAATTGAATCTCAAAAGAATCAAAGGATTCTAAGAGATGTGGATGATGAGGCAGGGCATTCTCTGCTGCCACTTGTGAAAAGAGATGGAGGCAAGAACTTGCTTCTAAGGAGCATATTTATCCATAGCTACTTGAGTCCATTTCCATCTTGACTTGGACAACAGAAACAATGTGAGGCTTTCTTGTTTTTGAAATTATTCAGCTACTCTATTTATTCACATACTTTCCCCTCTCCCCCATAGTTTTCATACAAGACTGGTGGCGGGCAGGGGAAATAACAAAGGCATTCAGTTCCTGCTCTCCTGCCAACTTTCATTCATCTTTGTAGTTCTTACTCCCTCATTATTAAAGACCTAGTGACTCACTGATAATTGTACTGTAACCAAGTCGGAAAAATACTTGGAATATAGAACCAAGTTTCCCCTTCCTGCAGCAACCTCAACACTTAAAGGAAGAAACTATTTAAAGCAAGGCAGAGAATATTTGTGAAAGACAGAGTAAGCAAGTTAATCTACAAATGACTAAAAATTGATACTGTCCTTTTAAATTTCAAAGCTAGGGCTTAAGCATCTTTGAGAGGAAGAGAAACTAAAGAGATGCTGTAGCTCCCAGTTCCTTATGAGATTTGAGGTGCACTTGGGAGGCCAGAAACTCTTCATGGGAGATTATGGAAGTGAAGAATAGGTGGGCAGTGACTACTGACAAGTTCTTGCGTCCCGTCATCCCGTGGAATGACAGACAGCCAACTGTGTCTTTAATTTAGCATTTTGCCTGCCCTGGCAAGCATTCTTGGAGAAGTCTCTGTTAGAGCAATTTTTCCTACCTCCTGTTTCAAAGCAATTTTTTTTTAAGTAGGAGGCTTTAATAATAAGTCTAATTTATTATATGGATCTTTACATTATCTTGTTTGAACCTCACAAACAGTCTTGTAAGGATAGGTAACAACAATTTCATTCTTATATATCCTCATACAGATTCCTTCCATATTCCCTACCAAACCTCCTACAATATGCAGTCCTCAAAACAGCTAAATAAAACAAATAGTCATTATGACTAATAATATATGTAACCTTATACTTCAGTAGTTTTACATTTGTTAAAAGAAATTTCTACTGAGTCCTTTTTGGGTAATTTCAGTGTTGCTCAATTTTATAATCTGAGCCTTGTTTCCATTCAAGGTTGTCTCTGGTGACATAGTTACAGTCATTGTGTTCTTTTGGTTCTGCTTTGTTCACCTGCTTCACTCTGTAGAAGTCTTCCTATATTTCTTTGAATTTTCCATATTTGTCATCCTTGTGGCACAGCAGTATGGCACAGCAAGTGACTTGCCTAAGCATGGAAAGTGGAATTTAAATTTAGATCTCCTGAGTACCATTTTCCACTAAAGAATGCCAGACTCAGAGTTAGAAGGCCTGGTTTCAAATCTTAGTCCTGCCCACTTAGTACCTGCATAACCATGGGCAAATCATTTCCTCTGTCACGGCTTCATTTTCCTTGTCTGCACAATAAGGAGGTTAGACTAACTGACCTCCAAGGTTGCTTTTGGCTCTGAATCTCTGATCCTATAACCCTAAGTATCATTGCCTCTATTTTATAGGTGAAGAAATAGACTAAGAGAGACTAAGTAAAGTGCCCAGGGTCACACAACTAGTAAATGCTAGAGCCAGAACTCAAACAGTCATCTTCTGATTCCAAATCCCATGTTCTTTGAACACATCCTGCCTCTTGGTCCAGGCAGAACTTTTTCCTTTACTTCATTTTTTATAATGTGTACACATAAAGAAATATACAGGTAAACATGGCACTTGAAATTGTTTATGGCCTTCCATGAATTCTGAATAAGTAATTTGAGGTCTCTAAGGCCCACATCTAAGTATACCTTCCTTGTTCTCCATATCTAAATATGTACACTTAATAATAATAATAATTCCACAATAGTAATTTGCATGATACTTTTTTGAAAAATACTTTCACATCAATAATCCCATGTGACCTCTAGGACAGCCTTATAAAGTAGGACAGGCATTATTAGTCTCCTTTGTACAGAGAGGAAACCAAGGTGAGAAAGGTTAAGTGTTTTGCCCAAGGTCATGCAGCTTATAACTGGGACCAGGCCCAGAACAGAGGTTTCCCAAGGCTCTGCTTTTTTAACATACTGCCTCTTGATCCAAGTAAACTTTAGCTCTCAGTTATAAGATAGTTGAAGGAACACTGTTAGAAAAGCACTGCTCCTCACCACCACCACCTCCATATAGTTCTTGCAATAGTGATTAAATATGCTAATTAGGCATCTTGACCACTGGAATATATAGTAATTTAATTACTGCATCATTCATTTGCTCACTGATTTGGAGGCATCACAGTGACAAGTAACAGAAGGAGGATAGAGCTGTGCCTCTCCTTAAGGGGAGGATTTAGCAGTCATGTCGAGAGCTGTGAGACAGTCTATGGACGTCAGTCCTGGAGCCTGGCTTACGTCAGCTCTGAAGGGTAATTGCTTTTCTTTGGCTTGCTAACGAAAGGAAAGTTACTGGTAAATGGAGTTTCTTGGAACCCTACCAAGCTGGGAGGACAGATCAAAGCTATAGTAGAGCATTTATCCAGCCCAGGTAGCATGTGGTTATCTTTCAGACAGGAAAAGTAGAGACAGTGCTAAGACTAACCCAATCTGCAATGCTGCAGCAACAGAGAATTTGCTTCCTTTTTTTTTTTTCCAAGAGCAGAAGGGAAAAGGAAATAAGAAGAGAATTTTTTTTAAAAATAGGAATGTGACTGAGAGGAGCTGAAGGTTAAGCTTTCTTCTGTGAATTTCTTAAATCCTGCAAAAAAAGACCTAGAGCTTGGTCTTTGAATATCAGTGTGATTTGTTAGTCAAAGCAAAGAGAGAAACTCAGAATATATCTGCCCTTCCTCCAGAACCTTACTGAATAGTAACTGTGGTACAGTGGAAAGAATACTAGATTTATACCCAGAGAACCTGGATTTAAATCATGGCTCTGTCTCTTTACCTCATGTGTGGTCCTAGGCAAATTGATTAACCTTTCTGTTCCTCATTTTCCTTATCTGCAAAATGAAGATGTTAGACTGGGTCATTCTTCAATAAATCTAGATCCTGTAATAATACTAGGATCTGTTTCTCAGTAGATTAATGATAGGTGACAGGATGAGAATGGAGGAGGGGGCATACCTGTTAGTCTAATTTTCAATGTAAAGCCTTAGTTAGAGGACACAGAATGTCACTACAATCCCCTGAGGTCTAGAAGTCAAAACTATGGCTTGAAATTACCAGATTAGGTTATAATATTCAAATGGTATTACCCAAATCCAAAAAGTATTTATTAAGTGCTTACTGTGTTCAAGGCAAGGTACTAGGGGCTGGCTATACAAAGACAAAATAAAATAGAACCATTGTCCTCAAGGAGTTTACATTCTATCTAAAGAAAATACCATGTCAGTTAACTGATGTGATTAAATAAATAATGGAGTATCTCTGGTTAAGTGAAAGGCAGTCTGTTTGCAGTGAAACTTTCTAGGTTTTTAGTCTTATGTTGGATATTGGGCCTCAGCCCACCCATTACCATCACTCTGAAACTTGCAGTAATGCAAAGTTGTCTCTGTTGATTTCTCATTTACATATTTCTAGAAAAAAATCTCACCACCTATAGATTTCCATTCCAGTCATATAGTGATCTACAGCGCCAAAACAGAGCACTCATAGAAATACATTTGAAATTGTCTCTGATTACTTTAGCTTAGCAGAAAAAAAATCTGGAAGGAAAAGATTATCTTTTCCCAACACTTTTCATAGGTAGAAAACAAGGAATTCTAGAAGTCTGTGAGAAATGTTATCTGCTTTAAAAATTGATTACATATTTTTTTCCTAAATCAACCAGTCAACAGTCAGTAAACATTTATTAAAGCACTTACTATATGCTAGGCTCAGTGCCTAGTGTTGGGGACAAAATCCATAAAGGCAAAATATAGTCCCTGTTTTCAAGGACTTGAGAAGGAATTCCTAGTTTAATAGGGGAAATAACATGTAAACAGTTATATACAGACAAGCTATAGGATAAATTGGAGATGACAGAGGAAAGTCATTAGCACTAAGGAGGATCAGGAAAACCTTATAGAAGGTAGAATTTTAGTTGAAATTTCAGAGAAGCCAGGAGACAGATGAGAGTTTTAAGGAAGGGAACTCATAGCGAAAATGCTCAGAGTCAAGACCTATGCAGTATCTTGTATGGGAAACAGCATAGAAGCTAGTGTCATGGTGGACAGTAAGGTCTAAGAATATTAGAGAGGTAGGGAAAGATCAGATTATGAAGGGCTTTAAAGCCAAATGGAAGATATTTTATTTGATCCTGGAAGCAATAGGGAGGCAATGGAGTTGATTAAATAGGAAGGGGCTATGATCAGACCTGTATTTTGTGAAGATCAATTTGACAGCTGAGTAGAGAATGGACTGGAATAGGGAGTTCATTGAGATAGAAAGACCAACAAGCAGACTAGTTCAGACTTGAGGACCTACAGCAGGGTGTCAGTGGAGAAAAGGAGAGAATTGAGGAAGGTAGATTCCAAAACCTTACCAAATAGAAACTAGATAGTGTGGTACAATGGAAAAAGCACTAGATTTGTACTCAAAACCTGAGTTTAAATCATAGCTCTCTCACTTTACTTCACGTCTGGTCCTGGGAAAATCACTTCACCTTTCTGTTTTTCAGAAACAGATTTGGGGAAGATAGAATCAACTGAACTTGGCCACTGATTGTATATGGGGGTGAGAGAGACTGAGGAATTAAAAGAAGACAACTAGGTTGTGATCCTAGATAACTGGGAAGATGGTGGCACCCTCCAGAGCCATAGGAAAGTTAGGAAGAGGAGAGGGGTAGAGAAGGGTGGCAGGATAACAGATTCCATTTTGGAATAAGTTGAGATATCCAGTTCAAGATGTCAGAGATCAGAGATTGGTATCAGGAGAGAAGTTAGGGCTTGATAAGTAGATCTCAGAATTAACAGCATAGAGAATTCATTGAAGCTAACGAGAGCAAGTGAAATTGTATAGAGAAAAGATAAAAGAGTCCAAGACAGTCTTGGAAGACACCTCCCATTATTAGCGAGGCTGTTCCCTCCTTCGTTTTCAAAGAAGACCCAGATGTCATGGTGGTGTTTTGACCTGCACATGAATTGCATTAAGTGAAGCAGAGTTGTGCAGTGTCATCAGCCTTACTCTCTCTTCCTTTGTCATAGAGTCCAGTGGCAGGACAGAAGTCAAGACACCTGTTAATGGCCTGGGGTGCAGTGGGTGACCTTGGTATCTTTGATGCCTACCCAAGCTCTAAGCGCTCCACCTGCGTCAACTATCCTCGTTCTCCTCTGCCCCTTCTGCCAAGGAAAATCTTCACATGCTTGGGGTAGACATCTCCCTAACTCACTGACAAGTTTGAGGCTTGTCAGTTACCCTCAACCTAGTTTAGCCCATCTGCCAAGACTGTTCACCAGAGTGTAGTTGCTGTTCATATTGCAGCTTTTTGGAACCACAAGTGAGAGTTGGGTAAAGGTGGACACCAATGATGGATGAGCAGCCCCAAAAAGGACTCAGCAAACCCTCACGCCAGAAGTGCTAGTCTTCCCTGAACACCCCATATGCCCCACTAGAAAATATGACCTGAACAAAGATCCAGTAAAGGAGACTGAAGAGAGGTCAAACAGGAGAAACAGGACAGAGTAGTATTACAGAAACCCAGAGGGAAGAGAGTGTCAAAGAGAAGACGTGATTAACAGCGTCAAAGGCAGTGGAGAGGTCAAGAAGGATGATTGACAAAAGGCGGTTAAATTTGACAATTAAGAAATCATTGGTAACTTTGAAGAGAAGTGTGAATGATGAAGTTGGAAGCCAGATGGTAGAGTTAAGAAGAAGAAGAAAAGTACAGGCATCAGTTGTCTACAGCCTTCTCTAGGAGTTTAGCCACAAAAGGGAGGAGAGAGATGAGACAATACACAGATCAAGTGAGCATTTTTCAAGAAAGGGATATGAGGACATGTTTGTAGGCAGAAAAGAAACAGCCAGTAGGTGGAGACTAAAGATTAGTGACAGAGTAGGGATAAGGGCAGGTGATCTGCTGAAGAAGACAGGATGGAACTGGATAATTTGTGAATGTAGATGGATTTGCTTTGACCTGGAGAAGGGCCACTTTGTCATGTGAAATAGGGATGATGGAGGAGATGGTGGCAGAAGGCACCTCAGGGATAAGAGATATGGAAAGGAAAAGAGGGAGTTCTTACCCAATCACCTCAATTTTTTTTTTAGTGAAATGAGGCAAGGTTCTCCACTGAGAAGTTGGAAGGCACCATGGGACGTTTTAAGGAGAGATGAAAAAGTTTGGAAAAGTAGCTGTGGTGAGTAAGATAGAAACCAGTGCCAGAAGCAGTGGTGAAGAAGGCCATATAATCAGGAAGGAGCAAGGTCTCAATGAGAATCAGAAGATGGAAGGAGTAGGAAAGGAAAAAAAAGATTTAGGGTGAAAGTAGATTTGTTACCTATGGAGTAGGCATTCCAGAAGACACAGTGGGAGGGATGTGTAGCTTTAGAGTGGGACATCATGGGAATTAGGTTGAAGGATAATGGGAATAAGGGAGCTGTGGAGGGTGGGAGGATTGAGGTAAGGGAGACAGAGAATGGTGTTTAAATCACAAGTGAGAGTTTAGAATCACTGGAATAGGGAGGGTATGACCAGGTGGGAATTTGTCAATCTTTGATAAATAAGTTCAGGGGGTTATCTTCATCCTTAGGGGTTTAGCATCAGGGTAGAGTCATCCCTAGTTGTCAGGCAGGAATGTGAGGCTAGAAAATTGGGGAGGACAGGCCAAGGTAGGCAGAAGTGGAGGGTCGAATTGTAAGCAGCTGGAAGGTTGCCAGAAGGGCATACAGTGGAAGGGGCCTTAGCAACCATCTAATCATACCCTTCCTCATTTTAAAAATAAGAAAAGTAGAGCCTAGGAAAACTAAGTGACTTGTTCTAGTTAGTTTGGTGAAGCTCTGGGCCTCGAGTCAGGATACCCGAGTTAAAATCCAGCCTCATGTAATTATTAGCCATGGGACCCACGGCAAGTCACTTAACCTCTGTCTTCAGTTTTCCCATCTGCAAAATGGGGGAAGAAGTAAGTACCTATCTTCTAGGGTTGTTGTGAGGATCTAATGAGATAATTATAAAGCATTTAGCACAGTGCCTGGCACATAGTAAATGCTACATGAATGCTGGCTATTATTAGAACTCAAATATTCTAGAGGTGATTCTGAAAACTAGCCAGACACCTGTAAGAGGCAGAGATACTAATATAAACATGAAGTTATCTTTGCACAAAAAAAGCTTTAGAAAACTTAGAAGAGTTCAAAGGTCTAATATTTAAATCATTATTTCCTGGGACGAGAAAGAAGTTCCCCCATTATCTGGTACACAAAAGAATAGCATGTCAGTCATATGCTGCTACTGTACCCCCATTCTGTAGGATTTTTTTTTCAGGGGGGAAGGCAAGGCTATTGGGGTTAAGTGACTTGCCCAGTGTCACACAGCTAATAAGTGTATCAAATATCTGAGGTTTGGATTCAAATTCAGGTCCTCCTGACTCCAGGGCCAGTGCTCTATTTACTGTGGCACCTAGCTGCCCGTAGGATTTCTTTCTTCATATTCTTTCTCTGTTTTTGAAAAACAAGAACAGTGGGCAAGGGGAGATTTTTTTTAAGATTTGCTTCAGTTTGTCTCATCGTCCTCAGTAAATATTCATATCCATCAAGCCATGGATTTTGTCTGTTGAGAAGCAGCTAGGTCCATGGAGCAAAAAGTCGACAGTTTTATTGCCAGTCTGTAGCTCTGATACCCAATAGCAACAAGCAATAAAGCATTGCCTTTTAGAAGCATCAGTGAGGTGTTTGCTGCTTTTAGCTGGTTGATTGATGGTAATAGATATAATCAGGATCCTATCAGGAGGCTTCCTCAGAATTTATCCTCTGTCTCAGCCTACTCATAGTTTGACAGAAGTCCTCTGGGAGTATAGAAAGTGTCTTTCTTTTGAGTGAAACATTTTATTTGTAGGACCTCCCTTAGAAACATTTTAGGAGTAGTTAATTTTTAGTGCATTTAGAAAATTCTAGCCTTTAGCATTGAGCCTAAGATATATTACATTATTATAACTTGAACCGTATTTGCACATTTATTTTGCTAGGCTCCTGTTTGACTCGGCTGGACTTCCGTTACCCAAGTCTCCATTGTCCTTCTTGACCATTGTGTGGCATTTAATACCATTTAATTTAATGACCATCCTGGCTACTCTCTCCCCAGTTGGCTTAAGTGATGCTACTCTCCCCTGCTTCTCCTACTACACTGAACTATATCTCTGTCTCCTTTACTGGTAAATTATCTCCTAGCCCCTAAGGCGAGTGAATGTTGGAGGTCAATCTGCTTCCATAGCTTTAGTTATCATCTTTGTACAAAATGACTTCCAAATCCAAATCTGGCCCATATCTCTTCCCTGAGCTCCAGTTCCACATCTTTAAGAGCCTTCAGAGACATCTCCAACTGCCATTATTTTAAATGCGTATGTCCAAAACATCACTTTTTTCCCCTCCCTACCCTTCCTCTTAACATCCTGACTTCTTTTGCCATCAATACTGTTTTTCCAGGCTTGAAACCTCAGAATTGTTTTTGCTTCTTCCTTCTTTCCCACATTCACTTAGTTACCACCTCTGTCCCTCTCTGCAGTATCTCATTCATCCTTACTGCTTGTTTGCAGTTTCTGCCCGTTGTTCCTAGTCTTCATCCTCTATGGCTAGACAGAGTAAGTGTCTTCCAAATGTCAGCTATGTAACTATCCTGCTTTTCACTCATACCCTGGTCTCCTTTTCTGCAGGCTAAGCCTCTCCCATCCCCCTTTTCTTCCCTCCTATTGCCACTCTTTCCTGGACTCCTAAATTGATCTTCATGCTTCTAATTACTCCTTTTATACAATCTACACTTTACATAGCTACCAAATAATCTTCCGAATGTACAGATTTTTGTTCTTCAGTCATGTCCAACTCTTTGTGACCCCATTTGAGGTTTTCTTGGCAAAGATACTGGGGTGGTTTGCCATTTCCTTCTCCAGCTCATTTTACAGATGAGGAAATTGAGGCAAACAGGGTTAAGAGACTTGCCCAGGGTCGCATAACTAGGAAGTGTCTAAGGCTAGATTTGAACTAAGATCTTCTTTACTCCAAGCCTGGTGCTCTATCTACTGTGCCACCTAACTACCCCATCCAAAACCTTCGAGAGACTCCCTGTTGCCCATAAGATAAACTACAAATTCCTTCTTCAAGTAATTAAAACTTTCCACAGTTTGGCTTCAAACTATTTTTGCCAGCTTTATTTCACATTAACACAATTCATGTTCTCAGTTTCAGCTAATCTGACCACTAGTCATCGCCCGTTCTTATTCCAGAGTCTCTTGCCTCTGCATTTGTACAGGTTGTCCCCCATACCTGTAATATACTTTCTCCTTCTTCCTTCCTGTCAAAATTGCTTTTTTCTTTCTCTGTAAAACCTTCCCTATTTTCTCCTCTTTCCCATACTCCCCAAACCAGCAAGTGAAAATGTTACCTCCCTCCTCACATTTTTCTGAACCTGTATTCTTTTTCCCTGTATCTTATCTCCAGTAGATATTAAGCTCCTTTAGTAGAGGGATTGGTTGGATTCTCCATGCCTATCATATGGTAAACACAATGTAAGAGTTTAATGAATTTAAATCACATGGTCTCATTTAACAACAAAATCCTAAAGCTCTTCTGTACATTGTTGTTTCTCTACTACTGTTGAGTTGGTCTTTTTTTTCTTTTTGCAAGGGGGAAGGCAGGACTTTGGGGGTTAAGTGATTTTCCCAAGGTCACATGACTAGTAAGTGTTAAGTATCTGAGGTCAGATTTGAACTCAGGTCCTCCTGACTCTAGGGCTGGTGCTCTATTCATTGCACCACCTAGCCACCCCTTGGTCATTCTTGTTAGGTACTTTCTTTTACCCTCTTTAAAAATAGGGCTTACCAAAAAAAAAAAAAAATAGGGCTTACCTTTTGAGTAGAACACTTGGAGAAACACACCAACTTTGCTGTCAAGCCTTCTTCCTTTGAATCAGGGATACTGAACTTTTTTTGTAGCATTTTTTAATATATAAAATGATATTTCATTTTTTCCCCTATTACATGTAAAAATAGTTTTCAACAATTTTTTTTTATTTTGAGCTCCAGATTCTTTCCCTTACTCCTCTCCTCTCTCCTCCCTGAGACAGTAAGTAATCTGATATAGGTTATATATGTGCAGTAACATAAAACATATTTCCATATTAGCCATCTTTGTGGAAGAAAACTTGAACCAAAAAAAAAAAATAAAAATGAAAAATAATATGCTTCATTCTGCATTCAGATGCCATCAGTTCTTTCTCTGGAGGTGGATAGCATTTTTTATCATGATTCATTTGGGACTGTCTTGGATTGTATTGCTGAGAAGAGCTAAGTCATTCATAGTTGTTCATCATACAGTGTTGCTGTTAGTGTATACAGTGTTCTCTTGGTTCTACTTCATTTGGCATCAGTTCGTGTAAGTCTTTTCAGATTTTTCTGAAATCATCCTGCTCATCATTTCTTATAGCACAGTAACATCCAATTACAACCATATACCACAAATTGTTCAGCCATTCTTTAATTGATGGGTATAAGGTCTAGAATTCTCCTGACTGGGAAATACCCTCTCTAAAATTGTGGAGTGAGTTTGATACCAAAGGAAGAGGTCAAGAGATTCCAGATTGATTATAGTAGTTTAATCAGTCATTATGAATACTTACAAACAGGCAATCTGGGGCGGATGCCAGACAGTTCAGTGGATCCCTGCAAAGACTCAAAAATCCCTATGGTAGTTATAGAAATCAGAAAAAGGGAGGAGCCATAGGGTGTTTCACTAAGGATCTGTGAATATTTTTGGGTTTTCTGCTCAGTTTTGGCTAATATTTTAGTTTATACCTAGTATTAAATCCAGTTCTCAGACATCCAGGTGCTTACCCAGCACTGTTGGGTAAGTGCCCAGGCACTCAAGGTTGGGTACTGGTCATATACCAGTCATAGTACCTAAGTTATGACTCAGTATCTGAGTTGTGATTCAACATTTAAGTTATGATTTTTTTAAACAGGTCACCATGTCCAGGCTTCCACTTTTCACAGAGTTTAAAGTAATGGCTTTCATTTCTTATGGTGTATTATGACTTTTCCTCAGTATGGACCCCACAATGGGCATCCCCTCAATTTCCAGTTCTTTGCCACCAGATGTCATAAGTCATGCAAGGCACTCATCAGGAGAGCAGAAATTCTGAATGTGAAAGGATTATATGGCTCCAGAGTATGGTGTAAGGAGTGAGGCAAGTCTTCAGGCAGGGGACCCAGTAGCTGGGAACAGAGGATCTTTATATCTTTTAGCTTTTTAGCCAAATGCTTCAAATTTGAAGAAACAGTTTCATGCATCACTGCAAGGAATTAGGTTCTCAACAAACTTCCTCCATAATCTGGCCCTAGGTTTATATGCCAAACTTGTAGACAGTCCAGACCTGGGTCTAAATCCAGTTTCTGATACTTAATAGCTATTTGACCTAGTAGATGTCACTTAGCCTTCCTCTGTCTCAATTTCCTTATCTATAAAATGGGGAATAATAATGGGTTGTTTTGAGGAACAGATGACCTTAATCTATACACCACTGCACAGACTTTAAAGCTCTGTGTAAATGCCAGTTTTTGTTACTTCCCTTAGGGGCTCCATGTTCAAGACAAATTGGATTGCTGGCTGTTCTCCAGTCTTATCCGGACTATAGATTGATTAGTGTAGACCAGTGGTGTCAAACTCAAATACAAACAGGGTCATTAGCTGTACATTACCCTGTAGGCCACATTGACTTAGTTTTAAAATGTAATATTGTCTATGTTTTGTGTTTTTATTAATTTTGTTAAATGTTTCCCAGTCAGCATTTTAATCTGGTTTGGGCCACAGTACTCTTGATTGTGGACACATATTTGACATCTCTAGTACAGGTCATCCCTTGTCCCTGAAATGCTCTCCATCTCCATCTTAGAAATCTCTCTTGAGACATTGTGTAGACGTCCTCCCCCATCTGCTTTGCAAAGGTCCAGAGGCACAATGGTAACGCATCTGACAATACATCAAAAGATTAGCCAAAATGTTCATCTGTCTTCTGACGCCAAATTCAGCGCCCTTGCACAAGAATGACTCAATAAGTTAGTCAAAAAGGAAGAAGGAAAGATACTAGATAGACAACCAGAACTGGGAGTACTACAGGTCCCTACTCAAAAAAATGTAATCAGAGAATAAAAGGATAACCTATATAAGAATCATCCAGGATGAGAAAGTGTGACAGGACTGTGATCTGAATTAGCAAATTTGCCTACACTAATGAAGTCATGGATTTGCTGAAATAAAATTTTTGGAGATAGAGAACAGAGATTTATGGCAAATTGTTGGAAATAGACATGTACTTTGCTGATTTCATTATCCAATCTAAGAGGTGGCAGCTGGGAAGAAACTAGAGTAACTTCTTGGACCCTGAAACTGTATCTTAATAACCTGTCAAACTGAGAATTATCACAGAATTTTAGAGTTGGGAGGGACCCAAGAGATCATTTATTTCTTTTTTAAAATTATTTTTTGTTTATTTTTAGTTTACAGCATTCATTTCCACAAGATTTTGAGTTATAAATTTTCTCCCTATCTTTCCCCTACCCACCACCCCAAAACAGCGATCTCACTGAGTACCCTCTCCCCCAATCTGCTCTCTCCTATATTGTCTCTGACTTTCCAGTAGAAGATGGATCTCCATACCCCAGTATCTGCACATCTTATTTCTCATTTGTATGTAAAAATAATAATAATTACATACATGTATTACATACATACATTTTTTTTTTAACATTTGATTTTAAAACTTTGGATTCCAAATTCATTACCTTCTTCCCTGATCACCCACCCTTACTGGGAAGATAAGCAATTCAATAATATAGGTTGCACGTGTGTAGTTACGCAAAACATTTCCATAGTGGGTATATTGTGAAAGACTGATTAGATTTCCCTCCATCCTATTCTGCCCCCCCACTTATTCTATTTTCTACTTTGACTCTGTCCCTTTTCAAAAGTGTTTGCTTCTAACTACCCTCCCACCCAGTCTGTCCTCCCTTTTATCATCCCCTCTCCTGTTCCCTTCCCCCTTACTTTCCTGTAGGGTAAGATACCCAATTTAGTGTGTGTTATTCCCTCTTTAAGCCAAATTCAATGAGAGTAAGGTTGACCCATTCCCTTTTACCTTCCTGTTCTTCCCCTCCATCGTAACCGTTTTCTCTTGCCTCTTTTATGTGAGATAATTTACCCTATTCTGTTTCTCCCTATCTACTCTCATTATAGTCCTCTCTCACCTCATAATTTTATATTTTTAGATATCATCCCTTCCTATTCAACTGATCCTGTGCCCTCTGTCTATGTATACATTTACCCATATATATACACACACTCACATGTGTATTTATACTCACATATACCCTCCTATATAAACATATATATATGTATACATATATATACATATATATTCCCTTCAACTTTCCTCATACTGAGAAGTTTCGTAAGTTACAGTTATCATTTTTCCATGCAGAAATGGAAATAGTTCAACTTCAATAAGTTCATTAGATTTACTTTTCCCTGTTTACCTTCTCATACTTCTCTTGCTTCTTGTATTTGAAAGTCAGATTTTCTGTTCAGCTTAGGTTTTTTCATCAAGAATGCTTGAAAGTCCTCTATTTCATTGAATGACCATTTCTTCTCCTGAAACATTATACTCAGTTTTGCTGGGTAGGTGATTCTTGCTTTTAATCCTTGCTCCTTTGACCTCTGGAATATCATATTCCAAGCCCTTTGATCCCTTAATGTAGAAGCTGCTAGATCTTGTGTTATCCTGATTGTGTTTCCATAATATTCAAATTGTTTCTTCTTGGCTGCATGTAATATTTTCTCCTTGATCTGGGAACTCTGGAATTTGGCTATAACATTCCTAGCAGTTTTCTTTTTGGGATCTCTTTCAAGAGGCACTTGGTGAATTCTTTCCATTTCTATTTAACCCTCTGGTTCTAGAATATCAGGGCAGTTTTCCTTGATAATTTCTGGAAAGATGATGTCTAGGCCCTTTTTTTGATCATGGCTTTCAGGCAGTCCAGTAATTTTTAAATGATCTCTCCTGGATCTATTTTCCAGGTCATTAGTTTTTCCAATGAGATATTTCACATTGCCTTCTATTTTTTTCATTCTTTTGTATTTGTTTTATAATATCTTGATTTTTCATAAAGTTATTAGCTTCCACTTGCTCCAATCTAATTCTGAAGGAATTATTCTCTTCAGTGAGCTTCTGGAATTTTTTTCCATCTGGCAAATTCGGCTTTTTAATGCCTCTTTTGCCATTTGAGTTAGTCTATTTTTTAAAGTGTTCTTTTCTTCAGTCAAGTTGTTGACTCTCTTTTCATGATTTTCTTGCATCATTCTCATTTCTCTTCCCAATTTTTCCTCTACTTCTTTTACTTGATTTTCAAAATCCTTCTTGAGCTCCTCCATGGCCTGTAACCAATTCATATTTTTCTTGGAAGCTTTTGATGCAGGAGTTCTGACTGTGTTTTTTTCCTTCAGTTCCATGCTTTGATCCTTTTTGTCCCCCAAAAAAGAATCTAAGGTTTGATTGCTTTGCTTGCTCATGTTGCCAGTCAATTACTTTACTTTTGAGATCTTTGTCATGGTAGAACTGTGCTTCCAAAGAGGAGAGCTTTGTCCCAAATCACTGGGGTTTTCACAGCTGCCAGAGCTATTGATTGGCCACCCTCTCTGCAGCCCCCACTAGCTCTGGCTCACTGGCCACACACCACTCCACCCAAGACAGTGATCCAGATAAAACAGGTTAAAGCAAGAGCAATTACCCTCTGAATGGTCACTTGGTCCCCTTACAATCTGCAGCCTAGAGGCTCTGGAAGCAGCCACATGGCAGCAGCTGCAGCCCCAGGGCCTTCACTGCTTCTCAACCCAGGGGCAGGGGCTGGACCACATTCCATTCCCCCCAGTTCCAACAAAGTTCCACACTGACCTTTTACTTTGTCTTTGGTGTTTATGGGTTGAGAAGTCTGGAAGCCGCCACAGCTGCTGGTTATTCACTCTCCTGAAGTCTGCTCTGGCTGCTGCTGGTTGGGGCCGCCCTGAGTCTAAAACTGCGGGGTCCACAGGATTGTGCTGTGTTCCCAGCACACTGTAATGGACCCTTCCTGTTGGCCTGCTGGCTATCTTCAGTGGGAGATTTGTTTCTCTCTGTCACTTTGTGGGTTCTGTAGCTCTAAAATTTGTTTAAAGTCATATTTTATAGTATCTGAGGTGGTTGTGGGGGAGCTCATGGAATTTTCCAGCTTTTATTCTGCCATCTTGGCTCTTCCCCCGAGATCATTTATGTCAATATCTTTCTTGTTACCCTTGTGGAAATTAAGATATGTGTGTGGCTTAGGCCAAAGAGTTGGTTATCAACAGAGGCACAAGGAGAACCCATTCCATGCACCAGTCTGATACTCTTTCCATTATGCCAGTTTCTCCAGTTTGCTTAGAGAGAGGTAGTAAACCCTTAAGTTGCCACCTTTGTGTAGACAGTAACTCAAGGAGATCATTACCCCTTCAGTAAACTTTAAGTGCAGGCCACATTAAATGCTTTAAATTTTTCTAAATTTCATTTTAGCATTTGTACTATTCAGGATTAGAGTTTTTATTACCTTGTGCCAAAATAATTGTGTTAAACATTTGTTGTTTTTAAAGAAAACCTAGGAGTTTTGTCTTGGTTTGTTTCTTAAAATACCAAATTAAAACTTAAGCAAACAACATTCTATCTCAATCTCACATTAAGGCTCTTTGTCCTTGTACCACCAGAGCCAGGAACATGTATCATGGGCCAATTACAGAGGATACTTACTATTTTTTGTTTTTTAACATAGCTAAGGGCAAAGGGATAACCGATGTTAGTGCACACACTCTCTCTCTCTGTAGTCGTATTTTGTTAAATTGCACATACTTATACTAAGTAGGGACCCCTTTCCTCTGACCATAAACTTCAATGGACATGATATTAGGCAGACACTTCATAGGGTGAGAAGGGAAGCTCCTTCTCTTTATGTAGCTGACAGAATGCATTCATTCATTCAACTGCACATTTATTGAAGTCTACTAGGTGCATGGCTAGTACTCAATACACAGGGCATTCCATCTCCCTATTCTGACCATTTTCACCCGCTGTTCCCCCTGCATGGAATGCTGTCCCTTCTCATATCTGCTTCCTCACTTACCTGGCTTCCTTCAAGTTCCAGCTAAAATCCCACCTTCATCAGGAGGGCTTTCCTGATCCCTCTAAATTCTAGTGCTGTCCCTGTTGATTATCTCCCATTTATATGTACATAGCTTGTTTGTACATAGTTGTATATTGTCTCCCCCATTAGATTGTGAGCTCCTTGAGAGTAGAGACTGTCTTTTACCTTTCTTTGTATGCCCAGCACTTAGTAGAATGCCTGGCATATGCTAGGTGCTTAATGTGTACTGACTGACTGCATTGTACACCAGAAAGAAACCCTTTGTTGAGTGGAAGTTAGGACAACTAGATGATGCAGTGGATCAAGTGCTGGGTCTGGAGTCAGGAAAATTCATCTTGAATTCAAATTTGGCCACAGATACTAGCTATGTGACCTTGGGCAAGTCACTTAACCCTATTTGCCTCAGGTTCTTCATCTGTAAATGAGCTAGAGAAGGAAATGGCAAACCACTCCAGGATCTCTGCCAAGAAAACCCCAATTGGGGTCATAAAAAATCAGGCACAACTGAAAAATGACTAAAACCAATAAGTTGAAATCATAGCCTGCCTCCTTCTTGGAAGCATGGCTACCCTTATATTGCAATTCGCAGGCCAGATTTTTCTATCTATTATTCCATCTTTCTCCTCTATGCCCAGGGGTCCCAATATAGGAAAAGATCTGTCTATAGCAGAGATACCCCTGGACCCAGGTGAGGTTGAAAACTCAAGAGCTTGAGTCACATTTACCAGCAGAGGGCAACATATAACCAAATTGCTAACTAGCCTTCACCCTTTCCCTAGGGACAGTGTGGAAGAGCTATGTGGTAGCAGAAATTACCTGTGGATTAGGCAGCATATAGTCTCATGAGCCAGCTGTAGGAAGAACTAGCCACATGTTTACCCAAAAGAAAGGTCAGCAATGAATTGTACCTATGATGAACCCACAGTACTTTGTGCTCGGCACTCACTGGATTTATGAAAGCAGTGTAATTCAAGGGTGTGCTTTTAAGAGATTTTTTTGTGTTTTTCCAGGTAGATTCCATGTTATACAAGGAGTGTGTTCTTATAAAATCTTATTACACTTACAGATAATAACTACGTATACATAGTCATAAGATGATAATACTGTATTTAGATAACACCATCAATATTCTCAAGCACCAGAAAGGCAATGGGTTCTGAAAGAAAGACAGATGGATTTTGAAGATTTAGATTTGCATTTTGGTTTGGCCACTTAATAACTATTGACCTCAGAAGTTAAATGGCTTCTCAAGGCCAGTTTTCTCATCTATAAAAAGGTAACAGTCTAATTTAATTTGTCTTGCCTACCTAACATGCTAATTGTTAATATTGCGTTGTAAACTGCGAAGCACCATATAAATGTGAGCTATTACCGTTGTTTATCTATTATCAAATTCTCACTTGATCCTACAGGTGGTCAGAGTTGGGTCTTCTGACTCCCAAGTCCAAGTGCCCTTCATATTATATACCTTACCTGAGTTGAAACATTTTCCAGAACCTTATGAGTCTAGAAATATAACAATGTGTAGTTAGCAATTGAATGTAGTTCCACTGGGAAATAAGAAATGATAACAAGAGAGATATTTAATATTTAAAGGAACAATTATTTTAAATTAAACTTTAAAAACAATTTTTAAAAAAGAAATCTCTCTTTCTTCAAGATGCTCAAATTCTCCTGAGATCTCCTGGATCTCTCTTTTGTGCCTATCACCTTTTACTTTATATCATAGTTGTTTGTGAGGATGTTTTCTTCTCTTTTAATTGTAAACTCTCAAAGAGGAACTGTTTCATTTTTATATCCCTAACATAACATAACATTCAAAACTGCCTTTTTGGAGGGGAGGGACTAAGAAGGTTGTTGATTGGAACGCTGACATCCAGCTCCAGCCAGTTTACAATTAGAATGTGGAAACTGGTCATTAACAAACTACTCCTTCTCTTTGGTGTGGGTCCTGAGCTTCTGTGCTATTGTGTTGAAAGATTTGATCTATGGGTTTGTTTATTTTTTCTTTATCCCACCTTTGTAGAATTGTCCCTAATTGAAGAGAAAAGGAGGGTCTTTTCCTATACTCAGTGCTTGTGTTCCACAGTGCATGCTTTAGCAACAGGATTTAATTAAAACAAAAGGAATGGCATTGGAGCAACCTCTTCTAGGACCCTTCAACCCCAAATCTGTCACAGTGAATGAGGAATTGAATGACTTGTACACTTGATAAACCGTGAATGGTCCATAGCATTTCTCTCGTGATCATTTTAGTAGCGCTCATCCACCATCCAGCTTCTTTTTCTGGGATGGAGTAAACTTTGGGCATATTAAGGTTTTGAACTGTGTGGAAGCATCAGTTGGATTCCCACCCTACTGGGCCTTTTCATCCCACGTGGTGTCTTTCCATGTTCAGGAGGGCTAAGCTGCTGCTTCTCTGACTCTATGGTCACGTTTTCCTTTCCAGTTCAGTTTTCTTCTCTGTTCTTTCCAAGTAAAGTTGAGCAGACTTGTTACTTGTAGAACACAAAGAGAAGCTAAGGAAAAGCTACTGTTATAATGGAGTATAAATAATTCCCATTTATTCTCAAAACCTCAGTTCTGAGATGGTTAGTGTTCACTGTGAAGTGTCTTTTTCCCCACCTCATAATACCATATACACACACTTTCTTCACTGGTAAAATGTGAACAACTAAAACAGAAAATCTGAGCAACAATTATTTGAACCAGGAGTTAGATGAAACAGTTTGTAAACTTTATAGAACAACCATATGTAGAAAACAAAGGGATAAAAGCTGACATAAACTTTGCCAATTAACAAGCTAAAATAAAATGAATTAACAGATAGTAGAAAAGCAAAGAAAATGCTTTTTATTTCTGTGTCCCCTTCCAGGCCTATCTGAAATTCTTCTATTTCTGCTTTGTTGTCTTCTTTCCTGCCTCTCTTTCTTAAGTGAATTACTTGAAATAGGTTTTTAAAATATTTTCTTATGGACTTCCTAATTATCTTTATGGCATCACAGTATTTTATTAAATTAATTTTTTCAGCCATTGTTCAGTTGACGGGTATGGTTTGTTTCCAATTTTTGTTATAAATAATGCAGCTATGAATGTTTTTCTACAGATGGATTTTTTGTTGTTTTTTGGGATGAAGCTCTGAGCTGACAGTGATGATCAGTTTTGTGATTTTTACTCAATATTGCCATATTGCTATACAAAATTTTTGCCCCAGTTCTACAAATGATTGTATGTATCAGCATGCCTAATTCCCCAACATTAGATCTTTTCGGGGGGGGGGGGGGCTGTTTTTGCCATTCTAGTAGGTGTAAGATGGTATCTTAAAGTTACTTTAATTTTGATTTTCTGAATATTAGGGCATTTTAGCATCTTTTCATGTGGTTGTTAACAACCTAGCTTTCTTCCTTAATAAATTATCTGCTCATATTCTCTGACCCTGTTTGATTAGGTAGTGTGTATTATTAGTTTTACAGTAGTGCTTCAGTTCCTTAAAGATTTTGGATGTCCAATCTTTATCTAAGGTATTTACTACAAATATTTTTCCCAATTTGTTTTTTTCTTTAATCTTAGGAATTTGGGGTTTTTTTATGTACAAAACCCTTTTATTTTTGTATACTAAAATCCATAAAACCTTTTTCTTTACTAACTATATTATTCTTTTTTCTTCCAATTTAAATGATTTTTTTAAAAAGACTATTTAGATCACAAATCCAAATAGAGCTTGTTGTGATATATGGTATGTTATATGGTATGAGGAGGCATGGACCTAATTTTTTTTTAACCAATTTTTATAGTAATTTTTGTTGAGTAGTGATTTCATTCTCAGTGCTTTTAAACGTGAGTTTATCAAATGCTAATCTTTTACATACAATGGGTTCTGTTATCTGTTCCTTTGGCTTGTTTCTCTGCCCTTTTTCAAGAACCAGGCAGTTTTTACTTACTGGTACATTTTGAAATCTAGTAATGCTACTTTCCCTCCACCATTTTTTTCCTCATAATTCTTGAGATTCTTCTCTATTTTTTCCATACAAATTTTATAATTTCATCTAAAGTAACCTCTTAATATGTTGGTTGGTATTAAATCTATAAAACAATTGGTTTTAAAAGTGATTAAAAAAGTGATTTTTTTTTCCTCTGTTTGCTTGATGGAGCCACGACCAGGAATATTTAGTTTATGTTTTCCTTAGTAGTTACTCCCATCAGCTGATGATACTCTGTTTATACTCATTCCTCAATAGTTTAAAAAACTCCCACCCCTCTTGCTTTTTCAAACTTAGGAGTACAGACTCCCTGACCTCCTAAGAGCAAAACACCTCTGTTCCTAAGCCCCCTACTTAATTTTAAAATGTCCTTTATGTGCATTCCTCTTTTTCTCATGCGTCTTCCATCATCTGGAACTAATAGAGACCTAGCTGACACTACATCCCTGGCCATCCTTTCCAGTACTGGTTGTACTTTCATATACCCAACTCACGGATATCAGAATCATGGTTGCAATACCACTTGTTCCCCATTACCTTTTCCAGACTTAACTCTGCTGCTATCTTTTAGAGCTCTCCCCTCCTTTGAGGTTCACACTATCCAAATTTTTCACCCAATCCAGATCTTAGTGGTTTTCTCATAATGTCCTGGATATACCTATCCTCCTTTCTCATTGAGGCTAAGCCCTAATTCAGTCTTCTTCACCTCAACTCTTGCCCTAAGGCTAAGGAACACCAGCTTCTGAGTTCTTCAGTCTACTTAACTCTCTTGATCCACTCCTCCACCCCACCTCAGTTATACTCAAGAACAATCAATAACTGTGATCCTGCTACCATTCAACAAGTGCTACTCCCATGATCAAGAGCTCTGGAGTTCCTTTACCCAGTCATAACCTCCTGTCATTCCATCTCTCCCTATGCCTTACTTTTCCTGAATTAAGTTAGTTGATAAACATTCAGTACGTCCCGTGTGCCAGGTACTGTGCTAAGAGCGAGCATTACAAAGAAAGGCAAAGAACAGCCCCTGCCCTCAAGGGGCGCACACTGTCCTGGGGGAGACAACATGCAAACAGCTGTATACAAATAAACTATATTCAAGATTGATTGGAAATAATCAGCAAAGGGAAGGTACTAGAACTAATGGGATAAAAAAGGTTTCCTAGAGAAGGTGGGATTTTAGCTGGGGCTTGAAGGAAGCCAGGGAAGTCAGGAGGCAGAGATGAGGAGGGAGAACATTCCAGGCATGGGCCATAGTCAATGAAAATGCCCAAAATCAGGAGGAATATTTATTGTTGGAGGAATAGCAAAGAAGCCAATGTCACTGGATTGATAAGTACATGGAGGGGTTGTAAGATGTAAGAAGACTGGAAAAATGAGGTGGGGCAGGGAGCGGTATGAAGGTCTTTGAATGCCAGACAGAGGACTTTATGTTTGATCCTTAAAGTGATTGAGGGCCACTAGAGTGTGAGTAAGGGGGTTAGCATGGTCAGATCTGTGCTTTAGGAGGATTATTTGACAACTGAGTGGAGGACAGAATGAAGTGAGATGTTGTGGTGGGGAATCCAGCCAGTAGGCTATTGCAAGTAGTCCAAGTATGAGGGATGAGGGTCTTCACTAGAGTTGTGGTAGTATCAGAGTATGACTGTATTTGAGAGGTGTTAAAATGGTAAAATTGACAGGACTTGGCAAAATATTGGATATAGGGGAATGAAAAAGAATTAGAAGTCAAAAATGACACCTAGGTTTAGAGCCTAGGTGACTGGTGGATTGTGGTACCCTCAGTAGTAATAGGAGAATTAGGAAGAAAGAAAAGGCCTGACAGGACAGGGGAAAAAGGAAAAAAGGAGTTCCATTTTGGACATGTTGAATTTAAGATGTCTGCTGGACATCCAGTTTAAGATGTCCAATTGGTAATTAGAGAATCAGGAATGGAGGTCAGCAGAAAGCTTAAAAATAGCTAAATAGATTTGAGAATCATTAAGATATAGATAGTGATTGAAACTATGGGAGCTGATGAGATCACCAAGTGAAATAATATAAAGGGAAAAAAGAAGAGGAATCATGACAGAGTCTTAGGGAACACCCACCATTAGTGGGCATGACCTGAATGAAGATTCAGCAGAGGAGACTGAAAAAGAGCAGTCAGATGGATAGGAGGAGAACCAGAAGACAGCAGTGTCACACAAGCCTAGAGGAAAGAGAATATCAGGGAAATGATGGTGACCCACAGTGTCAAGGGCTCAGAGAGGTCAAGAAGTATGAAAATTGAGAACAAGTCATTAGGTCTGGCAATTAAGAGATCATTAGGAACCTTGGAGAGAGCAATTTCAGTTGAATGATGAAACTGGAAACCAGATTATAAAGAGAAGTTAAGTAGAGAGTGAGAGGAAAGGAAATGGAGGCACCTATTGTAGATGATCTTCTCGAGGAGTTTAGCCACAAAAGGGAGGAGAGATCCAGGGTGATAACTAATGGGGATGGATGGATCAAATGAGAATCAGGGAGACATGTTTATAGTATGGCAGTAGGGAAGCTACCAGTAGACAAGGACAGATTGCAGATAAGTGAGAGAGTGGGGATGATAGAGGGGCCAATATGGTGGAGGAAATGGAATGGAATCCTTTGCCTTGTGCATGGAGATGGGTTTTTTTAAGTCCTTCATTCAAACATTTACTAAGTAACTACTGTCTGGCAACAAGTTCTGGGGGTTCAGAGTAAAGTTGCTGTAAAAAAGTGTCTGTTACCAGACAGACCATTATAGGAATGATGCAAAAATAGCATTTTTTAAAGCACCTTTGCAGAGGTATTTATTATGTTTATAACTAGTTTCTGGGTCCTGAACAAAAACCCACATTAGCCTTGCTTTCCCTGTGTATACCTGCACATTCCACTAACTGAAGTTCACTACTACTTGTTCAAATGATGGTCAGGGGTGAAAAAGAGGGAGATGTTTGAGTAGCATGACATTCCTTTATGATTGTGGGAGCCTGATCCTAGGTGAGTATTAGGTCTGATTGCCTTCTTGATTCACTTGCTTTGAATACCAAGCCATGTTTTGAGTAAGTCAGCTTCAAAGTGCCATTCATTCCATGTCCTCTCTTGCCTTTTGTGTGATAAGAGATGAGCTGGGTTACACAGGGCATTCAGCCGACACAGCCACCCAAACAGCCTGAATGGGCTGATGAAAACTGAAGAGGTTAATTGAGAAATCCATTGCTTATTCCTCTTCCCAGAGATAGGTATTCTTTGTCTGTAGTCACAGCAGTTGGACTTCCTCAGGAAGTTACCCACTGGCACGGTACAAAAAACCTAAAGGGAAAATACAACTTCACTCACCTTTGGTCTAGTTAGTTATTACCAGCCTTTGGTCTCATTACTTTTTCCCAGCCTTACTACTTGTAGATAGGTAAAGCCTCATCAGGACCAGTCTACCTTTTATAAATAATTATGTTTATTAAGTCCTTTACCCTTTAGCAGTCTGTGGAATGAAGCTGTGGTGAGATATTTGTACAGAGTAACTGAATTTGGATGTATAAAGTAAAATAATACTAATGAACTTTTAGCATTTACTGGTATTTTAACAAACTTTTTAACAGTTGGTCTGGGCCTTGGTGAAAAGAAAGTCTCCATAAAAAAGAGTTTTTGTATCTGGGGCAAGAGGCATGAAATAATTCTCAGTTGGGGAGAGAAGAGGCAGTTAGAAGGAGACCAAAACCTTAGACATCAGTAAGATGGTCAGAAGATCCACTTCTTGTGGATCATCTGGTATCTTCCAATCCAAACCAAAAGCATCTGTAATCAATAAATGCATTTATTGATCACTTATACAAGTACTGTATTAAGCACTGAGGATAGATGGAAAGAAAGGTAAAAACAGCTCCTGCCTCTAGTAAGGAAACAGAATGCAAACAAGTGTATACACACAGTACATGTCACAGGCTAAATCAGGGGAAGGCACTAGCAACTGGAGACAGTGGGAAGGACTTCCTGCAGAATGTGGGATTGAGACCAGTCTAAGAAGCTAGAGAAATGAAAGTGATCGAAGCAGAGAGAGCATTTTAAGTGTGGGGAACAGCTAGGACAAAGGCATGGAGGAGATGAAATGTCATGGAGAGAGAACAGCAAGTTGGCCAGTGCAGTTAGACTATCACATACTTAACATAAGAGAACCCATTTTCCCTTGGATCACCCACAATTTTGTTTCTTCTGAGGTCGTGACATTTCATAATTCACTGTCGAAAACTGGTGTTAAAAAAAAGCTGGGCTTTTGCTGCAGGGAGCACTGTGGGATATACAGTGTTGCCAAAAGCAGCCCAGTCTATTCAGTTCTAGACCCAGTTCTCCATCCCTCAACTATCCAAGAAAATAGTAGTGGACTAACTTAATAGGTGCTCCATCTAAATGAATGTTCATAATTTTGCAAATAATAAAACTTGATGTGTTTTCCAAAATTGTGATAGGGTACACCATTTGATGGTTTTCCCTTTAAATACAGTAGTAGTAGATCCATTTTCGTGAAGCTTAAATTCAGTGTTTTCATATCCTATCAAGTAATTTTGATTTCCTAACAAGCTCCTCTAAGATTTTTCCTATGAGATAAGCCCTGGGTTAGTGGTAGGGGAGCAGAGCCCTTGTCTTGATTCTCTTTGTATCTTCCCCAGCACATATTGCAGTGCTTAGTCCATAGCAGAGGAGACTTATCTTCCTGAGTTCAAATCTGGCCTCAAACACTTACAAGGTGTGTGACCCTGGGCAAGTCACCTAACCCTATTTGCATCAGTTTCCTCATCCATAAAATGAGCTGGAGAAGGAAATGGCAAACCACTCCAGTCCAAATGAGGTCACAAAGAGTCAGTCATGACTAAAAAGACTGAACAAAAGGAACACTGTATATGACTGCTGTTGAACTAGTAAGTGGTATTCTATAGGAGGTAGCACAGTACTTTGGAAAGAGCTCTGGCTCTAGAAGTATACTACCCAAGTTCACTTTCCAGTCCTCCCACTTACTATTGGTATGACCCAGGACAAACTACTTCATTCTCTAGACCTCAGTTCCTAGGATCAGAGATATAAAGCCAGGAGAGATTTGAGGGGTTAGTAAGTCATCCACTATCACACAACTGAGAAGATTCAACTTGCTGACCTCTAAAGTCTCCTCCAGATCTAAAGCTGTGATCTTCTGACCTATATTTTTAAAAACAATCTTAGCATGAGATCTTTTTCTGAGTCTTTAGCTCTTTGAGAAATATTAAATTTATTTTAGAGCTTCATCCTACCTCATTTTTCTGCTTCTTTACAGGAGTTGGCACCAGGAATTATTACAGGAAGATTGGCTATGTATTAGAAGGACCTTACATGGTAAAGGAGTTGAACTAACATTCATCTTTATCCAGGACATGTTATGGCAAGAAGCAGAGACTTCATTTATAGTAATGTGGAAGAAGGCATGGGAAAAACAAGGCTAATGAAATCAACAAGGAATTTTTCCTTCATTCTAAAAGAACAATAGATTTGGTAATAAAGGTCCATTTTATGAACACTGACTCTCAGAAACTTTTTTGATAATCTGCTTAGACACTCAGCCCAGTGACACAGAACACCTACACAGAACATATGCCTTACTTAATCTTTGAGGCCCTTTTGCTTTTATGGCAAGAGTTATTAAATTGAACTATTTCCATTAAACAATAAAGCTTCAGTTTTCATCAGAGAATGGGAATTGTTTTTCTTCTAAATATGCTCTGACATTTGACTATTCATATGTATTTTCTTGTGAGTACTGTGCTGGTACCTTGGTTTTGACCCTGTGGTCTAGACCAATGGTCTCCAAATTTTTTTGATCTCACATCACAGAAAAAATTTCTTGAGTATATACTCCTACTTTTGTTGTTGTTGTTCAGCCATTTTTATTTTTCAGTCAAGTCTGATTCTTCATGAACCCATTTGCAGTTTTCTTGGCAAAGATACTAGAATGGTTTGCTATTTCCTTCTCCGGCTCACTTTACAGATGAGGAAACTGAGGCAAAGAGAGTCAAGTGACTTGCCCAGGTCACACAGCACATATCTGAGGCTAGATTTGAACTCAGGACTTTACTAACTCCAGGCCCACAACTATCTCTACTGTGCCACCTAGCTGCCCCCAATACTACTACATTGTATTTACTTACAAATTATATACCTATGTTATACAAAAAAATACACGCATTTTAAAAGGATGAGATCTGTGGTCCAGCTAAACTGGCCTCTCTATTCCTCACACACAGCCTCCCATTCCTGTCTCTCTACCTATACACTGGCCATCCCCAATGTCTGGAATACACTCTGCCCTCACCTCATGTAATCCTTTCCTTTGAGTCAAAACTAAAACACCACCTTTTGCACAAAGCCTTTTTGCTAGTGTCCTCCTCTAAGAACTTTCTATTTCCTCGGTTTATTGTGTATATATTTACATATGTTCATTTGGTCCCCTTCCTCCCCCATTCCCTACCCTAAGAATGTAAGCTCCTTGAGAGTAAGAATTCTTTTTTTTAGGTCTTTATATTCTTTATATTCTCAGTACCTGTTATACAGTAGGTCTTTATAAATGCTTGTTGATTGAAACAATTTGGCTAATTTCCATCTGTCAATCAGTTCTTCAATCTAATTAGAAGACACTACATTTTTATATTTTTAACAAATAGGTTTAAATGCCATTGAAACTCTTTGCTTAGAGACAAGTTAGAAAATTCTGTTTCAAATTCAAATAATCTTTAAAAAGATGTACGTGTGTACATGTATGAATTTTTATAGTTGACACATCATTTTGAGCAACAGAAGCTTAGTTTTAAAATGCTATGCTAATTGTAATGACTTCATAGCATGAGTTAATATCTTAAGGCACAATACACCCTTAGGGTTAGGTTCATCACTGACCATAGTGAAGATAAATCCATATTTCAAATGATCACATATTTAAATTTGGGGCCTGACTTCTTGGCAGATCTAACTAGAGCAACATTGTTTTAGGTCTGCCATCTTGTTTTTCACATACATTCTCACTTAATCCATGATTTTAAGGAATCTCTTATTTCTAAATCACTCCCCCATTTTTAAAGTTATTTTAGTTAATCCATTTACCTGGACTGCAACACATTGCAATACACTAAAAGTGAACAAATAGATGAGGGCATCACTGTCAACTTCTCCATGTCTTGAAATGCCTACTCTTTCCTCAGGATACTTCACATGTAATATGCCACATATGAGACAGTCGGACCTTTGAACTAACTGAAGAAGCTAGTGCCAGTTCATATATTTTGTATTAGTAAAGATGGATCTCATTGTTTTGGTTTTTGTTTTAGCAAAATATAAATAGAAGTTCTAAATATTTTCCTCAATGCACTCCAGCAATTATCTTGTATACCCTTTAGAGACCACTGGTCTAGACAAGTGAGATTTTCCCTTTAAAAGAAAAAATCAGTGATTGTGTTGGTGTAGGGAATTCTCAGTGAGGAAGTAAACTGACACCTTGTTTAGTCATTTTCAGTTGTGCCCCACTCTTCTTGACCCCTTTTTGGGGGGTTTCTTGGACTGGAGTAGTTTGCCATTTCTTTTTCCAGCTGATTTTACAGATGAGGAAACTGAGGTAAACAGGGTTAAATGATTTGCCCAAGGTCACTCAGCTAAGACATGTCTGAAGCCAGATTTGAACTGGGGGCTTCCTAACTCCAGGCCGTGTAGTCTATCCACTGTGCCAACTAGCTGCAGACTGACACCTACTCTATAGCTTTGCTTGGGGAGATCAGATAACTGATAACAGAAAAAAGATAGCTATGCCCAGTGTTTCTTTGCTTGTTTTCTCCGCAAAGAACCAACTTAACGCCATGCTACTAACCCAAGATGGGTAGGATTTTGTCAGAGGTCACCAAGCTGCCCATGGTGAATTTAGGTCACCTGCTGTAATGTTAATAGAATAGGAAGATCTTCCTTGACTATCAAATAGGTCTCTTCCCTTTGTTGTCCCCTTTTCCCTTGAAGGAACTATGGAATGGCTAAACAAGTTGTGATATATGAATGTAATGGAGTACACGGACTTCATAATAACTTGGAGAGACATATAAACTGATGCAGAGTGGGGAGAGCAGAACAGGAGAACTTTATACACAATTACATACACATCATATGTGTGACAACTAACTTTGATAGACTGGGCCCCTCTCAGCAATAAATGTTATAAGACAACTCCAAAAGACTCATGATGGAAAGGGATATCCACATCCAGAGAAAGAACTACAGAGTCTGAATGCAGATTGAAGTAAACTACCTGCTCTCTTTTGTTTGTGTTTTGTTTTATCCCATCTTTCTCATTGTTTAGCCCATTGGTTATAGTCCTTTACAACATGACTAATGTTCAACGTGAAGGTATTTGTAGAATCTATATTTGATTACACGCTGCTATGGGAGGGAGGGGAGAGGAGAGGGAGGGGGAAACAATTTGAAACTTAAGAGATTGTGGAACTGAATGTTGTAAACTAAAAGAAAATAAATAAATTTAAAAAGAAAAAAAAGGAACTGTGTTGTAAAGGTACACAGGCATTTTAGTCACAGATGTCTTGCTACTTTCATAGCTGTGATACATCCTGAGTCACATAGAGCCCATTCGGGAAAAGGAACTTGCCTAAGGAGGAGCTTGCTTACAGGGAGGCTTGCTTGTAGGAAGGCTTTCACACCTTCTGGTACTAAGCTAATCAATCAGGCACTAAGTCAGGAGGGTTGTGATGCCTTCTGGCTCTGAGTCTATTAGTTCAAAACTATACTGGGAGGTTAGTATTTTACTTTGGGGGCTCGCTATGAGAAGAACCTTTTGATTCCCTGGAAGGTACTCAGCAGTCGTTTGTTAACCCGTGCCCCCCCCCCCACCCCAGACTATTCAGAGGTTTGTCCTCTCCTGGTCTGGTGGTGTATGTAGATGGTTATATTACTTTGTTCAGACAATAGGAGCCCTGTCTGTGGAATCTCTGCTAATTTCTCTGCTTGTACTGTCTACTTATCTGTAATTAAATTAAGATCATTTGGCCCCTTTTAAAGTTATCTTTGCTTTAGAAAAGCACATCAAAGAACTATGCTAGTAGACCATCCTGGGTATGCTAGGGTGCTTGCTACTATACTTGCCCAAAGGAACTGTACTCCCATCACAAGAGAACTGGGCAGAAGGAACTAGAGACACTGTCAGTAATGTCTGAAAGATGGTGGAATCTGTGTGAAATTACAGTAAGGGAGAAGGGGAAATGCGGGGATTTCCAAGAAAGGGAGATCAGCAGCTGCAAGCTACAGGCGAGTAAGCTTGATTTTAATATCTCAGAAAATTCTAGAATGGATCATTAAGGAGACAGTGAATATCTAAAAGAAAACTGCTGTTTATAGAGAGTGGACCCAGCAAGGTTCACCACAAACAGGTCATGCTAGACCAACCTAATTTCTTTCTTTGACTGTCACAAAATTAGTAGATAAAAGGAATTCTGTAGATTTTGCAGAACTTCAATTTTCAAAAATATTTGATAAATTATCTTGATATTGTGGTAAAGATAAAGATGTGAACTACACAATAACATAATTAGATTCTAAATTGACTGGACAGAGGGTAGAGGGAGACAGTCAAGATGGTGAAGTGAAAAGTATTAGAGTCTTAACTAGTCCACCACACCTCCTTGGCAAAGATCCAGAAAATAAACCAGACCAAATTCTGATAGGGAAAGCCAAAGAAAAAACCTCAGAAATAAATGCAGAAAAGCAAAACTAATATGAAATGCATCTTTTATCAACCATAATGAAATAAAAATTAATTAAATAAAGGACCTCTAAAGCAAAAGCAAAGATTAAAGAAGAAAAGATTGAAAATTAATTGGAAACTTAATCTTAAAGCATTAGTTTAGTCAAAAAGACTGATACCATAAACAATTTAGAGGAACATGGAATAGTTTACCCGTCAGATCTATGGATAAGGGAAGAATTTATGACCAAACAAGAGACAGAGTTTTTCCATAAAATGGAAAAACCCCAGAATCAGATGTATTTACAAGCAAATTCTACCAAATATTTAAAGAACAATTAATTACAATACTACATAAACTACATGAAATAAATGAAGAAAGGTTCTACAAAAATCTTTCTATGACACAAATATAGTCCTGATACCTAAATCAGAGTCAAAAGAGAGAATAAAAACTATGGACCAATTTCCCTAATGAATATTAATGCAAAAAAAATTTAAATAAAATGCCAGAAAAGAGATTACAGCAATATGTCACAAAGATCATATACTATAAATAGGCTGGATTTATACCAGGAATGAAGGGCTGATTCAATATTAGGAAAAGTATAAACATAATTGACTTTATTCATTTTTATAGCACATAATTATTTCAATAGATGTAGAAAAAAGCTTTTGACAAAATACAACACACAAATGTGTTTTTTTCAATTCTAGAAATAATAATAATGTTAAAAAGAATAAACAACCCTCCTTAAAATTCTAAGTAATATCTATGTAAAACAAAGAACAAGCATTATCTGTAATGCTGATAAGCTAGTGGCCTTTCCAGTAAGATGAGTGGTAAAGCAAGTATGTCCATTATCACCATTACTATTGATATTGTACTAGAAATGCTAGCCATAGCACACTAAGACAAACAAAAAGGAACTGAAGGAACAAATATATGCAAGTGGGAAAATGAACTATCATTTTTTCTATACTATATCATAAGAATCAACTCTAAAGTCAACTAAAAAACTAATCAAAACAATTAACAATTTCAACAAAGTTCAACTTTGAAATGTATGTGATGATCAACTATGAATGACTCAGCTTTTCTCAGCAACACAGTGATTCCAAGACAAATATGAAGGAATCATGAAAGAAAGGGCTATCCATATCCAGATAAAGAACTGATGGACTTTGAATGCAGATTGAAGCATATTTTTTCACTTTATTCTTTCTCGTGTTTTTTTTCTTTTGATCTGTTTCTTCTTACACAATTATGATAAATGTTGAAATATGTTTTACATGACAGCATATGTATAAACTATTCCTATGTATAAACTATTCCAAGGAACTTCCTACCATTTTCAGAAGAGGGGAGGGGAGGAAAGGAAAAAAATTTGAAACTCAAAATCTTGTAAAAATGAATGCTAAAATTTTTCTTCATATCTAATTGTGGGAAAAAATAAAATACCATTTAATGTAAAATAATTACATATCATATAAAATACTTGGGAGTATACCTGCCCAGACACACGAAAACTACATGAACACAGTTACAAAATACTCTTCATACAAATACAGATCTAAATAGCTGAAGAAATGTTCATTGTTCATAAGTAGTTGAGACAATATAATAAAACTGACCATACTACCTAAATTAACTTACTAAATCAGTATCATTTCAATCAAACTAACCAAAGAATAACCTTAAAGAACTTTTTTAAAAAAAGCAACAAAATCAAGGGAAACAGTAAAGAAAAGTAGGAAGGAAAAAGGCCTAGCAGTATCAGATCTCAAACTATACTACAAAGCTGTAATTATCAAAACAATATGGTATTGAGAAGCAGAGTATGTCAGTGAAATAGCTTAGGTATACAATAAATGGAAACATATTAGCACATTAACATAGTGTTTGATCAACCCAAAGATTCCAGTTATTGGAGCAAGAACTCACTATTCAACAAAAACTGTGGAGAAAAGCGGAAAACAGTTCTGCAAAAACTAGACATAGACCACATCCACACTTATATAGCAAGATAAGGTAAAGCGAACATATGATTTATATATAAAGGGTGATATAACAAGCAAATTAGTGGAGCATGGAAGAAATTACCTTTTAGATCTATGGATAGGGGAAGAACTCACAATGAAACAAGATACAGAGGGGAACACAGGAGGTAAAATGGACAATTTTGCTCGCATAAAATTTAAAAGATTTTCATAAATAAAGCCAAGGCAACTAAAATTATAAGAGGAGGAGGAAACTGGGGGGAAAATCTTTGTAGCAAGTTCCCCTGATAACAGTCTCACATTTAAATACATAGATATATAGATATAGATATGTGTGTATACACATATACACACATATATATGGAACTGATTCAAATTTATAAGAATAAGAACTATTCCCTATTGATAAATATTCAAAGGATAAGAACAAGTTTTCATAGGAAGAAATTCAATCTATTAATAGCAATGCTCTAAATTGCCAATAATTAGAGAAATGCACATTAAACTCACTCTGAAATACACCTCACACCTATCAGATTAGCAAAGTTGACAAAAAGGGAACATAACACGCTGGCTGGGCTATGGGAAAACAGGTATTTTGATGCACTGTCAGCATAGCTATGAACTGGTCCAGCTATTCTGGAAAGTAATTTGGAATTATGCCCAAAAAAAGATTAAACTGCAAACCCTTTGACACAGCAATATTGCTACTGGGTCTATATCCCAAAGAAATTAAACAGAAGAAAAAGATCTATGTGTATAAAAATACATATAGCAACTCTTTTTTGTGGTGGCAAGAAATTGGAAACTAATGAGACACCTGTCAATCAGGGAATGAATGTCTGAACAAGTTATGGTATATGCATGTGATGCAATACTGTTGTTCTATAAGAAATGATCAAGGGGCTGGTTTCAGAAAAACCCAGAAGACTTGAATGAACTGATGCAAAGTGAAATGAGCAGAACCAAGATAACTTGTACAATAATGATGTAAAAATAATCAACTTTGAAAGATTTAATAACTCTGATAAACACAATGACCAATGACAATTCCAAAGGATTCATGAGACATGCTATTCACTCCCAGATAGGTGGAGGTGATGAATTCAGAGTACAGATTGAAGCATATTTCTTCTTTCTATTCTTTTTTCTTTCTTTCTTCTGCTATTTTTGGACCCAACTAATGTGGGAATTTGTTTTGCATAATTACACATTTATAATGGGTTTTGTTTTTCTTGCTTTCTCAATGGGAGGGTCTGAATGAGAGAATGGCCCAAGGATGCCCAAAGGCCCTACTCTGCAGTCAACTCATTGCTGTACCTGGGTCAAGAAGTTAGGACTTTTGGCTCATGAAGAGGGTATCATGAGTAAGTGAACACTGGAGCCTAGGACAAAGATTCTGAATCACTTTCTTTCCCTCCAGAGCATGAATAGAAGCTGTTGCTCTTTCTCAATGGCCACCACCCACTAGAAACAGTCCACAGAGGTGCCCAATATACCAGGAGACGGTATTCTCTGGCTGTCCTTCTTGTAAGACTAGAAGCTGGTAGCACACTGAATTCTCTTCAGCTGGAGCCTTATAACAGGGGCTAAAAAATTATTTTTTGATTGAAAGGCAGGATTCAAAGAATGGTGATTAATGATTTGATGTCAATGTGGTAAGAGGTTTCCAGTGGAATATCTAAGGGTTCTGTGTTTAACTCTGTGCTATTTTAAAACTTTATCATTTACTTGAATAAAAGTATAGAGGGTATGCTCATCAGATGTGCAGATAACATCAAGCCAGGAGAGCTAATACAGTAGATGATTATCAGGATCCAAAAGGATTTTTGTCAGGGTAGAGCTCTGTGCTGAGTCTATTGAGATGAAATCTAATGGAAATAAATCTCAATTCATGCTCCTGAGTACAAAAAAAAAAAAATCAACTTGCCAAGATGAAGGTAGGGAGATATGGTTAGATGTCAATTGTTCTGAAAAAGATCCTGGGGTTTTTAATGAAATCCAAGCTTAATATGGGTCAGCAGTGTGATCTAGCATCCAAAAAAGCTAACATGATCTTGGGCTGTAGAAAGAGGAGCACAGCTTGCAGGAATAAGGAGGCAATGGTACCACTGTGCCCTGCTTTGGTCAAACCTCAACTGTTCAGTGCTGGGTACCACAATCTATGAAGGACATTGATATGCCTACCACATGCTGATCAGCTGAATTAGCCGGGTGTATTTAGCCTGGAGATGAAAAGACTGGAGAGGGGGAAAGGAATTCACAATTGCTGCATTGAAGCATTGCAAAAGCTGTCACGTGTAAGAGAAATTGGTCCTGTTTTGTCTGGCCCCAGAAGGCAGAACCATAGGGAATGGGGAGATGTTGCAAATAGGCTAGTTTAGGCTTGATGTCAGAACAGATTTCTAAAAAATTAGAGCTGTCCAAAAGTAAAATAGTCTGGCTCTGGAGGTGGTGGATTCCCCCTCCTTGGAGGTCATTAACCAGAACCTGGACTTATCCAGTAATTCTAGTGGGTATTTTTTTCACATATGGGTTCAATTCTCAAATTCTGTGATTCTCTGAGTATAATCTCAGAGGATCGCTTGGGGCACTGGGAGATTAAGTGCCTTAATAAAGAATAAAATCTTCTACTTAATTATGCTTTTTTTTTTCTAAAAAAAAAATTTATTGAAAGAGCCTAACATAATCATTTGAAGAATGGTGTGGGTGTGTGATTTCACAACAGGGGTAGGATGGGGGACATTCAGTATGGAGACTCCCTCCACCTGCATAAATGGGCAATCTGCTTTACCTATATCACCTTTACACAGGTGCTTAGAGCAATGAGGGTTAAGTAACTTGTTTATGGTCACAACCAATATGAATCAGACTTGAATAGGTCTACTTGACTGTGCACCACATCATTCAAATATAAATATATTTTAAAAGATATCATTATATAAATATATAGGTATGCAATCACCATTAATCAGTACTTGATCTAACCTTAATTTTCCCCTCATGCTTGAATAAAGCACCTTTTTCTCACTCACCTGGAACACTCTCTCCCAGCCTGGTCTGGCACTCAGTAGTATCACCAGGTGTTAAAACCCCACTTCAGCCTTTTGCTAAAAATACATGGGCTTTCTGAGTGAGCCAGTAAGGTTCTCAGTATTCTCTGTCTAACTAACCAGTCTCTCTGCCTGTCTCTTAGCTCAAGAAAGAAACATGCCCTTTTTCAGCCAGCTGCTGCCAAAAAAGAAAGATCAGTCATGACACACAGGGCAATCATGCTGGTCTCAGCATGAAACCTTTAAAACTATGGATGGTGTTATTTCTAATCTGCAATGAATGGTCCCTTAGCAACCATCAGACTCAAATACCTCTGCTGCTGCTTCAGCTGTTGATTTTGTTGGCTTTGAGTTACAAAATCCAAGCCAATACTAGAACAGAACTTTTAAAATGCACTTTAATAGAACATACAGGTTTTTAACATTTAATTTTGTTTATTTGTTGTTACATTTTAAATTCCAAACTGTGTCTCTCCCTCCCTCCCCATCCCTCACTAGAGAAGACCACAATTTGACACAGATGTGTGTGTGTGTGTGTGTGTGTGTGTGTGTGTGTGTGTGTGTGTGTGTG
Organism: Pseudochirops corinnae; assembly: GCA_028646515.1. Taxonomy (NCBI): domain Eukaryota; kingdom Metazoa; phylum Chordata; class Mammalia; order Diprotodontia; family Pseudocheiridae; genus Pseudochirops; species Pseudochirops corinnae. The sequence continues at coordinate 117,029,468 of CM053585.1, read as the reverse complement.
TGAGAGAGAGAGAGAGAGAGAGAGAGTGTAAAACCATACTATGCACATTTCTATTTATCAGTTCTTTTTCTGGACATTAATAGCATCTTCCTCCATAGGTCCTTTGCAGTGGATATGAATATTTATAATACTCAGAATAGCTTAGTTAACACAAATATTATCAAGCATTTTATCTATGGATACCTTATAATGTCAATAGGAAAGATTCAGGGAGAACAATCTTTATAACGAGTTGAAGCAATTCAGCCCTCTTCTATTCATTGGCTGTGTTTTCTTTTATTTCTTTGCTGTGAGCTGCTTCCTCCTTCTATCAGGAACACAGCATCTCTACTGCGTTTCTGGCTTCTTCTTGTAGACATCCCTTCCATTTCATTCATCTGAGATCAAGGAGGATGAAAATAGGGGAGGTAATCAGTGTATTAAGGGGCAAAGTATTTGCAGAGCCTTCCCAGAACTGTAAAAGCATTTGAAATTGTCCCTCTTCACCCTTATATTTAACAGAGTTGATTCATTTTAACAAAACCCAATTCTATCCATTTGGGGACTTTCCATTATCAAGGAGATTACAGTCTTTCACACATGGCAGGCCAGGTTGGTCTCTATTCACTCAAATGGTTGGTATGCCAGGGATACATTTTAACATTCAGTGATACAGAGGTTAATTTCAAAGTAAATTTACAAGATGTCTTCAAGAGACTAATTTGTAGAATAAGTGATTATTACAGGTATTTAATCAGTAATTTAATGTTGCTTTTCTATAAAAGCCTCTTAACAGATTCAAACCTTTGTCAATAAGAATAGCATCATGAGTTTGTTGAATGTCTTTATCATTTGTTGTATTTACTGGTATATAAGCACACATATGTCTACATGCAATACACATATACACACACGTGTGTTGTAGTTGAGTAGTTTCTGTATCCAACTCTCCATGACCCCATTTGCTCATTTTACATTATGCTCATTTTACAGATGAGGAACTAAACCAGATAGGGTTAAGGGACTTGCCCAGGGTCACACAGCTAGTAAGTATCTGAGGCCAGATTTGAACTCAGATCCTCCTGATTCCAGGGCCAGTGCTCTATGTACTGTGCCGCCTAGGTGACAGATAAGACAGACACACACATATTACATATACACATACACACACATAGACACCCACCCATACACATATGCATATGCATATATATATATATATATATATATATATGTGTGTGTGTGTGTGTGTGTGTGTGTATATACTGTCTATGGCAAAGATCCACCCCATAAATGCCAACAAGTTGACTATGACTGCTTAAAACTCCATTCACAGCACACAATTTGTCTAAGGACCACATGTCTAGGGATGACAACCATTTTATTTTTTTCAAGTTGCGGTTACAGGTGATCTACTTCGCAGTGTTGCCACACAACACTAAAAATGTTATACTACACATAATGCTGCAGTGATCCTTTAAATACACTTTTGAACAACCCCTCCCATAATTATAGGATCACAGAGTTAGAGCTGGAAGGAACTCCAGGTCATTGAATCCAATCCCCTCATTGTAAAGATGAAGAGGCTGTGGCTCAGAGCGTTTTAGTGCAAAGACAGGACCCCAAATCCAGTGTTCATTCCAAGCATGCCTGTGTAAGCACCTTGAGGGCAAGGGCTAGTTTCATTTTTTCTTTATATTCTCAGGGTCTAGCACACTGTCTGGCATGTATCCAAGATTAATGAGTGCTTATAGAATTAATTGAAATGCATATAAAAATATTTTTTGAAAGAGCATTCATTCTGGATTTGGAGGACTTTTGGATTTTCAAGTCATACTTCCGATACCATCTGACCCCCAGTCTTCTCGGTTAGACTGACTGAGTTCCCCTCCAGCTCCAGATGAATTCATGGTATTGTTTTTAATGTTAAAGAAACTTTGAGATTAAAGTAAAATTTGTATCTTACCATTTCATTGTGACCTTTTCTCTTACCCTTCAAAGAGCCAATCAGAAAGAGCAGTAGAGGCCAGGTGGGTATGGAAGTCAGCACCCCTTGCCCATGACAAAAGGATTCCTGGTTGTGTTCCATCTATGCATCCCTACCATGAACACAACAAGCATACATTGGAGGGAAATGTCTTTTGAAAGATTCCTCTCACTTTTGGGTTTGCCCCAGAAGAGGCCCAGTCAGCTGTTTTAAATCACATCAAGAGCATTTCAAGTGAAAGCTACATACAAAGGTAGCAAGTTGTTGGCAGAGAGTTTCACACCACTCTGTTCAGTTGTTCAGTCGTTCTCAGTCATGTCTGACTCTTTATGACCCCATTTGGGGTTTTCTTGGCAAAGATACTAGAGTAGTTTGCCATTTCCTTCTCCAGCTCATTTTACAGAAGAGGAAACTAAGGCAAACAGGGTGAAGTGACTTGCCCATGATCACACAGTTACTAATTGTCTGAGGCCAGATTTGAACACAAGAAGAATCTTCCTGAGTCCAGGCCCAGCACTCTACATTTTGAGGGCTGGGGAAGGGCCGAGACTTATAATTTCTTTGATGCAGAAAATTCCTGGCATGGAAACTCCCTCATCCAACTTACCTCAGCTACAGGTGACTCACAGTCTTCAAGAGTTGCTGGGGCACTCAGAGGTTAACGTCCATGCTTACACAACTAACACTTGTTAGCAGTAAGGTTTGAACCCAAATCTTCCTAAGGTCAGGACTCTTTCCACTATACTATGCTGCCTCTTATACATTTTTTGCTAAGTTGAACTGTATAAACAACAAAATGAAATATCATTTAAGGGATTATTTAGGTTTGCCTGCCCCTTCTCATCAAAGAATTCAGGAGTGGGCGAAATCATTGTCATAGAGTCATAGGTTTTGAGCTGGCGGTCACCTCAAACGCCATCTAGTATAATCTCTTCATTTCATAAATGAGGAAACTGAGTCCCAGGGAGGTGGAATGCCCATGGTTATATGAGCAGCAAGCATCAGAAGTGGGGTTAGAACCAAGATCTTCTGATTCGATGGTCACTGTTCTTTTATTATGAACTGGTCTCAGGCAATGTCTAATAAACTATGCCACTAGCATCTGGCCTTGCAGCATTTCTTATCATTTTTCACATGTTGGTTTTGTCTTCCAAATACAGTATACTCCTCTTTAAGATACTCCTGGAATCTATGAACTTGTTTTTAATATTTTGATAACCAATTTTTAAAAATAATCCTATACATCTTATTTTATGCATTTTAAAAACATGGTTCTGAGAAAGGGTCCCTAGCTTTTATCAGACTGCCTGCCAGAGAGGTCCATGATCCCCCAGAAAAGTCAAGGACCCCTGTTAAAGGTAGAAGCTAAGTATCTTACACACCACACCTAGAAGCATGCCTCAAACACAAGTGATCCAATATTTGGTTATTTGATTCGATGCTCGATTCTCTGAATATTCCTCCATTAACCACATGAAGTCACTTTATTTCCTCTAGCTTGAATTTTGTTTGTTCCAGTCAGTTTCTATCAACCCTTCACATATAACATGGTGTAGAAAACGTGTCTGGAATCTTAAGCCAGCTCTGTCAATAAGGCTTCTGATTGGAGAGAGTAAGCAAGTCCCAAGTACAAAAGGTCAAGGTGGTTTTTCATTGAAAGGCACTGGAGCATGAAGACGCTCTTATTGAGGTCAAAGGTAACTCTACTTGATCCTCTCTCCCACCACCACCCTTGTGAGTTGTTTTAATCAAGGCAAATTTGTACATTAGCTCAAAACCTTCAGAGGGCAATTTTCCTGCCTTCAAGCCTGGTTTTGTCCTGAACGTTAAAAAGTGTGGGAGCTATAAAAATATTAAATAAACAAACAAAAAAAGACCACACCAGAGACTGATGCGTACCTGCCATCATCATCAAGCAGGCAGGGGAGTGCCTGCTTTTCAGACAATCTTAAAACATTTTCTAACACTGAAGAAGCCCATCCAACACACACTCTCTTTCAGAAGAAATGTCAGAGACTTTTGGGTCATGTTTTCTCTGTTTCCCATGACCTCTCAAACCTCTCCAAAATAGAAATTGTGCACAAAAGATACAACAATTTCAGCTGTCTTAATGGGCTAGGACACCCAAAATCCAAAAGAAAGTTAAAAAAAATTCATGAACTGATACTCACTGACCCTGAGCTCACTCAGCACCGCTCCCCCCCACCTCTCACCCTACAGCAAGTAGCAGATCCAAGGACCTGACACATGCTTACAATAACCCCCCAATACACACACATAGACACACACACACACACACACACATGCGAATACTAGCCCACCTCCCCCTTTCCAGTGCCATGTAGATCCCATATCAAGGCTGCAGAAGTTTGCCCAGACAATATATAGCTAGCATGGCTGCAGTCCTCTAGGAGCAAAAGTCTGCCAGGGGCTATGATCCAGTAGCAGCAGTACTGCAAAGCTAGGAACTGCTAGTGCCAGGTCAGAGAACTATGAAACAGAGGGAGTGGGACAAGACACCAAGACAGGAAGAGGGGTGGGTGTGGGTGTGTGGGTGTCTGTCTGTGTCTGTGTCTGTGTGTGTGTCTGTGTGTCTGTGTGTGTGTGGAAGGAGTGTTGTAGGGAAAAGGAGCAAAGCACTATGCCTGCAAAGTCTGAGGGAAAGAGCACAACATCCACTTAAGCAGCATGGGAGGAGACTTTGAGATCTAGCCTCTAAGGAGACAAAGTCAGAAAAAGAACAAGGAAGAAAAAAAAAGATTGAAATTGCCAAAGATTTCAGGAAGGAGAAAACTCAAAGACCTTGAACATAAGCAGATAAATCAATAGGAAAAACATTAACAACGAAAGAAAATATGGCCTCCAGATCTAATCATCAAGTTCTGATATCAATGAATAAATACTGCACAACAAAGGAAAATGATCCAACACTTGATAAGATAAAGGACCCTATAGAATATGAGGAGAACATGGAACTATAACATGCTGTTCCTGAGTAGTTCAAAAGAGAAGCAAGAATTATGAAAGCAGAATGTATGGCCTGCACAGCAAAAATAGGAATAGGAAAACTAAAATCTGTGATGGCAAGTCTCACCAAAGAAATAAAAAAAGAGAACAATAGATTTGAAATATGAATATAATACAAACAATGCAAACACAAAAGTGAAGGACAATCTGGAAGAAGAGAAGTAAAAGACATTTTAAAATGTGCTCACTATGTAAGCAAAATATACTGATCTTGAAGATAGGTTGTACAGAGACAATCTAAGGCTCATAGGTCTCCCAGAAGAATATGACAGGACAAAAACCCCTTAACACCATAATGCAGGAAATGACAGAAAAGAACTGCCCACAACTTCAAACATAGAAAGTGAAGCACCACCTGAAAAAATCCACAGATTGTGCCCAAGGAAAAAAAAAACCAAGAACAAACTCCAAGACACATAGTCATTAAATTTAACAATTCAATTCAGAAATAAGATCTGAAAATGATGAGGAAAATTTTGAAAAACAAGAGAAAGGAAATTTGAATAATACAGATAATTAGCACCTACCAGAAAACATACAAGAAAATGAAATATGTTCTTTGCAGGGCTTCTTAAACTTTTTCTACTCTCAACCGCTTCAGCACCTCTTAAAACTGTGAGTCTCAACCCCATATGGGTTGAGTTTAAGAAGCACTTTTTTTTTCTTTTTAGAGCAATGAAATTCAGGATACATCCCAGGGTGAGATATCCTACAAATTTGAGTTTAATCATCCATGAAAAAAGTGGAATATTCAATAATAAAGAAGTTTTAAAAATATTTTTAGAAAGAAAAACAGAAAATATTATTTACTTCTCAAACACCCCAAAGAACAGAAATGCAGGACAAGTGAATAAATGCAGCAGTCAAGGGTAGCAACAGAGTGACATCAGAAAGACCAATAAGAAACTTCTTCCTAAATGTACACAAGGAAGGGTAAAGGAGAAAGTCTGATGGAGGTAACAGTGAAGGGGCAGATCCTTGTGATATGCTGCCTACAGGAGAATCAATGGTTTGGGGGCGGGGGGGAGGAAGAGGAAGAATAGGGAGAAGAACCTACATTACAACATGAGAGAACACATGAAAGGAGAAAGAGGAAACAAAGGGATAGAGAGGCATGTGTGGTGTGCTGGGATTAAATCTAGGGCTAGAAATGAAGGGAAGGTGACCCCTGTGGTCTCAGAAAGAAAGCCTACAGGGGAGTAGGTGAGGAGGAGGCAGGAAGGCCTGCAAAGGTAGTCAAAAAAAGGATGCCTTGCTTTGGTGGTGGGAGGAAGTTCCACAGATGAATGCTCCCACTGGTAAAGACAGATGATCTATGAAGGAAGATAGGGACCTTGCACTCAGTGTGGCATGGAGGATTTGGTGCTTGAGAAGTTTACTTGGTCCTACCTTGGGGAGAGGAGGGGAGTTAGAACTCCTAAGGGCAGTGGGCATCTGGGGGAGGGTAGAGCATGTAATCTAAGAAGGAGATTTTGAGGCAAATGGTGAAGAAAGGTAACCAGGGTAGGGTATAGATTAATACTGGACTGAATAACCAGGAATGTGATCGAGGAAGGGCCCTACCATGGGGCAATATCCTCTCTCACATCTACAATAATTGGCACTGTTATAGGAATGAGGCACAATGGAAAAGAAGAATTCACAGGGCAAGCTCTACAAGGCAGTGGCAGACATTGCCTTGAGGGGAGAGCCTAGAATGGATACCTTAGAAGCTTTGATAGCATGTGGAACACAGAGAAGAAGAAAAAAGAACAGATAATTATAGGGGTCATGAATCAGAGAATGGGGCTATAGAATAGATAGAGAAATGTCTAATGAAGAGAGTGAGAGAAATCCTTTTTGGAAAGGGAAACAAAAAAAAATGAAATTTTAAAAGCTAATGAACATGACTAGTTGAAGGGGAGGAGAAGGAGAAATAATAATTGACTGAGAGGAAAAAAGGAGAGAGAAGAATTATATAACTGGATAAATGCAGGAAGAAGAAAAAAAAGAACTAATAAGCAAAACCCCAAAGGGAAAGCAGTTACAAACAAGAGGAGGGGATGAGAGGTGAGGGTAAGAGAGCAAGCTTAAAAAATACTTAAGTAATTGAAGCAACATGGTACTATGTTTACAGCAGAAGAAGGAGGGATCATAACTTGAAAAAAAACAATATTAGGGACATATAGATGAAAGCATAAACCTAACTCTCATAATTTTAAATGTGAATGGATTAAATAATCCGATAAAAGGAAAAAGTGGCAAGTTAGATCTCTTGCCTATGAGAAACACATTCAAAAAAAACCAAAGGCATACAAAAATAAATTTGTGAGGGGATGGGAAAAATTTTACTACACATCAAGTGAATCAAAAAAAAAGGCAAGAGCTGCAATTATGCTAACTAACAAAGCAAAAACAAACATTCAAAAAAGATAGAGGAATAAAAAAGAAAATTATATTATGCTGAAAGAAACCATAAACAGCAAACCATTATCAGTAATAAGTGTATACACTCCAAATGCATTAGCATCCAAATTAATAATGGAAACATCTGAGCTATAAGAAAACATAGGCAGTAACACACTAGTAATAGGAAAGTTCAATATACCTTTCCTAGTTCTGGATAAGTCTAGCATAAAGATAATCAAAAGGGAAAATATGTAACTGAACAAATTGCTAGAGAAACTAGAGTTCAAAGACTTGTGGCATCTTCTAAAAGGAACAATAAAAGAATATACATATTTCTCAGCATCACACTGAACTTTAAAAAATGACCATGTACTACAGCACAAAAATATTGTAAACAAATATAAAAAGGTAGAAAGAGTTAATATATCCTTTATAGACCATAACACTATAAAAATAACAATTGACTCAGGGACCCAAAACAAAATATACAGACCCAAGTAGAAACCTAACAATGAAATTCTAAATCCTAAAGTGGATCAAAGAACAAATCATAGAAACAATTAACAACTATGTAAAAGAAAATAATAATGATGAAACAACATAGCAAAATTTCTGGGATGTAACTAAAGCAGTCTTCAAAGGAAAACTCATATCCCTACAAACATAAATTAACAAAACAGAAAAAGATAGGATTAACGAACTGAATTTGCATTTTGAAAAGTTAGAAAGCTAGCAAACTTAAAATAAGCACAAAAGAGGAGATGTTAAACACTAGAGGGGAGATAGAGAAATTGGAAACAAAAAACCCCATAGCAATGATAAGTAAAGCTAAAAACTGGTTCACTGAAAAGACTAATAAAATTGATAAACACAGCTAATGGGATTGAAAAGAAAAGAGCTGAAAAACAAATCAATAAAATAGCACATGAGCAAGATAAAATCAGAAGCAAAGCCAGAAAAAATAAAAAGAACAATCAAAAAATATTATTCACAGTTATATGCTAACAAAATTGAGAACAAAAAAAGAGGATGGAAATCTTAAAAAATCCAATCTCATAAAAGGAAACAGATCCAGATGTAAAGGAACTCCCAAAGACAAAAATTCCTATTACTAGATGGATTCAGGAAAAGCCTATCAAACTTAAAGAACAGTTAATACTTATTCTTCACAAATTATTCTCAAACACTGATTTTAAAAATCCTACCAGAATCCTTTCATGAGATAAATATAATCCTAATATCTAAACCAGGGAAAGATAAAACACAGAAAGACAATTATAGGCCAATATTAATGTACATTGACTCAAAAATTTTAAACAAAATCCTATCAAATAGGCTATAGAGATTTATCCAAGAAGTCTTCCATTATGACCAAGGGAGATTTATACCAAGGATGCTAAGATGGTTCATTATTAGGAAAACAATTGAACAGAATTACTCATATTAAAAACTAAAACACTCCAAACCACACAATGATCTCAACAGATAGAGAAAAGGTCTCTGATGAAGTACAACACTCTTTAATGCTAAACACATACACACACACACACACACGTAGAAAATAAAGGCATAGAGGGATCTTTTTTAATATCATAGAAAGTATCTAACTAAAACCAAAAGCAAGCATCATGTGCAATAGGGATACACTAAAAACCTTTTCCAATAAGTATGATAATGAAGGAAGAATGCCCACTCTCCCCACCATTATTTGATATTGTTCTGGAAACGCGAGCCACAGCAATAAGACAAGAGAAAGAAATTAAAGACCTAAACACAGGTTAAGAGGAGCTAAAACTGTTCCTATTTGCTGATGATGTGATAGTTTACTTGGAAAATCCTAGGGATTCAGCAAAGATACTAATTGAGACAATAATAGCATCAGCAGGTTACAAAATAAATTCTCAACAATTAGCAACATTTCTAAACAATAACAACAAAACAGAAGAAGCAATAATAGAAGGTGAAATCCTATTCCCAAATCTACAAAACACATAAAATATCTAGGGATCAGTATATCAAAGTACATAAAAAATTTTGTGCAGATTCAAATATAAAATTATCATTAAAGAAATTAAAAATATGCCAATCAAATTACCAAAGGGAAACTTTATAGAAATTAATAAAATAATAACAAAATTCAATTGCAAAAATAAAATATCTAGAATATCAAGGGAAATGATGAAAAGATGTAGGGATGAAGGAGGAATGGTACTTCCAGATCACAAACTATATTATAAAACAGCAGTCATCAAAACCATCTGGTATTGGATAAAAAATAGAGATGGAGCAATGGAACAAACTAGACAAGGGAGAATCAGAAACAACATAACTCAATAACCCAACATTTGATAAAGTGAAAAATATAAATTACCTAGGAAAAAACTCCACATCTGCTCAAAACTGCTGGGAAAACTAAAAAGCAGTCTGGCAGAAATTAGGCTTAAACCAACATCTTACCCTATATTCCATAATACATCCTAAATGAATATATGATCTCAATATTAAAGATCATACTATAAAAAATTAAAGAGAAATAGATCATATACCTCTCATAGCTATGGGTAGAAGCTGTATTTTTAACCACAAGAGAAAGAGGCAATTACAAAATATAACTAAAAACTTTTGTACACATAAAATTAATGCACCTAGGATAAGAATGGAAATTGGTAAAATGGGGTGGGGAGAAATATTTGCATTAAATTTCTTTGATAAAGGTTTGGTATCCAAGATGTAGATATAGATATGACTAATGGCCATTCTCCAACAGATAAGTGGTCAAAAGATATAAACAGAGTTCTCAAAAGAAAAATTGCAAAGTGTTCACAACCACATAAAAAACTGCTATAAATCATTAGTAAGAGAAATACACATCAAAACAACCCTGAGCTTTCATCTCGTGCCCTGCAAATGGGCAAAAATGATCTCAAAAAAGGCAAGTCAATGTTGGAGTTGTTGTGGAAAGACAGGCACAGTAGTATACTGATAGTAGAGACATGAAATGGTACAACTATCTTGGAAAGCAATTTGTAAGTATGCAAATAGTTATCAAAATATCCATTCCCTTTAAACCAGAGACTCCATTATTGGACTTACACCCCAAGTAAGCCATCAATAAAATAAAGCGCCCATATTCTCCAAAATGTATAGCAGTATTTTTTGGTGATAGCTAAGAATTGGAAGCAAAATGGGTGCCCATTAGTTGCAAAATGGCTAAACAAATTGTAGTTCATGAATGTAATAGAATACTACTGTTGTCTAAGAAATTATATATGTGATGAATGCAGAGAAGCATGGAAAAATCCCTATGAACTGATACAGAATAAAGTAAGCAGAGTCAAGAAAACAATATACACAGTAACTTCAACAAAGTAAACGGAAAGAATAAATATGTACCAAAAAATCAAAAGTAAATGTAGCAAAACTATGAAAATCAAAAAGGACTTGATTGAAGAGCTATGTGAGGATAGCCCTTCAATGTACCCGTCATGGAGGTGAGAGATCTGTAAGTGTGTAACACCTACACCGTAAAATATTTTCAGACTTTTTAATATACTGATTTTTTTCTTCTCAAAAAATATTTTTTTTGTTAGATGGGCTAGTTCTCTGGGAGGGAGAAAAAGAAGGATGCTTGAGATAACAAGATGATATAAGAAACAGAAGATATCAATAAAAACTTATTTAAAAGGAAAAAAAAAATGTGAGAAAGAGGACCTTCAGCCATCATGGTATGGTTGTTCTCCAATGAGAGTAGAAGCCTGCCTAAGTCCTTTACCATCTCACTGAGAAGTAGTGACAGGAGATACACAATTGGAATAGTCCTCCAGTCTTAAACCAAACTACAGCATCATACAAAAGCCCTATCTTGCTGCTTCCCAGAGAGAGAAAAAGTAGGGAATCCACTCCAGATTGTCCTTCCTCATGAAATCGAACACCACAATCAAACCATAGAACTTACTAAGAAGGTTTGGTTGCCCTGAATCTGTGAAGTCAAATTAAGTCAACTAATATTTACTTAGTGCCTCCCTTTGTGCCAGGCACTGTGCTAAGTATTGGGGATACAAAGAAAGATTAAAAAAAAAGTTCCCGATCTCAAGAAGCTTACACTCTATTGGAGAAGACAACATGCAAACAACTACATTCAAACAAGAGATATACAGGATAAACTTGAAGTATTCTCAGAGGGAAAGCACTAACATTAAGGACTGGGAAAGGCCTCTTACAGAGGACTTGAGTAGGACCTGAGTGGAGACTTTAGGGAAGCTAGGGAAGGCAGGCAACAGAAATAAGAAGGGAAAGCATTCCAGGTCCACAGTGAGTGGATGATGGTTTACAGCAAAGGGAATGGGCACTTTCTCACCTTGGACTGGCATACCAGGTCCACTTTTGTGTATCACAAAACTATATCCCATATATGGGCAGCTAGGTGGTGCAGTCAACAGAGCACCAAGCCTGGAGTCAGAAAGACTCCTCTTCCTGAGTTTAAATCAAGCTTCAGAAACTTCCTAACTGTGTGACCCTGGGCAAGTCACTTAACCCTCTTGCCTCAGGTCTTGGAGAAGGAAATTACAAACCACCCCAGTATTCCTCCTAAGAAAACCCCAAATGGGGCCATAGTCAGACATGACTGAAACTGTTAAACAATAAAAATCCCACATGTAGAAAATCAGTGTGCATTATGAAAAGATTTGTCTTACATAATTGCTTATCTCCATAATATTCCTTTTACTATCTGTCACAAAGTATGGGGCTTCCATTTGTTCCCACATTGTGAATCTTCTCTGCTGTGCTCCTACATTCCTTTTTATCCCACATCAGCCTGTTTTGTTTCTAAAAACCTGGGCTAAGAAACAGCATCTGAGAAAGCAAAGATCATGGACGTGGTCTCCTGCTGTGGAGCAGGGCCGACAGAAGAGGAACATCTTTAGTCCAGCAAGTTATGTTCACTTAAAGTGGTTGTCACTTTAAACTGTTGTCACGCCAAATGTCAAAATTACATTTTCTACTCTATTTTTATATTTTGTGGCTTATTTTCAGTTTTTTTAATCAGAAAAACATTGTTGTTCTAAATTATATTTTTAGCCTTATCTGTAAATTTCAATGTGATCTTATTACATCTTAGGGTCATTTACCCTCCAAATACACTTAACTTCCTAATAAAGATGACTGAGAAAAATATTCAGAAACTTAGAAAATAGACAGATTTGCCTCAATTGTATGACACATAAAAAGAACACTGGGCTTGATGACAGATTTGGGTGTGAATCCTGGAAAAGCCCCATATCACCCTGAGACCTAACATAAGTCACTCTTCATCTTTCTTGGCCTTAGTAAATGAGGAGAATAATATGTGCACTATCTATCTCCCACCCCGCCCCCCTCCTGCTCAGGGTTGTGAGGAGAAACAAATTATATAATGCTTCTGATCCGCTCATCTTCAACCTTATTTAGACTCCAGCAGTGTATTTCTCTGCTCCTGCTCCTAAATTCCCGGGAGAAAAATCTTTAAATCAATATGATTTCACTCACTACCAGTTTATGACATAATGACAATGGGACCCTTACTCCACAATCTGAATACATGACTAACTCCTCATCTCATTCCCCATAGCAATTATTCCACACGTTTTCCACCTTTGTCTCTTCCCAAACCCCTAGTCAAATAATCAGTCAACAACTTTACACCCACCTATTTTTATGGTGGAAAACTTAGCTGTCTGGTTCACTGATGATGGAGGCCTCTAGGCTCATTCAGCTCTCACCATTCCTCACTCAAAGCTCTTTCACTCCCTGGTCTTGTTCTCTAAACTCACCCCAGCTTCCCAACTGCTCTCATTTCTATCCTGGGCACCATAATCCTGCTAGTCATGCAGGTTTGTCATCTTGTCTGCTCACTCTCCTTCATGCCATATGACTAATCGATTGCTGTCTTGTTCGTTCTGCCTCCCTCACTCTGCCATCTTGTCCCCTCCCACGAAGCCTCTACCCTAGTTCAAACCTAATCATGTCTCACCTACATTTGTTGTAATAGCCTCCCATTTGGTTTCCCTGCATCAGGTTTCATCCCCACTGCCAAAGTGATGTTACTAAAGCATTAGTCTGAGCAAGGCACTCTACCAGCAGCATTCTATCATCCTTAGGCTCAAATTCAAAATTCCTCTTCTTGGTATTTAAAGCCTTTCAGGATCTGTCTTTCCAGACTTATTATACATAGCCCTCCATCATGCACTCTATGGTCCAGTCAAATTGCATTATTATCTCCAGCACCCGGCACAATGTCTGGCACATTTTTTGCTGGTTCAGTCAATCAGTCATGCCTGTTTCTTTGTGACCCTATGGACTTGTCCCTGGAGTTTTCTTGGCAAAAATACTGGAATAGTTGCCATTTCCTTCTCCAATGTGGTCCCATTTTGCAGATGATGAACTGAGGCAAATAGGGGTTAAGTGACTTGCCCAGGGTCACCCAGCTAGTGTCTGCAGCTGGATTTGAACTCAGATCCTGCCAACTGTAGGCTCAGTTCTCTCCCCACTGCACCACCTAGTTAACTCAACAATAAGCTACTTGGCACATAGTAAACACTTAATAAATGACATTCTATCTTCTGTATCTGTGCACCATACATGGAATATAATCCCTTCTTACCTTCCCCTCTTAAAATCCCTATTCCCTTCCAAAGTCAGTTCAAATAGCATCTTCTACATGGTATTGCTAGTGGGTCAGTAACAAAAATTACCTTGTGTTGATTTTGTGTACATGTATGTGTGTATCTGCTGTCTGCTTGATAGCAAAAACTTTCACTTTTATCTTTGAACCTCCAGCACGTAGCACACAGTAGGCACTTAATAAATGCTTTTTGATTGATCACAGAAGAGTGTCCTAGTCTTCTTGAACGTTTATCTTTCTCTTTGCCTTTGATACCACTCTTTCATGCCCCTTGTTCCAGCAGTCATCTTTTTGTTTTTGGAGACAATTGAGGTTAAGTGACTTGCCCAGGGTCACACAGCTGGTAGGTGTCTGAGGCTGAATTTGAACTCAGGTCCTCCTGACTCCATGGCCAGTGTGTCACCTAGTTCACCTAGCTGCCCCGGTCATTTTCTATCATGATGCATCTTCAATCTCCATTTGTTATTTCACATCCTTCTACAAACATGTTTGGGTCTCCAACTCTCCCTTTCTCCCCACCCCCCACCAATGCCTTCCCTTGACCCTTCTACTCCACATCTTCTTTCAGCTTTTAACTGCTATGCTTTTGGGAAAAAACTGTCTATCCTCTTTTTCACCATACATTGTCTCTTCCACACCTTGTAATCTATCTATGACTTTCCAAGATATCACCCTGTAATGTCAGCAGTCCTCTTCAAAAACAAAGGACAAACATCACACACTAAAATTGTTCTCTTACTGATAGTGTGCTCTGCCCCAGAGGCCCCTTCCTCTGAATGTCTGATTCCTCCCAGAACATAGATTTTTAAGGAAAGCACTAAGGCCTGCCATGTCTTCATTCCTACTCTCCAGACTTTATCATGGCCCCGATCAATACCTTCTCTCCTCACACCCACCCCACACACACTTTGCAACATTCTTTTGAGTACTGTTTTAATGCACTGGCATGTAAGCTCCCTGAGGGCAAAGACTGTCTTTCTACTTGTACCTGTATTCCTAAAACTTAGCACAAGTGCCTAGCACACAGTTAGAGCTTAATAAATGCTTACTGACTTGATTTGGTCGGCAAAAATCTCACCACTAAATCCAAAGGTCTTTTTTCATCTTTATCCTTGACTTTTCAGTAGCATTTGACAGTTGGACCAATCCCTCCCGCTGGATGCTGTCATATTCCTAAGCTTCAGAAACATCACACTCTTCTGGTTATCCTACCTCTCTGATCACCTCCCTGCCTCCCTGTTCATCTATTAAGCTCTGGAAAATGGATGTTTTCCAAGGTTTTGTTCTACATTCATCCCCTTGGCAATCTCACTCACTCTTAGAGCTTCAAATACGATCTCCATGGGGCTGACTTCCAAATCCTCATCCTCATCCCTGACTTCTTCTGAGCTCTACACCCCATCTCCAGGGGCCTAAAGAACAATCCCACTGCTATCTCAAACCTACCTGGTCTAAAACAGTGTAGTAGCTTTTTTCCTCTTCTCCTATCTTGATTCTTTCTGTAAGTGGCTCCCTGAACCCCATGTTTGAAACGTTGGAGTCACTTTTTCTTCAAAACTTTCATTTTATGTCCAATGACCATGCACCCCATGGCAGTGGAGCTAATAAATATGCCAACACATAACACCCCATTTTGCCCATTAGCTTGCCACTCTACTGCTACCAGCACCCAAGGTCTAAAAGAATAGCGATTTCTCCCACAGGGCTGAGTCCCCATGACTCATTTCTTTTTGGAGTTATCTTTGAATTCTTCCCTCACTATCAATAATAAATTATCTCATTGTCTCAGGAATCTTCATAGTAGCCCCTAAGTGAGAAGGGTACATAGATGAATGTCCCCTTATTTGCTTCTATGTTTACAGTTGTTAAACCTGTATATTCATATGAGTACGTTCCATAGTCTGATGTTTATTCCATACTATACTCCCATGGCCTCCAACAAAGTTAAAAGGCTTTCATTACTACCTGCCTATTACCACCAGGCTAGTGCAGCAGCAGGCCAACCAATCTTCCTGCCAGACCTTTCCTCATGCAATTCATCCTGCACAACACTGCTAGATTCATCTCCCTTACATACAGATCTGTCATCTTATTTCTCTGCTCAAAAAGCTTTATCATGCCTCCCTTCTGACCTCAAACTTTTAATTTTTTTTCTGACAGTAAGTAGTATGTCTTACTGACTAAAGGACAAGCCTTGAAATAAGAGAGTATGAGTCACATTCCACCTCTGATGAATACCAGTTATGTGAATAAAGGCAACTTGTATAACTTCTGACTACTGAAGGTAACCCTCTAAGTCAGTGGTTCTCAATCTTCCTAATGCTGTGACCCTTTAATAAGTTCCTCATGTTGTGGTGACCCCCAACCATAAAATTATTTTCGTTGCTACTTCATAACTGTAATTTTGCTACTGTTATGAATCGTAATGTAAATATCTGATATGCAGGATATATTTTCATTGTTAAAAACTGAACATAACCCACAAGTTGAGAACCGCCACTCTAAGTGTATAAGTTACAGGTGCCAGATGTCAAACTGCACAGTTGAACAGCTTCCACACTGGGAACCCCATGAAAGCAGAGAGTCATATCAAATACACATACACATATGTACATATATGCATGTATACATATATATGCATATGTGTATATGCATACATATATTTAAATCAAACCTCTCTATAGTCTGGTGTAGTCCTTCCTTTGCCAGATTTATTTCATTTTATTCTTCTCCCCATACTCTATACATTAGTGAGACTAGACTAGTTGTTCCAAATATGGCATCCATTTTCCCAACTTCATGTCTTTGCTCACACCTTATGCCTAGAACATCTTCTCTTTCTAACATTTTCCTCTAAAGCTCAACACTGACACCCCTCCTTACCTGAAGTCCTCTCTGATCTCCATTGTCAAGAATAATAACAATCTACTTTGTCAGACTTCACAAAGTATTTTGTTCTATATTTCTGTACTATTATATATATATATATATATATATATATATACTAGACTGAATTGCTTGACTTCTCAATGAGGAAGAGGGGGTTGGGAGGGAAGAAGAGAGAGAATTTGGAACTCAAAGCTTTAAAAACGAATGTTAAAAAAATTTTGTAACTGGGGAAAAATAAAATGTTAAATAAAAAAAGAAAGCTGGCAGTTGGAATGAGCAGTCAATTGTGTTTTAACTCGGGTCAAACAGAATTGGTTGAAATGGCTAAAAGAGCATTTGTAGTGCAGTAAAATTGTCTGGAGTTCTCCCATACTCAAAGTCAAACCTTTTTCTCACTTCCATCTATGTCTTTCTAGCACTTATGCCAGCTCCAGATGGGTTCCCCAAGCACGCTACCTGCACATATCTCCTTGAATGGACGGTGTTAGTGACCAACAGGTAGAGAAGTCGAGTTAATGGTTTTGGCTACAAATGGAGCAAGAAACCTTGAAATCATCTATCTCTTTTCTATAGAAGTCCAAGCAACTTGGGAGGGAGCCTGACATTCAAGACATTCACAGTCTGATCCTGGGTTACTTTTCTGGCCTCATCTTCTGGCCTCATCTTCTCATCAGCCCTCTCAGAAGCTTTCCACTTCAGCCCAACTGTTATTTTTTAGAATACATTTATGAGCCACGGCCTCTTGTCCTCATTGTCTAGTATTTTTTCCCCATGATATAGCTCTCAACATGCTGTCTCAGTCTTCATAACAGCCCCAAGGTGAGAAAGCATAAACTAGCATCTTCCCACTGCAGCATTTACATTGTTAAATCTGTGTATGTACATGTGCACACTCTCCATTGAGGTGGATGCAACAGCAGTGTCTCCAAATGTAAAACCAGTAATTTTTCAAAGTGTCAGCAAATCTTTCAATAAGCTTCTAAAAACCAGTTTTATTTGAGTACTTAACAATTATGAACCTTTTGGGAGAAGGGAAGAAGAAAAAGACATGGAAATTTCTAAGTATATATCTGCCCAAACCCATTCTTGTTGTTTCCAAGTTCCCATGAGCACCACTCTGGTTCGGTAGGATTCCACAAGTTTTTGTTTAGAACTCCTACAGGGCCTTCTTAACCTATGAACAGCCTCACCCGCCACTGAACTATGATCACTCCTGGAATGAGAGAGAGAAAGGTATCAGTAAGAATTCTACCCTACATTCTATAACGAGAAGATGGAACACAGGGAAATAGGTTTATATAAATACCACAGCAGTGGCTAATACCTGATACTGAAAAAAGACCCTCCTAGGGGAAAGGGAGGTAAATAAGCATTTGCATAGCACCTATAACACACCAGGCATTTTATAAGAATTATCTCATTTGATCTTCACAACACCCCTGTGAGGTAGGTACTATTATTTTCCTCATTTTGTAGTTGAGGAAACTGAGGCAAACAGACATTAAGTGATTTGTCTAGGGCCACATAGCTACTTAGTGTCTGGGGCTGAATCTGAACTCCAGCCTTCCTGACTCCAGGCTCAGCACTCTAAAAGTGCTGTACAACCTAGATATTTCAGACTTATTAGGTTGTCCAGTCTGGTTATGGTCAGCAATCTTACAACATCGGAAGCTGAATTTTAGCTAAAATGGGAAAAAGAAAAAAAGGTTAGCTAGAAGAGACAAAGAGATAATCTAGTTCACTAACTTTATCTTTCATTTTATATATGATGGCTACTTCCAATGTGACTAAAAATGGACTTTGAATTCTTAATTTTCCCTGCCTTCAATAGCTTCAGGCTCACTCCACTAGCTATCATCTCAACTTTCATATATACATAGGTGACCTCCATCCCCCTGCATCTGAGCCCCTAGTATTCTGACCTATCAATATGACCAAACTCATGGAAGCAAAAGCCTCCACTTCCACATCACCTATTTTCCCCATTATGTCCTGAAATCTGGATTCTACCACTGGAAATCAAAACTGTCATCAAATTGAGTTTCCTAAAGTACAAGTCTGACCATGTCACTACACCCCACTTCCATTCAATAAACTCCAATGGCTCCCTACTGCCTCCAAGATCAAATAGAAAATATTCTGCTTAGCATTCAAAACTATCCAAAGCTTCATAACTTGGCCCCCTCATGCTTTTCCAGGCTTCTTATACCTCCTCTCCCTCTCTCCCAACCATATACTCTGAGATCCAGTGACACTGGCTTCCTTGCCATTCCTTTACCCATACAACTTGTCTCCAGACTCCAAGCATTTTCACTGGCTATCCTCCATGGCTGAAATGTTTTTCCTCTTCATTTCCATCTTCTGATTTCCCTTTATTCCTTCAATTCCCACCTAAAATCCTACCTTCTATAAAAGTGTTTTTCAATCCCCCTTCAGGCTGATGCCTTCCCTCTGCTGATCATTTCTAAATTATCCAGTATGTATCTTGTTCATACGTAGCTGTTCGCATGCTGTGTCCCTCTCAGAAGTTCCCAAAGTGGGTGATACCATGCCTTGGGGGACACTGAAATGATCAGGGCAGGAGTGGTAGTAGCCTTGGGTACAACTGGGAGGCACTGAATAAAAATAAGGGGACTGTAAAAGCATAAGGAAAGAAGAGAAGAAAACTTTGAAAAACCATTCATACATGTTTTATCTGTTGTGTTAACACAGTTAAAGTCATAATGATTACAATATTTTCCAAATATGCCCACAAAATGCAAGTTATAACTGATCAGTGGTCAAGGTGGCCAATAGGTCTTAACAAGCAAGTATTAGCAGGCAAGCATGTCGCACATTCTTGGAAAGTCCAGCATGCATCAACAGGATTATGTGCATGTAATGACTTGCTTATAATATGATACTATACAGTTACATGCCACAATATTGTTTCATTAAAATGTCAAGGCAGAAAAAAAAATCCACAAATTTACAGTAAATTACTACATTTAAGAAGAGGGTTTTTTTAAATATTTTGTATTTTTTGGAATAATGAGAATTTCAAAAACAAACACCTGTTAAAGATAGTAGATTTCCAGGGTGAGGTGCTAAGTAATGCTTTTTAAAGGGATGATAGGCCAAAAAAAAATTTTGGAACCTCTGTTCCAGATTATGTGCTCCTTGGAAGCAAGAACTACTTTTTGCCTTTGTGCCTTTGTGCTTAGCATTGTAATGCCATGCACAAGAAGCTTCCCAAAAGAATCCTACTGTGAACAGCTTTTAAGGTTCTGATTATACAGTATAGTGAACACTCCATTTATTTCATTACAAATCAAGGCAAACATTCACAACAAATCACAATATAATATTCACAACACTACATCTTATCACAGAAAATCACAATATAGTGTTCACAACAGCTTAACATTAGAATAGCCACATAGTTTTCACCAAAGTGGTCACAGTATTTAGAACAAAGAACAAAAGAATAATCATCTGATATCTCTAAGGAGGTTTGCCTCCTCAGTCATTCAGTCATTTCACAATAGAATAATCAATCTTCCACTCATGGGGCAATTACAGATTAACTTAATCAGTCACTTATCTAGCAATCAGTCACTAAGAATCATTAATCACTAAATACAATCTTAGAAAATTACACAAACCCTCCACCCCTCAGAATCTAGTAAACTTCAATTTTATCATGCATTCAATAGCTAAGGAGAGGCTTTTTCTTCATCTTGACTTGGGGTGGTCTCGCAGATTCCCTGGATCCCCTTCCATGGTCCCAGCTCCTACCTGAATCCACCAGTCACCTGGATTCAGAGGCAGACAGCTCCTAGGTTCTCGTCCAGTCCTCCAGGCCATTCTTGCAGCACACTGAAGTTCACAAGGTCTAGCACATCTCAAAACCTTTACAACTTCTGTTGTCAGGAACTCAAAGATCAACCAAGCCACAAATAAATGAAGTCTTATCCCAGTAACGCTTCTTCAGTCCTCCAGCAGTTCAGCTGGCCCTAGGACCCAAAAGAAATCTCAGCCTTCAAGGCAGCAACTTCAGCACTCACCAGATTCTGGTCTCATAGAAAACTCCATCTCAGTTCTCAGTCCAACAGCAGCCCAGCTCCCAGATGCTGGGACAATTCTGCTTCCTCCACCAGGGGTAAAAATTCTTGATTCTGACTGCCTCTATCTAGATTCTTCTTACACACACACACACACACACACACACACACACACACTTAAGTTAGTAACTAAGTTACTTACTTAGTTACTACTTAGTTACTAAGGGCTAATTACCTGCTTACTTGACATAACTTTAAAAAAAAAGGTCTTCAAATTTAAATTGATTACCACTACGAGCATGATGCTTGGCATATAGCAGGTGCTTAATAAATGCTTGTAGACTTGATCTGGCTTTTAAAAGAGAATCATTTCCACTTCTTTTCTGAGTCATAAATGTCTTTAATGACTTTTATGCCACTTCCAACATGCAACTCCTTATTGTTGGTATTCTACAGTCTCCCTAATGCCTCTATGCATTTTTCCATCGAACTTTTTTTATTCTACCTGCTATTTTGATTCTTTTAAATTATGGTATTCCATAATGAAACAATATAGCATCAGTAAGAGAACTGGATTTTCTAAAACTTGGATCCTGTGACAGGAAGAACTAATCCAACTGCCCAAATGTAATCTCCATTTATGCATTTATCATTCACTTGTTTTTTTCCGATGCAGATTGCTAAGCCTACTTCTCTTTCCAGTGTGGACCAAATTAAGAAGCCCCAAAGTGCTCTAGGGGTTAACAAAGCACAATATTCTCAACATACAAAAACATTGCATAGCTTATAAGTAAGTTGTGGGTTTTTTTTTTCAATTTCAACTTTACACAGGACATCCTTCATAATATTGGAGAACACTTTCATTTCATCAGATCAATCTTCTAAAAATACCATTTCAGCTATATAAATCCCCCACTCAACTATATAAATCTCCACTGCATCTGTATTTTCTTTTTTTTTTTTTTTTAGAAGGAGAGAGAACCAACTCCGGGTCCCCAGGAAAAAGCCACATTAATCACATACACACACACACACACACACACACACACACACACAGAGGATTCCTGAGTTTATTTTTTTTAATTTTATTTTAGTTTGCATCATTCATTTCCACAAGATTTTGAGT
>CM053585.1:116982899-117006871 GCA_028646515.1 Pseudochirops corinnae | reverse complement strand
ATATTTACCTGGAGAGACTTATACAAACTGATGCTAAGTGAGAAGAGCAGAACCAAGAGAAATTTGTACACAATTACAGACACAACATATGTGTGACAATCAACTTTGATAGACACAACTCTTCTCAGCAATGCAAGGTTATAAGACAACTCCAAAAGACTCATGATGGAAGGAGATGTCTACATTCAGAGAAAGATCTAGAAAGAATAGAGTTTAAATGCAGACTGAAGCAAACTACTTGCTCTTTTTCTTGTTTGGTTTTGTTTCCTCTTTCCCATTGTTCATTCCATTGGTTACAATCCTTCTTTACAACCTGACTAATGTCTAATGTGAAAGTAACCTTCAGCAGAATGTAAGCTCCTTGAGGGTAGATAGTATTTTATTTTTGTCTTTGTGTCCCCAGAAACTGCCACAGTATCTTATGTATAACATGCAATTTATATATTTATTGAATTAAATTCAGATAGTATATTCTACTGGGAAATATAATACATACATAGATAAGTAAAGACAAGATCATTTAAGGTGGGAAAGAGCTCTGATAACTAAAGGGATGAAGAAAAACTTCCCATGGGAAAAGGTACCATAAAGGAAGATTAAGTTTTTAAAGAGGCAATTGGGAAGGGAATGTATTAGAGGTATGTGGTCCAACGTGGACAAAGGCTTATCCCTTTGAAGGAGAGCAAGAAAAGAAACACCAGGTTTGGAGAGTAGTAAACAGGGGATTTGACAGGAATGTAGAGTGCATGAAGGGAAATAATATAAAATAAGTCTAGAAACATGACTAGACTAGAAACAGATGATAAAGATCTTTAAATACAAAATAAGAATTTGTATTTTATACTAAAAGTAACAGAGCATCACTGAAGCTTTCTGGGTAACAGTGAAACATGGTTAGACCTACACTTAAAAGAAAATTATTTGGTGTAGAGACTAAGAGGAGGAAGAGAGAAAGAATAGAGAACTCAATTAAGAGACTATTACAGGGGAGGTGAAAGTGATGTCCAAGAGAGAAGTGAAGGTCTTGACTAAAAGGGTGGCCATGTTTGTAGTAAGAAGAAGACAGATAGATGCAAGAGAAGTGGCAGTAAAATTTACAGGACTTAGAAGTGACTGAAGATGGTGAGCAAAGAGTCAAGAATGACTCCAAAGCTGCAAAGCTAAATAACAGACACAAGAAAGTTTGGAGAAATAGTAGGCTTCGGTATTTGGGAGTTTAAGGGAAAGGAATATAACATGAGTTCTATTTTTGAACATGTTGAGTTTGAGATACCCACAGGATAGTGAATTAGATACATCTAGCAGACAGTCAAATAATACTCAGATCTTCCAACAGAACCCGATCTTTTAATGAGAGAACCATAGCCCAGAAGCTGTAATCATTGAAATTAGAACTAGAAAGGACATTGGAAATCATGTAGTCCATCTCACTTGTGTTACAGATGAGGAAACTGGGGTCTACAGAGGTTAATTGATTTACCCAGGGTTGTATAGTACGTACCCAAGCCATGATTCAAACCTAGGTCCTTTACAAATCCAGTGTATTTTGTGCTAAACTTCCCTCACCCTCTTCCTCTAATAACCAAATACTTGTAAAGACTTAAAATATACCAACCTGAATATATTTTACTTTGAAGAGCTGGAACATTGGGTCTTTTCCCCATAGGAAGTCTGCTTAATACGACTTTCAAGCTGAAAGGCATCTAGTCGTTCCTTGGGGTTAAAAGCCAACATGTCATGGAGAAGTCTACAGAGATCATTTGGGATGGACCTCTTTTTTTTCAAGGGAATATGCAGCTCCATGCTTGGGTTTTCTAGCATTGCCTCTCCAATTGGGATTATGTCCTTCCCTTGGCATATGTAAGTTCCTGAGAACAAGGTGAGGGGCAAGAAAGAAAAAAAAGTGATCTGTTTCTAAGTAACTTAAAGATCCTACATGCAACAGAAAAATATAAATGGCAATACATAAAACTCAGCCTCAAAGATTACAATAGCCTCTAAGACCAGATGATAAAGAATGAATTGCAAAAGAGATTAAAAGAAAACCAAATAAAGACAACAGGATTTAAGCAGTGCATCTTTCTAATCTGACCAAATGGCCAAAGTCAGTCAAGAGTACACCAAAAACAGATTTCCAAGAGTATATTATGGATTGTTAGATTCTTGAGATAAAATGCCTTTAATATACCACTAAAATACAAGTTAGTAGATAATTTAACTAAGATGCAGGATAAAGACTCAAAATCCAGATTAGGACATTGAGGACAAGTTTCTCTCACTATATCAAAAACCACAAAGATACATGAAAATAGAAATAACAGCTTAGAAAATGTTCCCCCAATACCAACAACACTAGGCAAGTCTCTCAAGAAGAATGCCTGATTTTTAACAGTTGCAAAATTGGTTAAGAATTAAATTTTATATCTACAAAATCATATTTGACCCAGGCAAACTGTATTTGTATAATGGAGCCAGTCACAACTCAGGAAGTGTCAGACACTTTTTTAATAAAATAAAAATAAAAACAATATATTCTTCAATTCACCAAGCAACTTTTCTTCAGAAAAACATGAAAGATCTAAAGATATCTTTGTTCCCATAATGTTTTAATGTATTCACTAGTAGGACATGGGGGTGAGAGGTAAGTAAGTGAATAAAGAGTAAGAGTCAGGATGAGCCAGGTTCAAGTCCTACTTTTCAAACACCCTAGCTGTGTGAGCTAAGGCAAGTCAAACTCCCAGCAACTTGGGCAATTTTTTAAGATTAGGAAATGCATAGCGGTTACCAGTCTGAATTGGTAAAGGGAGTTTGTTCAAAGAGGAGTTCCCTACAGTGATTAAATCATAGGCCCAGATCAAAATTCACCAGCTTGCGGAAACAACTATAATACCTACCTCCATTTCAGAGATAAGACAATAATAGACTGTTCAGCCAAACTGCTTTAAAGCTAGACTGTAAACTCAATGAAGGCAGGGATTGTGTTTCTTCTTCACAGCTCCCCCAGCACATGCTGGGTATACAATAGTTACTTAATTAACATATTTAAATCATATGCTTCTTAAAACTAGGCAAAATGCACAAGTGCTACTTATAACACAAGCTTCTTTGTTAAGACTGATCTGGACCTCCTTTTGAGGCCAAAACTGAGTTAAATGCTCCCATCTTCTCAAATTTAGTGATTTCAAAGGCAAAGTTAATAGCTCTGACGAACCTGGAAGGGGGCACAGAACAAAAGTATTTATTTGCCCTTTCATCATTTGTTATTAATTTGGTTCTACTCTGTTAACTGCTAATGGATTTATGTAGAATTTTATATGTTTATTTGATTGTTTTTGTTGAATGTTATTAAGTTTATAATACTTTTTAAAGTAAACAGTTCAAATTCCATTACTCTGATTCTTGAACCAAAGATAAATTTAAATTAAAACACTTAGATTTTCTCTTCAGCACCTTCCTCTTGGGTTTTTTCCCTGAGATGTTCTCATTTTCTCCTTTAAAAATGTAATTAGTGAACATTTTTAAAGTAGTGTTAAGTTCAACAGTCTTTTTTTATTTGGCTGATTATAAGTATCAGCTATTATCGCCCATTAAAATCTTACTTTGCTAGCTCATCAAGGCATGGAGGTGACCATACATTCTCCATTGTATTCCTCAAATAGTATCTCTTTGAAAAGAAAAATAAAAGATAGTCAGAAAAATTATACAAATAGAAAACTACTCTTGGGTTTTATACGACTGAGTGAAGATAGTTATTAAATTCGGACTAGTACAACACAGGACAGGACAATCCCTACACTCATTGACTTTACGATCTACTTGCTGAGATAAAAAAATATATATATAAATATATATGTTGTTGTTCAATCATGTCCTACTCTTCATGACCCCATTTGGGGTTTTCTTGGCAAAGATACTGGAATGGTTTGCCATTTCCTTCTCCAGCTCATTTTCCAGATGAAGAACCGAGGTAAACAGGGTTAAGTGACTTGCCCAGAGTCACACTGCTAGTAAGTGTTTGAGGTCACATTTGAACTCAGGAAGATGAATCTTACTGACTTCAGGCCTGCAGATCTATCTACTGTACCACCTAACTGCCCCATAAAAAGAGAAAGTGCCTAAAATTGTCCATTTTGAGTGTCGAGTGAATGGCAAAGACAGTGATAAGTACTGTGTATTTCAAAGAGAAAGCCATCACCATAGACTGAAGCTCTCAGGAGAGGCTTCTTCAGGAAGGATTTTAGTGGACTGCAAGATCAATAGGAGTCAGCAATGACATATGGCAGTCTAAAAAAGCTAATGCAATTTTAAGCTATGTTAAGAGAGCAGTATCAGAGGCTCGTCTGAAAGGCAACTCACCAAGCAACTCCTTCTCAGAATCTGCCTCCCTAAAAGTAATCCTCTCAATCATGGCCCAGAAAATTATCCCAAGGGCAAATATGTCTGCTTTGGCTGTGTAGCTACCTTCCCACACTTCAGGAGCCATATAGAAATCCGAACCACAGGCAGAAGAAAACCGGTGCTGACTGATATCCACTCTCCCTTGGCATACTTTACTCAGGCCAAAATCTGTTACCTAAAAAAACAAAGGGTGAGGGTAGCTAATTGGATCAAGGATCAAAATGTCCAGTTCCACTGAGACAAACCCTCTTGGGGTGAATAATGAAGACTTTATGACTTGGACCTGGATTTCCAGCAAATTAACTGGGAATTATGTAACTGACCATGATATTTTACCAGACAGATCTTCAAGAAGGATGCTCCTCTCTCCATTATGCCCCCTTTTTCATAATTGGCCTAGATTCTTAAGGAAAGGGCGAATGTGAGCAAAGTGGAAGCTTCTTCTATGATCTACTTGGGAATTCTGCAGTCTCAATACCCCCACCCATCTTCTCCCTTTGATTAAAATTGTACCCTTGATTAAAACTGCCTTCTCCTTTCATTATGTAGCCCTAGGACAAAGTGGATGCTGTAATTCATAGTTAAATGTAAAAATGTTTCCAACGTAAAAATTTGTTCTTAGTCTTTTTTTTTCTGATCACATCCAACTCTGTGACCTCAAAGGGAGTTTTTTTGACAAAGATACTGGAGTGGTTTGCCACTCCCTTCTCTAGTCCATTTTACAGATAAGGAAACTGAGGCAAGCATGGTTAATTGACTTGTCCAGGCTCATACACCTCGTAAGTATCTGAGGCTACAACTGAACTCGGGCAGTATCATTTTCCTGATTTAGGGCCTGGCACTCCATCCACTGCACCACCTATCTGCCAACAGCTAGAAATTTATCAACAGCATAAATTTATCACCTATTTCTTGAAGTTATGGGAACAATGTTTCTGTTCCTAAGAACATCTTTTAAACTTGCTTTTGAACAGCAAAAGTACTATAGACTGGTCAGTGCTAATGAGGAGCAGGTTAGAAAGGGGCCTTAAGTCTCATCAATCTCAGTCAAACCACCATAATATCCCATTTGATTGATGTGGTGCTAAAACCCCAAAGTTCCCTCGAGAACACAACCAATAAAAGAACTTTTTTTTCCTATCAAGAATAGACTTATAAATGCAAAGAACAGTTTAAAAGGTCAAGTGTCACTAGAATGTAAAGAATCTGGAAAAGAGTAAAGTGTCCTGAGACTGGAAAGGTATGAAGGGTTTTAAAAGCCAAAGAGTATTTGATCCTGAAGGTAACAGAAAACCACTAGAGCTTATTAAGTAGGAGGATGATATGGTCAGACCTGTGTTTTAGGAAGATCATTTTGGTTGCTGAGTGGAGGATGAAATGCAATGGGGAAAGACAGCATAGGGAGATGAATTAAGAGGGTACCGTAATAGATGAGGCCCTGAATAAGCGCAGTGGCTATGTGAGAGACAAGAGAATGTGTAGGAAAGATGGGGGAAATGACAAGTCTTAGCAACAGATTGGATAGTGAAGTGAGGACATAAAGTGAGTGTGAAAGAAATGGCAAAGATGATACCCAGGTTGAAAGTCTGGGTGACTAGGAGGATAGTGATGTCCTTCATAGTAATAGGGCAATTGGTGGAAGAGAGGGTAGAGAGCGAAATAAGTTTTGTTTTGAAGATGTCTGTCTAATTCTAGATGCCCAAAAAGTAATTGGTGATACAAAACTGGAGGTCAGGAAAAAGGCTGGGGATGGATAAACAGATCCAAGGAGATTCTAATTCAAGGGTGAAGAATCTGCAGCCTCCCACATGTGGCCTTCTAGGTTTTGGGGTGTGGCCTTTTGATGAAGTCCAAGTTTTACAGAACAAATCTTTTTATTAAGGGATTTTATTTCAATCCAATTAAATCAAATATATGGGAACTGATGAGAGCACCAAGTTAGTGTATAGCAGAGGTTCTTAAAATGTGATCCAGGAACTCTTGTGGATCCATGGGATTAAAATTATTTTCATAATAACACTAAGACATTTTAATTTATAACACAGTAAATATCAATTGATATAACCCACGTGAACAAAATCTCTTGAGGGGGAGGTGTCTTCAATAATTTTTAAGAATATAAAAAGGTGCTGAGACCAAAGAGTTTGAGAACCACTGACATTAAAGCAAAAGGTGAGAAGGCCAAGGACAGCCTATGGGAGACCAACCATTCACAGTTAGTGGGCATGACTTGGATGAAGATTCAACAAAAAAGAAAGAGAAAGAATCATCAATGTAGGAGAAAAACCAGGAGAGAGTGATATCACAAAAAAACAAGAAAATATCCAGAACAGAATAATCTAGAATCAAAGGTTTTGAAGAAGTCAAGAATGATGAGGATAGAGATAAAATCATTACATTTGACAATTAAGAAATCATTAGTAACTTTGGAAACAGTAGTTTCAATTGAATGATGAGGTCAAAAGTCAGACTACAGAAGCTTAGAAGAGCGTGAATGGAAAAGAAGCAGAGACACAAATTGTAGATGGCTTTCTCAAGGAGTTTAACCACAGAAAGGGTAGATATAGGATGATAGCTAGTAGGAGTGGTCAGATCAAAAGAGGGTTTTTTAAGGATGAGGGAGACATAGGCATGTATGTAGGTCATAGGGAGGCAGCCAGGAAATAGAAAGACTGAATATCAGTAAAAAAGTAGGGATAATAAAGTGGGTAATCTACTTGGAGAAGACAGAAAGGAACCAGATCATGACACAGTATAAAGGGGTTTGCCATGGCAAAGAAAGACCACCTCTTTATGTGAAACAGGGGCAAAGGCAAACATAATGTGCAAAGAGACCTGAAAGATATAAGGAGGAAGAAGGAAAGGGGAGCTCTCAGTGAACGGCCTCAAAATACATTCAAATTAAATACAAAATATACTATGTCAATACAAAACATATTCAAAGTCAATGCAAAATTAAGAGCTAAGGAAATTGTGGCCTGATTTAGGAGATGGTTTGAACTGAACTTGGAATGAAATTAAGGATTCTCTAGGAGGCAGAGGGAACATGAGAGACTATGGTGAGGGGAGGGAGGGAGTGGTAAGGGGGCGGTCTGCGCAAATGCACAAAGACAGGAGACAGAAGATTGTGTATAAGGAATGACAAATTCAATTTGCTGAATTGTAGAAGGCTTGAAGGAGAATAGGGTCATTTCCTTAGCTCCTAATTTTGCATTTGCTTTGTGTGTGTTTTGTATTTACTTACTTCTGGGTTAATCAATTCCCCCGAGAGAATGTTAGCTCCCTGAGGGCAAGGTCTATTTCCTTTTTGTCCCTGTAATCACAGCATCAGGAACAGTGCATGGCACAAAAACTGAGTAATAAGCTTGAAAAGATAGGGTAGCTAGAGCCTATATTAGCTGAGAAAGACCTAAGGTAGGGCATCAATTTAAAGGCTGTCACAAAACTTTGGAAAAACATAGTGGCCATGTGAGCAGAGCAAAGAGAACAGATGCAAGAAATGTGGTAACAGAATCAACAAGTCTTGGCATCTGATAGACAATGAGGGATTTGAAACAGCAAAGAGTTAAGGATTATGTCTCTGGGTTAACTGAAAGAAGGGTGGCGCCCTCAATCTTTGTTTTACAAATGAGGAAACACACTTGAGATTCCCTCCTTTTGAACTGGACTAGACTGCAGCTGGCAGGATAGGTGAGTAGCTCACTACTCAAGAAGAAGAGAGTAGGGAGAAATCAAGATCCAGGATATAGTGGGGCAGGGAAAGGAAATAGTCCTCCCTCTTTTTGTCCCCAAGGAAGATCAATGAAAATCAAATACAAGATCTACCACAAAAACAGGAATATCACTGGGTCACTGATGGAGAGTTACAAGAGAGTTCAGAGGCCATTTCTGGTCCTAACCCCCTCATTTCACAAATGAGGAAAGTGAAACCCAGAGAAGTTTTAGTGAGTTGCCCAATGTTATACAGGAAACAAGTGGAAAAGTTTAGGATTTGAAATCCAGTCCTCTTTGGCAGATATAAAATTTATCTGACCTAAATTTATATTTAGACTTTTTTTTTTAACTCATGTAAACCTATCTATAAGTTCCTGTACACTGAGGAGAAACAAAATGAACTCTGGCTCCAGAAGAAACTAATACTACTTGGAAAAAGCACTTTGCAATACATTTCTCTTTCTCCCATGAAAATTTTAGTGTCCCTGAAACAGAAGGGCCTACCCAGTAAACTTGGCATCAATTGCTTTCACCCCTAGAAGCCTTTTGCTTTCACTTCTAGAAGCCTCAGAGGTGAGCCTTTAGACTGTAGGTCTAAAGTTACCCATTCAGAAAAGCATTATTCTTTCTGACCTGGAACTGTTTCAGGTAAGCATAATTATGTTGACTGATCTCCCAATCTTAAAAAACACAGAAAAAGCTGTATTATGCACTTCACCAATAGGAACTGAGTGGGCATGTCTGAGAATGTCCTCATATGAATGTTCAGTCTAATGACTAGACAGATCTATCATCAACCACAAAGTCAATGCCAAATGTCTGTTGAGCCAATCATAGATTCTCAATCAGAAGGAAGGACTAGTCCAAGCTACACCCAAACAAGAATACCTTCCACAACTCCCATCCAGCCTTTGCTTGAAAATACCTCATGACACTTCTCAATGACTATAACTGACTTCTTAATGCAAAGAATGCATGAACAAACATGAATGAATAAATGAATAAGCAGGTAACAGGAAACCACTGTAGGATTAATATTTGAGGGCATTATGAAATTGATCTTTTAGGAAAACCAGTCTGAAGGATGGATTGAAAGCATATATGGAGAACTTTCCTTAGAACCAAGGCCCAATTATGCTCAAGAGCACTTTCAAACTTTCCCCTGATGTGATACCGCATTCCACTCCTCCGAAATAATTCTGAGTGCTTTTTACAATAGTAGGTACTCAAACAGTGTTTGCTGATTTGATTTAATTAGAATTTTAAATTAATTGACATTCCCTTCTACCCAACCCCCCTCACAACCCTAGTCCCAACCCAGGCTTCCCCAACTTGCCAAACAAAACTTCTACTATGTTACTGTTCACAGTGTCTGCAGCCTTGTCCTGGAGGAATTAGTCGGGCTCCATTTCCAATTTCTTGCTTCATGTGGCTCTCAAAAGCTTCATTTCTACAGCTCTATCCAGATTTCTTCCTCCTGAGAATGATCGTGACTATACCAACTTCCACTGAGAACTAATTACTAAGAAAGTTAACACAAGGACCACATGGGCACAATCTCATTAATCCAATCGCTTGAGATAAAAACCTGATGAGAATTAGTGAGGGTTACAACCTTGCAAGAGATAGACCCACAGGAAAAACAGTAGGTAAGTACAAATCCCTCTGTTCCCAAACTCTGAGACCTAACCAAAACTTGAGGGGTATTCTACTAATCTTTGTGGCTATTGAAAAGAATTACAGGATAAACTAAACCAGTCTTCTTATTGTTGTTCAGTCATTTCAGCTGTGCCCAACTCTTTGTGACCCCATTTGACGTTTTCTTGGCAAAAATACTGGAGTGGTTTGTCATTTCCTCCTCAGTTCATTTTACAGATGAAGAAACTGAGGCAAACATGGTTAAGTGAGTTGCCCAGTGTCACATAGTGTCTGAGGCTGGATTTCAACTCAGGAAGATGAGTCTTCTTAAGTCCAGGCCCAGCACTCTTACATATCTATATAGATAACACAAAATACGCATCAATAAATGTGTATGGCACACCATATGTGTTTGTGTGTGTATGTGAGTGAATGTGGACAAGACAGGGATAAAAAATGATCCCACTAGTACCAGGAAATAACATGGTGTAACAGAAAGTTAATTAGAACTGGAATCACAAAATCTTAGTTCAAGTCCAAATTCAACCACTTATTGGCCACTTAAATGGGAGCTAGGTGACTCAGTGAATAGAGTGCTGGGCCTGGAGTCACAAAGACTCATCGTCCTGAGTTCAAATGTGACCTCAGACATATACTAACTGTGTGACCCCAGGCAAGTTACTTAACTCTGCCTCAGTTTCTTCATTTGTAAAATGTAAACTGCATCAATTTACTTTATCTTTCTGAGCCTCTCTCCTCTTTTGTAAAATAAAGAAAATGCTTGTATTAGTTTTTGTGAGGAGTGAATGAGAGGTTTTCTATGTCCAGATGCTATATAGATATGCTTTGTAAATACAAAGCACTATACAAATGGGAATTATTACAGCCAAGAGTTTTCATCAACAATACAGAACTTAGCCACTATCACCAAATTCCATCAAGGCAGTAAATTGCCTAACAAATGATCAGTCAATTAACATCCATTAAATGTCTACCAAAAGCTCAAAAAGAAGAGGGCAACATGTTCTTTAGAGATCTGGCAAAGGATAGTCTCAAAATGAAGGTCTACAAAGCAATCCAACCTTAACTCTGGCATATAAAGAAATTCAACTGCAAAACTCATTACCAACACAGATGTCCCCTCCTGCTTCTGAAGCCAGTGTCACTGACAGCACAAATACCTACAATAAGATCAGAGAACAGAAACAGTCTGCCAACACTCAAGTGACACTCAAACACAACTCTTAGGAGCTAGACAGCCTCTCTGGGTCTCAGTTTCCTCATATTGGGCTGGGGGGGGGCGGGGTAACTGACTCTAGAAAAAGTTTCATTTCTTATGACCCATGTGACAAGAAATAAGCTACAATTCTAGAGGCTTTAATTTCCAATTAGTAAAAAGGATAAAAATACACTCTCACAAAGTTAACGTGAGGGAAATGCATTGTAAACTACAAAGCATATAACAGTAAACTGATATGGGCTAAAGAACTTTTAATAATGTTCAAAAGCTTCATTCATATAACAACTACCATCTCAGTCCCTAGGTAAAATGCCAACAACTTCTCGTTGTTGCTTCTAGAAAGCAGGGATTATTAGGTTGTTTTTTTTTTCCTCTGTATACCCAGGTCTAGAATAATGTCTTGCACATAGTAGTGACTTGATGTATACTGAACTGATTCATTGTACATATATTTAATGGAGTATCCAATAAGTCAAAGACATTGTTCTAGGCATTATATAGGATATAATTGTACAAGACATGGTCTATGAACCTAAGGAAGCTCATAATTTATTAGGAGGAATAAAACAAACTAGAAAGCCACCATTAAGAGCACAGGTATGAAAATTTATGAAGCAGAATTAAAAGAGTGACTGACTCCCTCTGCTACCCATCTTCATTTTTTACTGCATTCTGAAAAAGATCAAATGACTTCTTTGTTTATGGGAAGGGACCTCAGATCATCTAATCCAACTGTTTCATGTTCCTCCTTCTCTCAGAAAAATCTCTCTATCCCTTGATCCCAACTCTTCCTGATTCCTAGAAGAACTGATTGCCATGCTCATGCCCTCCCACTCAAGCATCTGCTTTCTTCTAGCCTACTGGGGTCCTTCCCCTCTGCCATTTAACACCCTCAAGCCTCACCTCTTATGAATGAAGAACCTTCCATGTGACCCTATAACTCCACCCATTACCACATTATTTCTCCAGTTCCTATATTTTGTTGTTCAGTTATGTCCAATTCTCCATGACCCCATGGACCACAGCATACCAATACTGTCTATGGAGGTTTCTTGGCAAAGATACTGGAGTGGTTTGCCATTTCCTGTATTACCACACTTCATAAAACAAATATTCTGTACTTGCTGCCTCTAGTTCTGCATTGCCCTTCTCCTTGAACCTTCTGAGATGTGGCTACTGTATCTACTGATAACTACTCTTTTCTTAGGATCATAGATATTGAACTGGAAAGATTCTCAGAGGTCACCTTGTCCAGTGGTATCAAACTCAAAGAGAAATGGAGACCACTAATCTATATATAAGGATCTCTGTGGGATGTATATTGACTTGATTTTAAAATCTGATATTATCTACGTTTTTATTGTATTTTTTTCTGTTAAATATTTCCCACTTATATTTTAAGCTGGTTTGAACAATTCTTTGCAGGGTTATGCGATACATGTGGCCCGTAGGCCATGTGTTTTGATACCTCTGAACTAATTCAATCTTAGAGGATTTCAACCCAGTTCCTCTACCTCCAAGTCAGTACTCTTTCTACTATACCATGCTACCTCCAATCACCATTGACTTCCCTTCTTGAGAAATTTCAAGTCCTTTTCTCAGTTTCCACACCCCTTGTCTTAGACATTTGTCCCTGATAAACCAACTCCTCTCCTTGAAACTCTCACCATCTTTGACTTCTTTGGTATTACACTATTCTGGTTCTCTTCTTTCTCTGAACACTTCTCTATCTTCTCAAATATGGCAATATTTGTAAGGCACTTGACACAGTGTCTGTCACATAGTAAATGCTACATAAATGCTTGTTCCTTCTCCTTCCCTTCCCTACCTGTCCCCTGTGTGTACTCTTCAGACCCCAGATCTCTCTTTTATCACTCTATTTTAGAGAGCTCATTTATTCTCATGACTTCAGCTATCACCTCTATGCCAGGGACTACAAATGTTTGTCTCCAGGTGCAGTCTCTTACTTGAGCTCCAATCCCATATGTCAAACTATTTGCTGGATCTTTCCACATAGGTCCCTAGGACTGAGAAGAGAATTTAAGTGCCATCTATTACAGCCTTTTGGTTTTATAAATGAAGAAACAGAAGTCAGAGAGTCAAGCTGAGTTGTAAATAATGAGGGGGAGAAGGGAGAGAAGTATTTATTAAGCATGTACTATGTGCTAAGCACTTTACAATTATTATCTCATTCAGGTTTCACAACAACCCTGTGAGGTAGGTACTATTATTATCTCCATTTTATAGCTGAGGAAACCTGGGCAGATAGAGATGAAATGACTTGGTTGGGGGTAGACAGCAAGTGCCCAAGGCCAAAACTGAACTCAACTCTTCTTCATGCCAGACCCAGCATTCTGTACACACTGGCACCACCTAGTTGCTCACTAAATAACAAAGCCGGGATTTAAACTCAAGTCCACTGTCTCTAAATCAAGTACTCATGCCACTGTCACATCTCCTTTATGGATATTTCACTGTCACCTCAAACTCACATATTCAAAACTGAATTTAATTATCTTCCATCTCATATTAATTCCCCTACTATTAGCAATGGTACTGTCATTCAAAGAGCAGCACAGAACAGTAGAAAGAGCACTTGCTCAGGAAGCAGGAGACCTGGGATGAAATCTCACCTCTGACATTTCAGCAAGTCACATAAGTTCTCTGGGCCTCAGTTTTGTCATCTGTAAAATGAGAAGACTGTAATGAATGGTCTCCAAGTT
Organism: Pseudochirops corinnae; assembly: GCA_028646515.1. Classification (NCBI taxonomy): domain Eukaryota; kingdom Metazoa; phylum Chordata; class Mammalia; order Diprotodontia; family Pseudocheiridae; genus Pseudochirops; species Pseudochirops corinnae. The sequence continues at coordinate 116,993,158 of CM053585.1, read as the reverse complement.
CCTTCCAGCGGATCTATGATCCTATAATCATTCCTCTTTTTGTTTTGTTTTGTTTTGTTTTATGCTTTTTGGAGGGGGGAAGGCAGGGCAATTGGGGTTAAGTGACTTGCCCAAGCTCACATGGATACTAAATGTTAAATATCTGAGGCTGGATTTGAACTCAGGTCCTCCTGACTCCAGGGCCAGTGTTCTATTCACTGTGTCACCTAGCTGCCCCATAATCATTCCTTTTTGACAAGGTTACTAAAACTAGAAATGTCCTCAATATAGTTTACCTAGACTTTAGGAAAGCATATGATCAAGTATTTCATACTATTTTGTGTAAAAGATAAGAGATATGTGGGATAGGTGATGATATAGCTAGCTATATTAAATACTGGCTCACTGTCCGGATCCAAAAAGTTGTCATTAATTCTTTGGCATCGACTTGGCAGAAGGTCTCCAATGGAATGCCCCAGGAATCTATACTTGGCCCTGTATTATTTCACATTTTTATTGATGACTTGGACAAAAGCGTAGATGGCACGCTTATCAAATTGGTCAATGACACAAAGCTAGGAGAGATAGTTAATATACTGGATGAGAGAGTCCAGATTCAGAAAGATTTTGACAGGCTAGAACATTGAGCCAAATCTAATAAGATAAAATTCAGTAGGCAAAAATATAAAGCCTTACTTTTGAGCTCAAATAAATCAATTTCACAAGTATAAAATGGAGGAGACATGATTAGATAGTAATTTATCTGGGAGGTTTATTGGACTGCAAACTTAGTATGAGTCAACAATGTGATATAGAAGCCCAAAAAGGTAATATGATCTTGGACCTCATTAAAAGAGGCCTAGCTTCCAGAAATAAGAAAATAACAGTTACATCTGGAATGGTATGTTCAGTTCTGGGCATCATAGTTAGGGAAGGATACTGATAAGCCAGAGAGTGTCCAGAAGACAGTAAACAAGGTCACAAAGGGCACTGAGTCCATGTTCTATGAAGATTCTTTGAAGAAACCAGACCACAGAAGAAAAGACTCAGGGCTGAAATGATGGCTGATAAAGTATTTGTGGAGCCATCACATATGTGTTCTGTTTGGCCCCAGTGGGCAGAACCAAAGAAATAGATAAAAGTTTATAAATTTAGGCTTAATATAAGGGAAAACATCTTAACAGAGTTCCCCAAAAGTGGAATGGACTTCCTCAGAAAGTAACAAGACAAAAATGAAACACTCTCTGCCCTCATTTCTATCAAGGGAGACATGTACACAAATAAGCATATACCATATAAATACAAGTAAGGGGAAAGAGGCAGCCAGGAGGCACAGCGAATAGAGCACTGGCCCTGGAGTCAGGAGGATCTGAGTTCAAATCTGACCTCAGACACTTAACACTTACTAGCTGTGTGACTTTGAGCAAGTCACTTAACTCCAACTGCCCTGGATTCCCCTCTCCAAACAGCAATAAAAAAAAAAAAAGGAAAGGAAAGGAAAGTCAATGCTTCTATCTATGTGGTGCAGAGACATGGAATCTTGTTAATATGAAAAAAAAAAAAAAGGGAAGGGGAAGGGAGGACTCTACCTGGGCCAGATCAGGAAAGATCTCTCAAAGCAGATGGCATTTGACTTGAGCTTTGAAGGAAGGTAGACATTTTAAAAAGGTAGAGATGATGAAAGAACCTTATAAACACAGGAGGCAGCTTGGGCAAAAACACCAAGATAAGAAATGGAATATTGTGTTTGAGAAACAGCAAGGAGGCCTGTTTGCCTGGACCAGAGAGTACAAGAAGGAGAGCAATGTAATAAGAAGGCTTGAAAGGTTGGCTAGAATCAGGTTGTGAAGGCCTTAAAAGCCAAAAACATAAGTTTGATTTTGATCCTAAAGGTAACAGAAAACCACTAGGATTTATAATGAGGATAGATAGTGTCTGGTACATAAATGCTTGTTGGTTGATTACTGAGCAGGAGAGGGACATGATCATATCTGTACTTTAGAAATACCCTTTTGATAGCTATGGGGAGAATGGATCAAAGGAGACAGACTTGAAACAAGGACACAAATTAGCAGGCTATTGAGATAGACCAGGTAAAAGATGATGAGGGCCTAAATTAAGGTAGCAGCCATGTGAGTGGAGAAAAGGGGACATATTTGAGTGATGTAGAGGTAGAATAAACGAAGATTGGCAACTGATGGAGTGAGGGAGAGTGAAGAATTAAAGATGATATCCATTGTGTTAATGTGGGTAATTGGAAGGATATCACTTCCTTGACAGAAATAGGAAAGTCTGGAAGATAGGTGGGTTTGGAGGGAAAGATGATGAGTTCTGGTTTTGGACATATTAAGTTTGAGAGACTTGTGGCATATTCAATTTAAAATGTCCAAAAGGAAGTTGAGTTAGTGGTTTGGTAGTGGAATGAAATAGAAGCTAGACACATAGAACTAAGAATTATCTGTGAAAAGACAACACTCAAAAGAATGATAATTGATAGAGAAGGAGAGAGAATAATGGAGAGAGAGAGAAAAAGAAAGAGGGAGAGAGGGAATATGGGATGAAACATGGAGTCTTAGGATACACTCATAGTTAAGGTGTATTTGGATGATGATCCAGCAAAGGAGACTTAGGTCAAGTCCAACAGATAGAAGGAAAACCAAGAGATAGCAGAATCACAAAAACTCTGAGAGGAAAGAGTATCCAGGAGGAATGGATAGTCAACCAAGAAGGATGAGGATTGAGAAAAGGCTTGGTTGAGTAAAATATTACTGGTAACTTTGCAGAGAGTAGTTTTTATTGAATGATGATGTCAGGAGCCAGATTTGAAGGGACCAAAAAATGAGAGAGAGAGAAAAGTGGAAGCAAAAAACTTCCTAGGAGTTTGGTTGTGAAAGCGAGGATGGATATGAAACAACAACTTGGGTGGATGGTACAGTCAAGCTGAGGGTTTTTTAAGAATGAGGTAGGCATGATCATGTCTGTAGGCAGCAAGGAATCAGCCAAGTAAATAGGGAAAAACTAAGGGTTAGAATGAGAGAGAAGAGATGTTTATTGGGCCAATCTGTTTTAGGGAATGGGAAAGAATGGGATCAAGGGTCCAAGTAGAACTAGCCTTAACAAGAAGAATCACCACTTCATCAGAAACTAGAGTTTCTAAGTAAAAGAAGAAAGAACAGGGAATGAGGTCAAGGGCTTCTGAGATGTAAAAAATAGAGGAAGGGAGAGTACTCACGACAATCAACTTCTATTTTCTTAGTAAAGTCTAGAGTCTTCTGCTGAGAGGATAGGATTAGGGAATGTTGTGAAAGGCTTGAGGAGAAGAGAGGCCTAGAATAGTCACTGTGGGAAATGTGGTTGGGAATCAATTAAGGAGGAATGTGCCTGCTACAGTTAAAACCCGCCTGAATTTAAATAACACAAATTTGTAGCGGATCCATGCAACATAGTTGGATGACTTCCCACAACAATGTTCAGCAGTACATGAGTAAAAGAAGAGAAGGGGAATAGTGGGAGTAATCGAGAATTACAGTTTGGCAAGGTACAAGAGAGTAAAGATAACCACTTAAGGTATAATTCACCTTCCTAAAGTAATTATGTTTTTAAAGGCAAACTTTAAGGTACAAATGAATAAAGTATCATGGTGGAATGAGAGATGATCAATATTTGGGCACAGGCTGCCAGCTCATATGCTGGCCTTGAACAGTGGTTGAGGTTATAGAGAGTGCTATGCATTCCAGCCATTCACTTATTCCCATGCCCAATGACCAAGGATTAGGGGACCATTCCTATCAATTCTCCCTTTACCACACTGCCTCATACTACAGTTCACAAAAGCTAGCTGCCATCTTCTCTACTCCCATCTCCACACCAATTCTGAAAGGTTGACAGGCCCTGGCAGCCTGGCTTTCAAGATGCTCTATAATCTAGCCCTACCTTATCTATTCAACTTTACCTCCCACTATTTTCTTCACTGTCCCTTGAACATGCCATGGCAATCAACCTCTCCGTGATTTTACTCACACATTCCCACATGAATGCTATATCCAAATCTCTCTCCCTATCAAATTCTTGCTTTCTTCGCTCTTACTTGTATTTCTTGTACCACCTTGTCCTCAAAACTTTCCTGACTACTCCATCCCTCGGTGATGCCCCCTTCTCTGGATTCCTATAATACTTATATTGTTTGTATAACTCTTTTTAGTATATGCTATCTTACATTCTTATTTGTGTCCTGGATTTATGACCTTATCTCCCCAACTAAATAGCAAACTCCTTGAGGACAGGTATTGGATTTAGTATTTCTTCTGTTCCTTCCTCAACACTCAATACAGTGTATGGTGTGGGTTATAAGCACTTGTTGAACTGAAGTAGATATTTCATAATGTTACCCTTCAGGCAAAGAGGAAGATGAAGAGTTTCTTATCCTTTACCTTTAACACAGGCCCTCCAGAGCTATTTGAGATCAGAATGTTATCTGGCTTCAGGTCTCTGTGCACAATATGATTTCTATGTAGGAAAGCCACTGCCTGGCTCATTTGCTGCATGAAACTCTTGTTCAGCTGGGCATCTGGACTTCGGGCCAGTAAGAATTCATTCATGTTGCCGCTGTCACAAAACTCCATCACGAACCACAGGTAACAGGCTGACTTGGGATCTATACATCTACGTCCTTTGAGACAGGTCTCTATGAGCAGCAACTGATCATCTGACTTATTGGAGTGGTGGCTCATTGGCTGGAAAACCTGGCCACTTTGCAGGATACACTCTTTCAACCAGATCACATTTTCATGTTGGCTTTGAATGCTCTGAAGAGCCCAGAACTCTTGCAGAGCCAATTCCACATTTTCAGGTCCATTACAATGCATTCTTTTCACTGCAACCTTTTTTCCAGTCTGACTGACAACTGCTTCATACACTACCCCATAGCTGCCACGGCCCACTTCCTGCAGGATGTTGTACTTGGCATCTGTAGTCATGGTTCACTTCTAGGTCCTGAGGTGGAAGCAACAGAAATCTCTGAAAAGTGCACCTAATTTTTTAAATAACCCTGCAACAAAGAAGAAAAGTCACATAAAGTTGTATAATGAATGGATAATGCAAAATACCCCAAGCAGACAACTGAACCCCAGATCATTCTCTACAGTTTTGCTTACTCTCTAATAGGCCCATAACCCTGATCTGTATGGGTAACAACCTTCCCCACCCCTTTCTTGGCTGCCATCATTCCCTCCCTAGTATCTAGGCTGCTCAGATTTTCCAAAGGTCTCCTGTTCTACATGTAGATGAAAACCTTCCCTTAATTCAACAAAGCCACAATAAGATTAAAATATAAATATTACTAAGAAACTGAAGGCACCGAATTAAACTAAAATATGGTCAAGTTTATACTAGCCACAAATGCTTCTCCTTTTAAACCCTATTCAAGGGATCTCAACCAACATCCCTCCTTATCAGTGCTAGAACAACAACTCCAGGTTCCTACTTTTGAATCCAAAGAAGAGCAGATGGTCATACCCACATCCACTAGTCTGGCAACTGGAACAATGGATGTAGATCTTTAGAAAGAAAAGCTCATCTTCCACTCCTCTCTAAGAGTATATTTACATGAGAAATGTTTACTCCTTTGGAAAATGGAACAAAGAGAAATGAAGAGACAAATAAAAAAAGAGAAGAGTCATCTCAGTGCAAAAAAAAACTTTGACAAAAAGAGGTTATTTCATTCCATAAGAATTTTCCCTCCTCAGCTATAAATACACTAATACTTATCCCTTCATTTCCAAAGGTGTGACACATCAGAGGAGACAGATTGTGATTTCTGAAGCACTTATGGAGGTGCTAACATTAAACAATGTCTAAATGTAGTTAATGACAAAATAACAGTGCCAAACATTAAAATATCAGACTAATAACTAATGTCAAATCAAAGGGTTAAACATAATTCAAAAATGATTCCCAAGTCATTGAGTTTATACTAGACCCAAGAGTCAAGAAGATAAAGTCTTCCTTATCTCATATTTATTAATTTAATTCCAGGGTGTTGTGTTTGCACCAAGCTACATTAATGATTAATAATAATAGCACCGTGATGAATGAAGCATCTTAAGTTAAAACTACATTGTTTGGGATCTGTAGCCCTACAGGAGACACATTTTATTTCTATGACATGCCTTCCTCAACATCTCAATATCTCCCGTCTCTTTTCACGTCTTCATGTTACTGCCTCTTTCTACTTCTTATGCCTGTCTCAGTTTTCAATCTCTGACCCCACACTCCAAAGGTTTCAGTGCCCCTACTTATCCCTCTATCATTTAGATCCATTTCCTAGATCAGTGGTCTCAAACGCAAATAGAAACACATCCCCATAAGCCACATACTGCCTTAGAAAACCTCAAATTAATATTTTGTTTTATTGTATTTTTATTTTTTTAAACACTTCCCAATTACATTTTAATTTCATTCCTTTGCACACTAGAGTTTTATAGGTTGCAAGTCTGACACCTCTAGATACATAATAGGCCGTGTGTGTGTCCATTCAATATAGACAGGTCTGACCATGTCACTCTCTTACTCAATAAACCCCAGGGACTCCCTATTACTCTAGAATCAAAATATAAAATTCCTACTTAATTTCAAAGTGCTTGACAACCTGATCCCTGCTTTCTTTTCCAGTCTTCTTACATTTTACTCCTATATATTCAATTATTCATTAACACTGGTCTTTTTACTCTTCCTCACACATGACATTCCTTCTCCTATCCCTATCCCTTTTTGCTAGCTGTCCCCTATACTTGGAATGTTCTCCTTCCTCACCTCTGCCTCATGGATTTTTTAATACTCAGGCTGCAGTTCACTGTTTGTTAGGGGCTTTTTGGGTCCTGACAAATCAAATTATCCAAAAATGGAATAGGCTACCTCAGGAGATTGGCATCCCCATAAGCATTCAAGCAGATTGGATTACAACTTTCAGAAGTGCTCAGTGAATTTCTATTTAGGTATGAGTTCAACTAGATAAGCTCTGATGCCAGGCACTACTAATGCCTTCTATCTTGTGCATACATGATCATTTGTTTGTCAGAATGTGATTAGAATGTGAGATCCTTGAAGGCAACAGCTATGTTACTTACTTTCTTTGTATTCCCCAGCACTTAACACGGTGCCTGGCACATCAGCAATGCTTAATAAATACATACTCATTGACTGACTGAAGTCTGCATATTAATTCTAAGATCAAATATAAAATCCTTTGTTGGCTTATAAAGTCCTCTTTAACCTGGCTTAATAAATGTTTACTGGCCAACTGACGGACCTTGGGCAAGTCACTTAACCTCTCTCAGTCTCAGTTTCCTCATCTGTAAAATAGGTATGATAAGAGCTCCTACCTCCCAAGGTTGTTGTGAGGATCAAAGAAGATAACATCTATAATAGGCTTTGCAAACCTTAAAACACAACATAAGTACTAGCTATTACTGTCATTGTTACCCAAAAAATCCCTAAGTACAACCAGTTCTGCTGTGTAGTGACCTATGCATTTCTAAAAATCACCACAATATGCAAAATCATGCAAAAAATTATTATTAGGTTTGTATTGGGGTAAATGGGGTTAGGAGCACAAAACTATAAAACTTCATCAGTGAGACATAAAAAAGATAAGAACCTAATAAAAACAGTAGCACAGTTTTACATATGGGTTAAATGTTTAAGAAATACATAAATACTACAATAAAGTTAACTGCTATGGATAAGAGGGCAGCTTCAGTCAAGACAGAATGGGAGGGGAAAAAAGTAGAGCACTCCTATGCCCACAGCTCCTAATGCACCAGAAAATATATACTTTGCCTTGAAAAAGACCTGAAGTTTGCTTGTGAAAGGGATGCAGTTTGTGAGTTATTGTGAAATGGAAGGCGCATTATCTGAAATCAGATGGAAAACTGTAACCCCAGAAACAGATGGGTATAGCTCATTATCATCTTATTGTCTCTAAATGACAAAATCACTGATAAGCAAACTAGAAATTCCTGTTATGCTCAAATTGTTCCCTAATATGTCAATCAAGTTGGAACAAATTCAGGTTTTAAAAACAAGTATTGCTGCAGGACCGTCTGTGCCAAAACCTCCCCTTCAAATTCTATGTTCACTTGATCTACGCCATGCTAGTCTCCTTGGCATTTTAATAAGAGTAGAGAGGCAGAAAAAAGAACCACCAAATACCACTAACTACTGACTTCAAACAAGTCATTTACCCTTTCTGGATCTGCTTCCTTATCTGTAAAATGAGGGAACTGGCCTTGTTGATCTCTAAGGGCCATTTCATTTTGAAAAGTCTGGTTCTGAAATTGAAGGACTAACAGAATACTCTGAATTGGACCACTCATAAAGGCTTAAAATCCAGCAACAATATAGTATGTTACTCGGCATTCCTGTCCCCTTTTTCCTGTAGTGCCTCATATAGTGTTATCTTGAATGTAGACTGTTGTTGCTATTGTCATCATTCAGCCACGTCCAACTCTTCACAACCTCATTCAGGGTTTTCTTGGCACAGATACTGGAGTGCTTTACCATTTCCTTCTCCAGCTCATTGTATAGAAGAGGAAATTAAGGTAGAGTTAAGTGACTTGCCCAGAGTCACACAACTAATAAGTATCTAAGGCTGGATTTGAATTCCTGATTCCAGGACTAGCATTCTATGTACTGTCCCATCTATTTGTTGAATAAAGTATTTATTAATTAATATATATTCTCCAAGTGCTGCATTTATTTAAAAGTTACTAGAAAGATCCTTGACGACAAAATGACATAACACAAATATTTTAAGTAAGCTGAGAAAAGAGATTTCTGGTCATATATTGGTTCCCCAAAGGAGAAGGCAAGATGGAAAGTGGTATCTAATTAAAAACCATATGAACTACAGACTTTCCAGATACTGATACCTATTTACAAGCTATGTCTTAGACACATCAAGATGTAAAAGTGACTCCTCTAAGTAATAAAAGTAACAATACTGGCCGTCATAGAAGAAGAGACTTGAAGCCTACCTCAGTGGCTCTCATTCAAGTATTTCTTAAGCATCCATTAATGCCCAGCACAATGTTGAGTACTATGAGTAAAAAAACAGTTGTGTAAGAAAGGTTTAACTTCGGGCCTCCTTCATTCCTCCTGCTTGGCTATCTCATTCACTGCTATAGCTTCAACTTTCATCTTTATGCATATGATTTCCAAACCTTCAGTCCCAACCTCCTTCCCACACTCCAATCTTCCACTTTAACTGCCTAGTAGACATCTCCACCTAGAGGCAGCTTAAGTGACATAGTAGATACAGCATTGAACTTGGAGTCAGGAAAACCTGAGTTTGAATTCTGCCTCAGACACTAGCTCTGTAACCCCAGGCAAATCATTAACCTCTCTCAGCCTCAGTTTCTTCACTTGTAAAAAGAGTATTAATAGCATCTACCTGCCAGGGCTGGTGTGAGGATCAAATGACAAGATATGTAAAATGCTTTGCAAACCTTAAAGAGCTTTAAATAAATACTATACTATAAATAAATGCTATTAATACTAGATTTCCCACTAGTCTCCCAGCCTGTTTAAAATGTCCCACCCATGATTTCCCTGTGTTTGTTAATGGCACCATCATTTCACTCTGACTCAAATTTTGACTCCTTTCTCTTACCCTGCCTCCTCCTAACATCTAATCCACATTAGGTCATATTGATTCTATCATGTCTAAACCCATCCTCTTCTCTACATTACTACTGCTCCCCACTTAGTTTAAGCTCTCATTCTCTTGCCTAGTAAATAATATTTTCTTTTTCCCCAATGTATGTATTACATGTAAAAACAATTTTTAACATTCATTTTTTTAAATTTTGAGTTCCAAATTCTCTCCCTCCATCTTCTCCCCATCCCTGAGATGGTAAGCAATTTGATATAGACTGAAAAACTGATATAGATGGATGTAAATTGAGATGGATATGCGCAATCATACAAAAGATGTCATTAATCTTTTTTTTTTTTTTTTTTTGCTGTTTAGAGGGGGGAAGGCAGGGCAATTGGGGTTAAGTGACTTGCCCAAGGTCACACGGCTAGTGTTAAGTGTCTGAGGCCAGATTTGAACTCAGATCCTCCTGACTCCAGGGTCAGTGCTCTATTCACTGTGCCACCTAGCCACCCCTACTAATCTTTTTTTTTTAATTTTTTTTTATTTACTCATTTACTTTTAATTTACAAGATTCAGTTCCACATTCACTTGAGTTTCAGATTTTCTCCCCTCCCTTCCCCCCCCC
>CM053585.1:116963392-116982399 GCA_028646515.1 Pseudochirops corinnae | reverse complement strand
CTGATGAAGTTACAAAATGCCAGGCATATCCTAGAAGAAGCATACCTCTTTCTTATCAGATGTGCTCACAAAGTTTTAATTCTGCTTACAACTTATCTCTGTGAATCAGGATTCTCAATTAATCCTGTTTTCAGTCAAATCCAAAGCAAGAAATAATTTGGAGGCTGAATATGAAGTTTAACTGGTATCTTTTTTAACAAAACCATTGGTTGATAAGCCAAATCAAGGGTTTAATTCATTTATTCGACTATGTTCTGATAAACATTGAAACTTTGTAATAATAAACAATGCTATTATGCATTAAAGTTTTCCATATGAAAAGTGAAAAAAAAAAAAGATTCTATAACAGTAGCAAAAAAAAAAAAAGTTGAGAGCCTACACTAGGGGTAGTTTTAGTGAGAATGCAAAAGAAAGGGATGGATACAAGACAACAGGTCATGGTAACTGACTGCATGAGAAGAATAAGGGAAGAGTCAAAGACCACTTTGAATTTACAGACTTGTTTGACTAGGAGTATGACACAGTTGTTAAAACACAGGGAAGAGTAGGAGAGGTGATCAAGCAGAAGCCTATAAACCCAGTAACTGAGCCAGCCAGGCTGAGACATCCACTCTGATTAACCTACAACAAAGTCCTCACTCCCTCGATTGCAGCAGAGAAGCAATGGCTGATCACCTGAACCTCTTAGTGATACTCCTCCTTCCTCTTTGACCTTCCACCCTTCATAGTGACATTTGTTCTTTAGAGGTAACAGAAAACTTTGCTTTGTGGTGGTAGAAAACTTTCACTTTGATCTAATCACCTACTCAAGGGCCTATCAAGCCTTCTTAATTGTAGATCTGATCAAATCTTAACTCTTCCATCTGGCTTTCAAGGCTCTCCATCAACCCAGCCAAAGCTACTTTCTAGTATTCCATAATATAGATCAACCTCTTGTATCACAAACGTGCAATGTTTGTTCATGCCATGCTCCACACGCTACCCTGGACATTTCTCCACTATCTATCCAAATATGTTGTCTCTTTCAAGATCCAGCTTCATAACCTTCTCCTGGATACAGTCAAGGGGAGCCCTGATTATTTTTAGCCCCCCTTCACGGCCACTGAAACAAATTGTTCTCATCCATTCATTCTACCTTGTGAAGTCTTCACATGCTTGGGATAGAGATCCCCCTAATTCACCAAAAGGTTTGAGGCCTGCTGGTTACCCTCAATCTGGTTTAGCCCAATAGGAGGTGGCTGCTGCTCATGCTACAGCTTCCTGGAGCCACAGGTGAGAGTTGAAGGTAGACACCAAAGGTGGATGAGCAGCCCTGAAAAGGGCTCAGCAAGGCCTCACATCAGAGGTGTTAGTTCTCCCCAAACACACCTATACAATAAATATTTCAAGTTCATACAAATAGTTTCATAGATTTAGAGCTGGAAGTAATTTCAGAGGTCATATAGCTTAACATGCTCATTCTACAGAGTGGGGATTATAAATCTAGACCTGGAAAGGACCTTAGAAGCCATCTATTCCTACTCTAATCCTACAGATAAGGAAGCTGAGGCCTAGAAAACCAAGCTGAAGTGGCTTGCTCAGGGCCATGCAGGTAGTAAGTAGCAGAGCTTGAATTTGAACTCAGATCCTCTAAGCCCAAATCAAGGTCACTTCCCCCTCCTCCATACTCCACTGGCACTTGATAAACATTAACTAAATTTTACGAAAAATATTAAGTAGGAGTACATCCAGAAGGTGACTAGGATAGCATCAAAACCATACCATGTGAATATCAGTTCAAAGAACTTAACCTAGAGAAAAGATTGGAGGAGACATCACAGAGTTTTCAAACATCTGAAGAGCTCTCAGTTTTCTCATCTATAAAATTGTTGGGCCCAATGGCATCTAATGACATTCCAGGTCTAAATCTTATGATTTAGCCAGGTAGTACAGTGGATAGAGCACTTAGTCTGGAGTCTGGGAGACCTGAGTTCAAATCTGGCCTCAGGCATGTACTAGTTGTATAACCCTGGGCAACCTCTGTTTGCCTCAGTTTCCTCAATGATACAATGGAGATAAATAATAACTACTTCCCACAGTTGTTAAGAATGAGATGGCATTGTGCCTGGCACACAGTAGGTACTACATAAATGCTTAAATTTCACCCTTGCACCCACATCTATGATCCTATATGAAAGAAGCCAATTTGACTTGTTTTCCTTTGCCACACAGGGCTAAACTAAGATGAATAGGTCAAGTGTGAAGAGGTAGATTTCAAGTCCAGTTAAAGAATTTCATAACACCTTGTTGTTCTATTGTTTCAGTTATGTCTGACTCTGCACCACCCCTTTTGGAGTTTTGCCAAGATGGCAAAGATACTGCAGCATTTTGCCATTTCCTTCTCTAACACATTTACAAATGAGGAAACTAGGGGAAACAGGGTTCAGTGACTTGCTTGGGGTCACACAGTTAATAAGTGTCTGAAGTTAGATTTGAACTCAAGTCTTCTCAACTCCAGGTCTGGTGCTCTACCTACTTCACCACCTGGTGGCCTTCATAATAACTAGGTCCATTCAAAAGTAGAAAAAGGTACTTTAAACTGGTAAAGAGTTCTCCACCACTGGAGGACAAGTAGATGTAACCATTTGTTATGGAGACCACAGAAGAGAATCCTATTCAGGTATGGATTAGGCTACATGACCTCTGAGGTCCCTTCCAATTCTGAGACTCTATAAGCCTAAATCTTTATTTGGGCCAGGGTGAAAGGTGTCTGTTACAGTACCTAACACAATGTTGAAGAAAGGATCATAGACTGGGAACTATAAAGGCCCTTAGAGATCCTCCAATCCCTTCATTTTCGACAGGAATAAATGAGACTCAGGTTAAGTGACTTGCCTAAGATCACTCAGATATCCGACTCTAAATCCTACCTACCCTTTCCAATGCTTTGGCTCTAAGATCACCAAAAAAAAAACCCCTACTTTCCAAATAGGGCTTAGGAGAGAAAAAAAAAGAGATACAGATCCCCCCATGGCTCTCCCTACAGCCTTCTCTCTTTCTTTGTACCTATAATTTACTGACTTTAGTCCTCTAGATGTTTCTAGATCCTTTGGCAAGAGGCAAAGGAAAACTGCGCCAGGCAAGTTGGTGTATACAGCTGGCTCCAGAAGAGATAGGCCTTGGATCTTAGCCATGGAAGTAGAGTCTTGGCCTTGAGTCACTGAATTTATAGCATAAATTTATAGTATTCTAGGGATGATTCAGTTCAATAATGACTTATCCAAGTTCACAAAGGCAGAATATGAATGTAGGTCTTGCCTGACTCTGGAGTTAGTACTCTTCATGCTATAACGTCCTGACTTGCAATTCAACATTAATTAAGGGCCCACTAAATGCAAGGTGTTACACTAGGCACTGGGGATATGAAGACAAAAAAAACTGGCTCAAAAGTTGCAGAGGTGGGGCAGCTAGGTGGAACAATGAATACAGCACTGGCCCTGGAGTCAGGAGGACCTGAGTTCAAATCCAACCTCAGACATGTACTAGCTGTGTGACCTTGAACAAGTCACTTAACCTCTGCCCTCCCCCCTCCAAAAAAAAAAGCTGCATAGACAACTAGATGGGTGGCACAAATGGAGAGATCACTGGGCCTAAATTCAAATCCTACCTCAGACACTTCCTAGCTGTATAACCCAGACTTAATCTGTTTGCCTCAGTTTCCTCATCAGTAAGACGATGATAATAGCACCTACTTCCCAGGGTTACTGTGGCGATCAAGAGACAATATATGTAAAGGACTTTGCAATCCAAAAAAGCTACCTAAATGCTAGCTATTAGCTATTATTACTAATATGATGACAACACAACCTCTGGTGTCCTAGGAGAACTAGGACTGACTACACAATTTGCTTAAAAGTTTAATTTGCTAGTGCTGGCTCTTATCTTCTTTTCCATCCTTTAGTGGCAAACCTTAAACCAAGTTCAAGATTTGCCAGAGTCACTACCACTATGGCAGCAACGACTGTCCACTTTTTGAAACTCTGGCCTGGTTGTAATTTGTCCTTTATTTTTCAAAGAGGAACAATGACATCACAGGGTAATGTCTTGCCTGGTGCATGAACTGGATTTAAGTGAGGCAGAGTTGCACAAACTCACCAGCCTCATTCTAGAGTCATCAAAGTCCAGTGGCAGGACAAAAGTCAAGATGCCTGGTGATGGACCCAGGAAGCAGTGGATGTCTTGGCATCTTCAATGCCTGACCAACTCTAAGCACTCCACAGTGACTGCTTCAGTCACCTTCACAGCCACTGGAACAAATTATTCTCATTCATCCATTCAGGAAGGGGGGAATGGGGAGTCTTCACATGCTTGGGGTAGACATCCCCCTAACTCACTGAAAGGTTTGAGGCCCATCAGTTACCCTCAGCCTGGTTTAGCTCATCCACTGAGACAGTTTTACCGGGGTATGGCCTGTACATGGTATGGCTTCCCAAGGGTAGATACATAAGAATGCAAGTTCTTAGTAGGATCTGTTTTGTTCTTCTCTGAACCTCACACAAGGCCTAATATAGTTCATTATACACAAAACTGATATTCAATACAAGTTTCCAGAATGAATTAACTTGCCCTAGCCCTTTGGTAGAAAAGATTTGTACAAATAAATACTTCATGCGTACTTACCACACTATAAGGACCAATGAAATAGTATTAAAACTGTTTTCCTCAAACTAATCTGGCCAAGGAACACTTTTGAGCTTGAAACACTGATAAAATCATAAATGCTGGTCTGGGCATCCAGGATATTAAGAGGAATGAAATAACTTTGAGATAAAATACAAGAAATTTTTGTAGAAAATGGAAGACATTATGACTCCTTTCATGATGAAAAATTGCCAAAGATTAGTATTTTTGAGCTATGTAATTTCATATTTAACATTTTAGAGGGGGAAAATATCTTTGGTATAGATGAAAATTCTCCTATGAAACTGCAATTTCCATCGCATGGTCTACAAGGAGCCTACAAAACAATTTGGGAAATATAATACTTAAGAGTTCCCCAGAAAACAACTAAATGTTTTGGATTTCGTTTTTTGTTTTGTTTTGTTCTTTTACAGAAAGTTATGTCAAAGACTGGTGTTCTCAGGTGGTACTACTACTACTAGAGAAACCAGAATCTGGAGTGTGCCAGCACAAACCCTAAAAAACCGATACTCTGCATGAAATGAGATTGAATGTTGCCATATTTTTTTAAAAAGCAGTCAGAATAGCTAGTATTTATATAGCACTTTTAGGTTTGTAAGGAACTTTACATGTTCTCTCATTTGATTTTTATAGGAACCCTGTGAGATAAGTGCTATTATAATCCCCTTATTAGCCACTAATCAAGGAAAAGTAGTTAGAAAGGGGTTTCCCAAAAAAAATGTTAGTCACTACTTACAAAATAACAAGTTATTACTCTTCTTCACAGTGCCATGCTATCCCAGAAGTTCTCAATCATAAGACACAGAACACAGAGAGTGAAATGGGGAAAATCCCATGGCACCCAAGATTCAGAGCTTTCTATTCTCAAAGGAATTACAGAATATTTTAGAGTCAAAAGGAGCTTTCAAGAATGAGAGAGGATTTGTCACAAAGCTAATTAAGAATCAAAATCAGAACTACATTTGGTCTCCTCATACCTAATCTTATAATCTCTAACAACCAAAGCCTTTACTAAGTTTGGAAACTTCGGTCAGGAGTGCTACTGTCCCCCTAGCATCAGCACCACCACTTCCCGTTACAGCAGAAGTAGCACTGGGCCTAGAGTCAGGAGACCTGGTATGAATTCAGCTAAGTCACCTAAGGCATGTCACTTAAATCTTTGAACCTCAGTTTCCCTATCTATAAAATGTGGGTGATGATATTCGAACCACCTACTCACAGGGCCATTGTGAGGAAAGAGCAGTGTTGATTTAACCACGGTAATACTTGGGATGTCCTTAGGAAAAAGTCTACAATCCTCCCCAAGTTCTTTTTACTGAGCTGTGACTGGACAGTTTAAAACAAATAATCCTATAAAGTTTAACTACTCAATATTCTGAGGGCCTACAATTTTGTTGGGGTGGGTACTCCTTCTACCAGTGTGAACCAAAGCTCCTCTGATTTGCTACAGCCTCGGAAGTGCAGACTGTTGTTTATTCAGTCATTTTCAGTAGTGTCTGACCCTCCATGACCCCATTTGGGGTAGTCTTGGCAGAGATACTGGAAAGGTGTGCCATTTCCTTCTCCAGTTCATTTTACAGATGAAGAACTAAGGCCAACAGGGTTAAATGATTTGACCAGGGTCACACTACTAGTAACTGTCAGAGACCAGATTGGAAACCATAGAGATGAGTCTTCCTGACTCCAGGCCCAAGCAATCTGGCCACTTCACCACCTAGTTGCCCAAATATGGCCTAAGGATAACAAATATTTTGTCGACAGAAATTCTCAAAAGTAGATAATAAATCACTGAAGATCAGTGGGGAGAGTACTCACAGCAATGAAATCACAGATTCTTAAAGTATTATACTATATAGCTTTTTCTTATTCACCTATTAAAATACAGAGAATGAAAACCCACAGATCATCTGCAAAACTTATCCATTTATTATTTTCACCTACATCCCCCACCAAATGTGTAATGTGAATCTAATGCCAAAGATAATCCATAGAGGGTTTTGAGAAGGGGATTAAGCATTAAGATAGCAGGTAGGATGCAATTAAATTCTACAGAAATGCCAAATGCATTACCACTTCATCATGAACAGCAATTCCAGGTTTCTCTTTTCTATCAATGGAAAGGCAAAGCTTTTTCCAAGTGTAGCAAGTGGGATCCAATCATTCCCTAGGGATTCTTTGTTCTTTATAACCCAATAAATGCTTGGTAGTCCCATTTATAACATTTTCCTCCAAGGAGAATTCTCATTTGTTTTCAATAGCCTAAGGCAGGTGTCCCTAACTTAAAGCCAACATACTGCATCTAACCACTCCAACTGGTAAAAGAAGCAATAATTGCTTAAAAACAGCAAGCTTAACTTGGGTTTAAAACCTTGTCAAACCAAACCCTCACTGTCAGTGCAGAACAGCAGTTCTCAAACTTTTTGGTCTCAAAGACAGATCCCTTTATTCTCTTAAAAATTATCGAGCCCCTCCAAAAAAGTGTTTGTTTATGGGGGTTATATTTACCAATATTTACCTTATCCAAAGTTAAAACATCTTAGTATTATAGTTTTGACCTCACAGACTCCCTGAAGCCCCAGAGGTCCTCTAACCACATTTTGAGAACTGGTGGAATAGAAAGTATGATTCACTTAGCAGAGCTGGAAAAGACATTAGAGATCATCTCTCCAGCTGTCCAACCACCCACATTTTTACAGCACAGCACTTAGAAAGAACATTGTAATGTAAAGAGCACACTGGTCTTTGAGTCAGCAGAGCTGGCTTTGAGCCCCATCTCTGAACAACCAGCTGCATGACACTGGGTGAATCACAATCTCTAAGTCTTGGGGTTTTTTTTCCCCATCTCAATCACCTACTTCAGAGAGTTGTTTTCAGGGAATCACTTTATAAACTGTAAAAAGGGAGAGAAGAAGAGAGAGGGAGGGAGGGGAAAAGAGGGAGGGAGGAGAAAAGAGGGAGGGAAAGACAGAAAGAATGAATGGAATTTCTAGTATGTGAATTTTCTCCACCAACTTTATTCAAGTCATCTATGACTTAGTAAATAAGTCCATGGAAACGGATGCGGCCCATAGAGGCCAAGTGACTGGACCAGTAAGTGTCAGAGGTGAGGTTTAAAGCCAGTTCTTTCCAAATCTAAGTCCAGCACTCTTGCCAATACTAATACATTGTGTAATTTAGATTGGATGTATAAAAGAGATCCGGTAAAAGAGATCCAATAAAATAGATAAATGATAGATAAAAAATAATAGAATAACCATCATTTTTTCAGCCTAAATATAAGATGTCTGGTGTACTGGAAAGAGCGCTGGGTTTGTGGTCAGAGAACTTCCATTGGAATCCCAGTTCTGCTACTATCTGTGTGACCTTGGACGAGTCATTTAGGGCACCGGAGCTTCCATTGGCTCAGAGGTAAAATACGGCAGCTGGATTGTATAATCTCTAAGGGCCCTTCTAGTTCTAAATCGCTTGAACCTGGGAAATAAGAGAGGGGGACTTCTTGCCACATCTTCCCTTCCTGTCCTCGGTTCCCAGCCCTCAGCCCCTGCCCTTGGAAGGCCCGGATCCTACACTTTCCCTAAAACCAGCCCGTGCTTTGCCTTCCCACCCTGTGCCCGGTCAACTCGCCCCTTGCTGCCCTTGGCTACCCCTTGTCCGTCCTGGGTCGGGTCTGTGCCCACGGAAGGCGTCCCTTCCCACGCACCTGGCGGCCCTCAGCCGCCTCTGCTTTCTGTGGAGTCGGCCACCGCCTGCGCTCGGCTCTAAGCCTCCAGCACCACGTGGTCTGGAAGCCCCGGCAGCCTTTGCTGTTAACCTTCGCCGCCAAATCTGTCCCTCGCCATTGGCTCCCGCTAACCAATCCGCACTCTTCCCCTGGCCCACGACCACCAATTGGCACCTTTCTATTGGCTTTCTCCGCCCCACCCCGCCATGCGCATCTCTTGTAGAAGCCGCAAGCCCAAGAGTTTTGAAAGGGGTGGAGCTTGGGTACCAACTAGTTCACCTGGGCCCTGAGCATGCTGCGTAGATGTTCATGCTCCCGGATGTCGCAGACCTACTACAGCTGTGCTGACTTCTCTGAAAGATTATCACAAGATTAGAAAGAAACTCAAAAGCCTTTCAGTCCATCCCGTCCTTGAAAAGATTCTCTTGTACAACATACCATCCCAAAAGTACTTGAAGACATCAGATGGAGGAGAACCCATTATTTCAGGAAGCAAAGCTTTCCGCTTTTGGGTAGCTGCAATATTAGGAAGTTTTTCATTTCATTAAGCCAAAATCTGCCTCGCTCTTGGGTAGCTTCAATATTAGGAAGTTTTTCGTTTCATTAAGCCAAAATCTGCCTCGCTCTAACAAGCCTGAACTCTCTTCCTTGTAAATAATTCTTTAAGTACTTGGAGGCAGCTCTCTTAAAATCTCAGTTTATAGGCTACCATCTCCTTTAAAAAAAAATTCTCCTTATTGGCACTCCTCCTGCTTCATCTGATTACATGTTTCTCATTTCCACGAGAATAAAAGCCCCTTGAGAGCAAAGATTGGTGGTGGTGGTGGTGGTTGTTTTTAATTAAAATCTTTATTTGAAAATGCCATGGATCGGAACCTTTTGGCCTTTTTGGTGTCTTTAATGAGTTACTCATAGAATCGTAGCTTTAGAGATGGAAGGAACCATTCAAAACATCTAGTCCAGTCCCCTCATTTTATAGATGAGAAAATTGAGGACCACAGAAGTTAAGAGACTTGTCCAATATCACAAAAAAATAGTAGATAACATTGCTGGGATTATTCAATAAGAGTCTGTGGGAGAAGACATTGAAAATGCACCAAAATATTCATTTAGCAGTGCTTTCGTGGTAGCAAAGAACTAGAAATAAAGTGGAAAGCCATTTGGGACTCAGGTAGCCTTTCCTCTGGACATCCAACAACAATGGACAGAAGATTTCTCTCCCCTTCCCCCTCTTTACCAAAAGTAGTGGCCATAACTCAAGGACGTGGCCACAAGAGCATGTATTTGGCTAGGTGAGCCCAAGAGTGGTCCTCAAATCCCCTGGTTGCTTCATCTATTTTGTTTTTTTCTCTCTGAGTCTAGGTCACCAAACAGCAACCTGAGAAATGGACAATTCTTCTCATGAGTTTCCCAAGAGACAGATCAAAAGAAGTGGAAATAGAGAGGCAGAACCTTTTCTCTTTTTATAGCCTATTGAGTGAGCAGCATTTCCAAGTTTAGTTGCAAAATATCTTTGATAACCAGTCAACCGACAAACATTTATTAAGGGCTTATTTTGTGCCACATACCATCCTAAGAACTGAGGAAAAAAAGAAAAATTGAAAACAGCTGCTATACCACTTCTATACAACTCCACAGTTAGGGACTCTATGAGGGATTGCTTGGTCACCCCAGAGTTTAGGTCTTTCAGCAATGAACCAGAGCATATATCTGTCCCTGGGAACTTGAGTGCATGTCCAGATCCTTAGGAGATAACCCAGTTCAGTAAGTCAAGAGGGCTTTCCTGATTACCTCTGCTACACTCAGATTTATGATTTCTCACAGGGCAATAATATTCCATTGCATTCACTTGCCACTATTTGCTTAGCCATTCCCCAAATGGGGAATTCTCCAAATGGCAATGTAGAAACATTACACTGCTGCTCAGAAGAGGTAATGACTACTAGAAGGAAGCTGTCCTGGAAGGATAAAAAAAGTCCAAGCCATACCCTAACCAGCTAGAAGACCTGAACCTTGTGAGCTGCTTGGAAAGTACAGATCCTACTTGAATGCCAAAATATGTGTTCATCATTCCTACACAGTTGCCTTTACTTCTCAGGGAGTATAATAGAAGTTATGGATTGTTTTTCTATGTTATAGCTATTTGTTAAATCTTTTGGGTTTAAGTATTTCTTTTGTGTAGTGGGAAATAAATAGCTGTCCTATACCTAATATCTACTTCGTGTACTGGGAACCTTTTATAGAAGTGACCATGAGGGGTGGCTAGGTGGCGCAGAGGATAGAGCACTGACCCTGGAGTCAGGAGCACCTGAGTTCAAATCTAACCTCAGATACTTGACACAAAACTAGCTGTGTGACCTTGGGTAAGTCACTTAATACTAATTGCCCCTCCAAAAAGTAAAAAAAAAAAAAAAGGCACTATAGAAATAACTATGTTAATTCATTCTAGAGAAAAACATATTCAAGCTTTCATTTACATATATGCCATACTTGAGCTTTGGTTAATAATAAATTTTATTGACTACTTATTGGCTAACTGGCTAAGATATTTTCTCTGGAAGGCCATTTGGGACTCAGGCAGCCTTTCCTTTGGCTATCCAACAACAAGGGACAGAAGGCTTCTCTCCCCTTCCCCCTCTTTACCTAGAGTGAAGATACTTACTTGATACTTACTAGCTGTGTGACCTTGGGCAAGTCACTTAACCCCAACTGCCCTGATTTCCCCCCTTCAAAAAGACCAAGATAAAACAAAAACCAAAAATGAGGAGAAAGCCTGCCTTTTTCACTTTGGGAGGAGGAAGGTCAAGTTCTCATTCTACTACACTATACCCTATATCAATACCATATATAGAGGTGAGTCTTGTAGGCTATGTTCTGGGAACACAAGCTATTGCAAGCCTGATAGAAAGGTATGATGTGCAAACTGGGAACACACCAACTGTTACCAGATCATTGATTTAAATAAAGCTGGAAGGGACCCTAGAAGTCATTTAGTACAATTTCTTATTTTAACAGATGAGGAAACAGAGGCCCTGAGAGGTTAAGGGTCATACAAGTTAGGAAGAAGCAGAGACTGGATTTGAACCTAGGTCCTGTTACAGCAAACTAGCTTCACAGTGTTCCAAGAGGCTAATTGCCCTACTGTTGGCCACTAAAGCCCAAATTAAATTCACCCAACAGAAACTAATTAAGATGATCCATAGAGGTATGGAGGACACTGTGATCTCAAGCAGTAAAAGAAGTATCCACACTGATGAAATCATCTTTTGATGAATGGTGGTATAGTGAAAATAATATTATACTAGGAAAAAAGTGATCTGGGATCTAGTCCAAGCCCCAACACTCACTGGGTGATCTTGGGCAAGTTATCTAAATTCTCTGGGTCTGTGTCCTTATTTAGAAAATAGAGTAGTGATACCAGTCTCCAAGGTCCTCTCTAGTTCAGAGGCATCTAGGTGAAGTAGCAGATAGAGCACCAGACCTGGAGCCAAGAAGATCTGAGTTCAAATGTGGCCTCATGATTAGCTGTAATGATTTTTTTATTATATTGTTATTGATATCCTTGTTTTATTCCATAAATTAAAAAATAAAACAAAATAAATTTGTTAATTGTGTGACTTTGAACAAGTCATTTAAATGCTATCTGTTTCAGTTTACTCATCTGAAAATGGATATTATAATAATAGCACCTACCTCCTAGAGTAGTTTTGAGGATAAAATGAGATAATATATTTGTGAAGTGTTTTGTAAACTTTAAAGTGCTAGCTATTAATTTTAAGCTAGTGTACAATGTTAGCTATTATTTTTATTAATCACAAGAAATCAACCAACAAACATTTATTAAGTGGTTATTATCCACACAATATCCACTGTGCTCAGGAAGGACTAGAACCCTTGGGTGCCTTTTTTAGGGCCGCTCATACACCGTTGGTGTCCACCTTCACTCAACTCAACCCAGGTTGTAGCATGGAAGGTCATACCACAATAAACCCATTGTCAGATGGGCTAAAACTAGGTTGAGAATAATTGACAGGCCTCAAACCTATCGGTGAGGCAGGGGGATGTCTACTTCAAATATGTAAAGATTTCTCCTGACAGAATGGGCAAATGAGCACAATTTGTTCCAATAGCCTTGAAAGCCACCAAAGCAGGCACTGTGGAGAGCTTAGAGCTTGGACAGATAGCAAAGACACCGAGGTCATTCATTGCATCACAGGCTATCACCAGTTGTCCTGACTTTTGTCCTGCCACTTGAACTTCAATGACTCAGGAAGAGAGGGTGAGGCTGACTCACTTATTTCAACTTAACTCTGCCTCATTTAAATCCAATTCACCAATTCAAAGTCAAGATCTCACCCCATGATGTCATTGGTCCTCTTCAAAATCGAAGGAAGAACCTAGCAATACAGCTTCTAGGGCTGTATCCCAAAGAGACCATAAAAATTAGGAAAGGACCCGCATGTACAGAAATATTTATAGCAGCTTTTTTTGTGGTGGCCAAGAATTGGAAATTGGAGGGATGCCCATCAATTGGGGAATGACTGAATAACTTGTGGTATATGAATGTAATGGAATACTATTGTGCGATAAGAAATGATGAATAGATGGACTTCAGAAAAACCTGGAAAGACTTATATGAACTGATGTTGAGTAAAGTGAGGAGAACCAGGAGAACATTGTACACAGTAACAGCCACAGTGATTTTGATAGACTTAACTCTTCTCAGCAATGCAAGGACATAAAACAATTCCAAAGGACTCAGGATGGAAAATGCCATCCATATCCAGAGAAAGAAATATGGAGTCTGAGTGCAGGACAAAGCAGACTATTTTCTTTCTTTGTTGTTGTTTTATGTTTTTCCTTCTCATGGTTTCTCGCATTCATTGTAATTCTTCTATGCAACATGACTAATATGAAAATATGTTTAATAGGAATGTATACATAGAGCCTATATCAGATCGCGTGCTGTCTTGAGGAAGGATGGGGAGGGAAGAGGAGAAAATTTAAAACTTATGGAAGTGAATGTTGAAAACTAAAAATAAATAAATTAACTCATAAAAAAGAAAAAAAGAAGGAAGAACAACAAGTGCCTACTACACGTCAGGCACTATGCTAAATGCTAAAGAAACAAAGTAGTTGCATTTTCTTAAAAGGATAGGAAGAAAAAATAAAAATAAAAAAAAAATAAAAGGATAGGAAGGATGTGACCAGAAAGCAATATTTGATTTTTTTTGCCTCATGTAGAAAACCTCCATGAAAACATAAAATTGGCCACAATGGGTTGTGTCTAACTCTTCTTGATTACATTTTTAAGGATTTTTTTTTTTTTTGGCAAAGATACTAAAGTGGTTTCTCATTTCCTTCCCCAGGATCCCCACTTTACAGATGAGAAAACTGAAGCAAAGAAAGGTTAAGTGATTTGCCCAGAGTCACACAGCTAGTAAGTGTCTGCTCCTAGATCTGAATTCAAGTCCTCCTGACTCTAGGCCCTGCACTCTATCCAACGTACCACCTACCTGCCTCCCATAAATTTTTGTTACCCTCAGGTAAGTCCCTAAGACTACAAGTTGCAGAATAATTGTCAATATGCATTGATAAAAGGAATTTCCTCTCTGGAAGTTCCCTATGCCAATGGAATCATAGCTCTAGTATAAAAATATTTGTATAATAATAGTAAATATATTATAATATGTAATATAATACTATGAAGTATAAAATTAAAATATATTATTATAAGTAATACTATTCATTCCTAGTAAGAGGTAGCAAAATATGGTAGAAAGAATACTGATGGGGTCAGAAAAGTCCTGGGTTCAAATTTCATATGCTATTAGTTGTACAACTATGGCAAATCACTGTAACTGTCAAAGCCTCTTGCATTGTTCTAATATCAAAAATGTCAAACATTCTGTCCAGAAATTTAGCCTGAACCAGATTAAAATGTAATTGGGAAATATTTAACAAAATAAATAAAAACATAATAGAACATGAATGATTTTAATATTTTCTAAGTCAATATGTGAACTGAACAATCCTTTTGTATGATTTAAGGGCCCTATATTTGTATGATTTAGTTTCTATTTAATTTTGACACCACAACTCTAAGCCTGTGCACTATGGAGAGGAGAGTAATATATATATTTGCCTAGTACTTTATGAGAGGTAAGGCACTTTCATGCACATGATCTCATTTTATCCTCACAACAATCCCATGAGATAGATAGAATAAATATTATCACCAATACTTTACAGATAAGGAAACAGCTTAGCTGAAGTAAAGTGACTTACTTAAGGTCACATGGGCATTACAGATGGAGTGACCAGGAAAAACTTGATTAACAAGGTACAAAGAGAAGGATTTTGTTCTACTTTAAAAATAACTCTTTATGAAAAGCATAAAACATGTCCATTGCTACCACACTTGAGACTTTGTCCTGGCTTTGGTAATATGTCTTTGATGTATTATGAACAAGAATTCTCGACCTGGGTACTATTGGCCCACTGATAACATGTTGAGAACAATCTACTGAGTCAATGGCATAGGGGAATGATTGAGCAAGCCATGGCAGGCATAGATACTTGAGTTGTACCCGTGGAGTGAGGTTTTTAATAAACAGAACAAAACATCAGGCTGGGAGAGGACAGAGAGAAACTGAACTGAGATGGCCAAGGAAAAGCATATCTCACATGCAAGAAAATCCACATGAATTCTCTAAGGAACCATATGGCCCCAGGAAAGAAGGAACCACTCACTTGACCCCAAAGAGGAAAGATCCACATGGTCCCAGAGATGGCAGCAGCCAGTGGCATCAATGGATTAAGAGGAATTTGTGGACCCAACCTCCTGGAGAGAAGTTCTGAGAAGAAAGAAAGAGTTCCTAAGTCAAGTAACCAGAGACTAAATGTGGAGGAGCAAATGTGAACTTTGCCCTCCATGTTACTTTGAGTTAAGTGAACTATGCCGTCTGAGAGAGGTGTGTTGACTCTAACTTTGTGCTTTCCCCTTTTAGGGGACCTAAGTCTGGAAGGGGAAATTCATCTTAGGAGGAAAGAATTATCTTGATGGATTTTGGGTTTAAAGCATATCCTTGGTGTTTTGTATTTTCTGTTGGGTATAATAAAATCTGTTCTCTATCCAAACAATTATTAGTTTGGGTTCTTGCATGAGAGCAGAGGGCTCTTTTATCTATTCTGGAGAACTTTAAATTTGAGGTATGGTCTGATGTGCTTAGAGAGATCCTGGATGGGGACACA
The DNA here is from genome assembly GCA_028646515.1 of Pseudochirops corinnae. Taxonomy (NCBI): domain Eukaryota; kingdom Metazoa; phylum Chordata; class Mammalia; order Diprotodontia; family Pseudocheiridae; genus Pseudochirops; species Pseudochirops corinnae. The sequence goes on along the minus strand of CM053585.1, from coordinate 116,966,744 downwards.
AGCCAAAAAGAGTGGTTTGTGAAAAGTCTTCAGTCTTTGTAAACCCAGAGCTGGTGTTCTAGGCCATGAATTTCACTAGGAAATGAAAGAATTAGACCAAGAGCTTAGGCCTCTTGTTTTGTATTCCTATGCTTCTGAGAATAGCAACAAAAAGTCTGACCTCTCACTCCAAAGGTTAGTGGTGATTTCTCAAACATCTGGTTTTTCTTATTAATCACAACTTAAAGTCCCTAACTTCCTTCAAGATACACCTTAAGGAATACCTTCTAGACCAGTGGTTCTCAATTTGTGGGTCATGACCCTTTTGGGGGTCGAACAGGGTCACCTAAGACCATTGGAAAACACATATTTCCAATGGTCTTAGGAACTGAGAAACCGCTCCTCTATCTGTCTCCAGGTGGGTCCACCCATATGCAGATATGCCTACATACAAGTATTAAAGGGTCACAGCATTAGGAAGGTTGAGAACCACTGTTCTAGACAATGTCTTAACTGATCCACCCCTCCAATTGCTAGTGCCCTACAGCATTTTACTAACATGAATTTTGTATGTTTTGCATGTATTTACTCAATACATACATATGTATATGCACACGTATATATTTATATGTTGTCTACTCAGAACATTAAATCTCTTGCACAGTGCCTGGCTCATTGCAGATAAGCACTTTTATATGCTTGATTGATTGAGGCCTTGAAACTATTCATATTTTCAGACTATATCAGTATTCTGGGATTTGATTAATAAATCTGTGTCCACCTTACCCACATCATTCCTGATTTTATAGAATTCAGTCATCTTCTCTGTTTTTCCTTTTATCTTTCGAGACTAAAAAGTCTTTGTTCTTTTTAATCTGTCCTCCTACAGCATTCCTTTCTAAAGATATACTAGTGTGCCTTCCTAAATTGTAACATCTCTTGGGTATGGACCATTCCACCCACCAAAAACGCATATCAATGTGACTCCTTTAAATGTTTAAATCCTGCCAAGTCAGTGAGAATGCTAAATGGAATGGAGATAAACTACATGGTATATTTAATATGTATGTGATTTTAGTCAACTGTGTAAAGATCATAAGCACTGATTATCTATTTGTGTGAGAAAATTGAATGCATATAGGCATGCATGCTGATGAATTCAGAATGTTCCTTGAAGTGAATGCCAATATTCTTGACTGTGATTTTTTATTACTTATTGGAGCCTAATTCTTTTCCCATAAGAATGGACTTCCAAAATTATAGTGTAATTCACTTTCATCATGTGACGCTCAAAATTCTTCGATGGCTCCCTGTTGTCCCCATTAACTCAAATGAAACTGCTCTCTCCAAAGTTACTAATGGTCTCTTAATTGCCAGATCTGATGCACTTTTTTTGTCCCCATCCTTGTTGAATTTCTGTTGTAATTGACCCTGTTGACCACCCTCATATCTCTGGTTTTCATGACACAACTGTTTTTCAGTTCTCCTCCTGTCTGACAGCTCCTTCTCAGTCTCCTTTGCTGCCTAATCATCCACATCATATCCCCTAAATTTGGTTGTTCCCTAAAGCTCTGTGCTGGGTGATCTTCTCTTTCTGCACTTTCTGGGTGATTTCATCAGCTCTTCATTGTCTCTATGTAGATGACTCACAGATCCATATATTCAGCATCAGTCTCTTCCGTGAGCTTTCTTTAGTCTCCCATCACTAGCTGCCTATTGAATATTTCAAAGTGGATATCCCAAGAATATCCAAACTCAACACACACAAAACAAAATTCATTATCTTCTTCACATATGGCAGGAACAATATTTCCTAAGAACCTGCCATATATACTGGGCCAGCTTTTTCCAAGGTTCTACCCCACACACTAGGCTAGGTTTTTCTCAATTTGCATAGGGGTTGAAGCAAAAGTTTGAAAACAAGACTGGAGCAGAAGATAAAGAAGTGAAAGTAAAAAAAATGGAAGGTCCTCAAGAGCAGGAAATGTTTTCATTTTGTCTCTGTCTCCCATAGTACTTGGCTCATAGAAAATAACTAATAAATGTTAGTTGAATTGAATTGAACTGATGACTCCAGATTGACAAATCTGTGCAATTAAAAGGATAGAAGTTCCATTAACCAAAATAAAGGAGTTTGGAAAAAGGGAAAAATGGAGAAAGATAATGAGCTCCCATTTTGGAAATGCTGAGTTTGACCCTAATGGGCAACCAGTTGGTATTCAAAAAGCAGTTGGTGGTACATGAAAGTTCAGGAGTTCAGGTAGAGTATTAAGGCTGGATTTATATATTTAAAAATTATCTGTAGCAGTCTGGGGGCAGAGCCAAGATGGTGGCATAGAAGCAGAAAAACTCCATGACTCTCCCCATAACCACCTCAAATACCTATAAAATATGACTCTAAACAAACTTTAGAGCTACAGAACACACAAAGTGAAAGAGAGAAACAAATCTCCTGCTGAAGGCAACCTGGAAGGTGGACAGGAAAGATTCATCACAGTAGGCTGAGAGCAGAGGAGCCCAAGGTTTTAGCCCCGGGGTGGCCCCTATCAGCCACAGCTGTAGGGACTTCGGGAGAGTGAATCACTAACAGCTGTGCCTGTTTCCAGAATTATCAGCCCATAAATACCAAAAAGAAAAAGTGAGAGGTCAGTGTGGACTTTGGGAACAGGGGGACCAAGAATGCAGTCTGGCCTCTGCCCCCAGAAGGGAGAAGCAGCTCAAATGCAGCAGCTGTGCAGCTGCCTCCAAGTGGCTGCTTCAGAGCTCCTGGTCTGCAGATCATAGGGGGACCAAGTGACCAAGTGACATTCTGGGGGGTAATTGCTCTTGCTTTAACCTCCTTGGATCTGGATCACTGCCTTGGGTGGAGGTCCTGGGTTGTGTGACCACAGGCCAGAGCCTGTGGAGGCTTCAAAGAGCACCCAACTAATAGCTCCAGCAGCTGCAAAAACCCCAGAGATTTGGGGATAAAGCTCTCCTCTCTGGAAGCAGAGTTCCACTGTGGCAAAAAACTTACAAGTCAAGTAATTGAGTAGAAATATGAGCAAGCAAAGGAAGCAAAATAAGCACTGCAATCCAACTTTAGATTCCTTTTTGGGGGACAAAAAGGATCAAAACATGGAACAGCAGGAAGACAATGAAGTCAGAATTCTTGCATTAAAAGCTTCCAAGAAAAATATGAACTGGTTACAGGCCATAGAGGAGCTTAAGAAGGATTTTGAAAACCAAATAAGAGTAGTGGAGGAAAAATTGGGAAGAGAAATGAGAATGATGCAAGAAAATCATGAAAAAGAGAGTCAACGACCTGACAAGAAAATAACACCTTAAAAAATAGACTAACTCAAATGGCAAAAGAGGCTCAAAAAGCCAATGA
>CM053585.1:116929102-116962892 GCA_028646515.1 Pseudochirops corinnae | reverse complement strand
GACTAATATTTAAAACTCATCAGAACATAAAGCAGTTTGTATGACTCATAATTAGTCATTTTACATTGCACCTAGGTTGGACACTGTCCAAATAACTCCAATTACCTATTTGCTGATAAAACTGGCCAGTCTTGACCCAATCATTTTTCTGGTAGCTGCCCTTTTTCAATGCAGTAATTTCCCCTATTACCAACCAGGTCTTCACTGGGACTCAAGTCCTTCAGAATTTTCCAAGTCACAAGGTCACTTCCAAGGCTGATCCAGGACCATTTCAGGGAACTTATTTTCCTAATATAAGAAAAGGACAAACACAAAAGAGGCAAAAGAGGCCAGACATTCTGGTGCAAATCTACCTAATTACATAGACACTCCATGTGGAGAGCACTATCAGAGACATCATGATATCATCCTAGGAAAGGACTCATCCTTTCTCATTCCTTCTCTACAGTCACATTCTGATACCTAGAGAGTGTCATAGAGCTACGAAGAGAGAGGTAGAACTGAGTCATCAGCTCTTCTAGCTCAGCCAGTTAGAGGACACTTCATCTTCTCAAAGTACCATTCCTTAAGCCTTGAGTCATACTTGGCCAGAAGCAGTCTCCCTAAGCTTCCACATGATCTCTTAGAATTCTGGGGATGCAAAGACAAAAATAAAGCAGTCTCTGCCCTCATAGGGTTTACATTCTATGAGGAGAAAACAACATGTACATAGCAAAATAAATGTAAGATATATACAAAATAATTTCCATGGGGAGAACATCAGCAAATAAGATGACTAAGCATGCTCCATGGAGGAAAGAGGGCTTCACTACATTTCCCCTAGGTTGGAGAATCCGCTTTCCTTTGTTTAACTCAGTATAAAGTCTGTAAGATCTGTGGGGCAGCATTAGATTTGTCTGCACAGGGGCACCCCCTTCCTAGGAGCCTTTCATCTCCTTGAGCCAGGAAAAGGTGGGGATCTAGCAGGCAGCAGTGAAGTTGGTATAAACCTATATTTCTGTAAACTTCTTGTATGAGTTCATCCACATGGTTTATCTATTATGCTTTAAGCCAGCAGTTCTCAACCTGTGGGTTATGTTCAATTTGTAACAATGAAAATGCATCCTGAATATCAAATATTTACATTATGATTCATAACAGTAGCAAAATTACAGTTATGAAGTAGCACCAAAAATAATTTTATGGTTGGGGGTCACCACAACATGAGGAACTGTATTAAAGGGTTGTGGCATTAGGAAGGTTGAGAACCACTGCTCTAAGCCCTATAGTTAAATTAATTGAGTGTGAGGCCTAATCTCATTCTTGAAATTCTAAACTTGGCTAGAAAACATTTCCACAAAACATCTTCTCGGTGCCATCATCAGAGACAAAAGGTTGGACTGTATGAATAATTCCGACCCATCTTGGCATTGCTTATGTTACGTTTTTACCTCTTTGAAGCTTCATGGGACATCCCCAAATACTTGTTTGTTCTTTAGGTTTAATGACCAGAACTCAGTATTCCAAGGGCAGTGATTTCTATTATGTTTTGACTACTAGCTGCCTCATCTGGAAAGTGAACAAGTCAGACCAAATGATCTCTAGGGTCCCTTAAAAGCTCTAAAGTTCCTGTATTATGAATCGATGAATATCTACCCCTCATGGTGATGACTTTTTTTTGTTTTCCATGCTGAGTTTTTTACTTCAGGGAATAGTCAACATTCCCTCCTATTTCCCTTTCCTGCACCATGACAGAGCCCTTAGGGCCCATTGTCTCAAGAGTATAGCTTTGGCTATTTGCCCCTAAATCTTTATAATTGAAACATATATTTACATACCTTGAAACATATATATCACTTTTCTGCCCCCCTCATAGATCTTCCTTCAGCTTATCCTCACTACTTCAGTATTTCATTAGAAAGAACTATAGGAAAGCAATGTGACTTAGTGCTATACTGGAAGTCAGGAAACCTGGGTTTGAACCTAGCCTGTACACTTCATAAGCCATGTATGTCAATGGATAAATCATTATGTTGCTGTTGTTCAGTCATTTCAAGCGTGTCTGACTTCGTGATCCCATTTGCGATTTTCTTGGCAAAGATACTGTAGTGGTTAGTCATTTCCTTCTCCAGCTCATTTTACAGATGAGGAAACTGAGGCAAACAGGGTCAAGTGATTTGCCCAGGGTTACATAGCTAGTAAGTGTATGAGATTGGATTTTAATTCAGATGTTCCTGGCTCCAGGAGCAGTGCTCTATATCCACTGCTCCACCTAGCTGCCCTTGAACATTAAAGGAACAGGTTCAAATCCCAGCTTTACTATTTGTTGCTTGTGTGACCTAGATCTAGTCACAACCCTCTAGGCCTCATTTTCCTCATTTGCAAAATTAAGGATTCATGAAAGATGATGTCAAAGGTAAATTCCAGTCTTACCATGCTGTGATCCTTTAAAACCCCTTTAAAAATTAGATGCAAGTTTAGAAACTCAGAGCATGATGGAGAAGCTACTGAGAAGACTGGTTTATATAGATAAGAGTATGTGACCATTGAATACCTAGCAGATAAATACCTGATGGAAGGAGGTATGTCCTTTTCCTTTGAAAGAGCAAAACTGCTTTTTTGTCATCAGAAATGAACCACCGTAGAGGAGTCACCATACAAATATGTATATGTAACTCTTCTTTTTTTCTTTCTCCTCCCTCTCCTCCCTCCCCTCCTTTCTCTTCTTCTCCCTTCTCCTCTCCTCTCTGCCCCTGCCCCACTCTTTCCCATTCCCATCTTCCTTTTTGGTCTTTTGCCAATTACTATGGAGGAAAAAGTCAGGCTAGGCTTCTATATTCCACCCAGACACTCTCTAGCCAAGTGTAACCACTTGCCTATTTGTTCCTTGAAGCCCTAATGTTGCTCTGGTCTCTGCCTCAAGAAGAAATGTGTTCAAAGTTTCAGGATGGCTTGTCTCAGAATCCAGGTTTCCTTGATGCTGGTTCCTCACATTGGTTTTCCTAACCTTCTTTGGTGGAATGTGGTGTTCTCAACTAAACTGCAAGCAGCTTGAAGACAGAAATGATATCCCACAGGTTGGTATCCTCATAATGAATGCCTAGAATAGTTCTAAGCATGAGGCACAGAACTTTAGAGATGGAAGGGACAGTATAGAGGATGTGCTTCAAATGCAAACCTGGGTAAAGGCACAGGAGGTGGACCATTGTATATGGTAAGCAGCAGAAGGCAGACCAGTTTGGCTAGAATATAGAGTCTGTGGTCAGTCAGGCAAGGATAAACAACTCTCTCCTCACCTCTGTCTCATTGAATGCCAGACTTCCTTCAAAACTCATTTCAAGTGGCTATAGGAAGGATGTGTTGATGCCACCTGGGTGTTAATGCCATCCCCATGGAAATTGCTTTGCATGTTGTCTTGTATTTATATTTCTATGTATGCTGTTTTCTCCCCAAAGAAGGTACAGTCCCTGAGGGCAGGGATCATTTCATTTTTGTGATTGCATCCTTAGCATTTAGGAGAAGGAAGGGAAGGGAACAAGCATTTATTAAGTACTTACCATGTTCCAGGGGCAACTAGGTGGATAGAGCACTAAGCTTGGAATCTGGAAGACTCATCTTTATGAGTTCAAATCCAGCCTCAGACACTTAGTAACTGTGTGACCCTGGGCAAGTCACTTAAGCCTGTTTGCCTTAGTTTCTTTACCTATAAAATGAGCTGGAGAAAGAAATGGCAAACCATTGCAGTATCTTGGCCAAGAAAAACCCTAAAAGCATCACACAGAGTGGGACATGACTGAAAAACAAATGAACACTATGTTGCAGGCTCTGTGCTAAACACTTTACAAATTCCCTTTGATCCTCACAATCCTGGGAGATAAATGCTATTATTGTCCCCATTTTACAACTGAAGAAACTAAGGCAAACAGAGATTAAGTTACTTGCAAAGCTCACTCCCCCCAGTGAGTGTCTAAGGTAGAATGTGAACTGAGGTCTTCCTGACTGCAGGTCAAGCATTCTATTCAATGGACCACCAATGGACCAATAGCCACACAATGCCTAACACGTAGTAGGTACTTGATAATGCTTATTGAATTGAATCAAATAGAATCTTGATGTCTTGCCATGTTTTACAACTAGCCAGTTCCCTGCTGAATGAGGCAGCATCATAGCTTTACCCATATCCGAGGCTGAATTCAGTGATGAAAGATGAGCTCACCTACCCCTCCTCAGCAGCTGACTTCATCTCTGTGTGTAAACAAATTGACCAGCACTTGACTCATTGATTTGCCCTTTATGGGTGTTCCTGGACTCTGCCTGACTCCCTACCTGGTGACTGACCCACCACTGAGACTAGACTAACCCCTGACTTTGGCAGGTTCCTGGATCTCCCTCTCCTGCATCTCCACCCTTTCTCTACATCCCACTGACCATGGTCTGGCTCTGTCCAATCACCCAGTTCCCCACTACTTATGAATAAAACCCAGTGTCTTAAAACACTGCAGGATAAGGTGAGTGCTTTGTGATACAAAGCTCTACCCTTGAGAACCTAGAAGAAAGACATGATTTTTATCATGATTCCCCAATTGTCCTTCCTTATAAAGATTTTACTACTATGAGCCCAAAGCTAAACAAATCAGCACATAGTCTTTAAAAAGCAGCCTTATCAGACAGCCTCTGTTGTTAAGCGTTCTGCTTGCTTAGATCTGGCTTCTTGCCCTTCATCCACAGCCCACTGCCGACTTTGCTCTGACAAGACACTCATTATCTAAATACCAAGACCCAGTGTTCCATGCCAGTACAGTTCCAGTCTTCCCATTGCCAAAAGGTTCATCTCTCTACTGAAATCCAAGCCAGCCACAGTCCAGAACCTCTGAGGAAGCCTGGACCAACATACCCCTTATCCTAGAGTCCAAACCATCTTGGACAGCACACTCTGGAGTCTTGTAAGTCACTTCTGTTACTGCCAGATATCATGATTTCCAAACTCTCTGGCTACCCTGATACTTCTCTCAGTCAAGTCAGTTCATTCTGGATTTTCTTTGTCCTGATCTTCTTTTCTAATGAGACCCACTTTTGTCAATGTGGCAGGGCTGCCCCAGTGGCTACCTTTTCCCACCAGGCTTCTTCTCAAGCCTCAGGGTAATTAGCAATGTCTAGCTCCTATCACTAGGGAGAATGATGGGAGCTAGAAAGGCAAATGCAAAGGGTACTGAGCATTTTTGTCTCAGCCCCAAAAAGAGATAGTAAAAAGTGTTGAACACATGAGGGCCTCACTCCCTGAGTCCCAGGCCTCTTAGAAGAGATGAAAGGAATCAATTTATGCCAACCAGAATTAGGACCCAGGATCTTTGGTTGAGAAAGGTAAGATAAAGATGCCTCAGGGGGCCTTTCTGTGATATGAGGAAGGCTAGGAGTCTTGAGCGAAAAAAGCAGAAACTATTCATCTGGCTTAGAGACATAGTGATGCTGCGCCTGCCTAAAAGAGCTACAGATGTCCCCAACAGCTCAGAAACATGTTGGCCCCAGCTATCTGATTGTAAGACAGCGGCAATACTGCCCTGAGGATGAGATAGACACAATGGGAAGCAGATGGAAGCAGTAGCAAAATGACGGAGCCCTGAAGGGAGCGAGAGGCTGGTACAACCCATATTGGCAGCCATGTAATAGAGCACCAAGAGGAAAAGGGATCAGTTCAGCAGGGAGCTTGGGACAGATAGAAAGGCCTGGACATTGTGACATAACAAAGCCAGCCTTGCTCCTCACCTGTATAATAAATCTTGCAGATTGTCATGTAAACCTAGGGGGCTGCCCTTTCCTCACATGAGAGGGTCTTAACCCAGGGGAGCATCACAAGTCAGTAATGACTGGCTAAGTCCCTGAAGGAAGGCAGAGGTCCATTGTAATTGAGGGAGGAGTGTCACTCTCTAACAAACCCAAGTTCTTTTTCACTTCTGACACCAAGAGCAGACAAACAGTTTACAAAAATTCATCTTAGCCATTTACAACTACAGTCTCAGCATATTTAAGTCCATGGAGAGGAAGGAGGAAGAGGGGGTGGCAGATGTCCACCAGAAAGGAGAGTGGCATCTTTTTACTCTATAGGGGTTTGGGCAAGAGTCCTTTCTATATTTATGTGGTGTTAAATAAAACCTAGTTTATATTTTATATATAAGTGCCTGGAGTGCTTGCCAGAGAAGCTGAGGGTACTCATTTTGGCAGAGTGCCATGTGCTGATGTTCCCAGATACAGCCTGAGTGGGAGCAAAACAAGGTAAACCCTGAATCTTACCTTTTCTGGAGGCCATTCTTTCTTGATATATAGATATATAAATATATAAAATATAGACGTATAAAGGTACATCCTTCTCTAGGTAAATAGACCACATATACATATGCATGTGCATGTGTATGTACATAAATACATATACATAAAATCCTATTGGTTCTTTTTTTCTCTCTCTCTCTCTCATTAAGTGACTTGCCCAGGACCACACAGCTAATAAGTGTCTGAGGCAAGATTTGAACTCACAAAGATGAGTCCTCTTGACTCCCCACCTGACGCTCTACCCATTGTTCCACCTAGCAGTTTTATGTATATATGTATGTATGTATGCATGTACACAAACCTCTGTGTATATGTATTATGCATATGTGTATCTATGTGTGCATATATGTGTATATATACACTTACGTATGTATCGAGAGAATATAAACAATGCATGCAAGTCATTGTTTGCATGTTTTCTTCCCCATTAGATTATGAGTTCCCTGAAGGAAGGGACCATATTTCTTTGTGCCAGGCACATAGAAAGCATTTAATAAATGCTTGTTGACTGACTAACTGAATTTCCCCCATTTTCCTGGCTGGAAACAAAAACAAGTCAAAAACAATTTGTGAGAATTCTACTGAAATATACCTGGGCCCTTTATCTTAGGAAGGGTCCTCCCATTGGGTCTAGAATCAGGCCTTCTGACATCAAGATGGTATATCAGACACACAGTGTTCTAAAAATCCATCTCAGCTATTCACAATCACACTCCCTGCATCATCAGGCATCCTGGAAGCTATTCTCCCTCCTTCTCTTTCTCCCCATCTCCAACACAGCAGGGATCCATATTTCAATCCCTCAAGGATATATGGTTTTATTAGTGTGGTTACTCACTCCAAAGACTGAGATCACAACCCCTCTAGACTCGGTAAATAATCCTCAAGAGTTGCAAAGGGCAAGAAAATTCATCATCCCACAGAGCGAGGAGAATGAACCAAGGTGTTAGAATGGGAGAATTGAAAGGAGGTAGACTACCCACTTCCAACCCCCTTAAAAACAACAAAAACAAAGAAAAATAGCCAATAATAATTCTTTGTTGCTGAGTTCTTTCAGTTATGTCTTAATCTCTGTTTCCCCATTTTGACAACTTCTTTGCAAAGATATTGGAGTGATTTGTCATTTTCTTTTCTAGCTCATTTTACAGATGAGGAAACTGAGGCCTGAGGCTGGATTTGAACTCGAGTCATCCTGACTCCAGGGCCAGTGCTCTCTATACACTATGCCACCTAGTTGTCCCTTATATGTCCCCAATAATAACAATTAATAATAATAACTAGCATTTACATAATACATAAGCATTACATTTACAAAATAATTTACAAATGTTAGCTCTTCTGATGCTCACAACAACCCTGTGCGTGACTGACTTGCCTACTGTGCTACCTGGTTGGTGTTGTGAAGAGAGTGCTGAACTTGGAGTCAGGAAGCCTTAAGTTCAAATCGTGTCTTAGATACTTACTAGCTGTGTGACCTTGGGCAAGTCACTTAACCTCTGTGAACCTCAATTTCCTCATCTGTAACATAGCACCTATTTCACAGGGTTGTCGTTAGGATCAAATGAGTTACTTTGTACAGTGTTTTGCAAAACACGTAGTGCCCTATAAATAAATGCAAGCTATTATTATTATACTACCCCAAGAAAATAGAAGCCAATCAAAACTTTGAAATAAGTAATGCAAAAAAGAGTATATGGGGAAAACATTTTAGGGTGACTAGATCAACTAAAGTATCAGAAGTCAGAGAGATGGGGGAAAAATTCCATCACCCAGAATCCAACCCAAGGATGAATGAACCTCTCTAACTTTAGCTAGGTTGGTCCTCAGGTAATAAACATACAGTCTGCTCCCAGGTCCATACTGAAATCCCTTCTGGTTTGTCGGACCCACTGGAGCTTGCATGCCATCTGTATGGTCTAAGAGAACAAGGGTCACAGCCCCATGTCATCAGGAGACTCCAGAGTAGGATTTTAGTGCAGGATCTACAATCCCCTTTTTTATATGCCCAGTTAGGGACAGACCATGTAGATACTCTGAGTTACCTAGTCTGACTGTGACCAAACCTATGCCTACCATCTTGCCCTACCTTGTTCCTTACCTGGCCTTTTCTTCTAGCAACATGCTCCTAGAATCTGGATCAGCTTATACCCTACTTCCCAGCAACCCGTGTCCAAAGCTGAGTTCCTCTTTAAATCATAGAATGGTTGATTTAGAGCTGGAAGAATCCTTTGAAACCATCGAATCTAACCACTCCATTTGACAGATAAAAAAATCAAGGCACAGAAAAAAAGTCCAGTGATTTGCCCACAGTCACAAAGCTTGTGAGTTTCTGAGTTGGGGTTAGGGCCCAAGTCTTGCTGACACCAGTCACAAGATACCAGCAGCATGGAGCAGTTGGAACTGAGAGACCATTGATGAGTCCCTGGAAAATGCCTTGAGAAATCTTCCTGGGGTGCAAGAGCTAATTCCAAGACCTGTAGGTAGGAGCATATGCCTGCTTTAGGAAGATTGTAAGATGGACAGGGCAACTGGGTGGTGCAGTGGATAAATCAGGAAGACTCATCTTCCTCAGTTCAAATCGGACCTCAGAAACTTACTAGCTGTGTGACCCTGGGCAAGTCACTTAACCCTGATTGCCTCAGTTTCCTCATCTATAAAATGACCCGGAGAAAGAAATGGCAAACCACCCTAGTCTCTTTGCCAAGAAAACTGCAAGTGGGATCATGAAGAGTCAGAAACGGCTGAACAACATCCTGGACAAATTGGGGGATATGGGATCAGAAGGAATGGTAAATAAACGCTGAAACTTTTTTTCTCTTTCTCCGGGAGGAAGGAAACCTGAGAAAATATGAAAGAGAACTCCTACCTGGTCAGGAATGCTAGGAAGGCAAATAAGCCCGTCATAATGACTACTGTTTGTATCATGCTTTCAGTGTTACAAAGAGCTTTATAATATTATCTCATTTGATTCTCACCAGGGAAGGTTTGGGGGGAGTTTTTTATTTATTTGTTTGTTTGTTTGTTTAGAACTGTGATTTCATCAGTATAGAGTCCTTCCAGTGCCTGTTTCAGTCTTCAAAAGTTGCCTAGGATACTAAGATTTAAGTGACTTTGCTCATAATCACCCGGCCTGTGTGGTACTCTTTTTATATTTGAGGGTATTAGTGCTCAGACAGGTTAGGTGATTTGCCCATGGTCACACAGCTAGGAAGCACTGGAAGCATACTTTGAACCCAGGTCTCCTGATGTTGCACAATGTTATACTGGACTGCCCATCCCTCTCATTTGTTAATAGCCCAAGCAGCAGATAGACCATTTGTGGCTGTGATGACGAAAAGTTGTTGATAATGAATAATTTGTGCGTGGTAAACCCTGTTATCATGTCCCCAGTCGTCTATGGAGTGGGTAGGTAGGGGTCAGTAACACTATGATGGGTGTTAATGGCAGATTCTGATACCAGCACAACACCCAGCTCTGGAGATCAACAGAGTAGTAATAGGTCAAGTTGTTTCAAGGTTGAAAAATTACAGAAGTGACAGATCCAGGGGATTAGACAGAAGAATAAGTTTCAAGAGCTTCAAGATCAAAAATTGGTTGGGGGGAGCTTCCATGCTTTCACAAGGTCAAGGAAATACCACAGAGAGAGAAACTAAAGACAGAGGCAACCATTGATTTAGTCTACAGAGAATTAGCCTGAGAGACAATGTCCTTTTATGACATTGGCAAGCTAATCATACCACCCCCTACCTCAGTCAAAGCAACAGAACTGCACGTTCTGACTCCTACAAGGACTTTTGATTCAAAACTGACAGAGGCTAAAGCAAAGATTTCTCCCAGAAGGATATAGTGCTAAATTAGAGTGTTTGAAGTAAATTCTACTTAATCCTGAAGAAAAACAAATTAAAATTGAGGAAATGGTTAAAAGCTAAGGAATTAGATACTTAATTGTATCTACATGTTTGTATTTCCTTAAATTTTGCTCAAAATGGTATATCCCATTTAAACATACTAGCTATGCTAAATATAACATTATTTGATGTTTATGTTTATCGGTTTTAATTTTAAAAGTTATAGTCTTAATAAAAAGCAAAACAGAGTAAAAAAAATCATACTCTTCTCTGACCCAGGTTTCCATACCTGTGCTAAGCCTCATTTTTCAGAACAAGACTGAAACCAAAGCACTTCTGCTTGCTTGATGGCAGATTACCGCAAAATGCAGGCAAGAGAAAATCAATAGTCTCTGGATCAAAATTGCCCTGGAAAAATCAGACCTCTGAAATGACAATAAAAGGCCCATGGTCCTATCCCGGTTCCTCTCATTCTTCCATTCCAGGGTTTAACGCCATTGTCCTCTTGGTAGGGAACCAATCATCAACCCTGCTATTACTCCCCAAGATTCTCTGAGCCTTGCCATCTGCATTGCAACTTCGCCTACCTAAATTGTACTTGGCCTTTCTATCTGCTACGAACTAAACATAAGCATGAACACTCCTTTATGTGTTGCCTCCCCAGTTATATCTGTGACCTCAGGGACTAGCTGAGTTTTCTCTTTCACCCCAGTGCTCACGTGTGCTTGGCACATAATAAACACTTAAATATTTTTCCATTAAATTTGGAGACAAAGCCCTAGCTTACCAACACTCTTTAGACTTATATTCTCTAGGTATCTCAAGAGAAGTACCTGGCGGCCTAGTGGATAAAGAATTGGGCCTGGAGTCAGGAAGAACTGAGTCTAAATCCAGCCTAGCTGTGTGACCCTGGGCAAGTCATCTAACTACTGTTTACCTCAGTTTCCTCAACTGTAACATGGGGATAACAATAGCAGCCTACTTTGCACAGAGCCTGTGCTAAGTGTTATTTGAATATCAAATGTGATAATACTCATAAAAAGCACTTAGCATAGGTGCTACATGATTGCTTATTTCTTTCCTCCACCCCCGGGGTACTTTCTCAGGCTGTCACAATAAAAAGCTTGATATTCCCTCCAGGAAAATAATAAATCTGACCTCAGTCACCCAGAGATTTTATTTCCTCTTCAGGTGTTCCCCATTTTGTGCAGGGCCCAAACAGAAATCATGTCCCAAATATGGAGCTGGGTCTCCCATAATACACTAGGGCAAACAAAGATTACCTAAAAAGAATAACCCTGGCACGAAATGTGCAATAAAATTGGTTTCCCCAATGAAAACCAATGGGTTCCCCCATGGCTTTTGTTATGCTATCATTCGATAATGAAAGGTGAAAATTTTGTCCCTAAGGAAACAGAGATTGAAAGATATTAAATGACTTGTTCAAGGACCCACAGGTGGGTAGAAGTGACAGAAGCAGGCTATGAACCCAGGTCTGCTCACCCCAAATCCAATGCTCTTTCTTTTTTTTTAACTTTCATTTTATTTTCGGTTAATGGACATTTCATTTCTCCTACCTCCCTTCCCCCTTGTAAGAGGGAAGAGAAAGAAGGAAAAGAAAATCCTTTTTAACAAATATGCATGGCTAAATGAAACAATTTTTTTTGCATTGCTCATGCCCAAAAATATGTGGGTCGTTCTCCATCCTGAGTCTGTTGACTCTCTTTCAGGAGGTAAGTAACATGTTTCACCACTGGTCTTCGAGAAGTGTGATTGGTCACTGGATGGATACAGTTTTTAAGTTTTTCAGAGTTTTTCATCTGTACGCTGTTGTTATTGTGTAGATTGTTTCCCTGGTTCTGCTCACTTCCCTCTGCACAGATTCATACAAGACTTCCCAAATTCCCTGAACCTGTTTCTTTCATCATTTCTTAAGGCATAATGGTGTTCCATTACATTCATATCCACCAAATTTAGCCATCCCCCAAGTGATGAGCACTCCATTTGTTTCCAGTTCTCACAATACTCTTTCCAATGTACTACCTCAAACCACTGACGAAAGAAACGGAGTAGACTTGCCAGCTATAAACTTTGATCAAAACCAAAACCCACTGGATTTTCTTTACTTCTTTCTCATGATCCTGAGAGGCAGCAAGTTAACAAGTGGTGCTTGAGTAAGTGATTAACTCCTTGACTGAAAGAGTTACAAAGCTTAGAATATTTGTTTGCTATGTCTTGTGGGAATAATTGTGAATACAATCTTGAAAGAACATTTAGCCGTTTAACTATGGGACCAATGTGGTGTGGAAGCAACATGGGACCAGGAGTCAGATGACCTGGCTTCTAGCCTGGGTCTGTGACTAACTAGCTATGGTATCTTAGAGTGTTCCTCAGTTTTCCCATCTGTAAAATGAGGGATTTGATCTGGGTTACTATTTCTAAGCTATAACATTCCTTGACATTTATTAGTGGGCAAGAAAGGTTTATTCTTAGGACCGAGGAGAAAGATGAGTAACACTTCAGGACTCTTGTAATCCAGAAAGAGGATCCAAAGATTCCCCCCTAAAGATATCCCCACCCTTTCCTTCTGTCCCCTGAGTGAGGAAGGGCTCCCTGGAACTGTCCATTAGCTTTGGGGCCTACCAGCTATCATCAGGTGGTGTTGCAGAGCACAAAATTAATGGAGCCAGTCCCCTATTTCCAACCTAAAAGGCTGGCCTGAGTCTCTGAAGTCCTGGTAGAGTTTCTCATAAGGATGTGTAAATGAAATAAATGCTGGTGATCCTCAAACTTCCCATCCCTCCTGAAAGAGACAGTGGCTGATAGAGCCACCCTGTTTATGCTGGTCTAGCATACACTGGGCCAAAGAAGTCTTCCCAATTTGATCCCTTCGCTTCTGTGTGCCCTCCTCAGTGCCCGGAAATGGCAATAACAAGGAGAAAAAGGAATTCAAAATGAGATCTGCCTTTGTCCTGACCAGCTTCTATTGCTCGTTATTTCCCAAAGAGGCTGCTCTCACAGCCTCAAGGAGACTCACAGGCTCAGGGTCTGCGTTGTCACCAGGGGGATTTTCCGTCCAGCCAGTAGACTGACTTGGCAGGGCTTAACTTTAGTTATTATAGCACCTCTGGAAGAGAGAGATAAAGCAGAGAAGCAGCTGTTGCAATCTTGACTAAACAGGGCTCTGGTAAAGCAAGCTTGAAAATGGACTATTTAAGAGGTTGGGATGTCACAGGTTTGATTACAGAAGTGGGTAGTGGGGTGGGGGGGATCAGTGGATTGTAGATTCTATTTGTCAGTTGGCTAAGGGGGTCAGCATGTGTGTGTGTGTGTCTGTGTCTGTGTGCACGCGGGTGTGATTGAGGTGGGCTGGAAAGGGGAGGGCTGTGTGTGTGTGTGTGTGTGTGCATGTGCCTGTGTGTTCACGATATATATATACCAGTGTGACAGAGACACAGCATAACGGAGCCACATAACAGAGAGAACCCAGCGACTGACAGCATTCAGGTAGGTTAACTGCATGCTAACCTGAGCAAGGAGGCGAGCTGCTTCTCACTCAGACCAGAAGCTCAGCATTGGAAAGGAGCTCCTCTCTCCTTAGACGTGCATCTTTCTGTTCTCTGGATGCTTTGAGCTCTTTGGGATTTGGGACTTTGCTTTTTCCTTGTGAGAATATTCTTTCTCTCCACCCCCATCCCTTATTCCCAATTGTCTTATTGTCAATGTCTAGATTTGGGTTTGAGTTTTTCATCCCAAGGGAAAGCGATGTTCTGGATAGAGGATGGTCCAGCCTTTCTCCGGGAAATGAGGTGGCTGACGGGCTGAGGAAAAGTTTCCTTTCCCCATTTTGGTTTCCCTTGAAATCCTGACTTGCTTCAAGATGCTACAAGGCAGAGGGACAATCAGAGAAAAGGGGGTGTGTTCTGGCTTACCTTCTGGGTCATTTCTGCCATGATATTAAATTAGGCTTTGTCTTTCCTTATAAATATTGTCCTTCCTGTGGTTGCTTCTTTCACCCCCTGATTTTGTGTGATGCTATTTTTTTTTATCAAGCTTTTAACTTAATGCAAACGTTGGGGTTTGAGTTTTGAATCCTGAGGGACCACTTCTTGTTCACTTACGGAAAAGACTCAGAACTGTTAATTATAGGACAGGGGTCGTCAGGGGCACAGAGCAAGGACCATGGGACAAGGGAGCTGTGCTCCGTCTGAGTATTGTTGAGTCCAATTGTTGGCATGCCTGCCTTCTATAGGGATTCTTTGAAGGGGTGACCTTGCCCTAGTATTCCCTGAGTCATTTTGCAGTGTTTTTTTTTCTTCTTTTACCTTCTCTTTTTCTCTAATTTTCCTTCCTTCAAGAAAGCATGACATCTGAACCCTTTTCCCTTTTCTTGCCACCCTCTCCATTACTTCTTACTCTCCGATTGTCTCTTCTTCCCCCTCCCTTCTTAATATTCCCCCAGTGTCTCTACCCAAAGCTTGTCTCATATATGGGTATGTGCTATCAAGTTTATATCATATATGTATTCCCCAGTGGGAATTTTTTTCTGGGAGGGGGTATAAGGATGATTTGGGGAAAATTTACTATTTAAAGCACTTTACCTTGAGCTTTAATATCCTGATGCTGGGCTTCAACATCTGTGTTTACTTTATTCCGGGAGTACATAATTGGTCCAATTATAACCAATAAAATTGTCCTGAAGATTAACAAAAGATGTGCTTTTGCTCAGCATTCATGGTTAAGAATGCCTAAACCAGAGAAGGCTGTCAGTACACACACCCACCCACCAGTCCACCCACACACCTATAGATCTATGTTTGTTTTTGTATATAACATATGTATGTGTGTGTGTGTGTGTGTGTGTGTGTGTGTGTGTGCTTTGTTTCCCCTCAAAATCTTACAAAGTCCTGTTTTTTCCAGCTGTCTGTGGGTGCCCATGCATGTCTCATTCCCTTGCAAAAGTGTCGCAGGGAAATACCATTTACAAAAGAGCTGGGGATGGGAAAACGACTTTCTTTTATGTCTAGGCCCATTTAATGAAAGGGAGCAGTGATCACCTAGCCCTCTGAGCTAGACAGAGAGACCCTTTGCGAGAGCTCCTCAAGTTAGTCAAAAGAACAGGGGCTGTTTTATCTGCTGCCTGTGGGGGGCACTGTGGGACAATGCCACACTCATTTCCGTAACTAATTTTTTTTTTTTTCAGAGCTGAACGGGCTGTCAGGCTTTAAATTATCAACTAAGCTGAGGGCACTCAGGGATTTCGAAAATACGGGCAAATTTGCATTGTCACTGAAGGGAGTAATTGCAAGATTAATCTCAAAAAACCCTGGTCTCTGTGTCTTAATGGCGGAAGCTGCCTGGCAGATATTGTACATTCAGTCAGTCAAGTGTCTATCCAGTGACTGCTATTCACCCAACTCATGGTGAGGATAGAAGAGAAATATGAAACACTGGCCTTTGCCCTCTTGGAGCTTACAATCTAGTTGGGAAGACAACACTAACACAAGAGAAAATTTAAAAATTATACAAGAAACTACCTGAAAATTTTGGTGAGATCAGTATGGGAAACTCCTAGCGTGGGAACTCTCTCCATCAGATTACAATCCTATTATTTAGTACATAAATCCTTGGGAGGTTAAATGGGTTGCCCAGGAACACACAGCTGTAAGTGTCAGCATTTGAATCCAGGCTAACTGATTATAAGCCATCTGAGTCAAGATGCTGCATTGGTGTAGAGCACCAATACATTTTTTTTGGTTTTTTTTTTTTTTGCAATTTATTTATTTTTAGTTTTCAACATTCATTTCCACAAGATTCTGAGTTACAAATTTTTCTCCCTGTCTCTCCCTTACCCCCACCCCAAAATAGAGAGCCTACTGAATACCCCTTCCCCCAATCCTCTCTCTCTTATATCCTCCCCCATTCCCCACCCCCAACTCTCTAGTAGGGCAAGATAGATCTCCACACCCCAGTGCCTGTATATCTTATTTCCCAGTTGCATGTAAAAAAAAAAACTAATATTTTTAAAAATTTTTAACATTGGTTTTTAAAACTTTGATTTCCAGATTCTTTCCCTTCTTCCCTCATCACCCACCCCCACTGAGAAGAGAAGCAATTCAACATAGGTTGTACATGTGTAGTTACCCAAAACATTTCCAAGTAGTTATATTGTGAAAGACTGACTATATTTCCCTCCATCCTATCCCACCCCCCACTTATTCTATTTTCTACTTTGACCCTGTCCCTTTTCAAAAGTGTTTGCTTCTAACTACCCTCTCCTCAAATCTGCCCTCCCATCTATCATCCCCCCTCTTATCCCTTTCCCTCTTATTTTCCTGTAGGGTAAGATATCCAATTGAGTGTGTATGTTATTCCCTCCTTAAGCCAAATTCAATGAGAATCAGGTGGAGCCATTCCCTTTCACCTTCCTGCTCTTCCCCTCCAACAGTTTTCTCTTGCCTCTTTTATATGAGATAGTTTACCCTATTCTATCTCTCCCTTTCTCCTTCTCCCAATATATTCACACCAATACATATGAAGGGTTAAATGATATAATACAGACAACTCACTTGATCTGGGGGAGGAGGCAGACAACTTTTAAATGGAGAGGGGCCATTTGTTGTGATATTCATAGAAATATCCATGTATATAGATATTTAATATACATATATGAGGAAAGCTTATTATATACATATGGTGGAGAAAACTATAAACCATATGTATACTGTACACAGTATCTTTTAAAAGCTATGTAACAAATTCACAGCTTCTTATATTTTTATATTATTCCTGGAAAGAAAATGCAGGTAAATTTGCATTGTCACTAAAGGGAGTAATTATTATTACTCCCTTACAATAACATAATTATTATATTACTATATTATTATTCACAGTAAGAAAGAAAATTAAATATATATGTATTCTTTGAACATAATTGCGGATGGGGTTGGATTATACTTTCTACAGTTCTTTACTTTGATTGATGTGGGGGGGGATTTTTCCACCAACTTCATCTGTATCTTTTGAATATTTTTGTTATTTTATTCATGTCAATTCATACAATACAATGGAAATAAAACAATTAGCTGCCTCCTAGAGGCCCTTTTTATAATTTTTGAGAGTAGAATGCCTAGGAACTAGAGATATAGAAGTCCCTAAAGGAGATTTTCTAATCTTCCTTTACCACATTAGTACAAGTTTATCAGATTAACTAATTAACACCTGGAAAGCAGCAGAGCCCAGGGAAGGAGTTCTGAAGGGTTGGATTGAAGGGAAAGGGCTTGGAGGGGGAGAAGTAGACAGCCACTAGATGTGGACTAGGGATTTCCAGTGGTGGTACCTGCTAAAGAGAAGTGGCCTAAGCAGTGTCCTTAGGGTAGGTTGTGTGCTTTGGGGGTTGGGGCTTGGGGAAGAAGGCCATGAGAGCTCTAAACCTGAGTCCTGCTGGTCTCTCAAACCTAATGATTCATTGTTTGTCCTTGGCCCCCTAATAAGATTAGTCCACGCGAACAAATTCATTTGGCTATTTTGGTCAAAAGGCTTCTTGTGGCTCACGAGTAACAAATTGCCCTCTCAATGTTCAGAGCAGAGAGAGATCGGTGTGACTGCTGTTGGAGGAGGCTTCCTGGAAGAGGTGGGACATTTATTGAGCACTGAAGGGTGGGGGTGAAATCCCTGGTTTCCTTTCCAGGACTTCTTAACCTAGGGTCATGAATTTGTGTATCTTTAAATAAGTATTTTGCTAACCATATTTTCATGTAATTGTTTTTCTTTGTAATCCTATATGCTTTATTTTCTGCATTTAAAAATATAATCATAAGTTGTCCAAAGGCTTCTCCAGGCTGTCAAAGGGGTCCTTGATGGAAAAAAACGGGTTAAGAACCCATGCTTAAATCAAGCAGTCAATGAGCAGGAAGTATTTATTAATTGCTTACTATGTGTAGGCTCATTGATTGTTAAGCAACAAGCATTTATTAAGCAAAAACCCTTCTACATGTTCAATGGGGGAGGGGCACAAAAAATGCAGAGTTCTTACCTTTAAGTAAGAGATTTTGCGTCCTAATGGGAGAACTATTCTGTATTTTAAATCAGTACATATAAGATATATAGAGTAGATGCAATGTAGCCTTAGAGGAGAAGTCACTAGCAGCTGGGGAGAATCGCTGGCTTCTACAAGAAACCTGTCTTGATTCCACCCTCTCACTGCCCGCCCCCCAGGTGAACTGGCCGTCCCTTTCAAAACTACCTTGGCTTCATTTTGTATGTCTTCCATATATTCTTATCCATCACATGCTGTCTCTCCCACTAGAATGGATGTTCCTTGAAGGAATGGAAGAGTTTCACTCTTTGTATACTTATGTGCCTAAACACATAGTAGGAGCTTAGTAAATGATTATTTTTATAATGGCAGACAGATGGAAGAGAAGATAGAGTCCCAGATCTGGAGTCAGAAAGACCCGAATTCAAATCTAGACTCAGACACTGGGGCAAGACATTTAACCTCGATCTGCCTATATAAATGGGGATAATACCTACTTCCAAGGGTACTGTGAGGATAAAAGGAGACCATATTTGTAAAGCACTTAGCACAGTGCTTGACACATAGTAAGTGATAATAATAATAAAAATAATGGCTGACATGTAATTGGCATTTTGGGGGCTGCTAGGTGGCAGAATGGATAGAGCACTAGGCCTGAAGTCTAGAAGACTCTTTTTTTTTTTCTTTTTGGAGGGGGGAAGGCTGAGCAATTGGGGTTAAGTGACTTGCCCAAGGTCACATGGCTAGTAAATGTTAAGTATCTGAGGCTAGATTTGAACTCAGGTCCTCCTGATTCCAGGGCCAGAAGAAAACTCACCTTTATCAGTTCAAATCTGACCTCAGACCCTTACTAGCTATGTGTCCCTGGGCAAGTCACTTAACTCTATTTGCCCCAGTTCTTCATCTGTAAAATAAGCTAGAGAAGGAAATGGCAGACCACTCCAATATCTTTGCAAAAAACCCAAAAAATCCCACAACAAATGGAATCATAAAGGATCAGACATGGCTGAACAACAACAAATTTGGCATTTTAGGCTTACAAAATGATTTACACATTTGAACTCTCATTCAGTAGAGCAGGATGTAGATAAAGGGAGAGAAAGTCAGTGGCATTCAAGGTGGGCTGGACATCACCATATCCAGTAGGAAAGTGTGAATAAATATGCTGTTTCTGGAGTGGTAGACCTCACTGATGCTATTCAGTTCTCCTCTCCTGTTCCTTAGAAAGTTTCCTTTCCTCAACCCACTAGGCTGGGATATGTAAAAGCAAGTGCCCACTCCTTCAGGATATATTCCCAGATGTCCCTGTTTCTTTCTCTTATAGCTTTTGTGCTTACAGGTGGCACCGTGGATAAAGTGTTGAGTTGCAGCCAGCATGACCTCAATTTAAATCCGGCCTCAAGCATTTACTAACTGTGTGACCCTGGGAAAATTTCCTAAACTCTGTCTGCCTCAGTTTTTTCACCTATAAAATGGGGTTACCCTACCTCTCAGGGTAGGTGCTATTGGAGGATCAAATAAGATGACATTTACAAAATGCTTTGCAAACCTTGAAGAGTCTGTTTTCTTATAGCCCCTTATCCTTTCAATCTTATCTTGATTCAATAAATATTAAGTACCTACTGTGTATCAGACACATGCCAAGGAGTAGGGATACAAAAAGAGGCAGAAGACAATCAGTCCCTGCCTTCAGGAATCTTACAATCTCTTGTCATTCCCTTATTAGATTCTAACTTCTTGAGGACAGGTCAAGTCAAATAGAGTCAACCAGAGTTTATTAAGCTCTTGTTATGTGCCAGGCATTATGCCAAGCATTGGAGATACAAATACAGGCAGAAAGACAAGCCCTGCCCTCAAGGAGTTAACACTCTAATGAGGGAAAGACAAAAGGAGCTGAAAACTGGGCAGGGTCCCTGTCTCATTCATCTTTGCTTCCTTAGCACTTCAGCAGTAATCATGGATCAAATACAGCGAGGATTCAAGACGTACTTGTTAAATTGGTGTGGATCCCTTCTGCTCATGTGGAGATGCAAAACTAATGATAATGTACGTCATTTTCTACAGAGATCTGACTTGAATTATAGGGAAATCTTGGCAAAAGGGATCCTCTTAGATCTCCAGGGTTTGTGTCATGCCTTAACAAGAAATGTTGCCCCTGGTTTCCTTAAATATTGGCAACAGTCAATGCCTGGCCCTGAGGGGAGTAGGATTGACTAAAGGGGCTGGCTTATTTCTTTGGAGTTCTCAAATCCTTAGCCATGATGTCCGCACACATTTACTTTTCAATTTTCTAGCTATTCCTAGTTATCTAGTTATTTTAGTACACAATTGGGCTCCTACCTTTATCAGATCTAGAAAATGGAACCAATCAGGGACACACCACTCTTACCCAGATCTTTCTGGTGATGTAACTAACTGAGTTTTCCTTCGGGACAAAGAAAGAGGTTTAAAAAAATCCCTTTAGACTAAGAAGAATCTAAAATTATGAAGAAATACTCTCTCATTTTATAGATAAGGAAATGGAGTAAGGTCCAGGAAGGGAAAAGATTTGTCCAAGGTCACTTAGCTATCACAGAATTTCAGAGTTGGAAGGGACCCCAGCAGCTACCTAACCCAACTCATACCTGCATAAAATACCCTTTCTACAATATACCTGACAAGCACTTCTCCAGAATTTTCTTGAAGACCTTCACTGTGCATGAATCTGAGGCAACTCATTCTACTTTCAATCAGCTCTTAACTGTTAAGAAGTTTTTCCTGACATCATATGCTTGCTTTTTTTTTTTTAACAACTTTCATCAATTGTTTCTAATTCTGTCCTTTGGAGCCAAACAATTACTCACTCAATCAACAAACATTTGTTAAGCACCTATTGCATGTCGAGCACTGGCCAAGGCCCTGGCGATACAAAGTCAAAAGCGAAATTATCTCTGTTCTCTAGGGGCTCACATCATAAAATGCACGTAAAATAAATCCAAGGTAAAATGAAGGGGAGAGGGGAGGGCAGTAGTAGCTGGGAGAATCAGGAAAGGTTTCACTCTATAAGTATTGAGTATTGAGTATTGAAGGAGACATGGGGTTTTCAGAGATCAAGATGAGGAAGGAATACATTCTAGACCTGGAGGGTGGTCATTGCAGAAATCAGAGAGGGAATGTTATGTGTGAGAAACAGTAAGACCAGTTTGACTGAATTGTAGTGTACTGGGAGGAGAAGAGCCTATAACACAACTGGAACGCAGGGCCAGGATTTAAAAACTAGACATGAGGGCTTATAGTTTAATCATGGCAGCAATAGGGAGCCATTGTAGTTTATTGAGGAGAGGCATGACATAATCAGACTTGCATTTTAGGAAAATCACTTTGGCAGCTCAGGTGGAGAATGGAGTGGAAGAGGGAAAAAAGAGACTTTGAAGACAGAGAGACTGTGTAGGCTCGGCTCAAGAATATAGGCAAGTGGTGATGAGGGCTGGAAGTAGCATGGTGGTTGTGTGAATAAAAAGATGGGGATGGACGTGAGAAATGTTCTGGAGGTAGAAACGATAAAACTTTAGCAAGTGTTTAGATATGTGGGGTAAGAAAGAAGAACGAGTCAAAGATAGCGCTAAGGTTATGAACCTAAAGGAACATTCTCCATGAGAGCCCTTCAAATACGTGAAGATGGAGTGACCTTCCAAGTCTTTTCTTCTCCAGTGCAGTTCATTCAACAAATCCCTCTCTGGGGTGAACTGGCCTTTTATCATACCACTTGCCCCATCCAACAGGTGGTTGGTGATGTGGGAATAGAGTTCAGGAAAGAGATGTGGGCTGGAAATCTTAAAGTAATATGCATAGAGGTCATAACTGAACACCTAGTAATTCATTAGATCACCTAGAACTAATGGAGAAGAAGAAGAAAGCCTTACAACAGAGCCTTAGGGCTACCCAGGATTAAAAGAAACATAGGGATCTCTAGTTTCCTTCCCAACATCCTTCCTAAAATGGGGTACCAAAAACAGAACTGCTGCAGATGTGGTCTAAACAGGGCAGAGTTCTTTGAGACTATACACCCTTATTCTTGGATGTTATACCTCTCAGTGCAGCTGAATGATCATAGCTTACTTTAATACAGCACTTTAAACACAGACCCTGGGGCATTCCACTGGAGACCTCTTTCCAAATAGGCATCAAACTGTTAATGACTACTCCTTGGTTTCAGCAATTGAACCAGTTCCCAACCCATCTAATGGTACTATTATCTAGCCCATATTTCTTCCTCTTTCACCCAAGACTAACAGGAAAAGATTTTCACCAAATGCTTTGCCAAAGTCTAGAGGGTGGGGAACCTGTGACCTCAAGGTAACGTGGCCTTCTAGGTCCTTGTTGAGTTCAAATTTTACAGAACAATTCTTTTTATTAAGGGAATTTGGTCTGTGAAGTTTGGATTTAGTCAAAGGGCTGTACTTGAGAACCTAGAGGGGCCATATGTGGCCTCAAAGCTGCAGATTTCCCAGCCCTGCAATAATATCTACAGCATTCCTTTGAACTACAGATTTAGTAACCTTGCCAGATGAGAAATTAGTTATTTTGTCACGTCCTGCTCTTGGTGACACTCTTTGTGATCAACACTTTTCTGTGTTTACTAAGAATCTCTTTATTAATCCATTCTGGAATTTTGTCACAAATGCAAATCAAGTTTACTGACCTATAGTTAACAAATTCCATCCTATTCCTTTTTTAAAGAAACTAGGACACTTGTCTTTCTCCAGGATTTTAGTCCTGCTCCCATTCTTCTCCGTCTTTCAGATATCACTGTCAGTGTTCCTACGATCACATTTTCCCAGTTCTTTCAGAATCAGAAGACATAGTTCAGCTGGTCTAGGTGACCTGAGTTCATCAACAGTAGCTGGGTACCCTGTTATGGGGGGGAGAGGAAGGGAACAAGCATTTATTATAAGTACCTACTATTTGCCAGGAACTGTGCTAAGTGCCCTTCAGACATTATCTCATTTGATCCTCACAACCCTGGCAGGTAGGTGATATTATTAGGCCCACTTTGCAGACAGAGGTTAAATGATTTGCCCAAGGTCACACAGCTACTAAATGTCTGAGGCCAAATTTGAACTCCAGTCTTCCTGACTCCAGGCCCAGAATTGTATCTACTATGCTAACCAGCATCACCTTCTTATTTGCCACTTTGGTTCTGTCCTTTCCAGTTCAGAGGTCATTCTCCTTGGAAGAGAAAGAAGTTAAATTAGAATTGAGTAGTTTTGCCTTCACTTTGGGGCAGTTATCATTATCTCATCCCACCCTGAGCTGAGGTCCTATCCCTGCTGGGATCATCCCCTTTTCCTCACTGTAATTTTAAGAAACCTATTTTTGTTGCTTTTAGTTTCTCTCACCAGACCCAGCTCATTCTGAGTTTTACGAATCCTGACACCGTTCTTAGACTGCTATATAAACTGTGCTTTTTTCATTTGTTCTCTTTTGCCTGACATTGTTCCCATCTTCTTTGTGTGTTTTTTCAAAATCCAAGTGGATATCCTATACAAAGGTACAGAGCAAGAAGGACTCAGTTCAGAGAATAGCAAATGACCAGTTTTACTAGAAGGGAGTGAATGTGAAGGGAAGAATGGGAAATAATCCTGGACCTTTAGGCTGAGGCCCTGAAGGCAAATCAGGAAGGACTTTAAAGGCCAAATTAAGAGGTTTGTATTTTATTCTAGAGGCAAAGGGGAGTCATTAAAGGTTCTTGATTGGTGGAATGACATGATTAGACACACTCTTCTAGGAAGATTATTTGGCCAGCCAAGTAGAGGACGAATTGGAGAGGGAAGAGACTAGAAGCTGCAGGTTCCAGGGGAAGGGCCCACTAAGAAGCTGTTGCAATAATCCAAGTGCTAACGACCTGAAAAGGTGATGAGTATGTGAGTGGAAAGAAGGTGATAGATGAGAGATAGGGACGTTGTGAAGGTAGAATGGGCAGGACAAGACATCTGATTGAATGTGGTGAGGGAGAAGTAGAAGTTTAGAGAAAAAGGAGAGTTGAGGAGGATGCTGAGGTTATAAATCTGGGTGATTGAACAAGAATAAAGGAGTGAGGAGGAAGAAGAGGAAGAGGAGGTTAAGAGGAAAATAGAATTCATTCTGTTTTGAAAATGTTTTTACAGGGGTGAGGAACCTGCTGCCTCAAGGCCACATGTGGCTCTCTAGGTCCTCAAGTGTGGCCCTTTGACTGAATCCAAACTTCACAGAACAAATCCCCTTAATAAAAGGATTTGTTCTGTAAAACTTGGATTCCATCAAAAGGCTGCTCCCGAGGACCCAGAAGGCCACATGTGGCCTCGAGATCAAAGGTTTCCCACCCCTTGTTTAAGATGTCCATAGAACATCCAGTTGAAGATTTTCAACAGGCAGTTGGTGATGTCAGCCTGGAGTTTAGGACAGAGATTAGCAAAGTTCTGTTTTGTTTTGGGGGGAGGTGGATATGAGTTTTGTTCTGTACCAAAGAGGAGAGGGCAAGTAGTACTGCCAGTTTTTTGGCACAACTGAAAACTCCCTCTTCCTAGATTCTTAATTGACCGCCTCCTCTTCCTAGATTCTTTCTTCTCCTTAAACCTGTAGTTTCATCAATGAAGGGAACTTCTAGTATAGAAATGCCCTCCACAGATGCAGATCAGCCCCTCCTGTGTAACATAATTAAGATAAATGCTTGAGTAAACAAAAAAGTGAAATGACTTGTCCAAGGTGACAAAGCTAGTATATATCAAGCAGGAATCTAAACCAGGCCTTTCTGGTTTCTACCACACCATGCTAACACTAAAGTTAAAAGGATTTTTAATAATATCCGGCAATTATATAATACTTTAAAGTTCACAAAGCATTTAATATGGATACCATGGATGGAATGTGGGAATTGGAGTCAGGAAGACCTGGATTTGAACCCTGAGTGTGTTACTCTGAGCAATTCAGTCTCCTCATCTGTAAAATGAGCATAATAATAGCATCCACCTCCCAGGATTATTGTGAGGATCAAATGAAATAATGTATGTAAAACACTATGCAAACCTTAAAGGACCATCTAATTGTTAACTATTATTGTCATCTTTTCATTTGAGGCTGGTAAAAACCCTATCGTATTAGTATCCCCATTTTACAGACCATAAAATTGAGTCTCCGAAAGATTAAGTGAATTGCACATGATCACACACCCATTGCTTAGTAGGTATCAGGTGGAAATGGACCCTAAGTTTTCCTGACTCTAGCATTCTATCTACCACACCATGTTGCTGTGTAGAAATCCATGAGCTTAGCAGGGGTGGAAGAAGGGGAGAGAGAAGCTGTGTATAGATTGAAGAGTGTTTGGCAACCAAAAACACAGGAGCAACATCATTGTAGAAGTAAATGATAGATTATTTGGACACGTTGAAGACTTCATGAAATCATAAAATTAGAAACTGGGAAAGATGTTAGCAATAACCTCATCCATTTTAATCATTTTATAAATGCAGAACCCCAGAGCAAGAAAGGTTAAGTGATTTGTCCTAGATATAGATGATGCTTTTCTAACATCTAATTATGAGACAGGAAGGTGAAATTTATAATGAGAAACTTTAGTTGCACAAACATCTGCTGGTGGTCTCATCTTGCTGATAGCAGAGCATGAGACAAATTCTTGTCTTGACTCACCTTGTCCTACCTATGGTTACATCACTTATAAAGCAGTGATATCAATATAAGAACTACTTTAATTCAGACCAACATGGAAGAACTGGTTGGTGATATAAAAGTGAAAGAAGAACTTTGGGAGAGAGTGACCATGTCATCTTGGAGTTCATAACAGCAAGGGAAGTGAATACTTGGTAGGGTTAGACATCTACTTTTACTCACTACACTGCACACAGACTCTTAGATCTAAAGACTCTCCAGGCCAGCCTCTGCTTGAAAAATAGAATTCCTTTCTACCACATCCCTGGCAAGTAACTATCCAGCCTTTGCTTGAAGACCGTTAGTGAAGGGAAGTCTCCCAAAGAAGTCCATTGCCCTTTTTGATTATTTTAATTAATAGGAGGTTTTTCCTGATCTCTAAATCTGTTGTGTAGTTGTTCAAATTGTTTTTCAGTCATGTCAAACTCTTTGTGATCCTATTTTAGGGTTCTTTTGACAAAGATAATGGAGTGGTTTGCCATTTCCTTCTCCAGCTCATTTTCCAGATGAGGAACTGAGGCAAACAGGGTTAAGTGACTTGTCCAGGGTCACGTAGCTAGTAAATGTCTGAGGCCAGATTTTAACTCAGGAAGATGAGTCTTCCTGACTCCAGCCAGGCACTCTATCCATTGTGCTACCTAAAATTGCCTAAGTCTAAATTTTCCTCTTAACAACATCCATCCTTGCTCCTGAGCCAAACAGAATAAGTTTACTTACCTTTCTATAGAACAGCCCTTCAGATACTGGAAAACAGTCACCAGGTACCCTCCTGAGTCTTCTCCTCTCCAGGCTAAACACCCTTGATTCCTTTAACCAGTCCTCATATGGTATATTCTCCAATCCTCTCACCATGCTGGCCACCTTCTTCTGGAAATGTTCCAATATGTTTATATCAATAGCAAAATGTGGCATTCAAATGTAAATACAGTGATCTCTATATGTCTGATAATGAAAGAGCTCACTAGCTCACATCAGCTCACATTTGGACACTATGTCTCCTTTAGTGTAATTTAAGAAAGTATTAGATTTCTTGACTGCCATGTCACAGTGTCAGATCATATTGAGTTTATAGTCAACTAAATCCCCCAGATTTTTTTTATGCAAACAGTTGCCTAGCCACATTTCCTTCATCTTATACTTTTGGTTTTGATTTTTTAAATTCAGTCACAGAACCTCAAATGTAGGGCTTTATATTTAATTCAGCCCGTTGTTCTAGACCAAGGGTTCTTAACCTGGGGGTCCACTAATTTTTTTAATGTGACAGTTACATTTAAATGGAATGGTTTAATTTGTAATATATTTTATTTCATGCATTTAACATTATTCAGAAAAATGGTTCATAGGCTTTACCAGACCACCAAAAGGGCCCATGACTTAAAAAAAAGGTTAAGAACCCCTGTTTCAAACCTCTGATCTTTTGAATCATGGAATTTATCACCAAAGAACCCTCCAAGTGTTGGGTAATTTGCAGTTTGACAATTATTCCATCTATATATTCATCCAAGGCAGTAATCATAATATTGAAAAACCATATATCCTTGAGACACTTCACTAGAGTCCTTTCAAGATGACATTGACCCACTAATGACAATTCTTTGGCATGGTTCATTTATATAACTATTCTATCACCTAACTATACTATCATCTGGCCTGTATCTCTTTTTCTTATCAACAAGCATGCCCCAAGAGGTTTTGTTAAATGCTTGGCTGAAATCTAAGTATACTGTATTTATAATATTCTCTTGATTTACTAGCCTAATAACCCAGTTGAAAAAGAAAATATTAATCTAACACAACCTGTCCTTGGCAAAGCCATACCAATTTTCAGAAATTACCAATTCCTTTGTACCTACTCGCAAGACAACCCATAAAAAATGTGTTCCATAATTTTGCCAGAAAGAAAAGTAATGCTCATTAGTCTAAATGCTGTGGAAGATCCAGTCCACTTCCTTTTTTTGAAAATTGGGGAAATATTTGTACTTCCTTAGCTCGGCAACCTTTCTTTCATTCTTCAAAATCTTTCAATAATCATCAACAGTGGTTCAGGAACCCTATATGCCCATTCCTTAGCTGTAGCTTGTTGCAGGCTATGTAACTTGAACTCCTTGAGGGTGAATAGATGCTTTTTATTTTCTTACTTACCTTAAGTTTCCACTACCTGTTTACCAGTTTTGTTCTGGTCTTACCATTGTTCAATGTTCTTCTTGGAAGAGAAGCAAAATGAGCTGAGCACCTCATCCTTCTTATAGTTTATCTTCATCATCATCATCATTGTCATCATCATCATCACTGTCATCATCACAGTGGTCATCATTATTGTCATAGTTGTCATTGTCACCATCCCATTGACCCTCAATAGCAGTCGTTTTTCTTCTTTGATCTCGATTGCCTTCAATATACCACTCACATAGCAAACAAAAACCTTAGTTCTTCTTAACCTTCATTGCCGTCTCAAGTCATTCTGGGATTTGCAACTCCTGATGCTATTCTGATAAAAGCATATTATTCTTCTGTATTCATCTTGATTACTTGTTCTTGCTTTTGTCTTCTATACATGTCTCTCTCTTTTTTAATTTGAGTTTGTTGATGAGTTCCCTGTGTAGCTACATAGCTCTACTTAGACTCTATCCCTTTTTTGCCTCCACATCAGAATCATTTTGCTCAAATCTTCAGAATTTCATTCTTGAGAGCTTCCCAACTGTTTTAGGGTCATTTTCCCTTTCAAAAATATTACATCACTAGATCTAAGACAACTCTGAAGGACTTATGATGAAAAATGCCATCCATCCCAAGAGAAAGAACTGGTGGTACATGAATGTAGATTGAAATATACTTTTTTGCTTTCTTTATTTTTCTTGAGGTTTTTTTTTTTGGTCTATATTTTCTTTTACAACATGACTATTATGGATATGTTTTGCATGACTTCACATGTATAATCTATATCAAAGTTCTTGCTTTCTCAATGAGGGGGAGGTGGGGAAGGAAGAAGGAAGAGAATTTGGAACTCAAAATTTGAAAAACATATGTTAAAAATTGTTTTTGTATGTAACTAGGGAAAAATAAAATACTAAATAAAAAAATATTACACCACTAGTCCTTTACTATCTTTGAATCCTTTAAAATTTGCTCTCCCAGAGCCTAGGGTAAATGTCAGAATCTGCTCATTTTTCCTCTTCTTCTCCATCATTATGCCTACAAAGACACCCATGTCTCCCACATCCTTAAAAACCCTCAATTAATCATAACATCCCCACTAGCTATCATTTGATATCTCTCCTTTCCTTCTCGGCTAAACTCTTTTAGAAAGCCAGTCGTACCAGGTGATTCTGCTGCCTCTCTTCTCATAGTCTTCTAAACCCTCTTCAGTTTGGCTTCTGACCTTATCATTCAACTGAAATTGATCTCTCTTAAGTTACCAAAATTGTACCTTTAAAAAAAAAGTTTATTGAGAATTTTTTTAACCAACATGAAATGGTTTTGATGGCTATTGCTTTGTAATATAGTTTGCAGTCTGGACATGTTATTCCTCCCTCGTGCCTAACTTTTTTCATTATTTTCCTTTATATTCTAGGTTTTTTGTTTCTCCAAATGACTTTTGTTATTATTATCCCTTTAACAACTTGAATGGTATAACACTGAAACTATAAATTAACTTTGACAATATTGTCGTTTTTATTATATTAGCATGGCTCAGCTGTGACCACTGAATATTCCTCAATTATTTAAGTATCCTTTATTTCTTTAAAGAGTATTTTGTAAAAAAGGAAAAAAAGAGTATTTTGTAATTGAATCTAAAATCCTAAAAATTTTGGTATGTTTTTCATCATTTATCACTTTCACATAATTCTAAATGGTTTCTGTTTTTTTTTCTTTGACCCACTCGCTATTGAGGATTTCACTGTTGTCTCCATTTCTCCATTTGAGTCTGTGTCTTTGGTTTGTGTTCCCTAAACTGATTAATTTTTTTTTGCATTACAGTTTGTAAAGCATATCTTTACTATTTCTGCTTTTTTTAAACATTTATTTGCAATATTGCTGGGCCCTAATACATGGTCAATATTTGTGTACATTCTGTGTGCCACACACATGTATGTATGTATATGTTTGTGGATATGTACATGCATATATACACACATGTATGTGTGTGTCCTTAAGCAGTCCTATTTAGAAGACACCATGTCTTTTAGTTCTAACTTCAACAGCAATTTGTTCAATTCCATATTTTCTATTTTGTTTATCTCTTTGTTAGATTTCTAAAACTAAGAGACATCAACATCTTCTGCTATTGTTATCTATGCTTTCTTCTACTTCACTTAATTTTTCCTTTATTAATTTAGATGCTAAAGCATTTAGAACATTATGTTTAATATTAAGATACGCTTGTTGTATACTGGCGCCTTTCAGCATAATAGTTTTCTTGCTTATTGCAATTAATTTCTGTTTTTGCTTTGATTGCAAATCTTGCTTTTTTTGGAGGTTTACCTGACAGAGAGTATCAATATTTTGTTCCAGCTCCTTATTTTAATTCCGTGGAGAGGGTGGGCAGAGTTGAGTACTGTTGTTGCCAATGGTTGAATGGCTGAATGAGTACAGGGACAGTGTGTGCTAGTGGAGACTCTAGTAGCAATGAAGAGAGAAAATCATTGAGTGGATGTCAGAGCAGAAGTCTATGGGTGCTTTCCTGCCAGAGTCTGGGGGAATGGTAGGAGAGAGGGTGTTAAATGAGCACCATTAGGGTTAGTGCCAGGAACATTAGGAATTAGGTAAGAGCCTTCTTTGCTATCCATTCATTGAGCTGTAAACTCATTAGAGTTTTGGGTGTTTTAGCTTTTAGAGAGCTCTTATGCATAATTTTTATAATGAGTTTTGAGACTTGATGAGAATTAGAGAAAATGTCTAGTTCTCCATCTTTTTGTTCATGTGATGACCAACAATATCTTAATTGAAAAATCTAATGGACTTTTCTCAATTGTCATCCTTCTTAATCTCTCTGTAGCACTTAACACTGTTGAGAACCTTCTGCTCTCAGATATTCTTCCTTTTAAATGTTGTGGTGGCACTGCTCTCTCCTGCTTTTCTTCAGCAACCAATTCCTTTTTGTTTGTCAGAATAGCCCCTTGTCATTTCCTCCACTTTTGGAAGTATAGAACTCCTCTGGCCTACCCTCCCAAATTGCATTCATAGGTTTGGGCCCTTGGAAGATGACTACCCTAAGTTCAAGGTACTCTGTGGGTTTGCATTTCTAAAATCCTGGCTCATGAGCCCCTACCAATGAGTTAACCTTTCATCAGTCAGTAAGAGAACACAATCACCTCAAAGGAAAGGCATTTTACTAAAATGTCCCAATGAGAAACAGAACATCTACCCCTAAAAAGTTAGAGTACATTTTTCTACAAATGTACACCACACCATTGGGAAGAGTAAACATCCCCAGAGTTCACAAGTAAAGAAATATGTAGGGAATACATGTGGCCAAGGCAACTTTATCCCCATTGCTGCCAATACTTGGCCAAAAGGGTCATATTGGTCATATAGGGGAGTTCTAGAAAAAAAGATAAAGAACTGCAACTTTTATTCCCAAGAATTATAGAAGGCAAAAATAATCTTGTGAGGACTATAGATAATGGGCTATTTTTCTTTGTCAATACATATAATGCATCATAAAGTATACATTGGTCTCACTTTCTCCAACAGTTAAGAAAATACTGAAGGAAAGCCTTTCTACTTTTTGGGTTATCAGAGAGAATAATGTGTTGCTCAAAAAAATGGGAAAAATGCTTCAAGGAGCAAGCAAAAAATAAAAAGGGATGGAAAAGGTAAAAAGAAATTCTTGCCTGAGTCAGGAATTAATTTGAATCATAGAAGAAATGTGATTTAGAAAAGAAACAGAAGAAGAAGGATCAATGAATACAGAGCTTTTTCCTATAAAGGAGTGAACTGAGCTATCTTGGAGGGAAAGAGATTTTTGTGCTTCCAAAATGATAGATCCACAGATTTTACCAAGTGAAAGGTCATCGAGTAGTGACCAGAAGAAGAGTGAAGCAGTGGTGATTCTTTGCTGAGTGACAATTAGATATTTATTGACCTGACATAAGTAACTAAGATGTCTGCTGTCTTCTGGGATATTATAGAGAATCTCCCCAGAATTTTTACATTGATACCCACTTCTATTGATTCATGTGGGGAACAAGAATACCACCCAAAGAATCGATACTCAGGATGATTTCAAGTCACCAGGGCCAACTGAACTATCACTGAGGGTACTGAAAGAATTGGTAAGTGTACTTACTGGGCCACTATTAAGGATTGGAGAATGACAAAGATTGTTCTGATTCCCCCCACCCAAAAAAAAGGGGGTGGTAGAAAACAGACTCTATAATCTAAAGGTATGAGAGTCTGACTGATTCCTGACAAAATTATACAAGTTTTTATCAAAAGACTGGTTAATGACTATCTAGTGATCATAAAGAGCCAGCATGGTTTCCTCAAAAGCAGATTATACCAAACTAACTTTATTTTATTTTTATGGTAAGTTTACTAAACCAGCAGAACAAGGGAATGCTGTCAATATACTTTGAAATATATTTCATCCAAGCATTTAACAAAGTACCTCGTGCTATTCCTATGGATAAGCCAGAGAGGCGTGGACCATACTATAGTAAATCTAGGTGTATTCAGAGATAATTGAGTAGCTGGACTAAAAACAAATAATAATTATTCATTTGGTGACAACTTAGAAAGAGGGGAGTGCCCCAGAGATTTGTACTGTTTAACATTTTTATAAATGACTTGAATAAAAGTAGATATGGCTTGCTTGTGAAATTTATAGCTGACATAGAACAAGGATAGATAGCTAACATATTAAACAACAAGTTCAGCACCCAAAGATCTCCACAGATTAGAGTGTTAGTAGTACTCTATTAAAATGAAAATTAATAGGGCTAAATATTAAGTCTTACACTGGGATTCAAAAAATCAACTTCCCATGTACAAGATGGCTTGTCTGAAAAAGATCTGGGGCTCTCAGAGGGACAAAAACTCAATGTGCATCAGCAGTGTGGTATGGCAGCCAAAAAGTTAATTTGATAATTGAAGGCTACACCAAGAGAGGAAAAGGGTCTAGGACATTGCTTGGAAAGCATCCAGAGGAATCTGACCAGGAGGGCAAAAGGCCTCCAGGTCATGCCATATGAAGATCTATGAAAAGAATTGGGTATATTGGGGGGCGGAGCCAAGATGGCAGCATAGCAGCAGCAACATATCACAGCTCTCACATAGCCACCCCAAAATACCCATAAAATAGGACTCTAAATCAAGCCTAGAACTCCAAAACGCACACAAAGATACTTCCCACTAAAGTCAGCTCGGCTACGAGGAACCATATCAGCACTGCGAACCGAAACCAGCCTGGCCTGAAGCCGCGGCTGTGCCCTGGAGGCGGCTGGGCGGGAGGAGCAGAGGACCCTCTCTGGTGAGTGGATTAGCAGCAGCTGCGAGTCGGGATTGCGAAACGGGGAGATAAGCAGTCTGGCTGAAAGGTCTCCAGAGCGGAAAAGCGAAAGGCAGAGGTTTTGCACCTGCCTCCGCGTTGCAGCTTCCCCTCCGCGGCCTGCAGACAGCAGGGGGACTGAGCGATTGTTCTCAGGCCAAGAGCTCTCGTGTTGAGTGGCCTGGATCTGGATCGCCGTCTTGGGCCTCGGTTCTGGAGTCTTCACTATCCAGTCAGCCGGAAGTAAATAGGAAGAGTCCTAGCATCTTCTTGAGAGCTACAGCAGCTGGGAGGACCCCAGCGATTTGGGACAGAGCTTTCCCTTCTGGAAGCAGAGCCCCACAGAGATTCAAAAAAAAATCACGGTCTGAACAACCATGAGTAAGAATAAGCATAAGAAGCAAAGTAAGAACAGCTTCTAAACCCTAG
>CM053585.1:116900532-116928602 GCA_028646515.1 Pseudochirops corinnae | reverse complement strand
GGTGGGTGGGGGAAAGAGGGGGAGAAAATATGTAACTCAAAATCTTGTGGAAATGAATGATGTAAACTATAATAAAATTTTAAATAAATAAATAAATAAAAAGAATTGGGCATATTTAACCCGAAGAAAATAAAATTTAGTGGAATGATGATAGGTGCTGTCAAGTATTTGAAGGGTTGTCCATGTAGAAGAGCAATTAGACTTGTTCTCCTTGGCTCCACAAAGCAGAACCAGGTAGTAAGAAATCACTCAATAAGCATTCATTAAGTACCTACTAGAAATAAAAATACAAAAAATTGAAAGAATTCTTCCTTTCAAGGAGTTTCCATTATATCAGGGAAGATGGTGGACTGTTTGGCCAGGCAATAAGTATTCATTAAGCATTTACTATGGGTTAGGCACTGTACTGAGCATTAGTAATACAAATACGAGCAACCAGAAAGACAGTTCCTTCCCTGACCTCAAGGAACTTCCATTTAATGATGGAAGACAAATGCACAAAAGGGAATGTGGAAGAAAAGTATCAAGGTGAAGTCCAGAGAGTCAGGAGCAAGTCCTTCCTGTCAGGCTGGGCCCTTCCCCAAAATGGCGGCTCCAGGAGGAACTCATGAATAGGAAACTGGGGCAGCATGGCGGAGAGATGTTCTGGGGTAACAAGGCAGCTGGGGAATGATTGAGAAGTCTTGAGAGGGGCAGAATTAGAAGCAAAATAAGGAAAAATTTCTTATTGGTTGACAGTTATTGCAAAAAGAAATAGGCTGCCTTGAAGGGGGGATCGGCTTCCTCCCTTATAGAGGCCTTCAAGCCAAAGTTGGACAAAAAATAACCAGACAGACACATTATTAAGGATTTATTCATTTATGTATGGGTTGGACTAGATGGACTCTGAGGTATTTCCTTATTCTGAAGATCTGTTTGTTACCAATGTGTCTGAGCAGGGAAATCTCTGATGAGCTCATATCTTAAAAGAACATTTGTAAAAGACAGAAACAAGGGCACCTAGCCAAGGACAAATACTAAAGAGTGTCATCGACCAGTCAGAATAGAGTCTGGCATGAGTCCAGAATGGAATGGGATTCACGAGGGGAGAAAGAGGACAACAAAAAAGACTATATTCTAGGCAAAAAAGAAAAAAAAACACAAAGAAATATAGAAAGACTTCTATGAAAAAATGAAAATGAAAAAGGCAGAATCAGAAGAATGGAGCACATGCTAACTAAGACCATAGGAAAGGACCAGTTGAATGAGAATGAATAGAGAAAGAAACCTGAGGAAGTGATTGGAAAATTATGATATTTTATATGTTTAAACTAAATAATTTAAATATAAAAGATTAATTAGTTGTACTGATGTCCAATAATTAGATTTTAATTAAATATCTATTTTATTTTAAAGGGAAGAATTAGTTCACTCTTTAGGGAAGATTGTATAATGTAAACAGATGACAAAAATAAGGTAAAGCTATTCCATTTCTATCTTGCTTTGTTTCCCCAAATATGATGAGCTATCTCCAGGCTGGAAACAGTAGAATGGATAAATCCTCCAAAAGGGAATTGAAGCTCAAGGAGGAATCATGGTACAATGGGAAGAATGTGGGATTTGAAGTCAAAGGATCTGGGTTTAAATCCTGACTACTACCTGGGAAACTTTTTTTTTTTTTTGCTTTTTGGAAAGGGAAAGACAGGGCAATTGGGGTTAAGTGACTTGCCTAAGGTCACACAGCTAATAAGTGTTAAGTGTCTGAGTCTGCATTTGAACTCAGATCCCTCTGACTCTAGGGCTAGTGCTCTATTCACTTCGCCATCTAGCCACCCCTCTGGGTAACTTTTTAGCAGGGGGCAGTTAGTTGGCATAGTGGATAGAAAGCACTGACCCTGAAATCAGGAGGACCTGAGTTCAAATATGGCCTCAGTCCCTTACTAGCTGTGTGACCCTGGGCAAGTCACATTAACCCTGTTTGCCTCAGTTTTCTCATCTATAAAATGAGCTGGAGAAGTAAATGGCAAACCACTCCAGCATCTTTGCCAAGAAAACCCCCAATGGGGGCACAGAAAGCAGAATACAACTCAATAACATCAAACCATTAGCAATTCACTTAATCTCTCTAGCTTAAATATCCCTATCTGTAGAGGAAGGGAGTTGAATTAGATGATCTCAAAGGTTCCTTCCAGCTCTGAAGCTATGAACTATAATTCTATTACAGGGGCTTGCTTTGTGAAATTCTATATAAATGTCATCTATTATTACTATTGGGTGGCATGTATATCTAAGGTTGCTTCCAACTCCATGATTCTATGATTAAGCACTGGGATAACGATGTGTCCTGTCCTTATGAAAATGATGGTACCATGCTCTGAATTCTTTTCCCAGTTAGTGATAGATTTGGGCTGCGTCATTCCCATGCTCTTTTCTGATTTCCGGTTGTAATTAAAAGCATACCTTTAAGATCGGCCAGGATTAAGAACCTGGTATAGATTGTGACCAAGGAAGGAGGGGGTATGTGTGGTTGTGCGTGTGTGTGTGTGTGTGTGTGTGTGTGTGTGTGTGTGGGCGCGCATGTTCATCAGCTCTAGGAGGTTCACTGGTCTGTGTGGAGATGAAACACTTATCTTTGTTTTAACTACTCAGGCTAACCTACCTAGCTTTATCTTGAAATAACCCCTAATAATTTCCTTAAGCATGAAAGGGACTGGATCTAAAACAACCACGTTGGGCATTTTTCAATATTGTCTTGAAAAGAGAATCTGAACAGCTCTATCAGTCTTTCTCTTTCAAGGCATTTCCAAGGGTGTGCTGGAGCCAACTCACTCTGGCAAAGGAGCCCATTGTTAAATTTTCCATGTGAGCATTTACACCTCAGAAACTGGCTAACACCACAAATCAGGCTTTGATTGTTTTGTTGATTATCTAGAATCTAGACTTAAATAATGTAGGCTAAAATAATGTAATGTAAATAATATAGATTACATGTAAATTACACTTAATGTAGATTACTCTTAAAATTGTACTGTGATTTTCAGAGCC
This sequence comes from Pseudochirops corinnae, assembly GCA_028646515.1. Lineage (NCBI taxonomy): Eukaryota > Metazoa > Chordata > Mammalia > Diprotodontia > Pseudocheiridae > Pseudochirops > Pseudochirops corinnae. The sequence continues at coordinate 116,925,578 of CM053585.1, read as the reverse complement.
ATTTCACCTTGTCCTTCCTATGTGTTGAGAGTCCTTAGCCCAGATGCTTTCCCCACTAAAACTGCCCTACCTTTGTCTTTCAGTGGCTTCCCTCCTGCCTCCAACATCATGAAAACCCTGCTTTATGACCTCCTGTTGCTGGGTCTGTTTTCCAACGTTTTCAGCGACTGTCAGAAGGATTGTTTCACATGCAGAGAGAAGCTTCACCCATCTCGGGACAGCTTCAGTGTTGATGTAAGCAAGATCACACCTAGGTATTTTATTCTTGAACCCCTTCAAAGAGTACTGCGCTCCTTTAACTTACCACAGTCAGCTCTCCCAGTCTGGAGTTTCCACAACCTCAAAACTGGAGGGTGGGCCAGAGGAGATGCCCCTAATCTGCAAGCACACACAACGTGAGAAAATCTGCATAGGCCTGTTTTCATCAGGTTTAACTTCCTCAGAACTTAGTTTTTCAATTTAATGTAACATAAATGGATTTTGACAAGTTAATTTATATAATAATTTCTTTCTCAGGCCATCCTGCCAAATAACAAAGAGAAGATTTGCTACTCTCTGGGCATTGTATTTTAATTTTTAGTTGATTCAGTTTAATGAATATTAGCAAGCACCTAATACATGGAAGGCCCTATACTAAGCCCCAGGAAGAAAAAAATTGGACAAGTCCCAACCCTTACCCTTAGGGAGCTTATGATTTTGTAGGGAGAAAAGGCAGGTATGAAGATAAAAATTATGTGAGCTAGAATATGCCACGGGTGTGCTACAGGGGAGCTAACTTTAGCATAGTAGACCGAGGGCTGGACCTGGAGTCAGGAAGACTCCTCTTCCAAGTTCAGATCTGAGTTCAAAGTATCTCAGACACTTACTAGCTGTATGACCCTAGGCAAGTCACTTAACCCCATTTGCCTCAGTTTCTTTATCTGTAAAATGAGCTGGAGAAGGAAATGGCAAACCACCCCAGTATTTTAGCCAAGAAAACCTCAAATGGGTCACAAAGAGTTGGACATGACTGAAAATAACTGAACAACAACCATAAAGTGTGTGCAATAGGAACAAAGAAAAGGTTACAATAAGGAAGATATTAATTCCAGCTGAGAGAAACAGGGAACACTTCAGGGAGTATTCCAGGATCATTGATAGAAAGCTAGAAGGGACCTAAGAGGTCATCTTGTTCAGCTCTTTCCATTTACAGATGTGAACCTAAGGACCAGAAAGGCTTAGGACCAGAAAGGTTAAGCCTAGCTAGGGTCACACTGGTACTAAATCCCAGAACTAGGATTCAAACGCAGGTCCTTGGACTTCAGACCTAGCATTCTTTCCACTGTACCATGCCATCTCCCACTTCTTACGTAAGATGTCACATCTCACACCTCTCAAGCTTTTTTAAATGCCCAAAACTATTAAATACGTAATATTGATTAATAAACAGGTAGATGGTACAGTAGAGAGAGTATCACACCTGGAGTCCGAAGGTCTTGAGTTCAAATTTCACCTCAGATTTACTAGCTGTGAGACCATGGACAAGTCATCTAACTTCTATCTACCTTAATTTCCTCATCTGTAAAACGCAGGTCATAGTAATAATTCCCAGGGGTGATCTGAAGATAAAATAAGATAGTATTTTATATATGTATAGTTATAGATATACACATGTATATGTGTATAAATGTATATATACATATATGCACACACATATATACATGCATACACACATATAATATATAAATTTGTAATACATACAGAAAGCAAACACGTTACTGAAATGGATCTAGGACTGACATTCAGTTCTGCCCTCGTTCCTGCCCTGCCAACCTCCCCATCAGTGCTCTGACCCTAGCTCTCCATTTAAGATTTCTGGTCAGCATGGAAGTCAGCTGAGTAGAGATGCTGTTGTCACAGCCCAGAAGGGCAGAACCTCGGATCCATCAGGGATTCGGTGCATCAAACACATACTCAGGACTAGCCAAGCTGCTCAGCCTTGTCTTGACCAGCTGGCAGATGTGGAACAGGGCCAAATTACACATTAGGTATGATTGAAAGGGGCACTTGAGTCTAGTTTGGGGGTATTATGAAGAGGCGGACCCAGCCTCAGGTGCTCAGATTTCCCACCACTTTTGGAAAGTTTCCTCCCTCCTACATGGACCCTCAGGGGACCTAGCTGGTGGCAAAGCCAAATACCTTCCGTTTTTATTCTGAGCGGCAAAGCACCCTCCTCATGCCAAGTCCTGGGCTGTCTACTTTTTCAGGCTCCAAAGCCCTGAAGGAGTCATTAGCACATACTCTTAAAGGGCCCAGGGAAAATAGTGATAGAGGCAAGCTTTTATTATCTGAAAGTCCATCTCAAAGAGGCTAGGACATAGGCCACCCTGACCTGAGGGCCTACTGGATATTCTAATCCACACTCCAACAAGCAGCCTAGACTGGGAGCCTATCCTAGATAATTAGAGTCTGAAGAATGTGGGAACTGGAAAGGATCTTGGAGACCACCCCATCCAACTCCTTCATTCTACATATGACAAAACTGAAGTCCTGAGAGGTCACATAGGTTGTTAGTGACAGAACTGGAACAAGAACCCAGAACTAGAACCCCTACCTAGAACCCAGATCTCTGGACTCCTAGTCCTGTGGCTCTTTCCACCACACTGAGAGCCTATGGGAACAACTGAAAATTAAGGAGGTAAAAGAAATCAACATGGACAAGGAGGGATTAGGGGACAGGAAACGGAGTTGGAGGGGTTCAGAAGTGAGATGGGAGATGTTATTTTCTCGAGGCACATATTTGCTATCACTTCCTTTCCCCCGACATTTACAGTTTTTCTATTTTTTTTTTTAAAGACAATGTTGTGTAGGGGTTACTGAATTTGGACCAAGGGAATTTGAATTCCTATCCTAACTCGGCCTGCTCTGTGACCTTGAGTAAATCAACCTTTCTGGCCTCAGTTTTCTGTAAAAGGGCAGGAAGGCTGAAATGGATGAACTCTGAAGTCCTTTCTATCTCTAAACCTATGATCCTAAAACTAATATGTATAAACAATGCCTGGTATTACACAAGACACACAAGAGGGATGGGGACTGGAGCTAGGATTTCATTGGAATGGAGAGCTTTCAGATAAGGAAGCTCTCTACCAGTTCAGGTGAGAAGCTTCTCTGCTATTTATATTCTTAGAAATTGCCAAAAGCACTAAAAGGTTAAGTGACTTACCCAAGATCACACATTCAGTGTATCTCAGAGACCATACTTGAATCCAGGTTTTGAGACCAGTTCTCTATCCAATACACCAAGCTGTCTCTCTAAGTGAGTACACTCTACATTGAAATATAAAGAAATTAAAAGATCCAAGGACAACTAGCTATCTTAAAGAACAGCTAGGAGCTTGCTATCAGTAAGACTCATGTTCCTGAGTTCAAATCCTCAGATATTTCCTAGCTGTGTGACCCTGGGCAAGTCACTTACCCCTGTTTGCTTCAGTTTCCTCATCTGTAAAATGAGCTGGAGAAGGAAATGGCAACCACTCCTGTATCTCTGCCAAGAAAACTTGAAATGGGGTCATGAAGGGTCAGACACACCCTGAAATGACCCAATGACAAAAGTTATATTAAGTGTTCTCAATCACTATCCTTGGTTTTCCTCCAGGGATTTTATCAACTGTAAATACTATATAAATATGAGCTGTGACTACCACTGAGTAGTTCTCATTTGCTGTGAATTTCTTCCCTTGAAATTAAAACCTCCTGGAACCCGAAAAATCACTCACTTTGGTGTTCTCTAGTGAGAGAGAGTCTGAGAGCTGCTCTTCCAATGAGCTCTGAGTGCTAAGAGTTTTTCCAGTGTTCCCTTACATTATTAACTTCTTCTGTCTTATGATAAAGAAAAATGCTACCAAGATGTATGGTTCCTCTTGTCTTGGTGAAATGACTACCATGACTACCACGCCAGGCAGAGACAGGTCCATGAGAATGGGGAAGGGCCCAACAGGTGTTATCAAGTATCCAACTGTCAAAGATCTCAGACAGATAGAGGCAGAACCCAATGGCACAAAGTCTTCCCAGTAACACACAGGACACAGGAGAATACCAAGAGAAAGAAAGTGATCCAGGTGAACAGACCCCACTAGGGGCCCTATTTTGCCCTGAAGAGGTCTTATATGACTCTCTTGCTCTCTGACCTTTCCAAAACACAGCCCTACCACCATAGTATAGTGGGCCAATCTAAACACCAGCCCACAAACCTCGACTCTCCTTGCTTTATCCATTGTCTATACTAAAAGATATCTCCAAGTAAGAGCAAGGCTGGGGCCTTCTGGGTATTGACAACAGTGGCTGCTCTCTGGCCCCTTGTCTTCCTGACAGTTATTAGGCCGGATCAAAAAAGACAAATAGAGTAATGCCTCATATATATATTATAGAGCAATGTTGCCTACCCAGACCATGGCCAAGAAATAGGAAGGAGGCAAGGAAGGCCTTGGAGAAAGCAAAACAGCTCCATAAAATCAGTGGACTAAAATTTATATAGGAAAGTTTCCCTGGCTCTCATCTCAAGCCTGTTCAGGAGAAGAGAATGAGCATGTATTGAATACCTACTACGAGCCAATCTAGGTGGCACAGTGAATAGAATGCCAGGCCTAGAGTTAGGAAGACCTGAATTCAAATCCAGCCCCAGCCACTTACTAACTGTGTGACTCTGGGCAAGTTTGCCAGAATTTCTCAATTTGTAAAATGATCTGGAGAAGGAAATGGCAAACCACTTTAGTATCTTTGCCAAGAAAACCCTAAATGAGGTCACAAAGTCAGACACAACTGAAAACAGCTAAACAACATATTGCAGGCACTGTGTTTAATGCCTTTACAAATACTATTTTATTTGATACTCACAACAACCCTGGGAAGTAGGAGCTTTATTATGTCCATTTTACAGTTGAGGAAACTAAGGCAGAGGTTAAGTGACTTGCCCAAGATCACACCGTTAATAAGTGTCTGAGGTCAGACTTGAATAGACCTTCTTGACTCCAAAACTGGTACTCTATGCACTCACGGCACCACCTCGCTGCCTTGCTATAGCATATGTTTGTTGCTGTTTCCTTGTTCAATTGTGTCCAATTCTTCATGACCCCATGGACCACAGCATGCCAATACTGTCCATGGGGTTTTCTTGGCAGGGATACTGGAGTGCTTTTGCCTTTTCCTTCTCCAGCTCATTTTACAGATGAGGAAACTAAGGCACACAAAGTTAAGTGACCTTCCCAGGGTCATACAGCTAGTACATTTCTGAGGTTCAATTTAAACTCAAGTCTTCCTGACTCCAGACCCAGTGCTCTATCCATTAGGCCCCCTAGCTGCCTCTCCTATAGAATATTAGAAGCAGCAAATTAGAAATGGGGTGAGAGATTTTGAAAAACTATAAAAGCAGCCACAAAAAAAGTACAGAAGTCTAGGGCCATTTAGGATCATAGAACCTGAGCTAGAAGGGACCTTGGAGATCATCTCATCCACCCCCTCCCCCTCATTTGACTCTTGAGGGAAAGGAGCCCCTAGGGAGAACAAGAGCTTCTTTGCCCAAGGTCACATGCATGGGTAGTAAGTAATAGACTGGGAACCTGAATTCAGTCCCTCTGATTCCAAGTTCCTCACTCTTTCCACTGGTTAAAAATATATTTTAAGGGGCGGCTAGGAGGAGCAGTGAATAGAGCACCGGCCCTGGAGTCAGGAGGACCTGAGTTCAAACCCAGCCTCAGACACTTAACACTTACTAGCTGTGTGACCTTGGTCAAGTCACTTAACCCCAACTGCCCCATCCTCCCCACTCCAAAAAGCAAATACATATATATATATATATACTCACTTGAAGAGTTAAAACCTCAGCGATGCAGAAAACTCACCTATTCAAAATAATTTATTTCCCTACCTTTTCCTATCCTGAGAATTGGGGTTTCATTGCAGCACTCCCCCTCTCATGGAGCTTGGAAATTGCTTCAAGTATCTCTTTATCTGGTATCTAGCTATTAGAGATCTACTCATTAATTAGAAATGATCACAGCAACAGATTGGACACTAGACAGTTCCCTGACGGAAACATCTATTTCAGTTTAAAGAGCCAGTATTTTTAAACTACATTTAGATGCCTTCTGACTTACATCACCTACATTTCCCAATGTGTACTACCCCATTCCCTTCCTGACAGCTTATAGCAGTCCTTATAATAAAGAATAAAAGAGAAGAAAGAAAGAAATTCAGCAAAACTAACCGACAGATAGAAAAAGTACTGAGGCACACTTAACAAGGACACTTCAACAAAACGTGATTAGATTTCCAAGCTGAGAGATACAGTGATTGCTCTGCCCTTTTCCTCTGTTCCTCCAGGATGAAGCTCTTACTCGGATAAAAGGTCAGCGTCCACTGAGCATGCTGATAGGCCCATGAGATGCTTCCTCATCCTGCTTTTGGGAAAACCCATTCCCCAGTATACATTCATCTAGGAATGTAGAGAGTGTTCGTCAAAATACAAAGTACAAGCTTTCACAGTAATAATAATAATAACTGATGTTTATCTGACCCTTGAAAGTTTGCCAAGCATTTTACATATTCAGTTGAGTTCAATTTAATAAGCATTTATTAAACACCTACAATGGGCAGGAGAATGAGCTAAGGAATAAGGATACAAAGGCAACAATGAATTCGTCCCTGCCAAGGAACTTAAACAAATCTTCTTTCATTTAAGGATCATAACAACTCTGTGATGTATTACAAATATCTCATTTGATTCTTATAACAACCCTTCAAGGGAGGTGCTGTTATTATTCCAGTTTACAGTTAAGGAAACTGAGGCAGATAGAGGTTAAGTAACTTACCCAGGGTCACACAGTCAGGACATTTCTGCGGCCACATTTGAACTCAGATTTTCCTTACTTCTCTGCTTCCTCAGTTTTCCTCAACTGTAAAATGTGGGTGATAATAGCACCTACCACTCAGGGTTGTCAGTCAGCTGAGAAAATACTTGTAAAGCACTTAACACAGTGCTTGGCACATAGCAGGCATTATATAAATGTTTCTTCCCTTCACCACCCCCAACCATAAGCAATCCAATATTAATGGAAACAAGGAAGACTTCTGAGAAAGTTTAGGACTTCCAGAACGGATAAAAAGATCAGAACCGATTTATTTTCCAAATATTTTTAAAACTCAGAGTTCCTGATAATTTTATCAAATTTATCCTTCTCTTTGTGAAGCAGCAGATTAGGAAGGACCCAGACTGATGGACAAATGATCTCTAGTCTCAAGCATCCCCAAAGTGGTTTAGCTTGCTTCTAAGATATAGGAACTTACAAAGGCAAGCATGACATAGGATTGGATAGAGTGTCACGTTTAGAGTCAAGAAAACCTCCCTTCAGATCCTGCCTCTGATCCCTGATACATAGGTATGTGTTAATAAGCGTGTGCTGACTGACTAACGGATAACTCTCAGCTGTGTGATAATGGGCAAAGTCACTATTCTCATTTGTAAAATGTAGATAACACGATCTGTAGTGTAACCTCATGGAGTTGTTGCAAGGCTCATGGGATGACTTTTACAAAGTTCTCTGCAAACTTTGAAGCACTTTATAAAGGCCAGCTGTTATTGTTCTTGCTAATCACAAATGGGTTTTACTTTATCTCACAGAGAGGTCAAGTGCTAATTTCCCACCTTGTGTCCCAAATATCTGGCCTCTGAGCACCCAAGCTGTCATTTACCATGCCTCACTGTAAGACCTGCCTCACCCATTGCACTTGGCACCAGCCTGAGATATTCCAGATGCTCATTCATACTCTAGCTAAAAATAACTGTCTTTAATGGAGACTAGAGCAAATGCCTCTCGCTTGCTTAATAGACCATTAACCAACCATCAGAAAGAGGCAGGTGAATGCCTTAGTCCAAAGGGTAATACATTAAGTTTATATATGCCAACTGCTATTTAAAATGCTATTGGGGGTTTAGATTCTGTATCTGAGGCTGTTTGCCACCAACTCGATTAAGGCGCTTGATTAGTTTTGATGACTGTCCGCTTCTGGTACTTCTAATAGTACATCAGTTCTGAGAATAGAACATGCATTAGATTTGGTTATAGAATTTGATTTTCTATCATTAACATAGAATCTAATTGTATCATCTGGTCTTAGAAAACCAGGGGCTCACCAAAGGTCTGATAACCCTTAGTTTTAATATATATTTTACTTCTTTCCTAATTCTACTCAACTCCATTCAGTGGACACATAAGGCTGCCAGTCTGATAGGACTCTTTCCCTAAATTATATATGTACAAATTAGTTCTGTTCAGTTTGTTATAAAGCAAAGCCATCTATGAATATGCTAAGTAGAGACCTTATATTTTTTTCTTTCTGTGTCTGAGAAACATACTCAGATTGTGTTAATTGTTTCATGCTTCATTCCCTTCCATCTCTCCTGAGTACATCCTGAGAGCCCATGGTTATTTTATCTACAGAGGGCAATGAAATTGCTGGTTCCTGGTATAGGACTGTTCAGGCATCCTACACCACCTGATGGAAACCTGTGGTGAAAGGAAGGGTTTGGATGGCTCATTTCACTTGGTGATTGTGTAATTGACCACAGAGTGCTTCCCCTGATACCTATGCTTCATGTTTTTGTGGCAGCATCTTGTCTGAGAAGATAACAAGCACTTAGGTAGCATAGTGAGTAGAATACTGGTCAGAAATATCTCAGTTCAAACCCTTTCTACACCCTTTTTAGCTTTATGTGTAAAGTAGAGATGATAACAAAAGCCTACCTCACAAGGATGCTATGGAGATAAGATGTGGTAATGCATGTTGAGCACTTTGTAAACCTCAAAGCACTATTTAAATACTATTTGTTTATTATGCTGTTATTATTATTATTATTATATTCTGCCTCTGACACAAGGTGTGTGACCAAGGACAAGTTGTCAAACAGTCAATCATATCTCGTAACTTATGTGAAAACCAGGTTTATTACAAGAGAAATGAACATACATGTGGAGCCCAAAGAGTTCAAAATTCATACAGAAATTTGCACATATCTACGACAGCAGGACAAAAGAAGGAGGAGATACCAGGAAGGGGTGTGCATGGGAGAAGGAAAGGTGCAGTAAAGGTGGGAAAAAAGGACAAAACCCCTCCTGAAGTCTAGGAGCAAGGTGATGGCAAAAGCCCATTCTTTTCCCTTTTCCCTGGGTGGGGAACCTGTAGTCTTGAGGCCACACGTGGCCCTCTAGGTCCTCAGGTGTGGCCTTTTGACTCAGTCCAAGTTTTGCACAATAAATTCTTTTATTAAGGGGATTTGTTCTGTGAAGTTTGGATTCAGTCAAAGGGCTTTACTTGAGGACCTAGAGGGCCACATGTGGCCTCAAAGCTGCAGGTTCCCCACCCTTGTTGGAGTGGACTATAAGATAGGAGGATCTACTATCTGCAAAGCACCCTAGCTGCCTGCACAGGCATTTTCCCAGCCTGGCACAGCCTGGCTGGTGCCTGTCTTGACTCCCAAGAACACACAGGGAATCTAGCTTGGGATGCAAACAACAAATTATGTCAGCTGGGGGGTAGCGTTCATCCTTGACACATTCAGGACCTCCTGTGTACTCTGAGTCCAGTGTTTCTAAAAAATATGGCAACTCAAAAAGACAATTTCAGGGGACCCTTTAACAGTCCTTGACATTGTTACACTCTTCAAAAAAAAATAACATTGGTACACTCCAAAAATGTGGGTGAAAAAAACCAATGCCCCAGGCCAAAGTCCAAGATAGGATCCACTGTCTGAGAATGTCTTGGGGGGCTGGGGAGGGAGGAGCCAATTAGGAATAGTTCCTAGGCAGAGGTGGAGAATGAAATCCACATGAGTTTGTTCATTCAATCATCTTTTTATTCAGCAAGTATTTATTAAGTGCTTAGCATGTATACGGTACTGAGCTGGGCATAAAGACAAAAATGAAATGATTCCTGCCCTCAGGGGGCTTTTGTTCTACTAGGGAGGCTGCAGCATACATGTGGATAAGCAAATACAAAATATAGACAACGTAAACACAAATTCTTTTGCTTGTGAGGGGAAAAGCACTGACACAAGAAATCAGGGAAAGTGGGGGGGGCTGGAGAGGAGGGGACAAAAGGTGAGAGAAGGTCTGGCATCTCACCAGCCACTTAGGCTGGTACATCTGCGGCAGGTCGAATAACCAGGATGATCACGTCAGGGCATAGGGAAAGGACTCTGGGATCCAGAGGTAGCCTTCTGTAGTAGAAAGAGCCCTAGATTTGGGATCAGGACGGCTGGTTCAAATTCCAACTCCTCCCTAGACTTACCAGCTGTGTGACCTTGGGTGAATCTCTTAACCTCTCTTGGGCTCAGACTGCTCATCTGTTAGGTGACATAATAAGAATGTGTTTTATACTCATCTCACAGGGTGGTTGTAAAGAATGCACTTTTGTAACTCTTAAAACCCTAAGGGAATACTAATGATTGCTGTTAGGCTAGGATATAACTGCTTCTAAAACTAGCCAGACAAGAAGAATCAGGACTGGGAATCAGTCTCATCAGACAATAGTTGGGCCAGAAAAGATGGAATCCTGAAAATTAGCTAAGGCAGACCGGAGCTAGCAGGATCTAAGAGAGGGAGAGCCTAGGTCTAGGCGAGTAGTATCTAAGAAGTGTCCAAGGAAATTGTCAAGTTAAAAATAACAATAGTAATGAATGAATAGAAGAGGCCTCCAAAGGTAATTTCTGATGCTGTGAGAGAAGCTGTTTTATTTCTCCCTTGTTTTATTTTACTTGCTGGAAATAAATGGGCAGCCCTGGAGCTGCAGGTGTTCAGTGCGGCCAGAGAGACTTCAGAGGCCTACAAGGGAAACTTGTGCCTAATTAGGGTGCTTTCTGGACAGAGATGTTGGGATGAACAGGAGGTCCTCAGAGATGTGTTCCCTGAATCTCCTTGCCTGGCTCACTTAAAATGTAGTCCCTGTGCTTATATCTCCAGGACAGGAGATCTCTGTTCCATCTCTGAGCACTTGTCCTATCTTATCTTATGAAAGTTTCCTCTCTCAATCACACATCTGATATCTGGTAATTGGCCAGGACAATCTGGGGAGGGTGGGGGGATGGAGAGAAAGAGAGAGAGACAGAGAGACAAAGACAATGAGAAAGAGAGGAGAAATGGAGAGAGAGGGAGAGAGAGACAGACAGACAGACAGACAGACAGAGAGACAGAGACAGAGAGAGAGGTGGGAGGGAAGGGCTAGTGAGAAGGCTGCAGGAAGTGGTTCAATGCTTGAAGTGAGGCAAAAGGCAAAAGACTCACTATCAGAGAGCTCAAACTCTCACACTCTTGACCCCATGGCAGCGTCAAGCTGCTCAAATAAACTACAAATTCTCCTTCTAGAAAAAACAAAAGACAAAGCAGGATCAGTTACCAGATTAGTGAAGGATTAGACAGCAGGCACCTCTGAGTGTCCTCATAGTAGAATGGTAAGGCAGGATTTGGGGACAGGGATTTATTCATTCATTCAAGAATCAGTGGTTAAATACCTACCACCTGCTAGTAGGTACTACTACATACACATACTAGATGCTAGGCATTATTGTTGTTAAGCTGTTTTTCAGTCCAACTCTCCATAATTTGGAGTTTTCTTGGCAAAGATACTGGAGTGGTTTGCTGTTTCTTTCTCCACTTCATTTTACAGATAAGGGAACTGCGGCAAACAGAGTTAAGTGATTTGTCCAGAGTCGCACAGTTAGCAAGTATCTGAGTCTGGATTTGAACTCAGGAAGATGAGTCTTCCTGATTCTAAGCCTAGCGCTCTGTGCACTGTACCACCTAGCTGACTATGCACCAGGGAACATACAAAGTTGAGGCAAGCCATGATTCCTGACTTCATGGAACTCAGTCTTGAAGATATAATAGGAAATAGAAATACGGGATTATATGCAATGTTACGTGATAAAGACATTAGAAAGTTGTTAAAATGTCATTTGAAGTCAGAAGGAGGGATGGTTGTTATCAGCCGGGGGACCAGGGAAGGTTTTATGGAAGAGAGGGCATTATGCTAGCTCTGGGCATGGAATTCCACAGGTAAGGAGAGAGGATAGGAGAGCATTCCAGGTAAGGTTACCTTGACCAGTGTCTCCAGGGCAGGAGTATATAACTGACCTAGGGAGCAAGGCATAGAGATGAGAGCAAGAACCATAGCTGCTTTTGATTTGAGCACAGACACCAAGGAAAAGGAATATGGGTCACCAATTACGTAGACGCAGACAACTGACAGTTGAATGAATGGAGCCATTGGTCAATTTTACTAATACCTTGCTGTGCTAAGGACATGAGAAATGCTTTTGAACCAGACTGGAATTTGCATCTCAAAGGACAGCTTGGGGGTACCTCTTCTTTAATGTCTGTTTCAAAAGTAAGAAATGTCTCTGGCATGTCCTTTCTTCTAATAACTCACTGGGAAGCAATAATCAATGTAGTTGAAGCAAACCTAAATCTGTTTATCTTTTCAGAAGACACTATCTCTGGGTAGCACATTTCTAAACTGTATATATTTCAATGAACTATGTCAAGTGATACTTCCTTTTGGTTGTGCCAAAATGACTTCCGGGTTCAAAGCATGCCTCATAATTCAAATGTTTGGGGTTTGGGACACAAGTTTCACATTTACACTATTGGTGCCCTTAATAATTTTGTACAGTTCAGCCAGATTTTGAACCGGTCCTTCTGATTTATTCCTCCTTTGTCTTCATACAGAAATCACTGCATTTTCTCTTCATCATTTTAATTGCCCCTTTCTGATATTTTCTTATGCTGTTGTGTCTTTCTTTTTAATATATACCTTTTGTTTCTTTCCCCTGTGTGCCCACTGAAACAGAGACAGAGACAGAGACAGAGACAGAGACAGAGACAGAGACAGAGACAGAGACAGAGACAGAGACCAGAACGGTACAGAGTACAGAACAGGCATATCATTGTGTCATTTTGTACAAGGTAGAATACTGTTTTCTAGTTTGCATGTGATCCCCTTTATGACAATATCTGTCATTTTGTTGGCTTTTTGGGGCCGTAACAGTACATTAAATTGATACTGTTAGGGATTTTGCAGAATCTCTTACATCCCTTCTTGGGTTGTAGCTAAAACCTCTGAGACAGAGTCACAGAGAACCTCAGTGGCCATCTGCTTCTACCTTTACTGGAGCACAAATACCATCTATAACATCCCCTGCTACCCAATGCAACTCGTGTCCTTACTGTTCCTCAAAACAAGATAGTCCAGCTCCCAACTGGGGGTGTTTTTACTGACTGCCCCCATGCCTTGAATGTTCCCCCCCGGCCTCATCTCCTTCCGTTGGCTTCCTTTAAGTCCTGGATAAAATCCAGCCTTCTCTAGGAAGCTTTCTTGATGCCCTTTACTTCTAGTGCCTTCCCTCTGCAGATTATTTCAAATTTATCCTGCTTATCTCGCTTGTTTGTGCACAGTTGCATGTTGTCTCATCTATGGGGTCAGGGAGAGAGGAGGGGAGGGGGAAGGAGGGAGAGAGAGAGAGAAAGAGAGAGAGAGAGGGAGAGAGAGAGAGAGAGAGAGAGAGAGAGAGAGGAAGAGAGGGAGGGAGGGGGGGGGAGAGAGAGAGACTGAGACAGAGACAGATAGATAGACCGATAGAGACAGACAGACAGAGATAGACAGAGATAGAGAGAGAGAGACAGAGAGAGGGAGAGACAGAAAGACAGAGAGAGAGAGAGAGAGAGAGAGAGAGAGAGAATGAAGTGGGGGAAACAGAGACAGGGAGGGAGAGAGAGACAGAGATTACTACATTCCAGGCACTATGCTAAACTCTGAGCATACATATAAAATCAGGGACTATCTTTAACTTTTCTTTTCTTCATATTCCCAGTATCTAGCACATTAGGAGCTTAATAAATGTTTATTAACCGAACTCTGTACAACTCCCAATCAGTTCCCTTAGTTCTGACCCCTGGAGCGAAGGACAACAAATCTTATCTAATTCCCCTTCCACATGACAGCCCTTAAAATACTTGAAGATAGCAATCATGTCTCCCTGTCTTCTCTCCCATCTAACCATCCCTAGTTTTTTGTAGAGCATGGTCTTCAATATTTTAATCATCCTGGCACCCTTTCTTTCATGGGCAGTTAGGTGATACAGTAGATAGAGCTCCAAGCCTGGAGTCAGGAAGATGAGCCTTCCTGAATTCAAATCCAGCCTCAGATACTTACTAGCTGTGTGACCCTGGGCAAGTCATTTCACCCTATTTGCCTCATTTTCTTCATGTGTAAAATGAGCTGCAGAAAGAAATGGCAAACGATTTCAGTATATTTGCCAAGAAAAGCCCAAATGGGGTCACGAAGAGTGGGACGTGACTGAATCAACTGAACAATAGCCACCCCTTCTTTCAAACGTGCTACTGTTTGTCAATATTCTTCCTTAAAAGTGGTGCCTTGAATACAACACAATAATTAAATATGATCTGACCAGGGCAAAATTTGGCAAGATTACCACCTTCATCCTTGTAAATGTGAAAACTGTTAGTGTAGCCTTTGATTCTCTTAACTTTTTGGATTTGTTTTCCCACGCTGCTAACTCCAATTGAGCGTGCAGTCCTCTAAACCCCCCATATCTTAGGTGCTTTTGTTCCTCATCCATTATGTTGTGGTTGCCTGCCCAAAAGCTCAGATTGTAATTTTTCTGCCCACTCCTACAGTCTCATGAGACCTTCCTGCCATTTATCTCTGTCAGCTTGGCATTTTATTACCCAGAAGAATTTGTCATCTGTGAACCTGGAAATTTCATTGCAATACTTCTCCTAGCTCATTTATAAAAACATTAAATGACACCAGTTCCAGCCCCAGGCACCAGGGTTTTCCATTATTAACACTTCTCTAGCCAGAGAAGCCCCTGTTTATTCCTACATGTTGTTCTCCTGTTTTCAGCTCCTTTCTTTAGTCACTTAAAAATTGCCCATCGCAAGAGAACACAGGGGCTCTTTAGGGAGGCATTATTACATAATGAAAAGAGCAGAGCACTCAGCAGGTCAGAAGACCTGGCTTCTGAGTTCTGCCTCTAATACTTCCTAAATATATGATGAGATAAGTCATTTTACCATCCTGAGTCTCAATTTTCACATCTGCAAAATAGGTATAATAATACTTTCATTACCTGCCTCTCAGGTTGTTTTAAGGAAAGGACTTTGTAAACCTTTTAAAGAGTTATAGAAATGTGAGCTATTTTATTTATTTTATTTTAACTGGTTTTCATGCATAATCTTTCCAAATACTTTTTGAAAACCTAACTACTATCTACTGCCTGCCCACTGTCTTTGTGCTTATTTATTCCCTTAAAGAACTCTGGTAGATTAATGTATTATATATTTTGTCCTATAGAAATAATATTTCCTTTTCCCCACTAGGCAGTTAGGTGATGTGGTTGAGAGGGAGCTCAAATTAAATTTAAGAAGACTTAAATTCAAATCCTGCCTAAAACACACCTCCTAATGATGTAATCTTGGCCAAGTCAATTAATAACACGAGAATATCAGTAGGGATATCAATTGGTACAAAACCTGAATTATAATGATACTTTGAAATAAATTTTTCATCCTCTATTTTCTTTGCCTTGCACTAAAAAAGAATTGTACTTTATCAATTGGTATGGCCTGGTTCTTAGAGGTATTCTTAAATTCTGATCTTTTAAAAGCAGAAATTAAACCAAGAGCAAGCCCTTGAGCCAATAAGAATTCATAATAATAATAATAGTAGATAGTATTAGTGTACTGCTTTGAGCTTTGCAAAGAATTTACATGTCATTAGAACCTCATACCAATTTTTTGAAGTACATGCTATTATTATTCCCCCATTTTACAGATGAGGAAACTAAAGCTGAGACAAGTTAGTCTTTTTTTCCCCATGTCGATTAACTAAGTTCTTATTCTAAAAGGATGATCCTCAAATTTGTGAAATACCACATATGGAGGTAGAGGGGAAAGAGCCATTATGTTTCCCAAAGAAAAACCAGAGTCACACAGAATCAAAAAATTGGAAGGGAGTTGGAAAGGATCCCTAGCACCCATGTAGTCTAGACCATACCCCAAAAGAACCTTCCTTCAGCATTTCAGAATTCCGAGGATGACATGATTTCATAGATCTGGGGAGCTCCCTCCTCTGGAGGCTTAGATAACTCTGACTCAGATAACTGGACTTCTACAGGGGCTGTTTCTGAAGAATTCATTGCTTGTAGTCAGTTGGATAACGAACCTCCCCATACTTACTGAGGCTGGTCCTTCGACATAGTCCAGCAGAGTAGCCATTAAGTGATACGGTAAATAGGGAGCTAGAGATGGCATCAAAAAAACAGCAGCTTGAATTCTTCATGTAAACCTAGGTAAGCCTAGGTAAGCATACTGTCGAGAAAATTCTTGTTGTTCAGTAGTTTTCAATCGTGTCCAATTCTTTGTGACCCCATTTGGGGTTTTCTTAGCAGAGATACTGGAGTGATTTACCATTTCTTTCTCCAGCTTGTTTTTACACAAGAGGAAACTGAAGCAAATAGGGTTAAGTAACTTGCCCAGGGTCACATAGCTAGTAAGTGTCTGATGCTGGATTTGAATTCACAAAGATGAGTCTTCCTGACTTCAGGCCTGATGTTCTATTCACTGTGCCACCCAGCTGCCCTTGAACAAGTTTACTGGGACAAAAAAAATTAAATTTATTGGCATACAATAACTCTCACTCATTTTTATATCTTTAAAAAGTTCTAAGATGCAACATATCCTCCCTTTGCAACAATCACTTGTTTTATATTATTTTACATTGAGTTCACAAGATTTTTGACACATTCTTTCATTCATCTTAAAATAGTATTGTCACATTCAAACCATTTCTGCTTTTAATACATTTTATTGATATGTTTTGTTTTTATATCACCTATATTTCCCACTGTATTCTTCCCCTCTCTGAGAGCTATTCATTTTGATAAAGAATAAATAAATAATAAGAAAAAAATAAGTTCCAGAAAACTAAAGATATATATATATATATACATATATATACACACACACATATGTGTGTATGTATGTGTAGTATGTATCCTGATATTGTATGCTGTGATCTATGCAGGCAGCTAGGCCACAGTGGAGAGAGTGCTGGGGCTGCAGTCAGGAAGACCTCCCTCTCAGACACTTAACAGCTATGTAACCCTGGGCAAGTCTCATCTGGAAAATGAGTTATAATAAGGTCACCTACCTCCCAGGGTTCTTGGACAGATTAAATGAGATAAGAATTTTAAAGCACCTGGCACATAATAAGCACTATATAAATGTTAGCTATTATTATTATTATTATCACTAGCTGTCAGACCCCAGGCAAGTCAGTTAACCTCTGTTTGCCTCAATTTCCTCATCTGTAAAATGGATACAATAAGAGCACCTTTCAGGGTTGTTGTGAGGATCAAATGAGATAATTGTAAAGCCCTTAACACAGTGCTTGGCACATAGTAGGTGCTATATAAATATTAGCTATTGTTATTATAATTATTATTACTATTACCCATGGCTCCCATCTTCATAAAGAAGTATCTTCTCACATCTTTTCTTTGGGGGTAAAACTTGGTCATCATAATTTCTCAGTATTTCTCATTCAGTTTTGATTGTTTTGTTATTGTTTCTTTTTACATCACTGTAGTCATTACGTGCATTGTTTTAATGGTTCTGTTTCTTTTACTTTGTGTTAGTTCTTCCCATGATTCTCCGTATTCATCACATTAATTTCTTACAGTGCAATAATATTCCACTGCATTCATATACCACAATTTGCTTAGCCATTTGCCAGTTGATGGGCATCTATGTTGTTTCCAGTTCTTTGTTACCAGAAAAATAATGCTTCTATGAATGTTTTGGTATCACATAGGATGCCGGGCATTTCTTTGATGAACTGTCCATTTTTCCTTGCTTTAATTATAGCCCATAAGATTTTTTTAAATGTTTAATTATTTTTATTGTCAACTCAACAAACACAAAATATAATGAGCATTTCCATATACGAAGTAGAACTGAAAAACATTTTTACATGAAATCATAAGTCTCTGTTACGTATAGCTCACTTCTCCTTTTAAGTAGATAATAAATTCAACATATAATTTTCAAAGCTGCCCTGCTTGTCTGTTTCCTTCATTGTGCATTGAAAAAATGCTTCAATGAACCTTTCCTTTTTTCCTTTTTTTAACAACCCTATCTCTCCTTTATCCCAAGCTCCCTCTAACATTGAAAAGAAAAAAAGTAAAAAAAAAACCAACCTTATAACAAAAATTGTTGAACAAAACAAATGTGCTTTTTGACCATACCTAAAAATATATAACTCTTTCTGCACTTTGATTATATCACTTCTCAGTGGGTAGCATGTTTAATCATCAGTCCTCTGAAATCATGATTAATAATTACATTTTTCAGAATTCTTACATCTTTCTTTTTTTAAAGATTGAAATAAATTTTTAATAAACCATTCACCATGAGTTTACCATACTTACCAATCAACCTTTAATTGCAACTTGAGTGAAAAGTTCAATTTTACCAAGGTGAAATAGTACTGGGAAAAGAAAAAGAGTTTCACTATATGCTTGGCTGGATTTCAATTTTGGGCTTCAGCAGACATGTGGAAATTTTCTTTGAAGCATTTTCTCTATTTTCCTCAGCAAATTTTTCTTCTTAGCTTTGCCACATAAGTATTTCCCAAGTCTTAGTCTGACAAACTATTTTATGTAAGGCATTACGTAGTACTTCTTCCTGCTGTATCTTTTGTTTAGGTACCAAGGTATTGGTCACTGCTTGTACTTGTGCCAGATGATGTCCAAAACTGGCTTTTCTCCAAGTACCTGGTCTTGGCCTTTCTTTACCTAAGTCTTTCAGCATTGGGTTTGGTTTTTTTTTCAAATATACAATGTTATTATTGCATAAATTGTTCTCTGGGCTTCATTCACTTCATTCTACATCAATTCATATGAATCTTTCTAGATTTCTCTGGAGCTGTCCTCATCATTTCTTACCACAAAATAATATTCCAGTACATTTAAATTCATATATCATAACTTGTTCAGCCATTCCCTAACTGATGGATATCCTTAGTTTCCAGTTCTTTGACACTACAAAAAGAGCTGCTATAAATGTTTTTACATACAGATCCTTTTCCTCTCTCTTTGATCTCTGGGGTATTGGTCAAGTAGTGGTAATGGGTCAAAATGTAAACAGCATTTAGTGACATCAGGGATATAATTGCATATTGCTTTCTAGAACATCAGGGCTTATTTGCAATCCTATCAACAGTACAGTAGTGTGCCTATTTTTCTGTAGCATCACCACTCCCCCTCCCCCCCGCCATAACTGTCATTTTCCCTTTTTCTGTTTTGTTTTGTTGTAGTTTTGAGACTGAATCTCCTTATGTGACCTGGGATAGAAGTACAGTGACCACTCACAACTCACTTCCAATGTTGATCGGTTTAGAAACTTTAACCAGCTGTGTTGTTTCTAACCTGGGCTTGTTCATCCTTTCTTAGGCAGCCTGGTGGCCATCTGCTCCCAGGGACTCACTGTATCAATGAGAATAGTAAGGACATTCAGTTAGCATTAGCCCTTCTTCAGCTCAGAGCCTCTGAACTCAAGTGATCCACCAGTTTCAGCATGTTTGCCACCATGCCCAACCATTTTTCTTTTTGTTATCTTTATCAATCTGACAGGTGTGAGATGGGGGTTCAACGATGCCTTAATTTACATTTCTCCAGATATCAGTGATTTGGAGCATTTTCCCCATGTGGCTATTAATAGTTTGGATTTCTTCCTTCAAGCACCAGCTGTTCATATCTTCTGACCATTTATCAATCAAGGAATGGCTCTTGTTTTTACATATTTGAATCAATTCTTATGTGTCTTGTTTATCAGAGAAACTTGACGTAAAGATTTTATCTCAATTAACCCTTCTATTTTTACAACATTAATTGTACAAAAACTTTTTAATTTTATGTAACCAAAACTGTCCATTTTATCCTAAGTGGTCCTTTTTGTTCCTTATTTGGTCATGAAGTCTTCTTCTACTGATAGTTGTGAAAGTGTTTCTTTCCTTGCTCCTCTAATTGGTTTGTGATGTGACCTTTTACATTTAAATCATTTATCCAGTTGGAATTTATCTTAGTATATGGTATAAACTAATTGGTCTAAACTAATTTTATGCCAGGCTTCTTCCAAGTTTTCCTAACAATTTTTATTGAATAAGGAGGAGTCCCTCTGTAGTTGGGGTCTCTGGTTTTATCAAATGCTATGTTACTTTTTTTGTTGCTGTATGTTATGTATCTAATCCATTCTACTGATTAACTTTTCTATTTTTTAACCAGTACCAAATGGGTGCAATAATTACTGCTTTGTTGTACAGTTTAAAAACTGTTACTCATAGGACCCTTTCTTTCCTCTTATTTTTCCATCATTTCCATTGAGATTCCTGATATTTTGTTTCTTTTGGATTAATTTTATTGTATTTTCTTGCTCTATAAAATAATCCTTTGGTATTTGATTCGTATGGAATTGAATAAGGAATAAGATTTGAATCAGTGAGGTCCCAGGTCACTGAAATATATTTATCTCCATCTCTTTGATAAATTTCTTAATCTTTTGTTATATGCATTATTATTCAAGGTTGTGTTACAGTATTCCATCTCTATTTAGGTATTTCTATAATTCCATAACAATTTTTCTTCTCAATGTA
This sequence comes from Pseudochirops corinnae, assembly GCA_028646515.1. NCBI lineage: Eukaryota > Metazoa > Chordata > Mammalia > Diprotodontia > Pseudocheiridae > Pseudochirops > Pseudochirops corinnae. The sequence goes on along the minus strand of CM053585.1, from coordinate 116,904,818 downwards.
TCACAGTTCATCCTTCTTTAATGGGGATAAGACTTTTGAGTCCAATGGAAATAAAAATTCACCAAAACTTTTAGAGGGCTAATGTTTTATAGTCTGAAATCCCACATCTTATAGGGTCACCTAGACTTCTGGCAGCTATTTTAATACACTTGAATAAAAAGTGAGTTTTATCAGCAAAAATGACCATTTTCTAATCTTCAGTACTTCATTCTTTGCATTATCTGGACAATAAACTATAAATGGTATTATACTTATGACAAGTATTTTTTTCTTCATATTATTGTTTAGCAGCTTTTAAAAAATTTGTGTTCTCACGATTCTCTCAACTTTAAGAAATTTTTATCACCACAAAGAGGAACTAAAAATGAGCCCTCCAGCTGTCAGGTCCCTCTGAAATTCTCTATTTTCAAAGGTTTAATAAGACTGTTTTATAAAAATGGTTTTCCATTCTTGGTGTTGTTTTTTGTTTTCCACTATACTTTTCTTTGTGCTTTGCTGTAACTTGTCCTGTTTCATTATAAGCTTGAATAATCATTGAAATGCTTGACTTTTCTAAACCAACAACCAGTACAATATCCTTAACAGTCATTGAGATGTGCTCTTTAAGAACACAAACTTTCACCCCATATCTTTGGAGTAATAACCATTCTTTTTTTTTTTTTTGCTTTTTTTTGGAGGGGGGAAGGCAGGGCAGGTGGGGTTAAGTGACTAGTTCAAGGTCATATGGATAATAACTAACCTTAAAAACCCCAGAAAAGATATCAATGCAATACATATGCATAGCATAAGATACAGCACTAAAATAACTAAAGATGGGGAAACCTGTTCAATAAGACTTCCATGTATTCAAGCATATGTTCTGAATCAGCTTAAAGTCAGTAGATGCACACAAGTATGACAATTGTTATCACAAAATGAAATCATATCAAAATAATTTTACTTGGCCCAAAAGATTCTCATGCCATAATTTTGCCTCTTTCATACTTAGTTTCATCATGTGTAAAATGGGGCAATAATGACACCTCACAGAGTTCCTTTTTTTAAATGAGATAATATATGTAAAGCTCTTTGGAAACCTTGAAGTGCTATCCAAATGTTAGCTATTATTAGTATATATTGTTTCACTCACACTCAAAGCCTTTGTGGTTGATTAGGAGCTGCTGGAGTTTTAGCTGTGCCACCATAGGCTGGCATGATCCAGGGTTGCCATCATAACATCAAGGAGGAAAACTTGTGAAGAGAGTTTAGGTTTTAAGAATTTTTTTTCCTGAAAGAAAGAAAAAACTAAATCCATGTATTATCCAGCACTCACCAGCACATAAATTGAAGTCTTACCTGTGCTGTCAAGTACACTGTTTTCCTTCACAGATGAAGACAACTAAAACCCAGAGGAAATAAATTGCTTCTACTGTGTCTAGCCAAAGCTAGAATTAGGCTTAGACATACATCTTTCCTGGTTTAAAGATCCAACAGACCTAACTAGAGTCAAATGCAAGCTTTGTTGTAATCAGAAGACTGAAAAAGGGAGAGCCAGACTTTTCAAATTTACATACATCACTTCTGGGGGAAGAGCAGAAGACAGTGACAATATGGTCTGATGGTAGACTTTTTTTTTTTCTTTTTTGCTTTTTGGAGTGGGGAAGGCAGGGCAATTGGGGTTAAGTGACTTGCACAAGGTCACACGACTAATAAGTGTTAAATGTCTGAGGTCACATTTGAACTCAGGTCCTCCTGACTCCAGGGCCGGTGCTCTATTCACTGCACCACCCCAGCCGCCCCTCTGACGCTAGACTTTCAATGGTGTAGGCAAATCAAATCATGGAAAATCTCTCCACTACTATGGATCAACACCTCTTCAGTAACAGTCTTAGAGAGTTACTTTACCTGGGTCAGTAAAAAGGTAAGTAATTTGCTCTGGGTCACACAGGTAGTAAGGGTCAGAAATAGGATATGAATCTGGGTCTTCCTGATCCCAAAGTTGGCTCACATGCCATGAGGTCGCAGGTTCCCCACATTTGGACTAGGTTATACTTCTTCTCTAGTGATGGAACAAGCACAAGGAACCAGTTGAAACTCCTTATTTGGACTTGATTTTTACATGATGAGCACAAAACAATAAAAATAGCATCCATATAGCATCTTAAGGTTTGCAAATCATTTTAGAAATGCTATCTTATTTGCTTTACAAGGTAAGGGGTCCATTGCTCATACAAAAGCTGACTGAAATTTTCCAGGTTATGTGGCAAGAGGAGGTTATCTTCCAGGAGTTCAAGAATGCCTCCATTGTCCTTCTCTATAAAGGTAAAGGAAATATATTGTCCTGTGACATTCACAATGGGGTCTCTCTCTTAGTCATTGCTGGCAAGATTCTTGCCAGAATCCTCCTTAATAGGCTGATCCTTCATTTGGAAGATGGTCATCTACCCGAGAGCCAGCGTAGCTTCAGAAAGGGCTGAGAAACGGTCTACATAGTGTTTGCTGCCTGACAATTCCAAGAGGAATGCCAGGACCAGAACAGAGGTCTGTACACAATGTTTGTAAATCTGACCAAAACCTCTGATACTGTCAGTCATGAAGGCTTATGGAAAATTATGTCAGAATTTGGTTCCTCAGAGAAGTTCATCAGCATTATACATCAATTTCATGATGACATGCTTGCCTGGGTTCTAGATAATGGACAATGCTCTAGTGCTTTCCCAGTCACCAATGGAATGAAACAAGGCTATGGGCTTGCTCCCATGCTTTTTAGCATGATGTTTTTAGCCATGTTGTCAAACACCTTCAATGATGACCAACAGGGCATCAAGGTCACTGATGGTAAATTCTTCAACTTGAAAAGGCTACAAGCCAAGATTAAAATGGAGGGAGTGTTGGTGCATGATTTTCTGTTTGCAGATGATTGTGCACTCAATGCAGCCTCTGAAGCTAAGATACAACAAAGTGTGGATCAATTCTCTGCCTCTTGTGCTAATTTTGGTGTAACAACATCAAGAAAACACAAGTGCTCCATCAGCCAACACCACACCATCCATACATGGAAATATCAGTTATAGCAAATGGAGACATTCTGAATGCTGTAGATAAGTTCTCTTACTTTGGTAATGTACTTTCCAGGAATGTACACATTGATAATGAGGTTGACACACACACTGCCAGAGCTAGCTCCAGTGTTTGGGAGGCTCCAAAGGAAAGTATGGGAAAGAAGAGGTATTAGACTGACTACCAAACTGAAGGTCTACAGAGCCATTGTGAAGGCCTCATTGTTTTATGCCTGTGAAACCTGGACAGTATACCAGTGCCATAACAGGAAAGTGAATCACTTCCACTTCAGTCATCTTATGAAGATTCTGAAGATCACCTGACAGGATAAGGTACCAGACACTGCGGTCTTTTCTCAAACTAAACTGCCAAGCATTCAAACTCTGCTTCAGAGAGTGCAACTTTGATGGGCTGGCTGCATTGTTCAAATGCAAAACCATATGTTTGCCAAAAAGACTATTTTATGGAGAACTCACAAGGGGCAAGTGTTCATATGGTAATCAGAAGAAGAGATACAAAGACACTCTCAAGGTCTCTCCAAAGAACTTTGGAACTAATTGTATAACATGGAAGACACTGGCCCAGGACTGCTCAGCATGGTGTACCTGCATCAGAGAAGGTGCTGTGCTCTATGAAAAGCAGAATTGAAACAGCTCGAAGGAAATGCAGGATGTGCAAGTTTAGAAAATCCATCCCAAATGTTCACATGGACTATTTGCGCCCGACCTGTGATAGAGCATTCCGAGCTCGTATTGGTCTAATCAGCCACAATCGGACACATTGAAGCTTGACTCAGGCATAGTGATGCCCTTTTGGTCCTCTTTAGGAACAAAGGACAACAACCAGCAAACTACCTAACTGCCTCTAAACAAAACAAATGTATAAGGATTTTTACCCATGTACAGTTTTTCAAAGCTGTTTTATTAAAAACCAAACATTTTTTTTAATTTTTTTTATTTACTCATTTACTTTTAATTTATAAGATTCAGTTCCACAATCACTTGAGTTTCAGATTTTCTCCCCTCCCTTCCCCCTCCCCCATGGTGGCGTGCAATCATGTATAGGATCTGCAAATACAATCATGTATAGGATCTGCAAACTATTGTACAATAGTTTGGTCATATAGAAGGGTTGTAACCAATGAGTGATCACTGGGAAAAGAAAAAAAAAAAAGCAAAACCAAACATGAGAACGATAACGAGTTTTGCTTCAGTCTCCATTTAAACTATAGTCTTTCTATATCTTTC
>CM053585.1:116883730-116900032 GCA_028646515.1 Pseudochirops corinnae | reverse complement strand
TTTCTGTTTGTTTGTAACTTCTGTTTGTATTCTCTGAAGTTCAGGGTGCTGACTTTTCCCCCTGAACTAGGTAAATGATATTTGATTGATTAAAGTAAGATTGTTAACCCATTTTGAGTTGCTTTCCTTTAGAAAAGCAGATCTAAGAACCTGTGCTAGTAGCCGCCCTAGGTATGCTAGGGTGCTTGCTGTTACACCATCTGATCTCCAGCCTCATGGGATACGAGGAGTTAGACCTCCCTCTGACCTCTGGCTTGGGACCTTCCATCTTCCCCTGAGAGAAGACTGCTAGAGAGTAGTGGAGGGACTTCCATCTGTTCCAGCAAAGCTCAACTTCCACTTCATATTCCTAGCCTGATCTCCCAAATTCAATGGAGAGAACTTTCAGTGCAAAGAGGAACATTCCATCCTTTGACTCAGGCTTTCCATCTTTTTCTGCACCTGTCTCTTGAGGGAAGAAGAGGAAAGTTGGTAGAGAGTGGGACTTATTTCCTGCTTCAGAAGGAAGGAATGTAGAAAAATGGAGCCTCCACTTCTCCACCTGACCATGTGCTTTCCATCTCATGTTGTGTTTGTCTCCTGCCTGATTTCTAGTTTCCCCTGGGAAGAGGAATGGTTACTTTCACTCAGCGATGAACATTCTCATACCTGGTCATACTTTACACACCCCAGTGACTCTGAACCCCTGTAGGTCATCATCCAATTCCATTCTTCCTCCTCACTCACCTGATTCATTGTTCCCATTCTTCACAATCCTCCCACTATAAAATTCCAACCAAACTCCACCTACCAATTCCACTGTGCCCTCTGGAATGCTTGTTCTTTGAAGTGCATGCAATACATGTCTACCACCTAATTAAATCCTGGTAGTTGTTGTTTATAGACCTTCAGATCACCCCCTCCCCCCTTCCTTCCTCAATGAATTCAGTATCTGAATCTCAATTCTTCTCTCTTCCCCAGCTCCTGTTCTCATACTTGGGACTTCAACATACATATTAACTCTTCCTCAAACACTCTAACCACTCAGTTTCTCAACCTACTCAATCTACCTCTGCCACTCACAAAGATGACCATACCCTTGATCTGTTCCACCTGTTCAAGAATTCCAAAAATCTCCTTATTGTACTATAATCTATTGACTTCCCATCTCTTCCTTTGCTTTCCCTTACCAACCCTGCTCTTTTGTCACACTGTGATCTCTAATCCCTCAGCCCATCAGCTCTCTCCCACGCCATCATCTCTGCATTCTCCACTGTCTTCTCTTCTCCGCATTTTGTCTCCTTAGTGAACCAGTACAATTCTACACCATCCTCTTCTCTTGAGTCCCAAACCCCCATACCATGTTGCTAGGTATGCTATGCCAGGTCTCATCCCTGGACACTCACCATTTGCCACATTTTCTCCTACACACATGCTACTTAGTGAACAAAGGTAGAGAAAGTAATGCAACAATTTTAGCTGGATCCATTACAATTTTGTTACCCAATGTTAACTGGGCTCTCATAGGCAATCCTACTATACCTCTCCTATCAACTCACCATCCTACTCTGCACAGCAGAATTCAAAACCTTTTCATTTCTCCTTAAGTCTCCCATGGCTCCCCTTCCTCTCATCCTTTTAGCTAAGAACCTTGCATCATATTATACAGAAAAAATTGAGGCTCTTCTCCCTTCTTTCTCATCTCATATGCCTCAAATGCCTCCTGCCACTATTTCCTTCACCCATCTCACAGGAAGAGGTGAACTTACTCCTTATTAAAGCTAACCTTTTTACCTGCTCATCCTGTCTATTCTAACACATTGTCTCCTCCGTTATCTCCACCCTATCACTTACCTTCAATGTTGATGATTCTCAAATCTACCAATTCTACTTTAACCTCTCTACTGACCTCCAATCGTGCATCTCTAACTGCCCTTCTGACATCTTGAAATAGCATACATCTTAAACTCAGTACGTCCAAGCTGGATGTCCCCCTACCTTGCTCCTAATTTCCCTCTTACTGCTGGGGACAACACTATCCTCCCAGTTTCTGAGGCTCACAACCTAGGTGCTACCCTCAACTCCTCACTATCTCTTACCCTGCCCCACCCCACCTCCAATCTGTCTATTTCACCGTTTGATATCTCTAACATGTCCCTTCCTCTCCTCTGAAATTGTTACCACACCCATAGTGTGGTCCCTTAACACCTCGTGATTGGACTATTTCAATGGCTTGCTAGTGGATTTGCTTGTTTCGAGTGTCTCCCCCGTTCCAATCCATCCTCCATTCAGTCACCAAAGTAATTTTTCTAAAGCACAGATCTGACCATGTCACCCTCCACCTAACCTTCCCCTTCCCCACCCTTGATTCTATAACTGCCAGTGTCTCCCCCAGGAACAATTATAAAAACCTGTGCTTGGTGTTCTGAGTCCTTCATAACCTAGTCCTCTCCTATCTTTCCAGTCTTCTTAGCTGTTACCCTTCATATACACTTTGATCCACTTACACTAGCCTCCTTGCTATTCTACAAAAACAACATCCATCTCCTGGCTCCTGGCATTTTCGCTGGCTGTCCTGGATGCCTAGAACATTCTCCTTCATCTCTGCCCACTGGTTTCCCCAATTTCCTTTTAGTCCAACCTAAAACCCCATATTCACAGCAAGCATTTCCTAACTTTTCTTGATTCTAGTGACTTTCCTCTTAATTACTCCCTAGTTATCCTCTGTATAACTTTTTTTTTGCACATGCGTTTTAGTTTGCTGTCTGCTCCACGAGATTTTGAGCTCCTTGAGGCTTGTCTTTTGCCTCTTTTTATAACCCCTGTGCTTAGCATATTTTATTGTTCAGTCACGTCTGACTCTTCATGACCCCATTTGGGATTTTCTTGGCAAAGATGCAGTAGTGGTTTGCCATTTCCTTCTACAATTCGTTTTACAGAAAAGGAGTTGAGGCAAACTGGGTTAAGTGGCTTGCCCAGGGTAACACAACTGAGGCCAGATTTGAACTCAGGAGGATGAGTCTTCCTAACTCTAGGTCTGGCAGTCTATCCACTGCCCCACCTAACTGTCTCTAACCTAGCACATAGTGGGTACTTAATGAATGTTTGTTGACTGACTAACTGGTTTCAGTTCATAGTTACACTATCTATCCTGTGTGGAACAAGTAAGGTTGCATATACTTGGAAAACCAGGGTTTTCCAATTAGTGAAGCTCCTCACCCAATCAGCCTACCTGAGTGTCAACGCTTTCTCCTTAGGTAGACAAATCGTGGTACATAAATGTACCTCTGTTATGGAAGGGGACTGGGTCCTAGAGGAACAGAATATTAATAGGCATCGGAACCCATAAAAATTATAGTAGAACCTGAACCTTCTGACTGACCCTACATTGACCAGGAAGATTTCACAAAAGCATTGCTATCACTTTCCACCAAGCACTTCTAGATGGATGGGTCCAGTGTCTCCTCCTCAGGGGACTAGAGCCTGCTTGCCCTGACAGTCTGGATCTTTTAAGGAATGGAGCTATGCTAAACAGCCCAGCAATGAGAAGCTTCAGGTGCTTGTCAGAGCCGCAGGCTCAGGGTGCTGTTCAGGTTTGTTTGATTGATCTGTCTCATTTCCTACTTGTCTGGTCTAGTCTCCTCCCTATACCCATCTTGTTTTCTGCCTCTATAGCCAAGTCTCTTGCTGCTATGCCTGAATGACCACTCTGTTTCTATCTAGTTCTCCACCCATTGACCCAGCTTGCCTCTGATCCACTAGGAATAGATCACGTCTCTTATCCCATACCCCATGGTTAACTTTCTTCTCTTCTCACTTCACCCTCTATCATCAAAACCACCATTTTCTCAACAGAAATTCATTCAGAGGGAAAGAAAGTGGCCACCCAAATAGGATAAGGGCTTTAAGCATTCCTTTCTTCTTTGCCTTCCCAGGTTATACTTCTCAGGCTTCATGGTATGATTTAAGGCAAAATTCTTAACTTTTTGTGTGTCATAGATACATTTGACTGTCTGAAGAAAGCTATTCTCAGAATAAGGATTTTAAAAAATTCATAATGGAAGGGACTGTTAATGAGATGTTGGTGAAAATAAAAATGTAACTTCTTTTTTTCTCATCCAAGTTCATAGACCCCCTGAAATCTGTTCTCAGTCTCCTAATGGACAATAAAGTTAAGAATCTCTGAATGAAGGGAAAAATCTTTCTTCCCCTGAGAAATCTCCCCCACGCTTCCTGAAATCTCACCAATTGGAGATTTCTTTGAGTCAACCTAGAAGCTTAGAGAGTAAGAACTTAATGGGTTTTGCTTTTGAAATTGGAGCCTCACCACACTCTCCCCAGTTTCTCCAGAATTAGCCTCTCTCATCTGTAAGAGACACTGCCTCTTATACCATCTACCTCACAAGCTTTTGTCTAAAAGTTGTGTAAACCTAAAGCACTGTATAAATAAATGTGAGTTATTCGGTGACGTCCACATTTCTATGGAAGGGTTGTGTGTTACTTTCCATATGCTACCCCTGATCTCTGTTCAGCCCTGCAGAGTAGAGACTACAGGGATTACCATCTCCATTTACAAATGAGGACACGAATCTCTGAGAGATGAAGAGATGTGTTTATAATCATCTGGCTACTATGTGTCCAAGGCAGGATCAAAGTCTGTGTTTCTTTTGGCTCTGAGACCAGCTCTGTCTTCCTATTACAATGTGAGCACATTAGGAGAGATTGTTCTGCAAGAACCAATTCTTATAATAATAGCTCATGTTCGCATAATATGTGTAAAGTGCTTTACTAGATTAGGTGGAAAGAGCACTGAGCCTGCAGACGGGAAGACCTGAATTCAAATCAGATATTTGCTAGTTGTGTGACCTGGGGTAAGTCACTTACTTGCTGGCTGCCTCAGTTTCCACAACTGTACAAAGGGAATCATAATGGCACCTATCTCCCCTGGTTGTGATGATCAAATGAGATAAGAACTTTGCAAATATTATTTAATTTGATTCTCACAGCAATCCTGGGAGGTGGGTGCTTGCATTATTGCTATTTTATTATTGAAGAAACTGAGGTAAACACAGGTCAAGTGACTTGCTCAGGGTCACACAACCAGTAAGTGTCTGAGGCTGGATTTGAATGCAAGTTTTCCTGATTCTAGGCCTAGTGCTTTATCTGCTTGTTTTATCTAGCTGCCTAAATCAAACAGGCCAGTAATACATCTTATGCTATGGGATGCCACCATAATGTGAGATGGCCATTTCCATCATACAAGTGTGGCATCATGGAAAGAGGGGAACCTCAGTTACAGTGGTCTTCAGGCCATGGCAGTAAGAAAAATAAAGGGGGGGTGCGGCTAGGTGGCGCAGTGAATAGAACACCAGCCCTGGAATCAGGAGGAGCTGAGTTCAAATCTGACCTCAGACACGTAACACTTACTAGCCATGTGATCTTGGGCAAGTCACTTAACCCCAATTGCCCTTCCAAAAAGCAAAAAAAAAAAAAAAAAGCAAAATAAAAGGACCATTGTTGGATGTGTGTCGCTCTACAGATATTCTCTATAATGGGACATCTTCCGAAGACAGTGAAGATCTTGGATTTAGGAAGAAGGAGTTCCTGCTAGCATCTGGTCAGTGAATCAAATAGGGAAAACTAGCATGAGGCATGGAAGTAACCAGAAAAAAGGATAGATAGGGCAAGAGTATTAAAGGGAGGGAGAAGGGAACTGGTCTGGAGCAGAGGCAGATGCCTTGAGAAAGCCTTCTGAATTTCTGGGAGGCCTACACAATTGGAGAGGTTTTTGGTGCTATCACACTCCTCAAGCCAGGGGTTCGGGGCTCCATTTTTCTAGGTGTAGTTATTAGGGGTACAGGTGGCACTCTTCTTCTAAAGCAACTCACATTCTGTTTTGGGAGGAAATCCTGTGTTTGCCATCCCATGAATGGAACATCTTATTCCTTTCTCCCTGCCCCCACCCACTTCTGAAGTCTTCAATGAAATCTGACCTTGCTATTGCTTTCTGGAAGCAATTCATCTCCCCCAAATTATCCCACAGACTACAAGGCACAAGTTGTCAATTTAAAGTTAAAGAATCACAAATTTAAGGCTTCAAGGAACCTCAGAGGTCATCAATACCCTCAATTTACAGATGAGGAAATTCAAGCCCAGAGAAATGGTAGAGCCAGTTTAGGAAGCCAGGTCCTGGGACTCCAAATCCAGCAAGTGCTCTTTTCGATGGATTCAGCATTTGCCAGCTGAGTATTACCCTGCTTCCTAACCCCAGTGTTGCCCTCCCGCCTCATCATTCTCTCCTTCACCTGCTGTGTTTATTCTCGGCTCCACCCACCCTCTGATTTTCCCAAGTCCCTTGATCTTAGAAGACTTTATAGGTTACAAAGCTCTTCTCTGAGTCTTTCTTATGTCCTGGAATGAATTCTTCCTCCCTCATCTGCTCTCTCAAGTTCCTGAGAGTTGTGGTGATGGAAGGGGAGGCAGCAAGCACTTATTAAGGGCCTATTATGTGCCAGTCACTGTGCGTCTCAAGTGAGACGATATTTGTAAATAATGTCCTCCTCAGCAAATCTTTTTTACGTATGGCAGCTAGATGGCACAGTGGATCCAACACTGGGCCAGAAGTCAGGAATATCAGCATTAAAATCCTTCCTTAACACTTACTAGGTGTGTGACCCTGAGCAAATCACTTAGCATGTGGTTGGTTGCCTCAGGTTTCTTAGCTGTCAAATGGGTGTAATAATAGTCCCTCCCTCTCAAGGTAGAATGAATCAAATGAGATAATATTCGTAGAGCTAGTTAACTAGCATTTATTCATTAGTGGTAATGGCAAATAGTAGTAGTAGTAGTAGTAGTAGTAGTAGTAGTAGTGGTAGTAGTAGTAGTGGTGGTGGTAGTAGTGGTGGTGGTAGTAGTAGTAGTAGTAATGGTAGTAGTATTGTTACTTCACAGGGTTGTGTGAGGATCAAATGAAATAATATTTGCAAAGTGTTTAGCACAGTACCAGGCACATAGTAAATGCTGGCTAATAGTATCAGTAATAGTAGTAGTAGTAGTGGTGGTGGTAGTAGTGGTGGTGGTAGTAGTGGTGGTGGTAGTGGTGTTACCTCAAGGGTTGTTGTGAGGATCGAATGAGATAATATTTATAAAGCATTTCACGCAGTGCCTGGCACATTGTAGGATTTAAATATGTTAGCTAATAGCAGTAGCAGTAGCAGTAATAGTGGTAGTATCGTTACCTCACAGAGTTGTTGCGAGGATCAAACGCAGTGACATTTGTAAAGTGCTGAGTGCAGTGCCTGGTGTGTAATACGCGCCGGCTAATGGTAGTAGTAGTTGTAGTATCGTTACCTCACAGGGTTGTCATGAAGATCCGATGAGACAACATTTGTAAAACGTGTAACACAGTGCCTGGTACAAAGCAGGGTTTAGATACGCTTTTGTTCCCTTCCCCTTCTTTTAATGCAACAGTACATTTGCAACCTGGCTGCACCCCCACATAACTGATGGGGAGACACGGGAACATGTGATTGTACCTGAGGCCACTGTGTTGATACAGGTACCCTGTGAAAAAACCTAAGGCCCAATCTTCCTTTCTCGTGCAGCACGGGCTGCTCTGTTGCTCATAGAGATTCCAAAGAAACAGTAAACTCATGTATTAACCATTTGCTCTGTAGAAGTTTAATGCAGAAACATTTGTTGGAAACAATGAAAAAGAACAAATCTTTAACAAACAAGTGATGGTAGCAGCAGGTCAAAATCCCAGGCTTCGACTGGATCAGCCACACTTCTCCAGCCTTCCTCCAAGAAGAGGTAGGCTGGAAGGGACAGGGCAAGGCAGGGCAGAGCCACGTCCATGTTTTAACTTCATCCTCCTCTTAGGAATTACAAAAATACGATTCTCCCGAGGGGTGTGGATAGCAGAGGTGCTCATGAAAAAACAGAAACATATCGAACCGAACCATGGTGGCACCTGCTAGCTCAGGGAGCAGAAAAGTTGATCCAGACCCCCATCGAGGGCCTGCAGGATGACCGGAGCCGTGGGGATGAAGGAATCCCAATTCCCTGCAGTTGGTCTGGGGCTGGAGACATGCTGTGTGTGGGAACACTCGGACACCTAAGGAGGTCAAACAGAAATGATTGGAATGACAAATCAACAAACTTTCTGACCTTTCATTGGGTTTAGAACAGGAAGGGACCAGCCCCCTCATTCTACAGAGAAGGAAACGGAAGCTTAGAGGGTAAAGGAATTTACCCAAGGTTACATAGCTAGGAAGGACCACGGCCCAGATTCAAAACCCAGATCTGGCTTCTGATCTGGTACTCTTAGTAATACCATGAGGCTACTTCTGTCTGTGCTAGGTTGTTGGTTTTCACTTTCTGTGATAGTTCACTAGAAGCCCAGCAAAACAAAACACCTGGGGAGGAGGAGTATAACAAGGTGAGCCTTAACTAGATCACTTTCTTTTGGCTCTGGTCCTGCACTTCTTGAGCTCATTGTCAAGTCCATCCTTCCAAATAGGTATAGCAGATGGTTGTATACATGGTATGATTGGAGGAGTGTCAGGAAAGCCTCTTCCCCTTCATTGTCCATCCTCTACTATCTCATTCTCACTGGATTTCTACCATTAGAAATTAATTCCTTTGGGCTAATTATTTCCCTCTCCCTTCAGTCTTCTTTAAAATGCTAACACATAAGGTGACTAATTATTTTGATTAAATTAGATTAATAGTGTATTCTCCTCTATAATCAAAGGACCAGGACAGGGGAATATATAAAGTGGATAGAAGAAGACAAACTCCACTTATTTCACAAGGCTGCCCAGGGCTAGTCAGGTTCCTTGGCCTTGCCCTTTCAGTACTCCTAGTTTTTCACAGCCTCCTGCATTCCTTCCATTCCTGAAGCCTCACTCTTCAACTTTAATCATTCTAATGGAGACAGGGCTCCTAGCATCCAAGATAGTGCTGGGTCAGTTTTTAGCCTTATGACATACCTGATACAGAGAAACAACTTAGAGAATGTGTGTGTGGAACACAATGTTTAGGTTGTATGGCAGTGGGAGAGAGTATATTTATGTGTGTGTATATACATATATATATGTATATATATATATATATACATATATATAGCATGCATGTGTGTCTATAAACATGCACACACAGATATACACACATATGTGTGTGTGTGTGTGTGTGTGTGTACGTATAGCAGATAGTTGTATACACGGTATGATTGGAGGACTGTCAGGAAAGCCTCTTCCCCTTCATTGTATATATCTGTGTGTGTGTGTATACATATATATGTATATATTTCTGTATATATCTATAATCATATAGATATATACATGCAAAAGACAGTTGTTAATCATTTATCAGCACAACCCTTCTTGTTTGGAACCTGTATGAAAGAGTAGGGGTATAGATGAGGCTGAAGATCTTTCCTTCCTGCTACAGGAGGCGCATCTGCAAGCTCAAGTCTACTTTACCTGTCCTGGAAAGTAGATTCAGAGTCATAGAGTATGGTTGCAATGTGGAACAGCTACCTAGTGGTTGATGGAACCTTTGGCTTCCCAGGCCTGAGCTAAATCACAGATGATGGGTAGGGACTGGACAATAATATAGGCAAAGGGAACCATCTTGTTTTGAAAGATATTGTGTGTTTATATGAGGTATTATTAATAATAACAATTCCTGTTTATGAAAGGAACACATAGACTTGGGTATAACTACAATAACACATGGCAAAAGTTGCCAGCTCTATCCTGATTCTTCAGAGTTGCTAAGTAAAGTTCTAGGATAATTTGCATGACTTTGGTGCTGGTTATCCTTGGAAAGGACTTAATTTACCTTAATCTAAATAACCAAAGGGATCTTGTTGAGTTTTCTCTAAGGGTAAGTAAAATTGTTAAAAAGAAAGACTTTAACAGTAGGGGTTTTTTGCTTTGCTGGCTAGGCATGACTGTGGACCTGAGTAACAAAAGAGCTGAAATAGATTCTAGTGGTAAAAGAATAATAAGCATTCCTTTTGAGGAAGAAAACTCAATAGTTAAAGACAGACTTAGTGAGGAAGAAGCCTAGAAGATATTTGACCACGGTCATTCAGCAAAGGCTTTCTCAGTAAGGGAAATATCTTTCTTTTTTCTCCCTTGGTAAGACCTGTCTCAGGCCTGCCTGTTAATAAGGTTAAGGTAAGCAAATCTCAATACTCTTCATGCCCCTGGCACTAGCCAATGTCAGGAACATGCAAATTACTCTCAGCAACACTAAAAGGGCAGAGCGAATTTAGAAACCTGCCTTCTGGCAGTTATACGGGCTCTGTCTGTCCATTATACTTAAATGGTATTTTGATCTTTACAATACCTCTGTGTTTATGTAATATAGATATTGTTATCTCCATTTTACAGATGAGGAAACAAATATTCATAAAAGTTAGGTGATATGCCAATAGTAAAATATAACTAGAAAACAAGTTGTTTGAAATTAAAAAAAAAATTCTCTTGTATTCTTGCCTCTAAGCTAGTCTAGTTTTCATTCTTTTGGGATGTATTTATGCATTGTATGCCAACCACTCAGTTTTCTATCTGAAAAATGACAGGACTGGAAGAGGAGGCCTCTAAACTTCCTTCTAGTACTAAACATATGATCCTGGTGAATGAACTGTGTGCTTATAGTATGTGCATTTATAGCCAAGCTTGTGTTATAGAAAATTTGCACTATGTCTGCATAGAAATGAATATAGACCCTGGGCCCAGTGAGGACAGGAGAGCAAAGTAGACTATGGGGTTGCCTAAATCTGAAACACCAACTCAGTTTTCCCAGGTTCTTTGTACAGAAAAAGCCTGTATATATTTTTCTCTCTCTGGGTTTACCCAAATTTCCCTATTTAAGTTAGTATGTTGTGTTAGTGCATGTTTTTGAGTGTGCAGTTCAATGTATTTGTGTTTGTGTGTTTGTGATGTAGGAATTTTCATTGAGAGTTTGGGGGAGGTATATGCCAATGGGCATTTGACAGATGGAACATGGGCTTTTTAGATGGGGTTTTCAAATATGAACTTTAAAACTCAACTAAAGATTCTGTATTGCATTAGATTCAAAGTTTAATCTGTTTAATTTTTGACTTATCCAGTTTGTATTTCAGAGGAAATACAATTAAAATTGGGGTCAAATTGAGCTTAGATTTTTTTCTACATTAGGTATATAATAACATAACCCTATGGTTAGGAAGACAAAAGGTTTTTTGCTTTAAACTCAGTTTATTGAATAATATCATGTATTGTGGTGCTCTCAAGCTCCAGATTTGGAAGCATTTCATATTGTAAAAGCAGACTAAAATGCTCCTTTGCTCCTCCTTTGAGAAATATTTAAATAAATATTTTAAAGAAAGCATTTAAAATTTTCCTAGTCTAAAACTTTTGGTCTAATCTGACAAAGAAATCCTTATTGGTCTTTCTCTATCAATTCTGAAATAAGATATGGCTCCCTTTTCTCTGATCAGCCTAGGGAGGACTCCTCCATGAAGGGATTAGGTCAGTGATCAGAGAAGGGCAAGGGACACTTGACTGATCTACCTTGAACAATTAAGAGTAATGATCTACCTTGGAGAAGGAAGAATTCTCTTTGATTACTTCAGTTAATGAAAGTTAGGTTGATATTAACTATCTAGAAAGGAGAATCCTTGAAGAGAGTGGTCAGAGACAGATTGAATGCTTTCAGGAAAATGATTCTTCAAGGATGGGTCAAAGGTTAAGTAACTGTTGTTCTCTCTGACAAAGCAAACTGTTGACTGACCTGTTACCTAAACTTCAGACCCTTGCTCTCAACTGAAATATTGCTTATTTGAGAATCCTATAAATAATGATTTCAAAATGACTTGTGGAGGGAGATATCCAAGGGGATGAGGGGACTCTGTCAGTCTGGACCTTTTTCTCTGAATTGAGAATAATTGTACATTAATAAAAATTCTTTCTGGTAGGCTTATGCCTACAATGAGGAATAGAATATTAATATTTTTTCTTTGATGATATCTCCCAAAGGAAAATATAAAGGAGGTACCCTCCCCCCCGCCAATCCCTGGGAAATTAGGTTCCTCAAAACCCAAAGTGACAGCAAGCCAGGATATACTGCCATAGTGCTTACTGCTTCCTGATAACGTGAGTTAAATTGCATTCACTTAAAGGAGAGGGAGTGAGATTGGAGTGTAGAAATAGACTTCAAGCTGCAGGCCTTTCAATAAAGCTCTAATTTTTCAAAAAGACCTTATTGTGCTTTGAAAGGATTGATCACATAGGAGATTTGAAAGATTTACTGAACAATGGCCTTAGGCATCGTACAAACAAATTATGCCATGAACTTTTGCTTAGGGAAAAATAGAACTCTGGTTCCTTAATGATATCACAGATCTATCAGGATGATTCAGAGACAGAGTATGCACAGTTAAATTCAGGGGGTCAGGAATTAGTCATACAGTTTACTTGGGAAAAAAAAGAAATGCCCTGGCACTAGTTTCAGTACAATTTAGTACATAAGCCTACATTTGGAAATATGACTGTTTGCTGATGAGCATGCCCTTGGGCAAATAGCTATGTGGGCTGTCCCCAGAGACAGAGAACCTTATAGAGCAAATGAAGACAAAAACATGTAGTGGCATTTAGAAAAAGACAGTTATTGGCAAACCAGATGTCAAGTTACCTCCAATTTGTGAGCATCCGAATGAGCAAAATAAGAAATTGAAAGTGAAGCATTCAGACTTTGAAAATTGTTTGGGTTTTTTTGGGTGCTTTTGAACTATAATAAAATTACTTTCCCATTTCAGCAGGGCTTTTGTTAAAAAATTTTTTAAAATATTTTTTAAATGATTTTTTTTAAAAAAAGATTTTTTTGAGGACATTGAATATCTCTAAAGAATTCTTTAGATTTTGTGCAGAGCTGATCTGACCACTTGAAATTAGACACATAAAATATGTAAAGGGATGGAATCTCACATAGGAGTTTTAACACATTCACTTGTAGTGGTAGAAAGTTAGGTTATCAGGGGGAAAATAGCTATGCATTTTACAAATATCTCAAAAGTTGTAATGGACTGTGGAAGTTGGGTGTGTATAGTTTCAATCAAAAGTAATATTTTCAAATTGGTCTCTTTCTCTGATATGCACATGTGTAGCTAGACATACATATACCTGTGGATGGGAATGGGTCAAGAGGAAGAGAGAACAAGGAGAGATAGGCTAAGGAAGAATCAGGGAATTAGAATGTATAGGCAAGAAGAGGAAAGTACAAACAGGGAAGGAGTATGAAACTCAACTGGGAACTGAGAAGCTCAAAAATTCGCTAGACTTATACCCATTTATCCAGGAAACACTGGAAAAACAGAACATTTACCTCAAAACCCAGTTCAGTGGCCTGATATCAGAAAAACGCAAGACAA
This sequence comes from Pseudochirops corinnae, assembly GCA_028646515.1. Classification (NCBI taxonomy): domain Eukaryota; kingdom Metazoa; phylum Chordata; class Mammalia; order Diprotodontia; family Pseudocheiridae; genus Pseudochirops; species Pseudochirops corinnae. The sequence goes on along the minus strand of CM053585.1, from coordinate 116,886,630 downwards.
CCTGCATCTAGAAGTTAATCCAAACGTGTGAGGAGGCAGGGCAGGCACTTTAGGGGAAGAAAAAGAAGCAGGTCTAAGTACTGGTCCTAGCAAGAGAGGTCTAATGGTTTCCATGGAGACCACCGTCCTTGAGAGATTAGGGGTGGGGAGGGGAGGCTCATAGGCTGAAAAATTGCATGTGTTCTTTGAGGGGAAAGTAGTAAAAACATTACCAGGGTCACCAGACCCCTTAGGGGAAAATGGGGGGGGGGGTTCTAGCTAATGGCCCCTCAGAAGCAGAGTCTCCAAGGGAAAGTGAGCCAAATGGTAGCTATGGTAACTGGGTATGGAGAATTGGTCCACTATTAACAGTCCCCATAGTAACTTAACTCCTGGAGAGAAACAGAGGAATGAATTTACCTAACAGAGTACCATTATCCCCATAGTAACCAGTCTCCAAATGGGAGTGGTAGGTAAACTCGAAGGCCAGTGCCAAAAAACTCTTGGATTCTAAAGGGAGGGTGGGCCTACTAGTCTCCATATCAAACAGGTTCCTCACAGAAGGCAAGAAAGGTGGTTGGATCTCCTAGTCCCTCCAGGAGCCAGGCTCCTTAGGGGAGGGTAAAGTATGGTTCCTATGCAGTGAGAATGACAAGAGAGTTGGGCGAATGAGGTTGATGCCTCCAAATGTTCCCACAGCTTGTTAATGCCAACTCACTCATGGGTTGAAGTGGACGGTGCAGCTGGGAGAAGCCTCCCCTTCGGGCTACACGTTGCCATTCTGACGCAGGTTGCGGCCTGGAGCCAGGCCATGACGTTGGTGCTCACTGGCGTGCATGCTCATGACTAGGTACTGCCTCATAAATTCACTGAACCTCTTCTGGTTGGCCAACTTTCGGGCAGATTTCCGTGCCCCGGTGAAGCCCCCAAACCGTTTCTGCAACTTCTTCTGCATCTCTTCCCCTGCCTCCCCCAAGCCTTCTGCTGCTGCCTCTTGTTCCTGGGCATGGAACAAGCTTCTGACACGGGACACGCGGTTCTTGCCCTCCATCTGGCTCAGGCCCTGGGCCTCCATCACCTGTGGCTGGTAAACAGATGCCATTGCCTTGTCCTTGCTGGCTGAACTGAGTTGCCAGGGGCCCTTATTCATGGCCTTGGTGCAAGGGGCCCAGAAAGGACTAAGGAAGTCTTGCACTTCACAATCTGTGATGCATTCCTGTACAGAGATGGAGGTGGAAAAGAGAAAGAGAAGGAATTCTTGTTAGCCCAAAGGCAATTGGGGAGGGGTGAGACAACCCTTTCTTATTAACATGGGCATTTCTGCTATGTCTAAGTATTGACCTTGACTCCAATTTTCTGCAGAGTCAATTATTCCTGAGTTCTGGAGGTCAGACACAATTGCTACAACTGTGCTTCTTACCCTTTCTGCATCATGGCCTGTGTCATGGCCTGTGTAGGCAGTCTGGTAAAGCCTAGGGACTTCTTTTCTGAATAATGTTTTTAAATGCACAAAACAAAACACACAGGCTTACAAAGGAAACCAATTTTATTGAAATAAAGATGTAATTTCTTTCCCCCAACCAGGTTCATGGACCACCTAAATTCTATCCAAGGACCCCAGGTGATGAATCCCTGTGCTAGCGGGTCAAGCTGAAAGGCTAATTACGGATATGATCATAGGGTGTAAATATAAATATAGGATGGACATATTTGGGGGAGGACAAGTTGATCTTAAAAATTATAGACCATTATTTTTGGCCCATAATTCCATTGCTTGGAATATACCCTAGAAGAAATAACAATATTAATAGCTAACATTTATATAACAATATTAATAGCTAACATTTATATACCATTTTACATCTTGCTTGATTCTCACAACAACATGGTCAAGTATTATTATTATTTCTACTTTCCAGGTGAGGAAACTAAGGCTAGAGATATTAACTGATCTGCTTAAAGACACATAGCTACTAAGTGTCTAAGGTAGGATTCAAACTCGGGTCTTCTTTATTTCAAATTTGCCTCTATCTCCTGTGTTTGCTTGCTGCCTCACACCACATAAGTAATATAAAAAACAACAGCAAGGCAATTCTCTGTACGGTGCTTTTTGTAGTAGCGTGTTTTATTATATACACATTCATATGTAAGAGATGTGTACACGGAGGCAGCTGGGTGTCCCAGTGGATAGAGTGCTGAGCCTGAAGTCAGGAAGATGTCTTTTCCTAAGTACAAATTTGACCTCAGACACTTACTAGCTGTGTGACCCTGGGCAAGTCATTTAATTAATCCTGCTTTCCTCAGTTGTTCTTTAGTTGTGTCTGACTTTCTGTGATCCCATTTGGGGTTTTCTTGGCAAAGATAGTGGAGTAGTTTGACATTTCCTTCTGCAACTCATTTTACAGATGAGAAAACTGAGGCAAACAGGTTAAGTGACTTGCCCAGGGTCACACAGCTAGTAAATGTCTGAGGCCAGATTTGTACTGAGGAAGAGGAGTCTTCCTGACTTCAGGCACAGCACTCTATCCACTAGGACACCTAGCTGCCCTCTGCCCCTAACGCATTCTAATTACAATCATAAAATATGAAAAGCAAATGAGAATAAATTAAGAAAGAATCTTTAGGAGGACTTACAGGAGAAAAGCTGTCTGAAAAATTGTTATGACACTTTCTGTGTTGAAATTAATTTAAATGTAAATAATTACTAAGCAATTTTGGTTGCTCATGTTGGTATTTAATGTTTGGCTTTTAACCAAAGAAGAATTGGAGAGCATTATAAAATGCAAAATGGATAACCTTGAGTACATTAAATTGAAAAGTTTCTGTACAAACAAAGCCAGTGTAATCAAAATAAGGAGGGAGGTGGGAAATTGGGAAAGAATATTTACAATCAATGTCTCCGATAAAGGCCTCATTTCCAA
>CM053585.1:116872491-116883230 GCA_028646515.1 Pseudochirops corinnae | reverse complement strand
TGACTTTCAAATACAAGAAGCAAGAGAAGCATGAGAGGGTAAACAGGAAAAAGAAATCATAAGAAACTTATTGAAGTTGAACTATTTACATTCCTACATGGAAAAACTATAATTATAACTCATAAGACTTTTCTCAGTATGAGGATAGGTGAACAGAATATATATGTATGTATAGGAGGATATGTGTATGTGTGTGTATATACATATGTGTGTGTAAATGTATGTGTGTATATATACATATACAAATGCATATAATATACATACAAATGCCCACACATATATATATACACACATGTACATATGTATATATATATATATATATATATATATATATATATATATATATATATATACCTGTGTATATATGTTTGAGAATATATATGAATGTGGGCATTTGTATGTTCATGTATACATAGACAGAGGGCACAGGATGAGTTGAATATGAAGGGATGATATCTAACAAATAAAGTTGAGAGATGAGAGAGGAATTTATTGGGAGAAGAAGAAGGGCAGTGATGGATTGGGGTGGATTGTCTCATGTGGAAGAGGCAGGAGAAAACTGCTGCAGTGGAGGGGAAGAGCAGGAAGGTGAAGGGGAATGGAACAGTCTGATTCTCACTGAATCTAGCTTAAGGAGGAAATGACATACACACTCAATTGGGTATCTTGCCCTGCAGGAAAATAGGGGAGTGGGGGATGGGAGTGAAAGGATGGAAGGGACTGCAGATTGGGGGAGAGGGTAGTTGGAAGGAAACATTTTTTAAAAGGGATAGGATCAAAAGAGAAAGTAGAATAAGTGGGGGGTGGGATAGGATGGAGGGAAATATAGTTAGTCTTTCACAATGTAACTACTGTGGAAATGATTTGAGTAGCTAGACATGTACAATCTATGTTGAATTGCTTGTCTTCCCAGTCCGGGTGGGTGAGGAGGGAAGAAGGGGAAAAATATCTGGAACTCAAAGTTTTAAAAACAAATGTTTAAACAATGTTTTTTTACATGCAACTGGGAAGTGAGATATACAGATACTAGGGTATAGAAACCCATCTTGCCTTACTGGAAAGTTGGGGTGGGGTAAAGGAGGAAGATATAGGAGACAGCAGATTGGGGGAAGGGGTGTTCAGTGGGCTTGCTATTTTGGAATGGGAGGTGGGGGAAAGACAGGGAGAGAAAAAGTTGTGACTCAAAATCTTGTGGAAATGAATGTTGAAAACTAAAAATAAATAAATTTAAAATGTGAAAAAAGATTTGGGGGTTTTAGTGAACTGCAAGTTCAATTTGAGTCAACAATATGATATGGCAATCATGAGAGCTAATTTTATCTTAGTAGTACAGTGTTTAGAACTGGAGAGATGACATTCTCACTGTCCTCTATGGTCAGACCATATCTGGAGCATTGGGTTTACTTCTGGGGAACTGAGCTATCCGAAGAGGAATTGTTTACCTCAGGAGATAGTGGATTTCCCCTTATTTGAATTCTTTAAGTGCAGCTCAGAGTATCATTTGCCACATGTTATAAAGAAGACTTTTGTTCATGAAAGGTTGGACTAAGTTATTTTACAATTTTAAGATTTTGTGATTCTTTGTTTTTCATATAACCCTTTAGTTCCCAGGCTGCTCTCTGGAGAGTGCTGCCATAGAGCTGTCAGACTCTGGAAATGGGACTTCTTGGCATTAGGACATCTGGGGAAAAAAAAGACAGGAGGGCTTCCACCTTGCATGTCATGCACTTAAAGGGCAAAAGATAGGTTTAAACATACTTATCTCATCTCTGGATGCTTGTTCCCCTGCCTTCTTTCTCTAGGTCTCTGGAAGACTTCTGTGGCAGGATGGTGGTAATCAGAACTAATGGGATGAAAAGAGGCTATCCAGAAACTGACTGGTGTGTTCATGAGGTTTAACTACTAGGGTTGCTTCTCACTCCCTGCTATCTTGAATCTCTAATTCCCAAATGACATGAGGGATGCTTACTACCAGACATACCTCACTTTCTGCTCAATTCAGTAACAAAGAGACCAAAGGAGAGACAGGAATCTATGTCTCTCAGCAGTCTAGCAAAAGCAGACAGGGAAAGAGTTTTTTTTACTTACTTATTGTGTCTTTTTGAAAGACTATGTCGGTCATTGAGTCAGATAAATGATTGTTGATGGGTTGATTGATGAAAAAAGTCTGGCGGCCATCTAAATATTTGTTGTGTCAGCTGACAAGTATTTATTAAGTACTTACTATGTGCCAGGCTTGATATGGAGAGAACTTTGGGAAAAGGTTTTGATCATATAAAAAGGTGGAAGATGTTATCTCCTTTTTTGGTGCAAGCCGAGGCATGGTACAGGAAACGGAAGACATGAATCTCAGTGATCTCTTAGTCCAGGGATTCTTAATCTTTTTATCATCATGGACCCCTTTGGCAGTCTGAGGAAGCTTATGGACCTCTTCTCAGAGTAATGTATTTAAATAATTAAAAATTCTCAGTTAGAGGTTAGTAAAAATAAAGTAATTTTTTTTCCATGCAAGTACACTCATAGAAACCTTTTGCAGGTCTCTTGATGTCAGGTTAATAGCCAAGGTCCAAAAATAATTCATTCTGCCAATGTAGCAGAGGACAGGAACAAAGGATTTGTGGGCAAGAGGGTTTCAGCCAGTTGACCCACTCCCACCCAATATTTGACATTTAATACTTTTGAAAATCTAGTCCCAATGTTGGGACTAAGATTGTCCCTAAAACTGAAGCTGGTCTTTTCTTGGAACACTAGATGGCAGTGTTGGTTTAGTTTCACCGAAGATATAATTTCTGTTCAGGCCACACAATTTCCTCATAAATGTTTCCAGGGATTTCTTAAACGTTTCTGTGCGAGAAAACCAGTCAGGTTATCCCTACAGGTACATGGAATGATTGAGGAGCTTCACCTAGATCAGATCAGATTCTGTCTCCTACTTCCAATCAATCAAATCAACAAGCATTTATTAAACACTGTGCTAAACTCTGGGAATACAAAGAAAAGTAAAAACAATCTCACTCTGGAGGAGCTTATCTAGAGGTAGTGGAGAGGGAGACATCACAGAAACAATTAGGCACATACAAAATACATTCAAAGTAGATGAAAGGGAACACAGAGGTAGAGGCACTGTTTTGGGCTAAGACATTATCTCTGGACTCTTTTTAAAGATCACATAATGGCCAATAAAGGGATTTAATTTGCTAGAGCAGACATAGATGTTACAAGGATTTCATTTTTCTTTCTTTTTCAGTAAGAGGAGGGGGGGAATGTGGATTTTTGTTGATTGAAAAAAAATCAATTTTTAAAAAGGCCATGTTATCCGGAAAGAAGTGACTTATTAGTACTTGTTAATTTATACGAGTATATGCAATTAACTAGCTGTCCCATAGAGCATAATGGAACTTGGGGAACTTCAACGGAGAATAGGAAAATTTGTGTGGAAAGATCTGTCCTAAAGCTTGGAACTTATATGCATAAGAATGGCTTAGGAGATAGCCTAGAGTTGTGGAAAAAAATGACTGAACTTGAAGTCAGGCCGGGGCTTCAATCCTGACACTTCTGTGTGACCCCTGACTGGATGCTTATGGTCTCTGAACATCATTTTCAAAGTCTGTAAAACATAGTGATGATATTAATTGTTGTTGTCCTTTTTAATCAAAGAAAACCAAATGACATCATGATTTTAGGTGCCAACCGTGTGGCTGATCAAACCAATTTGAGCTTAGAAGGATCTACCACAGGTTGGGCAAGAATTGCCCATGTGAACATTTGGGAAGGAGATGCCTCTAAATTTTTGCATCTCACATGTCTTTTGAGCTACTGAAATTATGCTTTACTCACAGAGCAAAGCGCCTTCTCTGATGAGTGCATGCTGGACAATCCTTTGCCATTATCTCCCATGTCTCATAATCTATATCAAAATTCTTCAGAGAGTATCCTTATATTGCTTCTGACCTCCTGTGAGTGTTAGCCTTGTGTGAGTTCTCTGTAAAAAGTCTTTTAGCATTTGAACAGCCTGGCATCAGAGTTGCACTCTCTGCAGAAGAGTCTGAGTAGTTGGCAGTTCAGTTCAAGAAAGGACCTCAGTGTCCAGTATCTTTTCCTCCCAGGTGATCTTCAGAATCATCCTAAGACAAATTAGATGGAAGTGATTCAGTTTCTTGGATGGCGCTGGTAGGCTGTCCAAGTTTTATAGGCATACAACAATGAGGTCAGCACAACAGCTCTGTAGACTTCCAGTTTGGTAGGTAACATAATTTCTCTTTTCTCCCATACTTTATTTTGGAGCCTCCCAAACTGAGCTAACTCTGGCAAAAGACACATCAAATTCATCATCTTTGTGGATGTCCCTGGAAAGTATGTCAACAAAGTAAATGAACTTATCCACAACATTCACAATTTCTCTGCTTTCTGAAACTGATGGTTCTGTGTATGTGAGGCTGCATTGAGGGCATAATCATCAGCAAACAAAAAGTTGCACACCAACTCTCACTCTATTTTAGTCTTGGCTTATAGCCTTTGCAAGTTAAATAATTTGATGCTACTTTCGTCCTCACCGAAGGCATCTAAATAACATCACTGAAACATCATGCTAAAAAGCATGGGAGCAAGCACATAGCCCTGCTTCACTCCATTGTTGACTGGGAAAGGGAGAGGCATCATCTTATCTAGAACCCATGAAAGTATGCCATCATGAAACTTACAAAATACTGATGAACTTCTCCAGGCAACCAAAATTCTCCATGATCTTCCACAAGTCCTCATGACTGATAGTATCAAAGGACTTAGAAAAGCTTTTGGCTTTTCTCTTGGAGTTATTGGACAGCAACACCATTCCTTGGACTCTTCTGAAGTCACACTGGCTCTCAAATAGATGGTCATTTTCCAGATAAAGAATCCCTGATTAAGAAGGACTCTGGTAATAATCTTGCCAGCAATCATTAAGAGAGACCCCACTGTGATTGTCATAGGACGACTTACTTCCTTTTCCTTTACAGAGATGGACAATGGAGGCATATTTGATTTCCTGGGTGATAACCTCCTCTTGTCATACAACCTGGAAAATTTCAGTTAGCTTTTGTATGAGCAATGGATCCCCGTCTTTCATGGAATCAACACCAGGCACTTTGCCACAGGAAGGAAGCCCAATAGCATTCAAGATCTCTTCTTCAGTTGGAAATTCAGCTAGAGAGGGATTGAATTCAATCTGAGATATATGGTTAGTGGGATCAGCATTGACTGATGATGGTCTGTTGAGAACACTATGGAAGGGTTCAGCTCATCTTTCCAGGATCATGTCCTTATCACTGATCAGTGTGGTTCATCTGAGAGGCACCATAGGTCTTTGGCCCAAAAATAGCATTCAGGGCAATAAAAAAGGACTTTGGATTGTTACTTCTAGCATAAAAATGAATTTCATCTGCCTTCTTACTGAGCCAGGAATCCTGCATCTCTCTAAGCTTCACTTGTACTTTACTTTTGATGGAATTAAATGCTGCCTTTTTAGAGATGGATGAATTATCCTGCAAGTAACCACTGTGGAGTTCTTGTTTTTCATTTAGCAGCTGCTGAATTTTCCCCATCACTTTTATCAAACCAGTCTTGATGTTTGCTAAGTATTCTGACCCAGATGAGCAAATGCAATGCTATTCACCAAATCTCTGAAAACTGCCCACTCCTTTTCTGCTCCACTGTTGTCAACTATGTGTTGGCTCAATTTTCCCTCCAAGTCAGCAACAAACTATTCCTGCTGAGAGGACTATAATCTGTCGTCATTAATTCTTGTGGTAGTCATTTTGCCTTAGGGATGCTACTTTTGTTGAATTCAAATATTTAGCTTACAGGGGATAAGTCTATGACCTGTCCAGCTCTATGTACCACACATTGCCTTCATCACTCTCCTATCCTGTCTGTTTCTTCTCCTTACAATCACCTAGTCTATTAAATGTCAATGTTTGCTTGCATGAAGTTTTATTACATTTAGGTAAATGGAAGACAGTGTTGTTAATGAGGAGGTCATGAATGTACAAGTCTTCAGTAGAAAGTGACCACTGTTGTTGCTATTTCCAAATCCAACTCTCCCCTGGACTCCCTTGCCAAGTCTGGTGGTCTGAACCTACTCTAGTATTAAAGCCACCCAATTGTAGTAGTCCAGACATGAAGGAATGAGGGTCTACACCAGGGTGGAGGCACTGTCAATGGAGAGAAGGGGTTATATAAATGTTATGAAGGTAACTTGGTAACAGATTAGATATGGAGGTTGAGAGAGAAGGAAGAGTTGAGGATGATACCTAAGTTTCAAGCCTAGATGACTAGATGGATGACAGTATAAAGGAAGTCCAGAACATGAGAGAGCTTGTGGCATGAAGTGGGGGGGAAGGAGGAATGGAGGGAAGAGGGAAGACCATGAATTCAGTTTTGGATATACTAAGTTCATGTTGCCTATGGGACATCCAGTTTGAGATGTCCAATAGGCAATTGGAAACGCAAGTCTGATATAAAGGAGAGACATTAGGGCTGGATCTGAAAATCATGAACATAGCTATGATAATTAAATCCATGGGGGTTAAAGAGATCACAAAGTGAAATAATATAGAGGGGAAAAGCCCAAGACAGAGCCTTGGGGGACATCCACCATTAATGGGTGTGACCTTGCTAAAAAGTTAGCAAAGGAGACTAAGGAGAGGTCAGACAGCTAGGCAGAAATAGCGTCATGTCACAGAAACCTAGACAGAAGAGAATGTCAAGGAGAAGAGGTTGATTGACAGTGTCAAAGGTAGCAAAGAGGTCAAGGAGGAGAGATGAGGAAAAAATCATTAGATTTGGCAATTAAGTGACCATTGGTAACTTTGAAGAGAACAGCTTCGACCGAATGATTAAGTTGGAAGCCAGACTGTAGAGTTAAGAAGAGAGTGAGAAGTAGAGGCAACAACTATAGATGGACTTTTCAAGGAGTTTTGCCACAAAAGGAAGAGAGATATGGGAAAACAGCCAGCAGGAAAGGTCAGACCAAGTGTGTGTTTTATGAGGATAAGCGAAGATACGGGCATATTTGTAGGCAGTAGGGAAGAAGCCAGCAGACAGGGAAAAATTAAAGATAAGTGACAGAATGAAGATGACAGATGGAGGAGATGAGATAGAATGAGGTCACTTGTCTATGTAGAAGGCTTTGCCTTGGCAAGAAGAAAGGTTACCTCTTTCCATGAGAGAAGGTGAAGGCAGAGACAGTGGCAGGAGGCATCTCAGTGATGCAAGATGAATAACAGGGAAGAAGAGGGTGCATTCTGTGAATGGCCTCAATTTTTTCAGTGAAATATCAGACAGGGCTCTCAGATGAGAGGGTGGGAAGAAGGGGAACCACAGAAGGTTTGAGGATGCATGAAAAAAAACTTGAAAAAATAGTTGTGGTGAGTGGGACAGTTCGTTAGGGGGGTGTAAAAGGATTTGCACAGGGAGGGCCCAATTGAGATTATATAATAAATTTGTTGCGGATTATAGTGATTTTCTCCAGCAGCATGTCTAAGTAGGATCAAAAGGTGAGAATAATCCAAGTCTTGGGCTTAGCAGGGCAAAGTTGGCAATAGGATAAAGGACAAGGAACTTGAAAGAAGAGGACAGTATAGAGTTGAGCTTGTTCACCAAGGGGTCCTGATAGGGAGGAGAAAATGTAGCCAGTGCAGCAGCAATAGCTTAGGAAGGAACTGAGGGGTCAAGGGACCGAAAGTCATAGTAAAGAAGGAGAATAGAGTTAGGGGTGGGAAGGCAAAGGGAGAGGGAGACTGCCAAAAGATTGTAATCACATAAGGGAATTTCAGAGTTTATGAGCATGGAGGGTTATGGCAAGGTCTAGGGTGTGGTCATTTGTGTATAGCTGAGATGAGCGAGTAATTTGAAGAAGTGGGAGTTTCTGTGATTCTATTCAATTATTCTATTACAGGTGAAGAGAGGGAGGGGGATGATGAAAGGAGTAAATATATAAATGCTATTTAATACCAACAGCAATCATCATTATACTAAGAGCTCACATTTACATAGCAATCTAAGGTTTCCAAAGCCCCTTTCCTCACAATAACCCTGTGAGGTAGACAGTTTAACAATTATACCCATTTTGCAGAGCAGAAAGCTGGGGCTCTGAAAGAGTTAAGTGATCTATACAAAGTCCTACAACCAGTAAGCTAAAAGTAAAGGATTAACATGAAGTCTTCTGATGCCAAATCCATTGTTTATTTCACTGTGACACAACCATGAAAGACTGTTTGACCTGACCAACAAATGTTGGGAAACAGCCAGTGCCAAACCACTGTGATCCTGCTAAAGTAGCTTTTAAGCAAATTTCTAGCTGTTCCACATCAATGAAAGAAATCAGTCTGATTTAGAAGCAGCAGTTGACAAGTGAATTTTGTAAAGGGTCACACAACATCCAAGAATCACGACATCTTGGAGTTGGAAGAGACACCATCTAGTGCATGAGTTCTTCACCTGTGGGTCTGTGAACCTGGATGGGAAAAAATTATAACTTTATTCTCATTAAAATTTATCATTTCCTTCAATTATTTAACATTACAATTCTGAGAAAGGATGCACAGACTTCAGCAGACTGCCAAAGCAATTCATGAAACACACAAGACAGTAAAGAACCTCTGCCCATGAACTTAGACCATTGCTAACAAATGATCACTCTGCTAAACCCCACTATTGACAGGAGAGCACGGCCTTCTGAGGCAATACAGTCCATTCCTGGAGAGCTATAAGTATTAGGAAATTGTCCATAGACTAAACTGAGGTCTGCCTCTTTGTTTTCACCCATTTAATAAATATAATGTCAATGACATCTGAATGGACTTTGCTGAGGCCAAGGGGAGTTTTTTCATTTCCTTGCCTTGCATTGGTCTCATGGGTGTGATCAAAGGTGAGCCCAACAGATAGAAACAAACTCACAGTATTTTTAAAAATAGTTATGGCCAATTTGAAATTATGGTAAAAAGGTTCTAACTGTTCATACCCTTTGACCCAGAAATCCTACAGCTGGCATATACCCCAAGTAGATCAAAGAAAAAGGGAAAGTTTTGATATGTATGAGGGCATTGTGAGTCAAGTGAAATAGTAGATGTAAAGCATTTTGCAAACTTTAAAATACTACGTACATGCCAATTATTATTGTTAGCCTGTGTTTACCAGGCCTCCAATCTGGTAATGGCTTCATTCTCTGAGCCTTCTACTGCTTTCCAATCTAACTCACACAATGTTTATAGAGCAATACAGAGATGGGTTGAGAAATATTTAATATCCAGACTCTTTGGGGGGGAAAAGTATACATTTATGTACATATAATATGTATATACATACGTACATATACACATATGTGTGCATATATATACTTTTATGTTCAATATTCATCATTAACATTTTCTTAAGTCTAGACCATCAACAAAATAATAAATCAAGTCCTTATGTATAAGGATTGCCCATTTCTGAGGTGTAAATTTTGACCCTAAAAATTTAACAGCAGCTAGAACCAGCCCGTTAGAAGTAGCTTCTGCAAACCTCTCTATAAACCAAATAATCATAAGAGTATGTTTTGTGATAGCAAGACCCTTTCCCCCAAACAAAACAAAACAATAAAACCAGAAGCAAAGTACTTCAATCAGGCAATAGCTAAAGAAATTGTGGTATATGAATGTAATAACTTATTGTTGCAAGGCATGAGGAATTCAGAGAAACTCGGGGAGTCATAGGAACTGATGCAGAGGAAAGAAACTAGGAAAGAAGAAAGACTACAGTGATGAAGAAGAAAGCAATGTTAAAAGGCAGCTCTCTCAGATTAAATACTGTGACTAATCTTGGCCTCTGAGGCCAAGATTATGGAACACATCTCTCTTCTCTTTGCAGAGATATAATTACTATGGGAGCAGAATACTGCTTATGCTTTAAGATTTGGTGCCTTTGTGGGTATATTTTACTAAACTGTTACAAGGGTGGGTTCTCTGGGAATAGAGGGTAGAGATAGTGTCACAAAGAAAATAAAAAATAAAAGGTACCAATAAAACTTTACTAAATAAAATAGTTCTGGCTTTACCGTTTTATTTAAAATCTCTCTCTCTTTCTCTTTCTCTCTCTCCTCTCCCTGCCAAACATATAAATATATTATTATATAAACTATCTCTGACCCCCAAATATAGGCATTCAAATAAGTTTTTTTTTAAGAATTAGATACCAAACCACCAAGTACTATGAAATCCATGACCAACTGATCCCTGATTTTATGGTATACTAGAAGGAAAACCTCATTAGGAGTCAAGAGAATCAATCACTCAATAACCAGTTATCAAGTGTTTACTCTGTGCCAGGCACTGTACTAAGCACTGGGTACACAAAAAGAAGAAAAAGGCTGTTCCAATCTTCAAGGAGTTTACAATCTAACAGGGGAGACAAAATGCAAGCAAATACATACCAAGCAAGCTACTGTAATGCCAATGCGATACCTATAGCAGCTTCTATAGCAGCTTCCATGAATATACATACATATGCCTAGGGTTTGTTCTCAAAATATAATAAACACTCTTCCTCTGAGACAAAACCAGAGTATTTATTTGGGACATTGCTATTAGGATACCAAAAAGCAAGGTTTGGTAAGATACTCATCAACAATTCAAGAAGCACTGACATGGCAAGTGTTCTCTCTGTCAAGTCTCCCCACAAGCAAGTACCCCTAGGCAAGTTCTTCCCTCTTCTGCTTTTCTCTC
>CM053585.1:116850668-116872391 GCA_028646515.1 Pseudochirops corinnae | reverse complement strand
AGATTTGAACTCAGGAAGATGAGTCTTCCAAATTCTAGGACTGGTGCGCTATCCTCAGCACCACCTAGCTGCTCCTTATATTCTTACGCCTTACCCCCCAACAAGTACTCTTTGATCCAGTGACACTGACCTCCTGGGTGTCCTATGAACAAAATATTCCATCTTTTGACTCTGGGAATTTTCTATGGCTGTCCCTGGGCTTGGAATGCTCTCTCTCTTCCACTCTGACTACTGATCTTCCTGGCTTCCTTTTAAGTCCAACTAAAATTCCCCCTCCTCCAGGAAGTTTTCCTTGAACCCTTTTAATTCCAATGCTTTCCCTCCTTTATTTCCTATTTATTCTGTATAGAACTATAAGGTTAATGGGATATAAGATCTTCCCTTCCCATTAACAGGCCTCACATGGAGGCCCCCCCCCCCCAGGAAGAGGCTAATTAGACTCAAGGCCACAGGGATCTGCACATTCTTCTAATTAAGTGCTGATTTCCAAGCTTCTCAGCACTAAACCAATCAAGTCTTTGCCAAAAAAAAAAAAACATTTTGTATTTGATCCTAGAGGCAAAAAGGAGCCAGGGGGAGTTTATTGAGCAGGAGGGGAGAACTGATTGCCTTAGAAAAATCCAGTTTTGTGGTTGAATGGATCAAAGTTGCCTTCCAGGGCTACCTCTGCCCATTTCTAACTGTGTGACTTGGGGAAGTCATTTGATTTCCCTGAGCCTCAGTTTTCCCATTTCTAAAATGGGCATAAGAATGCTTGCAATACCTAGAAATAAGCACCATCATGAAAATTAAATGAAGAAACACATAAATGCTTTATAAAGTGCTACGAATAAAAGTAAATTATTCAGTGCACTTGTAGGGGGAGATAGTGTGCATTGATAAGTAAATACAAAATGTATACAAAAATATAAATTAGAGGGGTTTTTGTTTATTTGAGGGTCGGGAGTAGGTTTGGGCAGGGAGTGAGGGTGAGCAGAAAATGCAAACACCTGGGGGACTCAGGAAAGGTTCCTTAAGCTCAGCACTGAAGAGAGCTAGGGATTACAAAAAGTAGAAGTGAGAAAAGAAAATGTTCCAAGCATGGGAGGCGATCTGTTGAAAGACAGGGGAGGTAGAGCTGGAATGTTATGTTTGAAGAATTGAAAGTAAGTCTGGCTGGAAAGAGTAATGTGAAATCTGTTGGGAAAGATAGATTGGAACCAGATGGTGAAGCAATTTTAATGCCAAATGGAGGAGTAGGTGTTTAATCCTAGAGATAACAGGGAGCCACTGAATCATCTTGAACAAGGTGGTGACATGATTAGCCCGGACTGTAGGAGCACCAAGTTGACACCTGTGTGCAGGATGAAGAAGAGAGGGAAAATACTGGAGCCTACAAGACCAACTAGGAGGTTATTGCAATAGTTCAAGTGAGATAAGATGAGGACCTTGTGAGATATGAGGCTGGATGTGTGAGTGGAGAAAAGGAGATAGATCCAAGAGCTGTTATGGAAGTTGAATTAATAAGATTTGGCAACTAATTGATTAAAGGGTGTTGAGAGACAGCAGAGTTGAAACTGACTTCAAGGTTTGAACCTGAGTAACTGGCAGAAGAGTGATGCTCTTTTTTTTTTTTAATTTTTAAATTTACTTTTAGTTTACAAGATTCAGTTCCACAATCCCTTGAGTTTCAAATTTTCTCCCCTCCCTTCCCCTCCCCCCATGGTGGCATGCAATCATGTATAGGATCTGCAAATAGTTTCACATTGTATAATAGTTTGGTTGTATAAAAGGGTTGTAACCAATGAGTGAACACTGGAAAAAAAAGAAACAAAACCAAACATGAAAAAGAACAATAGCATGTATTGCTTCAGTCTCCATTTAAAAGGAGTGATGCTCTTGATAGAAACAAGGAAGTCAGGAAGAAGGGGTGAGCTGTAGAGAAGAAAAAATTATTCCATTTTGAACATTTTGAGTTTGAGGTATCTCTAGGGCATCTAGGTGCCCATCATTCAGCTGGTTATGTGGGACAGGAACACAGGAGAGAAATGAGGGCTGGAGATACACTCATACACACACACACACACTATATATATACATACACATATACTATAAACACATATATACACTATACTATATGCACAATGCTATATATATATACACACATACAGTATAAATGTGTGTGTATATAAATGTATGTGTATGTATATATATATTGAATATGTATATGTATATATACATATATGTACTGAATGTGCAAAGTCAGTCATGTAGCTTAGTGAGAAAACGAAGGTGCTTGAACGTCTGTGGACAATGTCACCATGAGTTTGGTGTTGACAAATCAATATTCATTTATATCCACAAAAAGAAGGAAAGTATCAGTAAGAGTGTTCATGAATGTACTCTAGAAAGTGCTAAAGTAATTTTTCAAATTCTTGATGAGGGTAAATTTGTGGGTAAATGAGATGGTTCCTGAGTTCACCCCCACCTGCTCAATAACACTTGCAGGTCCCACCTGTCCCAGTGGTAGTGCCACTCAGCTCCCCAGTATCTGGACCTGGCAGGAGTTCACCCCAGGCATGTGTTTTTTACAGAGAACAATTCAATCATGGAGTCAAAAGGGAGATGAGAAATAGCAGGTTGCCCCTTCCCCTTTTTTACCTTGGGGTTCTGACATTGCTATCCTTGCCCTTCCCTGTGCCCCAGCCTTGCCTCTCCTCTCCCCTAAATTTTATGGGTTATTTTATGGTTACTGTGTTATGAAAAGTGCATATTGTCAGAATTAATGTTTGTTACAATGAAAAATTGTATGTGGAAAAGTGTATCTTCAGCAATCTCTAGCAAAAGATTACAGATTTGGGTGTTCCAGAGAACCTCAGCACTTGTTTCCCACAGGTTCAATGTACCAACATTCCCATTTTTAACTTTTACACAGTTTTTAGGAAGTTTACCCTTGAGAAAGTTGAGAATTAACTGTATGTGTTTAATATATGCATATATTATGTACACACATATATATGCATATATACATATATGAGGGTCACTGGCATAGGGATTATTTTAGAATCTGTGGGAATTGTTGGGATCACTAAGAGAAATGAGAAAGAGAAGAGGATTCAGGACAATGCCCTGGGATATACCTAAACGTGTGAGGCAGGATGTGGGTGATGGATTTTATATCTAGGAGAATTCAGTCTCTTATTTCAGTCTCTGGAGAGTATGAATAGTTTGTCATACATGCAGGAGTATGTTAGTAAATTTTTGACAACTGGGCGCTGGGGGGTAGAGGGGAAATGTAGGCACACATTTTTAAGTTTAATCTGTATTGTAACACCTCCTTAAGTCTAGACAATTTACAAAATAATAAATCAAGCTCTGATTTGTAGCAATTGCTGGTTTCCAAGGTGTAAATGGGGGGCTGGGTGGCACAGTGAATAAAATGCCAGGCCTGGAATTAGAAGACTCATCTTCTGGAGTTCAAATCTGACCTCAGATACTTCCTAGCTATGTGACCCTTGGGCAAATAACTTAATCCTGTTTGCCTCTTCCCTCATCTGTAAGATGAGCTGGAGAAGGAAATGGCAAACCACGGCAATATCTTTGCCAAGAAAACCCCAA
This sequence comes from Pseudochirops corinnae, assembly GCA_028646515.1. Taxonomy (NCBI): domain Eukaryota; kingdom Metazoa; phylum Chordata; class Mammalia; order Diprotodontia; family Pseudocheiridae; genus Pseudochirops; species Pseudochirops corinnae. Next base: position 116,868,794 of record CM053585.1, on the reverse strand, counting down.
ATGGGGTCGTGAAGAGTTGGACACAACTGAACCCCACCAATAAAAAAGGTGTAAAACACACAATGAAAATTTAACAAATGGCTCTCACAAACCAGTCACAGCCCCAGATGGATGGCATAAGATGTTGATATAAACCTAATTTTTGCCACAATGTTTTCCAGTTTTTCCAGTTCTTCTAGGATGGTAAATTCTTCCCACATAATTTATGTCTATTATTTCTATTTACTGAGCATTGGGTGAGTGAGATTGTTTCTGATTTTTCCTTTTCCACTTCCACTGATCTACTCTTCTGCTTTTCAACTAGTAACCAACCATTTTGGTGTTTAGGCAGGGACCTTTTTGTTTGTTTTCATATTGTGCGTGTTAGGCACTAAATAAATGCATATTGAATTGAATTAGAATGTGTATCACATTAACATTTTTCTCTTTGTTTTCTGTTCACATATTTCTTTCTCACTGATGCAACTATTTCCTTACTTCCCCTGTATAGCTTCTGGAAACATAAAAACTTAAGAATGTGTTTTTAACAAAGAAGAAAGCAATTGAGAAGCACAGGAGTTTGTTTCAGAGTCAAAATCCCATGATAGAGCTGTGTCCTTCCCTCCTTTCTCTTACCCCTTGATTCCTGCAGGTCTCCAAGTTCCTGCCTTCCTGCCTCTTTTCTTGACATTGCTAGAGCTGGGCTGATTCTACAACTGCAGCATAATAAATCATCAATAAGGTAAAGAGGGCATTATTGGTATACTATAGCTGAGCTAAAGGCAAGACTGACAAACCATAACTTCTGATAACTTCAAGGAGTCTGTCTGTCCATAGCCCACATTGCCCTATTATGATGATTAGCTCTCTTCTTGTTGTATTCAACTTTTGCCTATGAAAGCACCACCGGAGAGGGACTGTAATAATTAGCCAAGCTGACTATTTCTTTTAGCTGGCATCCTCATGATAGCTGGTTGGTCAATCACTTTTTGGCTCTAGCCCTGCATAGACCACTCTGGGTTTTGACAAAAGTATGAAACATATCTGCATTTGCTAATCAAGCCTCTTGTCTCAGGCCCACCAACTTAGAAGCAAATTTCACCTTTTTGGCACCCACTGTCAGTTTCTCTGTATCTTGTCTTCCTTTCATGAGATCAATTGAGTGTATGGATCTATACCTCAGTCTTTTTCATACTGGAATGAACTCTGTTAGGCTTTCCCAATGGGAAATGGCATTTATCAAAAACAAACATCAGGAAAGTGATATTTAGGCTAGTTACTCTTACTATTATTTATTCTCTCCTCTTACTTGTGTTCTCTTTTAAATCAAATAGGTTTTCATTCAAATGGGAGACTTTCAATTCTGTTCACTCTCATTACTGAGAAGTAACACACCTGCTATATCCTTGTCTCTCAATTTTCACTACTGGATTGGTCCTTATTCTTTTCCTTTTGACTGTAATCTATTTCCTCTACTCCAATGGTCTCAATACTGTTTTTCTTATCTTTTTACACCATAGGTAGTTGAAAATACCTATAGCTGACTAGCTATCATAGGAGGGGATAAGACAATTCCCAAAGAAATGCAAACTATTAACAAATATGGAAAAAGTCTTTAAATTACTAATAATTCGAGAAATGCACATTAAAAGACCCCTGAGTTTCTACCTCACAATGGTTAGATTGGAAAAGATGACACCCCCCCAAAAAAAGAAAGAAAATGACAATCATTACAGGTGCTAAGGTAAAACAGGCACAAGAATGTACCACTGGTCTAGTCATCCTGGAAATCAATTTAAAACTATCCTCTAGAAAGTCACTTAACTGGGCATATTCTTTGACTCAGTGATACCACTGCTAAACCTGTATGTCAAAAAGACCAAAGAAGGGGTGGCTAAGTGGTGCAGTGAATAGAGCACCAGCCCTGGAGTCAGGAGGACCTGAGTTTAAATCCAGCCTCAGACACTTAACACTTACTAGCTATGTGACCTTGGGGAAGTCACTTAATCCCAATTACCCTGCCTTCCCCCCTCCAAAAGGCAAAAAAAAAAAAACCAAAGAAGGAGGGAAAGGAATCATATGCACAAAAATATTCATAGCAGTTCTTTTTGTTATAGTGAATAACTGGAAACTAAGGAGAATACTCTTCAACGGGGCTGAACAAATCATATTATATAGATGAGATAGAATATTATTGTACCATATGAAATGATGAAAAGGAGTTTCCAAGAAATCCAAAAAGATTTGTATGAACTGATACAGAGTGAAATGAGCAGAACCAGGAGAACAATTTATATTATGCAATAACATTATAAAGTATAATAACTTTAAAAGACTTAAAAATTTTGTTTGATGCTATAACTGACCATAATTTCAAAGGACTGGTAATGGAGCATTCCACCCACCTCCTGACAAAGGCGATGACAAGGTGCTGAATGAGGAGAATATTTTCAGATGTGGCCATTGTGGAAATTTGTTTTGCTTGACTATGCATATTTGCTACAAGGGTCTCCTTCCCTTCCCTAGTCAAATCAATGGGTATTTGTTAAACATTATATGCCAGGCACTATCAAAAGTCTGGGGATATACATAGAAGCAAAAAGAAAGACAGTCTCTACTTTCAAGGAATTTACATTCTGATGGAGGAAGACAGCACATAAAAGGGAGCTGGAAGGGGTGATGAGGATTAAGGTACACAGTTTCGGGGAGCCCAAGTGAAACTTTCGTAAGTCAGTAGTACAGCATGGAGATATGGTTAGTCTGGGCCTCTTCCATAAAATGGAAGTACTGAGAGGATCCAGATAACCAGAGGGAGAGGTCTCAGGGACAGAGGGTAGAGAGTAAGAAGAGAGGAGTTAGCAACAGGTTGCAAAAAGAAAAAAAAAAAGATGTAATAGTGACTTCCTAAGGGCTAGGTAGGTTACATTCCACTCCTCCCCCAGGATTCTCCAGTACCCTTGTGGGGGTCTCTAGTCTCTACCCTTGGAGACATCCATTCTCTACTATAGGACAGCTAGGTGATGCAGTGGATAGAGTGCAGGGCCTGGAGTCAGGAAGCCCTGAGTTCAAATCAGACCTCAGACACTTACTAGCTGTGTAACCCTGGGCAAGTTACTTAACCCTGTTTGCCTCAGTTTCCTCATCTATAAAGTGAGCTGGAGAATGAAATGGCAAACCACTCCAGTATCTTTGCCAAGAAAGGCCCAAATGGGAATGCCTGAATAAGTTGTGGTATATGAATGCAATGGAATACTTTAATTAAGAAATGATGAGCAGGCAACCTTTAGAAAAACCTGGAAAGACTTATATAAACTGATGTTGAGTGAAGTAAGCAGAACCAGGAGAATATTGTACACAGTAACAGCCACATTTGCATTGACTAACTCTGATAGACTTAGCTCTTCTCAGCAATGCAAGGATCTAAGACAACTCCAAAAGATTCATGATAGAAAATGCCATCCACATCCATAGAAAGAACTGTGGAGTCCAAAAACAGATGGAAGCATCTTTGCTCTCTTTTTTTGGTTGTTTTGTTTTGTTCTTTCTCGTGGTTCCTCCCATTGGTTGTAATTCTTCTTTACAACATGACTAATGCAAAATAAGTTTAATATGAATGTATATGTAGAATCTATATCAGACTGTACACCGCCTTGGGGAGAAAATTTAAAACTCAAAATCTTACATAAATTAATGTTATGAACTAAAAAATTGATTATTTTAAAAAAAAAGAAAACCTCAAATGATATTGCAAAGAGTTGGACAAGACTGAAAAGAACCGAATAACAACAATCTCTACCATTGCTTTTAGCTCCCACTGATAGTATTTCCCCAATTTCAGGGAGTTTCCTTTACACCAGTTCCATTTAACCATTTATCAGTAAGATTAACTTTTATAAGGAATATTTATTTTAAAGACATAGCAAGAAGAGATATACAATCCCCTTCTTCTCCTTCCCCCCCACCCCCCAACATCAAGGAAGACATAATCTCTCCTCTTTCTACCTCAGTCTCTAAGGAGCGAAAGGATTAGTCACAGTTTTGTTCAGTTCCTATGTAGCACAGTACCACCAAGTACCAAGTCCAAGATGCAGTGCCCTCCCCCTGCTCCCACTTGGGCTGGAAGCCTAGGCACCCTGACTTTTCAAGACTTCCTTTCTGGGCTAGCAGCAACATCTGGCCTAGAATTCTGCCTCTATAGACTCCATGGCCCAAGATTCATGGGGATTTCATTGCCTTCGCCTAGCTGAATGAAACAGACCAGAACAAAACCCCAGACCTGTTTCTCAGGGCCACAAGGCCTAAAAGACAGAGGGGAAAAGGTAGGCTCAGTTCATGGTGCCTGTCTTTGGGTAAACAGGGCCTTCATCCACTAGATACAGCTAGAAAGAAACGGACTGTCCAAATTTGGTAGTTTTAAGAACTATAACCTATTCTGGCTTCACAGCCAGTTGGGAAGAAGTTGTATCTATTCTCATGGCAGGGAAATGCTGAATGTTTTCTCCCAGGACCACATTCCTAGTATTTCCCACATAGGTGCCTTTATGTTGGGTGATCTCTGCATTCACAAAGCAAAGCCCTGTTAGAAGAGTCACTTAAATTTTTTTTTAATGCATAAAAGAAATCAGAAGACCAGAAAGAAGTACAGATAGACGGGACTGTCTTTTGCCTTTCTCTTTACTGCACTCTCCCTCATACTTAGTACATGCTTAGTCTAGAACATAATAATAATAAATGTTTATGGACTAATTCTAGACCATTAGATTCTCATTACTAGTGATTTAACCTTTAGTGTTAATAAATTTTCTTTTTTTTGCATGGTGGCCATATAACATTTGTTTGTATAGAAAAAGACGGATGTATCTTACAGTGTGATTATCTCATTTCCTGACAGGCACTAGGGTCAATACAAGGGACTGAGGTAACTGGGTCCCTTTGAAGCCCTGTCTGGTGTCATTGACATCATCCTGCACTGCATACCATCCAGCATGGCACAGAAAACAGTGAGCATGTTTTATGCAAAAATAGATTTTAATTAGAATCTGAATTTCTCAAATTGCCAGGAGCACAATTTAATAGTATTGAGAAACTGAAGATAGGACTTTCTAAGCTTGGATTGGCCTTCTCTGGAATAGTCCAAATCTCCTTCTATACCTTAAGACAGAGGTTCTTCACTTTTTTGTGTCATGGACTCCTTTGGCAGTCTAGTGAAGTCTATGCACTCCCTTTAAAATTAATGTTTTAAATTAACTGAAGGAAATGTTAAATTTCACTTAGGTATCAGCGAAAATAAAGATGTAGTTTTTTTTAATCCAAGTTCACAGATTTCCCAAAATCTCTTTTGAGGGTCTGTGACCCCCAACCTAAGAATCCCTGCCTTAAAACAACTTCTCTGATCATGGATACCACCCACCATTCTTTCTCCTTTACCTCCCAAGGAAATTCTAAGCTTAGAATCAGGGTGAGCGACCCAGATCTCTTCTTTTCTTCCATAAAAGTACATAATAGGAGTAGGTTTGCACTACCCTAAAAAGCATCCAAAGGATGCCCTTATCAGGGCAGCTGGGTGGCACAGGGCATAGAGCATCAGGAAGATCTCAGTTCAGATGTGACCTCAGACACTGATTAGCTGTATGACCCTGGGCAAGTCACTTAACTCCATTTGCCTCAGTTCCTCCTCTATAAAACGAGAGAAAGAAATGTCAAACCAGCCCAATATTTTTTCCAAGAAAACCCCAAATGGGGTCATGAAGAGTTAGACACAACTGAACAACAATGACAACAGGCCTCCTGGAAGATAAAGGGACAAAAGCTTAGTTCGGTGGCACTTCATTGGTTCCCCACTGAGGCAGCTAAATCATGCAGGGTTTAGCAGACTGGACTTGGAGTCAGGGAGGCCTGAGTTGAAACTGTCTCAGAAAGTTACTAGAAGGGTGATCCCGGGCAAATCACTTAACCTCTATGTGCCTCAGTTTCCTTAACTGTGAAATAGGGATAATTATAGCACCTCCCTTTCAGGGTTGTTGTGAGGACCGAAGGAGATAATATTTGTAAAATACTTAGCACAGTGCCTGGCACATAGTATCTGATTCATAAATTCTCATTTCCTTCCTCCCTCCCTCCTTCTTTCCTTCCTCTCTCCTTCTTTTCCTTCCTTCCTTTTCTTCCTTCCTTCCTTCTGCCCTCTTAGCATAAAATGTGCTGCTACCCTTCTCACAGTGTTGTTGCCAAGAAGGCCTTTTGTAGACCTTAGAGTGTGCTAAGAATATGAGGTATTATTTCTATTGTCATGATTGTGACCCACATTCACTTGGATCTCACAGAAAATCAACAACACCTCAAGGACTAAAAGCAAAGCCTCAGGTGGACCTGACCCATACCTCTTATTCTCAGGAGTTTTAGTTAAGGGGTTGGAGGCTGTCACGAGCAAGCAGACACTATTTCTTTTCAACTCTTTTCTCCTCACCTCTATGTGCCCCCCACGTACTGCCGCCATTTCTTTTTCTCATTCCTGCAAGTGCTCAGTGTACTCACGATGAGGCCCAGCTGCTCTAAGGTCCCATACTGCCCACTTGTCTGGTCCTTTTCTTCTCCCTGTTCATCCAAACTTAATTATCCTGCACCCCCAGGTCAGGGTCCTCCCTGTAAAGTTATTAGCAGCCTAACCTGATAGACTAATTCCAGCTAAGGGATCAGAAGTCACAACTACTGACAATATGAGCAACAATACACCAGCATCCCATATTCCATTTGGAACCTAGGCACCAATGCATTTCAAGCTCCTCTGTTTTCTAACTTTTTACCCAAGTAAACTTTTCCTCCCACCACTCACATCATTCCAACCTACCTCCCATATACTAGGACTCATTTCCTTTCATTTTTTCCTAAGATGAAAACTCATTGCATGTTGCTGCAATTTCTTCCCAAAACTTCATTCTTATTCATGTCAGACTCACTCCTACTCAAGTCAATGACACCCCAGCTAACCATCTCTCTGTGCCTTTTCCTTGTGGTATTCTAAACAAATTTCCTGTATCTTAAAACTTCTCCTCCAACACTTAGATTTCATTGAAACCTGAATTTCTCTGTGGATACTGCATCTTTCACCACCTGTTCCATTCTAGGCTACTTTTCTCATTTACTTGGCTCAAAAAGCCAGGATTTGACATTCTTCTGTCTTCTTACTGGGGCCTCCAGATCATCCTTCTCTCATTAGCCCTCAGTAACCTTTCCTCCCTGGAAGGCAATGCAATTAGTTTATGCCACCTTCTCCCTATCCTTGTGGTTATCATCTACCAATCTTCAGGTCACTCTTCCAATTTCTTCAATGTAGTGCACTACCCTTAGTCTTCATCTCTATTCCATCAGTGCCACTGTCCTTTGGTAACTTTATTATTTATGTTAACAACTCTTCAAGCCTCCTGACCACACAAATCTTCAACATCTACAACTTTATCACCCCCTTTCTCTCTTCTCTGCTATCTCCTACCCCAACAACCAACCAGCATGGCCATACTTTAAATTTTACCATTCCACAGAATTGTACCATCTTTGACCACAACCTTCTAACTTGTGACATCTCCCAAACCTTCACTCAAACTAAATGTGCTCTTCACCCTTATTGTGATTTTTTGTGGTCCCTTGGTTTCTATCTATCCTCCTTATCCATCTTTCCTCACTTTTGTTTCATGAATGCCCTTACCAGAATTGACCTTATGATCATACATGTAATGACTTACTAGCTAACACCCTAGAAACCTTCACCACCTGTGTCCTGACCATTTATTATTCTCAACTTCCTAATCCTCATTCCTACATTACTCTTACCATCTTTCTGTTCTCAGGCTATTTAACACTGGTGGAGAAAGTTATATAATTAGGTTGATATTATGTACCATAAATCAAGGGTATATAGCATTAGATGTTACTTATAAATCTTCCTATTAAAAGTCTTATTGATTTCCTGGCTCATTCTTCACATTGACTTTCCCAAACCTTTGTCTTTCATCTCAAGCATCCTATTGACCCTTCACCACCCTCACTTAGGGGAGATGACCAAAGTCCCTCCTTCATAGAAAAGATGAAGGCCCTCCAACAAGATGTCCCACTACTCTTCAAAGCTTCTCATCCCAAAGTATCTTCACTCATTTTCTTCTCTTTCTCTCCTGCCTCATAGAAGGACATTTATAGATTAACTCCTTGAAAAATCTGATCCTTCCAATTGTATACTTGATCCTATCCTCTGAATCCTTCAGGACATAGTTCTATCTTACATCCTCTCTCAAGCAAACATCTTCATTCTATCCCTCTCCACCGGATTCTTCTCACACCCCCAATTCTAAAAAGACAACCTCTTGATCCTTTTACCTCAGCCAGCTATTGAACAATCCTTGCCTTTTTTGGCCAAATGTCTAGAAAGAGTAGTCTATGGGGGTATCCATCAATGACTTACCTGACTTGAAATCTGACTTCTTTTCCTACCACCCTCCTGAATCCAGTGGCCCTTTTCCAATTCCTATCCTCCTTTGCCCTTTGAAGCATTTGACAGCACTAGCCACCCCCTCTGTCTGAATATTCTCTCTCCTCTTGGTTCTTGTACCCTCTTCATTCTAGAACTCTCCCAGTTTTCCTCTTAATTCTCTAATCACTCCTGTCTCTTTTGCTGGTCCTTCTCCTCTTCCCAGATCTTTAAGGTCTCTCTCTTTTATCATCAGTTTCTGTCCACTGATTCCTTCTCTTCTGTCTACACATATGCCCAGATCTCCCCATTCTTAAAAACCAAACCAACATCCTTTAGTCTAAGTCTACTGTTTCCTGGAACTATCTTCCTATGCTTTTCCTTTCCTCAGAGCCAAACTTGCAGAAAAAGTTTTCTATGCTAACCTGCTTTCACTCTCTTCTCACTCACTTCTCAATCCTAGGTAGTCTGACTTCTGACCTCATCACTCAACCGAAACTGATTTATCCAAAGTTAACAATGGTCCTTTCATTGCTCAGTCCAAAGGCCTTTTCTCAATCCTCATTCTCTGTGACCTCTTAACAACCTCTTGGTGCTTTTGACCACCTTCTCTGGAATATTCTCCTCCCTGGGTTTTCCTAAAACTGTCAGTCCTTCTCTTCCATGTCTTCTTATCCTTTGCTGGATCATCATCAATAGTCTTACCCGCGACTGTGGGTGTACCTCCAAAGTTCTGTCCTTGGTCCTCTTCTTTTCTGATCCTTTATCATTTCTCTTGTTAATCTCATCATTTCCCATGGTTTCCATTATTATCTCTATGCAGATGACTCTGAAATCTACATATCTAGCCCAGTTTTTTCCTTCTTGAACTCCAGTCTTGCATCATCAACTAGACATTTACAAGGGTATGTCCTGTGGGCATTTCAAACTCAAAATGTTCAAAACAAAACTCAATTTATTTTTCTCCAAACTCGCCCTTCTTCCTAGCTTCCCTGATTCTTATTGAGACACCAATATCCTTCCATTCACTCAGGCCCACCAGCTTGGAATCATCCTTGACTCTCCCTTCTCCCTCCCCTCTAATGTCCTAGTCAGTTGCCAAGTCCTATCAAGTTCACATTGACAATATAGACCATATCACCTTTTCCCCTCACTCAACCTCCCCTCCTTCCCCCATAATCTGGGTCCCCATCATCTCTTACCTGAACTATTCCAGTGGTATAATTTCAGTAGTTCAATTGAAATACTTTATTTCATCAGTCTCTTGGTTGGATTCCTTTCTAGCAGTCTCTCTAGTCTTCAATTCACCTTCTTTACAGCTGCTAAATATTTCTAAATCACACGTATGGCTGTTAGATTATTTCTGTGCTCAAGAACTTCCAATGATTTCCTATTACCTTTAGGATAAACTACAAACTCCTGTGTTTGACATATAAAGTCCTTCATAATCTGACTTCAGCCGATTTTCACAGACTTATTTCATATTCCTCCCTTTCATATCCTATCTGTTCTAACCAAACTGGATTGCCTGGTGTTCTCTATACCCACTATTCTGTCTCCAAACTCTAAGCATTTGCATTGAGTATGCTAACCCTCCTCAACACAAACTCTTAAGGTCCCTAATTTCTTTCAAGTCTCAGCTCAAGTGCCATCATATGTGTGTGTGAGAGAAAGTATGTGTTTGTGTGTATGTATATATACATATATACATATAATTTTTCTCTATGTGTGTATACATATATATGTAAATGTATATATATGCACACACATACATATACCTATAAGTATATATAAATATATATATATATATATACATACACATATATAAGTATATATATGCACACACACATGTATACACACACACACACTTTTTCTGCCCAATTGTTAATGTCTTCCTCCCTCCTTAATGTTTTCTATTCCTTTGTAGATATTCATATTTACTTATCTTTGTGCAATTGTTTTTGCCAGAATAATGTATGCTCCCTGAGAATAGGAATGATTTCATTTTCATCTTCCTGTGGCCAGCATGGAGCACAAAGCTGGATGCCAGAGGCACTTAGTAAATAAAAACTTGATAAACTTGGATAAATGCAGTGAATTTTGTCCTCTGATCTATAAGGATCTGTGGAAGGCTTTTGAGCAAAGTAGTGAAATGATCCCCAGCTGTGCCTTAAAAAAAATATGATTGTGGCAGCCAGGCAGGGCATGGAATAGATCACAATCTGGTTCAAATCTATTCTTCTGGGCTAATCACATATTGCCTCCCCTTCCTCATGCTTTACACATTCTACCTAAGCTAACCTACTTGACATTTCATGACTCTGGCTGGCTGCCTCTCATACTCCAAATGCTTTCTCCCTCCTCATCTCCCCTACTGGTATCACTAGCTTCCTTCAAAGGGCAGATCAGGTACCATTTCTTGAAGAAATAGGCCTTTCTTTATCCCCTCAGGTGTTGGTGCTCTACTTTCCTTGACTAAAAGTAATAAAATTACTCTGTATTTACTCCGCATGTGTATAAGAGGTACATATTTTCTAGGACTATAAATAATTCCATGTTCTAATTTACAGACAAGAAAAGAGGTCCAAACACTTGTTTGTCCAAGGTTTCATTGCCACCAACTTGTGTACATACTCTGGAAGATTATAATAAACTCCTTGAGGACAGGGAGTGATTAATTTTTGTTTACCCTCAGTGTACTGGAAAATAACTGCCACATGATATGTAACCAGTCAATCCTCTACTCAGCTGTCAAAGTGATCTTAGCAAAGGACAGGTCTGATCATGTTCCTTTTCTCTCCTCCACCCTCCCAGTGACTCCCTATGACCTCCAGGATCAAAAATGAAATTCCTCTTTACCTTTCTTGTCTTTGTACATCTTACAATCTCTCTTCCATCCCCTCTCCCCCCATATACTCTTCAATTCACTGATAATGACCTTCCTGTGTTCCTCAAACTAGACCCTCCATCTCCAGACTCTGGGCATATTTACTGTCTGCTCCCCATGCCTGGAATGCTTTCCTTCCACATCTCTACTCCTTGGCTTCCTTCAAGTTCCAACTAAAATCCTATCTTTTAAAGGAAACCTTTAGCAAACTCTCTTAATTCTAGTGCCTTCCCTCTGCTGACTATCTCCAATTAATCCTGAATATAACTTCTTTGTTCACAGTTTATGCTTGTTGTCTCCTCCATCAGGTTGTGATCCCCTCAAGATAGTGGACGGTCTTCTGCATTGTTCTGTGTCCTGATCAATCAGCATTATACTTGGCACATATGTCATTGTTGTTCAGTTGTTTCAGTCAGGTCCAATTCTTTGTGCCCCCATTTGGGGTTTACTTGACAAAGATACAGGTGTAGTTTGCCATTTCTTTCTCCAGCTCATTTTACAGATGAGGAAACTGAAGCAAATAGGGTTAAGTGACTTGCCCAGCATCACGCAGCTAGTAAATGTCTGAGTCTAGATTTGAACTCATGAAGATGAGTCTTCCTGACTTCAGACTTGGCTATCCATTGCACTACCTAGCTGCATTCAGCACATAGGAGATGCTTAGTAAATATCTATTCACTGAATGACTGAATAGAGTTTGAGGAGGTATACCTAGAGACAAGGAGACCAGTGAGAAGACTAATAAAGATACCTAGGCAAGAAATGAAGAGGGCCTGTTCTAGGGTGGTGGCAAGAGATATTTCCCCACCCACCCTCAGGCTTCTTATTCAAATATTCTGTAAGTATGCAGTAGTTGTTTAGGAAATGTTTTTTGAACAGAATTGCTAAATAAGTGTGTCCATTCCTGTCACTTATTAAAGGATAGAGGTTCCTGGCAATCCTAGAAGTCTTCTCGTTATTTTCCAAGGGGAAAAAGCCCTTAGCCTATGGCTGTGCTTTCTGGTGGCAACACTGGATCAGAGAGCCAGGCTTTTACAGGCAAGTGCAGACATTTCAATTAATGCTCTTATCTGAAGTTTTCTACATAGATTAAAATGCTCGATTAGTTAACAATTAAAAGTTCCTTATTTCTTAAGGAGTCATAGAAATGAAGTCTGCTCATATTAAAAACACCAACATAAACTAAACAAAGTTTTCATAGCTGGATGACAATGACTCAATGACCCCAGTGATTTTTGTTTTGTTTTGTTTTGTTTTTAATTTAAACAGGGCTGTCCTGGAACCACAATACCAAAAGTCATAGAAATGAATTTACTATCCTAGAATTTCAATACTTGGTAGGTTGGTAGAGTTCTTTTGGGTAGAAAAGGTTGCTTTCAGTGTCCCTCAAATCATACTCTACCATAACTGTATATTTACAAGATAGATTCATATGAAAAAAATGCAGGAATAACAAGGGGAAGACATAGTCTAAAGTAGTTGGGTGAAATCTGTGTAGTCAGGCAGTATAGTGGATAGGGCTCTGGTCCTGAAGTCAGGAAGATCTGAATTCAAATGATCCCTGAGCAAGTCACTTAACCTCTTTGCCTCAGTTTCCTCAACAGAAAGTGGGGGTAGGGGCAGATAGATGGTATAGTAAATAGAGTGCCAGGCTCGGAGTCAGGAAAGACTGATCTTCCTGATATAAAATTTGACCTCAGACATTTATTAGTTGTGTGACACTGGGCAAACCCCTTAACCCTGTTTGCCTCAGTCTCCTCATCTGTAAAATGGGCTGGAGAAGGAAATGGCCAACCATTCCAGTATTTTTGTCAGAAAATCCTAAATGGGGTCATGAAGAGTTGAATAGGACTGAAATGACTACACAACAGCAACAAGTTGGGGATAATGATAGTACCTTCCTTGTAGGGTTGCTGTGAGGATCGAATGAGATAATATTTGTAAGACACTTAGCATAGTTCCTAGTACACAGTAGGTACTAAATGAAAACTATTATTATTAGATTTATAGGGGCAAAAATGTGTGTACAAGGCCCAGCCCAGGAAGCATGGTTAGAATTGCTTGGTTCTGGTTGACCTCAGGGGAGCTTTGGAATCTGCTTCTAGCCATAGAAAAGACTTGGCATTTTTGTATGATGTGGCAAACTATGAGTGGTTCCTTGGTTCTCCTCTGCCCTGTGACAGCAGCCAGCAGAAAGGCAGGATCCTGCATTAGCTAAGGGTAAGAGAGGAGGTGGAGTCTTTTTCCTTTTCCCTTCTTTTGAGCATTGTCAATTAAGACTTAGGCAGCTTTACCTTTGGACTTCTCAAAAGAGAGAATGGTGATTTCTCTCATCTTTCCCCACTATCAGCCATGGCAGCGCTGAGACTATGGCAATAAGTACATGTCATTGCTTAGGTGTGTGTTTGCAGGAGGGGAGTGGGATTAATGAAGCTCTAAATCTGTGATCTGTAATTTCTTGAGTGGCCATGGGAACATGGGAACTATACCAGTGTTACAGAGGTTGGACAGATAAAGACTGGCTGAGATCCAGTAATCTGTGTCACTGGAAGTAATACACATAGTGAGGAGACCAGATATGTATTGCAGCACTGGTATATAGTTGGAAAATAAAAAGCCATTTTTTATTTTTTAAGCTTCCCCCCACCTCCACCTCAAGACTCAGCTGATTTTGGATTCAGGCCTTTCTGGCATGTTTCTCACCCTTTTGTACTCTGCCACCCCCACCCCCCCCACACACACTCCCACCCACCATGCCTTTCCATTCTATGTGCCAATGTCTTTTAAATCTGAGCCACGTGGGTTTCTTTATCAATTTATAGATGAGGAAATAGATTTCTAGAGAATTAAAGTAACTTGTAGGCTATGATGGGCCAAGGCAGGAAGCCCTGCCATCCTGCAGCAGGGCTGAGAGAATTCTGGAGGCCCTGCTATCACCCAGTAGGGTCAAGAGAGTAATCTTACCTAGAGGCTTGTGAGTTAAAAAGAGAGACAGGGACTAAAAGGAGGGTGTAAAATAGAGTCTCCTTTATTGTTCTAAGTGCAAGCCTTTTATAGGACGCTTCCTAATCACCTTCCCCTGTGGACATTGCACACTACAGTGTTCCTAGGTGGGGGTGAAAACACCATGCTTATTTCTAGGATCCAATCCTCACACCTGCATGCTAGAAGTTTTCCCTGGGGGATGGGGAACCAATCCAGGCCTGGCAGCAAGCCCTTTACCTGAGAAGGCTTACTCAGCCATCAGGGTCAGAGTCTCACTGGCCCATGGTCCTCAACAGTAGGCTGTAGTAACAGCAATGTTGATCTCGGAGTCCAGATTTTCTGATTCTAAATCCAACATTCTTTCCCCTGTTCCACGCCATCTTATTGTCACATAAGTTTGCCACTGGGGGGGGGGGGGAGTCCACCCAGGGTGCATTGTTTACATTGTTTACCATGCAGGCTGAATCTTGCCACATGATTAGCCTATCTACTTTTATTCTTTAAGGACATCCTTTCCCCCACTCCTCTTGTGTAATTCCTTATTTGTAACGTGTTGTATCCTGGTTAGGCCCACCATGCACTTCCCTATTATCCTTTAGGTGATTATCAACTTAAATACATCTGAGGCCATAGTGTCCTATGACTCATGGTCAGACAACATCACTAGAAGAATAATGGTAGGGTAAAGATCAATCAATTCATTAGCAGAGCCTTTACTGAATACTTGGCTATGTTTCAAACACTGTGCCGAGCCCTAAGACACAGTTTGTGGCAGGAAGTGATGTATAAGAAAGCAGGAATTGTAGGCCTGAGCCAGGTTGTGAAAGTTTCTAAGTGAAAAAATACAGGAGTTTATATTTGATTTTAAAGTTAATAGGGAAGTTTAATGAGTAGGATGCTCAGGGATAGGGGGTGGATTATCAGATCTACAGGAGGCCAATGTAGGACTTTGAAGGTATAGCCAGGAGGGAGAGAAGGGCCTGATTCACCCTGAGGCCCTGAACTAAGGACAGAGATAAAGGTGATCTCAGTTTGGACGTTCTAGAGATGCACGCATGATGTCCTAGCTGACTCAAACAAATATGGCCCCATTTCATGGAGAAGCCTGGGTTTGTTAAAAGAATTGAACAGGTTTAGGGTCACACAACCAAGAGAATACAAACTATACTTCCTTTTCCCTGTCTTCTCACTAACTCTCAAAATATGCCCCCAGAAGAGAAATTATATGTAGAGTAATTGCAGCTGAAACCATTAGATAAGAAATCAAGAAGTCCAGCAAGGTAATAGACTTGTGAATTAACAGTGGAAAACACTACTCCTTAACATGCTCATTAAACATCCCTTCCCCAAGAGCCTTCATGCTCAGAGGGAGACACAAAATTCTCTTCTCCCTTCCCCTGAAAAGACACTCTATGGAAACATCCTACTCACTTCCATCTCCAGTGCAAAAAGTAGCAGACATTGATTCTGTCCAGTTGTACAGGGGATGAGGGAAAAGAAGGATGGAGGTGAGCATCAATCTGCCTCTTTCTGGGGAGGTTCCTAGTTTAGGGAATCCCAAGACTGTGCACAGACTCTGTGCAGAACACCACCACACCTACAAACTTACATATACTAAGATCTCACTCCATGAAAAAACAAAACCAAACCATCATTTATGGCTTGCACAGCAGAATAATTAACAGACTAGAAAAACTTGAATCCATACTGGTATGTTTGTCTGGAGACATGAAAAGGAAATAATAGAGTTGAAATTCCAAAAGGGCTAGAATGAAAGACAATCTAGAACAGCGGTTTTCAATCTGTGGGTTATGTTTAATTTGTAACAATGAAAATATATCCTGCATATCAGATATTTACATTATGATTAATAACAGTAGCAAAATTACAGTTATGAAGTAGCAAAGAAAATAATTTTATGGTTGGGGGTCACCACAACATGAGGAACTGTATTAAAGGGTCATAGTATTAGGAAGGTTGAGAACCACTGATCTAGAAGAAGAGCAAAAAGCAATAAAATTAAAATAACACATGTTCTCTATTCAAGCAAAAGGCATTGACTTCGAGGATAGTATGCATAGAGACAGCTAAAGGATCATAATTGTCCCAATAGATATGACACACACACACACAGATACAAAAAAAATCTGAACACAATAATGCAGGAATCAATACAAGAAAACTTCCCAGAACTTTCAAATACAAAAAACAAAGCACCTACTGAAAGAATACATGGATAATCTCCAACAAAAACCAAAAAAGAACCCTATACTTAAAACTCTAAGATATATAATGGTTAAATGACAAACAATAAATTTTGATAGCAACAATGAGAAAGACCTTCAAAAACAAAGGAAAGAAAATTTGAATAAACACCAAGTTATCCTGCACCCATTAAAAAACAGAAAAGAATGGAATCATATGCTCCAAAAAACAAAGGAGCTCACAATATAACCCCAAACGACATGCCCAGAAAACCTAAGCTTAATCATCATTGAAAAAAAATATGGATGTTCAATAAAAGAGAGGCATTTGAGAAATTCCTGCACAAAAAGAGCTATGGACAGAATATTTGATTTACAAACACCCCAAACAACAGAAACATAAAAATGTAAATATGTACAACAAATAAGGAAAGAATAAGTAATAAAATAAATCACTCCATTTCTAAAGATTATTTTATCTTATTTAGGTTTGGGGTTTTTTTTGTTAGTTTGTTTGTCTTTTCTCAGAATTTATTTATTTATTTTACTTTTCAACATTTCATTTCCACAAGACTTTAAGTTTCAAATTTTCTTCCCATCTTTCCCTTACCCTCCCACCCCAATATGGCAAGCATACTGATTACTCCTTTCCCCAGTCTGTCCTGTCATTTATCTACCTCCATCCCTCTTCTTACTTCCTTCTCTCTTACTTTCTAGTAGGGCAAGATAGATTTCTATACTCCATTGCCTGTATATCTTATTTCCTGGTTTCATGAAACAAGAATTTTTTAACATTTGTTTTTAAAACTTTGAGTTCCAGATTCTTTCCCTTCTTCCCTCCTCACCTACTCCCACTGGGAAGACAAGCAATTCAATATAGGTTATACATGTGTAGTTATGCAAAACATTTCCATAGTAGTCATACTGTGAAAGACTAACTATATTTCCCTCTATCCTATCGCACCCCTCATTTATTCTATTTTCTATTTTGACCCTGTCCATTTTCAAAAATGTTTGCTTCTGACTACCCCTTCCCCTAATCTGCCCTCCCTTCTATCATCCCCTTTCTTATCCCCTTCCCTGCTACTTTCCTGTAGGGGAAAATAACCAATTGAGTGTGCATGTTACTCCCTCCTTAAGCCCAATCCAATGAGAGTAAGGTTGACTCATTCCCTTTCACCTCCTTGCTCTTCCCCTTCATTGTAATAGCTTTCCCTTTTATGTGAGATAATTTAGTCTGTTCTATCTCTCCCTTTCTCCGTTGCCCAACATATTCCTCTCTCACCTCTTAATTTTATTTTTTAGCTATCATCCCTTTATATTCAACTCACCCTGTGCCCTCTATGTATACATGCATACACATAGACACATACATATATATATATACACACACACATAAACTCACTTATACATACATAAATATGTATGTGTGTTTGTGTGTGTGTATATATATATATACATATATATATGCATATACATATACATATATATTCCCTTCAACTATTCTCATACTGAGAAAAGCCTCATGAGTTACAAATACTGTCCTTCCACAGTTTAACTTTAATAAGTTCTTTTTGATTCCTCTTTCCTGTGTACCTTTTCATGCTTCTCTTGAT
>CM053585.1:116778892-116840117 GCA_028646515.1 Pseudochirops corinnae | reverse complement strand
CTAGACCCACTGCCCAATCACAAAGCTACAAGGCACGGGCATTCCTGGAAAACAAGCCTGGTGCCACAGGCTCCACGTGACCACATTCAGCCTATTAGGGAACAGAGTATACTTTCAAATATCCAAGGGTCCTCAGAGTCACGTAGCCACTTTAGCAAAGGGCCTAGGGGCAGGGAAGATCTTCAGATTCCCATAACAGATGGGCAGCCTTGAGGTACAGAGGGAAGTCAAGTTGGGGCATAGCCCAGCATCAGCCCAAGAGGACCCTTTGTTGCCTTCCCTCAGGGGACATCACAGCAAGAGATGGAAGGTCCCAGGTCAGAGGAAGACAAAAGACATTCCTTTCCTCTCCAGAAGCTCACAGTCTAGTGGGAGAGAAAACATGAAAGTAACTATATATGCCAGTAAGATATATACAAGATAAATTGGAGATAATCAATCAGAGAATTAAAATTGCTGATGTGACTAACCCCTCTATAAGGAAGACCAGACAAGTGTCCATAAAACAAGTCCTTTGGCTAAATTTCACAGGTGGCAATCTCTACTGTTCTTTTCTTGCTCTCTAAAAGTATAATTGCTTGACTGCCTCATACAAGGAAAAGACATTAAAACTAGCTGATAGCTGGCTTAGAGTTAGGGTTAGACTATAGCTCTGTATGGGCAAGAACTGGGTCACGCCCTTCTTTGTATTTCCAGTGCACAATATATGGCACATAGCAGCTGTTTAATAAATGCTTATTTATTGTTGACCAACTGAAAACAAGAGATGCCAAAAGGTACAGCATGAGCTCATAATAATACATATGTGACTTTAGACAAGTCACTTAATCATAGTATTTATATACTACTAAGGTTTATAAAATGCTATCCATATCTCATTACTATAATCTCTCTGTGACTCAGTTTCCTCATCTGTAAAATGATGAGGAAAAAAAGGAGGAGAGAATGGAGAAAGATTGGATTAGATGACCTTCCAGCTCAGAAACTGTCTGCTCTAGGAACTCATCCAGTAAGTGAAATGTGGGCAGACAGTGTCCCCTGGTGGCTGGATGCAAAAAAAAAAAAAAAAAAAAAAGAAAGCACAATTTCTTCATTGGCACAACTTCTTTTACAAAAAGGCACAATGGCTTTCCCCCTGGTTAGAGTAATGGAAAAAAGTGTCTAAGAGTGGTGGCTTCTGCCTTGGAGGGTCTGTGCTACTCATAATCAATCAATCAATCAGTATCTGCATCCCCAAGAAACCACTAAACTGCGTGAAATATAATTATATGCATAGTGCTTTGAAAATTATAAAGTGCTATGTATTTAAGCGTGAGCTATTATCAATATAACAAGAACTCACACTTTATATAGTGCTTTAATGTCTACACCCATTTTCTCTATTCCCTAAGCCATGAATTCTGGCTTTTGCATCCACTACTTTCCTGAAACTATTGTCTGGGAAATGTCCAATAGAAGCCTGCCTCCTGCCTCTCGAAGAGAATTAGTATGCTAGAAACGTGTGAATTTGTTTCACCTGACTATACTTATTTGTTACAAGGAAGGTTTGTTTTTTTAAATTTTTTTTTTAGAGGGAGGAAAACAGGGCAATTGGGGTTGACTTGCCCAAGGTCACACAGTTAGTGTCAAGTGTCTGAAGTCAGATTTGACTCAGGTCCTCCTGACTCCAGGGTGGGTGCTCTATTCACTGTGCCACCTAGCTGCCCCCCAAAGGAGGTTTCTTTAGAGGAAATAAATCAGTTGGAAACTTCCAGATTTTTCAGTTATCATTTTGGGATCCTGGGTTTGACCCCCTCCCACTGAATTTGTTTCCATGGATCTTGCCACTGTCGCTCATGCAAATATAGATTCTTCTGTTCTGTGTTTGTCACGTTTGGACTTTCCATGTTCACCAAAGGTCACATTCATCCTTCATGTTTCTTCCTCTGCTCTTCTGTAATTAAAACTTTTTCTGGTTGGATGAATTGGGTTCACATGTTAATTAACTACTTAATCAGATTTCATCACTACTATGCTACTTTGATCAGGCTAATAATCATCAATCACTTTTACTATCCTTTATAATTATGTCACAAAGACTATCAAACTCTATCAGTCACACCTTTTGAATGCAATTAAACTTGGGGAGCTGCCTTCCCCTTTGGCCTGCTCTGCTTTGTTGGAAGATAGAATCAGAGCATTGTAAAGTTAGGGCTAGTCTCGTCCAAATCCCTTATTTTACAAATGAAGAGACAAAGGTCAAAAGAGATGAAGTTATTTACCCAGTCATATAGCTGGTTGGTATTGATAGTTGGAAGAGGTAATCAGGCATTCCACCAAAGGGACAAAGAGCTGGCTATGACCTACATAGCTGCCCATAATCGACTTTTAGAGCCTTGAGAAAAAAGGACTACATTTCATCATCATTTCCAATCATTTTATCCAGCAGGGCCCACAGCAGCTCAATACTGTTGGTTTCCTTCCCTCTGATCAATTGCTTTAAATCAGAAAAAGAGACGAGGTTGATGGGAAGACTTTCTGGTGGATCTAGAAGGACATCTGAAAGCAACTCTGACACAGACTTCTGCCAAAGTGTTTTAAATTGCTGGATACGTGTCTGCAGATCTGCCACCTACACCTTTGTGGCACTCTGGAACTGGCATCAATTGTAGGAGAGAGTCTGAGTTCCCCACAATTCGCAGAGCATTAGCTTACCTGACTATGAGTCAGGCCTGTAGCCCGATAGTTATTTCTGTACGACTTGCTCCTCCTCTAGGGCAAAAATTGTAATAATTCCTTCTTATATCCTCACCACTGGCATACATAATTGATGCTTAATACATAGTTTGTTGAATTTGAACTTACTGATGTATAATATTTAAGTTACAAATTTAATGTCTCTCCAGAACAGAGATGCTTAATCTTTTGTGTCATGGACTCCACTGGCAATTTGGACCTATGGACCCCCTCTCTGAATGTTTTATCTTTTAAATTAATAATTGAAGTAAATGCAAAATTTCAATTAGAAGTAAGCAGTGTTGTTTTCCAAATTCAAGGATTCTGTTGAGAACCTCTGTTCTAGAAGCCTTCTACTCCTAAGACATGAAGCTAGACATGTAACTAATTATTTGGAATTATATTTTGCCATATTAATGGGGCAAAATAGACCAATTAAGGTCATACACTTAAAATCCTTTGAACTTGGTTTTAGAAAAGACTTCAGAATACCAATTCTACAATGGCAGCTGTGTATTATGAGGCTCCTTTAATAATTCTTTATAACCTTAACAAAGTAAGATTGAAACAAAACCTTTTAAAATGGGACTCTTTCTCTAGACGTGCATTCCATATCTAGTCTAACCCTAAAGATCTTCAGAAAAGCAAAAAAAGAAAAACATTCCTGAATCAGACTTATGGTCTAGTTAGGTGACTGGGTTCATCTTTTACATAAATGATGTAAAATCATATGTAAAAATGAAAATGTCCTACTGGGTTTTTTTTTAACTAAAGCATTACTGGTTTTGCATAATCACTGACATTTATTTACCAAATTTAAGAAGAAAATGCCATTCTGGAGCAAGATTTAAAGAAATATTAACACCTAGTCACACCTTCTCAAGTTTGCCTTTTCTCCTTAACAGCTTTTTTTTTTTCTCCTTTGCAGCTTGCGCTGCAAATTTAAATGTTTTTTCTCAGTAACAAAAGTCATTCTCACTTTAGGGCTACAGAGTAGCCAACAGAAAATGCTTTACATCAATCCGCTTGTTGCTTCTCCATTTGTATTAGCTACCTTAAATATCCAGAGCACTCATTTATTCTCCTTGCCTCAGCTCCATTAACACACCCTTGGACCAGTTTCTCATGGAAGCTATATTTTCTTATGTGTCCAAATGTTCTTGCTCTCTGGTTTACTTCTCTCTTGAAAGTAATGTACATGGCTGTATGATTCTGTCTCTTATTCCTCCCAATATTAAAATACAGGCAACAATTCTGGATTTTAGAAATCCTGCATGCTTCCACCAATTCCAAACTTTTCCTCTAGTTAGCATCTTAGTCAACACCTTTTACAGAACAAGTTCAATCATTATCTGCATAGTGGCACTCTATTTTCATTTGTCTTCAAATTTCTGCAGAAAGTTCTGCCAAAAGACTTTGGTCAGTCTCAATATGTAGTAATTGCAAGTATTCGGCATTTTAAGGGCAGACAAAGATAATACCTTCTCTTCTATTTCCAATAGTTTCCAACAAGGCTATTTCTATTTCTAATAATCAGCATATTTTGAGGCTTTTGGACCATCGAAGAGGGAGTATAGCATACTGGATATAGCTGGCCTGAGAGACATAGGAAGACAGTTCAAGTACTAATACTTATTGTGTGACCCTGGGCCAAATCACCAGCCCTCAGTGCTACAGGCAACTAAGACTCCAAACTACAGAATAAGTGATGATTTGTGTAAGTGAAGCTTTCTGACTTTGAAAGCTTGAAAATTAAATTGTAACCACAGTAGCACTTGGGATGCCCTTAAGAAAGTCTATGATCCTCGCCAAGTTCCCTTTCCTGAGCCATGACTTGGCAGCTTATAAGGAAAAAATAATTCTATAAAGTACTCAGTATTTTGAGGATGTGCAATTTTGTTGGTGTGGGTAATCCTCCTCCTAACGTAGACCAAAGCTCTGAGTTGCTACAGCCTCCAAAGGTATAGATTTTTGTTCTTCAGTCATTTTCAGTTGTGTCTGATTCTTTATGACACTGTTTGGGGTTTTCTTGGCAGACACTGGAGTGATTTGCCATTTCCTTCTCCAGCTCATTTTACCAATGAGGAAATGGGCATTACAACAAACTGAGGGTTAAGTGACTTGCCCAGGGTCACACAGCTAGCACAAGTCTGAACTCAGATTTGAAATCAGGAAGATAGGTCTTCCTGACTCTAGGTCTGGTACTCTGTCCACTGCACCAAAAGAGATTATTTTCCCCTAATTGCTTTATCTTAGGATTTGCCCATTACTGCGTCCTAGATGCCAGGAGAGATAATAACATCACTAAGAGACTGTAAATGATTTGACTCAAATAATTTTCTTAAGAAAATTACATAAATTCTGCTGACAGTGCTAAAAGGAATATGGGGAAGTGCTGGTCAGTCCAATGCCAGTGCCTACTTTTTTGTGGATGATGGGAGAAAAATTAGCGCAAAGGAAATCAGCCAATGTTCCATTTTATTCCTTATAAAATATATTTCATATTGCTGCAGTAAAAACATTACATTTCACATTTAAAAATTTTTTTAACAATAAAAATAATACTTGGAAGACAGCTGGGAAAGGGAAAAAGCTCCAGTAAGACAAATTCACAGATCCAAGATTTATCCCCCTTTCCTCTTCCTTGCCCCTAGTAAATAGCCAGTCCCTAGGATGGTATTCACAATTTTACAAAGTGTGACTATAAAAGAATGAGGTGGATTGTTTAAACAGACCATGCATCCAAATGAGTGTTCTCAACTGGAGAACACTCCCGGCTACATGATCATTTCAGTGATGTTGCCCCTTCTCAAAACAGTTTTGGAATTGCTCCTTGAGAACTGTTGTCTCCAACCGGCAGAAGTGGGGGGACTGTAGGTATGGGACATTGCAGACAATATCAAACTTTTTCAATGTATTGGCAAGTTTTGCTGAACTTTTCTTCCCCCTCATTTATATTCTTCATTATAAAAGATGGCTCTCAGAAGTAGTAGGGCTGAGGGATACACTGGGAAATATAGAGGATATAAAAACAAAAGATAGTAAAAAAAATTAGTTTTTTAAAAAAAAGAGGACCAAAAAACTCCCACTGTCTCCAAACAGCATTAACAAACTACCCTCTCTTTCTTTCTCTCTCTGCTTTCATTACCTCATAATCATCACACCTTGTTTTTAAACATAGTATCACCTAGCCTGATAATCCAATTTCTTTCCCAAGAGCAGTTCTAAATTGCCTTTTGCCTGTTTTTGTTTTTAATCTAACACAATCACAAAACACAAGGATTTATCATCACTGCTGATATTCAAAAGAATGGAGGCTCTGAAGACAACTGTACAAAAAAAAGCGGGGTAGGGAGATTTTGTTCCAAAAATGTTTTGAACGGCACCATTGGAATAAGTGCATCACCTCTTAAGGTGCCTCCTTTGAAGACAAGTTCACTTGAATATTTAAGTTTTATTTTTTTAAAGCAACATTATTCCATGTCACACTTCATACACTCAAGAAGTGCTGAGAGTCATCCTACTGAGAAGTGTTCCTTCTACCTTGTCTTCTAACAATCAGAATCCATCACCTGGAGAGGCTGAGAAGCAGAGAGAGAGATGAAGCGAACAGGAGTTTTTTGGACTTGAAGCACTCACAAACCACCCCCACAGGAGAAAAAACAAGGACAGACAGACCAAATGTCAAGAACCAACATATCAGGAAGATAACAGGGGCGTGACTGGCAAAGGGCAGGAGAAATGCCACCAATTCCACCAAAGTGGAATACAAAGTAGAGGAGGTATAAGGAGGAGCTGAATTGAATTTTTATTCTTCAGGTTCCATGAGTGTCTTCTCCTCCCGTTTCTTCTGCTAGACCAATGTCACTGGAAAGATACCTCACCAAGGGAAAACCTTCATGCCTAGCTAGTCTATAACTATCCAGACCCTGAGAAGCAACTTTTTTTTAACCAAAGATGTCTTGGGGGAGAGGTCTAGTGAGCATTTTGGCCTCAGAAGAAGACAAGGCTGGTCCACCTCTTCCCACTTCTCAGAACAATCCTTTCGCCTCAGGGGGATTTGACAGATGATCAGGATACAAGCAAGGACTAGTTTCTTCTCATACACAGAGGAAATGGAAGTAAGGAAGTCAGGTAAAGTTTTATTCTGGACTCAAATTCAGTTTTGACCCAGGAAAGACACATGGGAGGAAGAAAGAGGTCTTTTTTTTTTCCTGGCCTAGTTTCTAGCTTGACCAGTTACAAGAATTCCAACTTAGAAGCATTTTATGAAGTTACAAAAATATATTTCACTGCCATAAGGCAGTTTTCTGACTTCCTCTCTCCCTCCTTATCACCCCAGTCCAGCTTGCTTGGATGAGTCACAGTATCATGCTATGACTGCATTTGCAGTTTTGTTTTGTTAGGAGAAAACTTAAGCAAAATTCCCACTTTTTCATAGCTCACTTAAGTAAATGAACTTTGGTGGTTGGGTGTGTGTAGGGATAGAGAACTCAGTCTAGAACCCAGGGGCCGGCACTACTCTGACAAAGTCCCAGCTGAGGTGGCTTGGTGTGGTTCCCTGAGTTTCAGCCTTCTATAATGCACATCCAGGTTTCCTCCTAGGGCAACCAGGCACTGGATGATTTATTCTGATGGGCTCCAGAGAATACTACATGCCTGTCATCTGGGCTTTGTCAAACAGGTTGCCATAAAGTGAACTGTGCCTTACTTCCTTAGCCCCCTCAGGCCATGTCTCTGCCAAGTCATTATCAGACTGTCCAAGTGACCCAATCTCCTGAAGCCTAATCATACAAATACACCAGCTTTGCTCATCTATCTCTAGAAGCAAGGCACTGCAGCTAAGGGTTTTGGTCCCCAAAGACCTTTAAGGAACTTATATTCCAGTGGTCCCTAGGTCCATCCCACATGGCTTTCACATGAGTCCTGCAACTTTCATCCCACATCCCTTAGAATTCCTTCTGCCCCATATCCTACCCTGCCTGTCATCAGCGTTAGAAACTGGGACTAAAGTTTCAAGGGCAGTATGCCATGACTGGCCCCATACCTCCACATGGCCTTGATAAAGCACAAACAACAGAATCTAGAATTTTACTATCTGAGCCAGGGAGTTCATAGGTTGTTCACACTGGATATCAAAAGTGTCCTTTCTCAGAGAAGCAAATTAGACAAGAGTAGAATTTGGGGCTCCTCAACTTCCTTCCACATTCCCAATTGCCACATACCATCTTCTATTCCCTTCACTTAATCTACCCCAACCCCACTCCCTGCTAGAACCAGCTACAGTTCCAGCAACCGGGGGAGGGGTGGGAGGAGAAAAACTGTCCACAATTGAGAATGGGAGAGGTTGAAGAACCAATAAGGGAAAAAGAGGTAAGCAAGATAAAACATATGAAAAAAACCCCAAAGAGGTTTATGTTGTTGTTGTTTTTAATGTGACTTATTTCTATAATGAGAGGGGTAAAAGATGAAGGGATTTAACTTTGGGTGGCAGCAGAGGTTTCAGGGGAGGCTATAACAACCTCCAGCATTTCCTTACTGAAATGGGAAAAAAAAAACCCAATACTTAAATGATCAAGGCAGTGTTGATTCACCCTCTGAAATGTGGGAGGTCACTATTACCCTCTGGCTTAGCTTGGTTTGGAGACTTTAAAAATCCATTATGCCTTGGCTTTCAAGAACCAAATGAGATGCACTGGGGGTGAAATTCAACATCTAAAAGAACCCAGATTAAAATAGCTTGAACAAATGTATTACTAAAAGATAAAGTGTCCATTCACTTCCATGGATGCTGCTTGATGAAAAAGATAAATCTTTCCTTCTCCTGAAGTCAAAGAATGCACTTGGTCAAATACCTAAGCACCCTTTTCTCTTGACTCTCCATTTCTATCAGCATCAAAACCTCCTGTCCTCAGGTGGCCAGTGGAGTCACTTTTTGAACAATTCATCCTGCCTCTCCTGGGCACCAAGCAGTCCCTCTGGGAAGATTTCTGAGAGAATTTGCCGACTCAGCAGCAACACCAAGACAGCTGCTCCTTCCATGAGCATCAGCAGAACCTGTCCCAGATGGGGGGAAAATAACAGAAGGAAAAAAGAAAATAATTCTTTGGTCTCTGGGTCACTACAGAGCATACAAATCATTGGCTCTGGCTTTCTCCTGTTTTCTGTGACCAATGGGAAGGAAAAATTCTCTCATTTCCTTTGCATTTCCAAAAACAAAATAAAGCATCCCCATAAAAAAAAAAAAAAAAGAAAAAAGAATGAAAGAAAAAAAACCCAGTTAAACCTTGACCAATACATCCCACACACAAAATCTGAACTTGAATTGTTAGGTCACTGCTGGAGGCTCAGGAGACACTGCTGCATCACTTCTTCCTCTGGGCTGCCAGGTCAGGGCCTGCGGGCAAGGGTGGGCTCTGGGACCAGGGAAGTGAGAAGTGGAGCAGGTTCAACAAGTTCAATCCAGGAATCGTTGACAAGCCTTTTTCCACCGACAGGCTGTGCACCACTGGTCCCGATGCTCAATGCCATATACCTTACGGCACTTCTTGGCTTCTCCACGGGCTTTCCTATATAAGAGAAAGGGAAGTATAGAAAAAGAGGCATTTGTGATCAAGATGCAATGTAAGCCCTTTTACCCTTTCCTCATTCCTCAACTGCTAGTGCCTTCCCTGATATATGTGTGATGACTTGGCTCACAAACTACTTTGTATTTAACTACTTTGGATAAATTTGTTTTATTTTCTTTTAACAATGATGTTGTATGTATTTTTATGATTTTGAATGTAAGCACCATGAGGACAGGGAATGTTTCACTCTCTGTACTTGGATCTGCACCAATGGGCACTTAAGAAATGCCTGCTGATTTATTAATCGACCCACCATGGGACTGGACAAGGAAAAGGCTGTATAAATAGTAAGGGTCAGGTAATGGATGGGATAGTTCAAAAGATAAACCCAGACAGCTAGAAAATTCCATCCAAACTGGGTAACTAGAGGTTACACAGGGGTGGAAGAGGTGGCGGTGTTACAAAACAATCTTCCATCATTAAGCTCTTAATCAAGTCCTCCATCTGTAGGTACTCCAGAGGAATGGCTACCACCACTTTCTTTCTGTGCACTATATTAAAATCTTCCAAAAGTTGAGATGGCAGGAAGTAACTGTGGGTGACTATAGGAGTCTCACCTGGTGCTGCTCTGTGATCGGGGTGGTGATGTGACAATCAGGTGGGATTTCAACGTAGGTGGTGGCTGCTGGGGTTCACTGAAGCTTAGTGACCGGCTCCTGACCTATATACAAGAAAAAGGAAGAGGCATTCCAGATAAAGGAAGGTATAAAAGTAACATGAATACCTAGCTAACATTCTCAAGCATCCAGCAAAACTTACTGAACCCACACCATGTCCTGGGTGCTCAATATCATCTCTCTGTATGGTGTGAAAGATAACATCTTAGAGAGGATATTCAAAGTGAATACGAACTAGATGGAACAGAGTTTTATGGAAGTGAGTGTGAGGTGAGTGGAAAGGGAGGTGCATTCCTTTAAACCAAGGGCTCTTAACCTTTGTGTATCATAGATCCCTTTAGTACTCTGATGAAGCCAATGGACCCATTCTCAGAATATTGGATTATAAAAGAAATCAGAGAAAAACATAGTGAGTCATAGTGAAAATAATGATGTAATTTTTCTCCCATCCAAATTCAGACCACTGAAATCTATCCAAGGTCCCTAGGTTAAGAAGCCCTACTTTAATTAAGTGCTACTGAACAGACAGAAAGAGAATCCAGGATTGGCAGGAGGAGAGCCTGCCCTCTGCTATCATCTGAACTGGTTATACCCTGAAGCACTCTCTAAAATTCGTTTAGTGGTCCACTTCCTCATCAATCTCTCTTCTCGCTCCCTTCCTACAATTTGCTGATGTGTACTAACCGTCCCTAGAGGACTAGAATCTTCTTTCTGGAATAAGTTAAGTGCTATGACCAAGTAAGATTTGTTTTAATCTTGTATTAGATAGTGGATGGCATAGGTGCCATTTGTATTCTCCCATTGCACCCCTGCAGACAACATACTCTGGTGGGGAGTGGAGCAAGAAGTGGCCCCTCTTCTATTCTTTACCATATATAACCACTTTTCTCCTTCAGCATCTTTTCTCAAGTGTTGTTATGAGGCTCAAATGAGATGGCATATAAAAAGCCCACTGCAAATTTTGACACATTATATAAATACCAGTCATTATTTTCTTTTCTAACTTCTTCCTTCCACTGCCTTTTTCTTCTTTCTTTATTCTCCCCTCCCTATACCTAACCCTAAATTTCTATTTTCTTCACCATTTTTCTGAGGGATACACCATAACATGTTCCAAATTTACCAACTCTAACATTCTTGCTATAGTCAGCCTGCAACTTAGGTCAGCCACTGGCACCCACAGGCCCAGTTTAGTTCCACTGATGTCATTTGGAACCAAAGGAGTTCTCTGATTCCAAATCTAATCAAAAGATGTTCTCAACAATAAATTGCTAGAGTCTCTGGTCCCACTGGGGATGGATACTGAGCAGAGAGAAAGGGTGAACTTTCTAGGACCTCATGTTTTAGAAGCAAGGAGCAGGTGTTATCTTTTCCTGAGACATCACCTCCCTCCCTCCCATCTTCCAAGTATCTGAAAATTGCCTTAGAACCACAATGAGACTTACTGGAGAGAGGGACGGGATAGTAGATGTGGCAGCAGCCCAGCTAATGCTGGTATATATGTGTGGAGATACTGGGATCTGGATTGATGGTAGTGCCTGAGAAAAGAGAAAAAAAAATAAAATTAACATTATTATAATCAAATTAAATAACAAATTTTAAAATAATAAATTTTTAAAAATAATCATACTGGGGGAGGAGTCAAGATGGTGATATAGAAGCAGGAAAACTCCATGGCCTCTCCCCATAACCACATCAAATACCTATAAAACATGACTCTAAACAAATTTTAGAGCTACAGAACCCAAAAAGTGACAAAGATAAAGAAATCTCCCATTAAAGGCAGCCTGGCAGGCGGACAGGAAGAGTTCATCACAGTGTGCTGGGAGCTGAGCCCAGCCCCACAATGAGCCCATAGTGTTAGCCCCAGGGCAGCCCACACCATCCGTGCCTGGAGCATTCTGGAGAGTGGATCACCAGCAGCTATGGGTTATGTGATTTGCCACCGACAGATGTCTGAGGTCACATTTGAATTCAGGTCTTCCTAACTCCAGGTTGCTGCTGCTCAGTTACACTCTGATCCAACAATGGCTCAATCCAGGCCACTGCTCAAACCATGCAGCTCACAGCATCTCTTTGCAAAGTGTCTTCAGAAGCAGTTTACAAATCATGTGAGAATACGGGTTCCTTGTGAACAGGCATTACTTCATTCACTGTATCTGCATCCCTACTGCCTGGCACACATTTGGTGCTTAATGAAACCTACTGATGGGACAGCTGAGGAAATTAGTCTCAGTCTCATCAACAGTCACTAAAGGAAGTCACTAAACTTGGTCAACAAACTTGGTTCCAATGACTTGTCATTGTTTTCAAAAAGCAAAACCATCTTCAAAATACAAATGTCTCCTAAGACTAAGACAATTCAAAAGGATGTGTATTAGGCTCCAAAGGCAACTCCTAAAACCTAGTTCCAAAAATACTATGAACAATGGCAGCATCTTTGAAATAAGTGCATAGCCCCGAAGGTGACTACTTGATGGCTGCGATGCTCACTTCTTTGTCTATGTCCTGGATTTTTTTTAATCAGTCACATGACTTTATAATAGCTAATATTTCTATTTTATAAAAATACACTACATTACAAATATTTGTACAGAGATAGCATTTAGTGTGGTGTCTGTTATGTAGCAGATGCTTACTATATATTCTTCTCCTTCCCCTCAGAATGTTAACCCCTATTCCTAAGAATGGTCACTTAGATCAAAGCAGAAAGTTGCTAATAAGGGGAAGAATAGAAAGGGAAGAAATAAGTATCTATATCATGTCTACTACATGCCAGACATTATGCTTAGCATGTTTACAAATATTATCTCATTTGATCCTCACATCAACCCTGAGAAACAGTGTTCTTATTATTCCCATTGAACAGCCAAGGAAACTGAGGCAGAGGTTGTCTTGCCCAGGGCCACATGGCTAGTCAATGTCTGAGGCCGAATTTGAACTCAGGTCTTCCTGACTCCAGACCCAGAATTTTAACCACTGTGCTACCAGCTGCCTCTATAACAAGGAAAAGGGATGTAGAATGCTTTATAAATCATTGTTGTTTTTCAGGTGTCCACTCTGTGTGACCCCATTTGGGGTTCCCTTGTCAAAGGTACAAGAAAGTGGTTTGTAGTTTCCTTCTCCAGCTCAATTTACAGATAAGGAACTGAGGTAAAGTGATTTGCCCACGGTCACACAGCTATTACATGTCTGAGCCAAATTTGAACTCTGGTCTTCCTGATTCCAGGCCAGGCACTCTATCAACTGCACCACCGAGCTGCCCCACTTTATAAATTAGCACAGACCTAAAGCGAGAAAGGGTTTTAACAAAAGCTGAAAAAACTTATAACAATATTATTTGTCTCTCCAGGTTTCTGATTCTCCTGGTTATCAGAAATACCTTGCTCAATTCAACAAGCCCTTATTCCTTTGACCAAGAGAGTCCGCTCTGAGGCTTCCATCCTAAAGAAGGCATTGCAAAGAAGGTCCCCATATACACCAAAATATCTACAGCAGCATTTTGTGTGCATGATAGCAAAGAATTGGAAATAAAGTCAATGCCTATTAATTTGGGGAAAGGCTAAACTAAGTACAGTACACAGATGCAATGGGATATTCCTGTGCTGTAAGAAATGATGTGTGTGATAAATACAGAGAAGCCTGGAAAGAGCTACATGAAATGAGGCAGAGTGAAGTTAGCAAAGCCAAGTCAAGAGACCAATATACACAGTAACTACAGCAA
The DNA here is from genome assembly GCA_028646515.1 of Pseudochirops corinnae. Lineage (NCBI taxonomy): Eukaryota > Metazoa > Chordata > Mammalia > Diprotodontia > Pseudocheiridae > Pseudochirops > Pseudochirops corinnae. Next base: position 116,826,432 of record CM053585.1, on the reverse strand, counting down.
TGCAAATGGGAAAAAATACAAAATAATTAAAAAGCAATGTTGCAAAATCATTAAGAACAAGCGCAGCTCAGTGAGAAGGTAATCCCATGCTACCGTTCTGCAGAGGTAAGAGGTCTCTGGTATTTTACATCACACACAATTTCAGACTTTTTAAATGTATCTATCAGTTCTGCTGAGTTTCTCCCTCCCTTTTTTTGTCTTTAAAATATACTATTTGACAGATGAGTAGAGGAGCAAGCAGAGGAATATTGAAGGAAACTATGGTGATGTACAAAAACAAAAGACATTTAAAAAAAAACCCAAGCGTTTACTAAGCTCTTACTCAGATTTGGAACTACAAAGACAAAAAAGAAACAGTCCCTATCCGACCTAACATTCTACAGAAGTAAATATGAAGTAATTTCATGAGGGAGAGATTGTTAATAACAGGGAAAGTTCAGGAAATGCCTTCTGGAGGAGGTGACATGGTTTGTGCACTGAGGGAAGATAAGATGGTGTACGTAAGGAGGAAATGCATTCTAGACATGAGGGACCACTTGGGCAAATGAAAGCAAGGCAGGAGATGGAAGACTGTAGAAGAAACAGCAGACCAGCTTCACTAACATGGAGAGTTCGTGAAGGGGAGTAACATTAATAAAATAATTAGGAAAATAAGAAGCCAGACTATGGAGAGTTTTAAATGCCAGACCGAGAAGTTTGTATTTTATCATACGAGCAATAGGTACAGAGACATTGAAGGTATTTGAATAACTGACAACATGGTCAGATGACTGTTAAGACCATCAATTTGGCAGCTGTGTGGAAGATGGATTGTTCATATGTATTTACATATTCTAATAAGCCAATATATATTTTTTTCCTTTCTTGAAATCTAGCACATACCTATGGTCTCCCCAGCAGGTATTGCCAGCACATAAGGGGCAAACAAGACTAACAAATCAGACATGGCCACCCCATGGTACTGGAACATTTAGAACCACTAAGAAAATTATGAAACACATCTCCGCTTTGTATATTTTCCACATATTTTACAGGGGTTGTTTATACCAAATCTACAACTTTTCTGTAAATCAAATGATGAATAGACATTATAGAGAGTTTATTGTACACCCTACAGATGGAATGGGAAGAAGACAGATTTGCTCTGGGACCTTGACTGTATTTTACTGTTTTATGTTACCTGTTACATAAATCTCAGTGGTGAGGAAATTTCCCTTTCCCAGGGGCTCACCCTAATCTGGTTTCCTTGAGAATAAACTAATTTGAATTGTTCTGGAGAATTATTTATGGGAAAGAATTAGGAGCTTGACTGATGGGTCAAACCTTAAGTCAACTAGAATCTAGATCAGAATGCCCAAATGTTAATCAGGTTTCCAGCTACCAATGGCTATCGCAGGTGCCCAGGATCACTCAAGGCAACCCACCAGGCCTGTTTCTCCATACCTGGTACGCATGGTCAGCCTGAATGTGCCAAAAAGAGCCAGGGGCCGACTTGCTGAGAGCACCAGTGGGCAAGTAAGGTTCCAAGACGGGGTGTTCCAGGACTAAAGACTCTGCCTGGGGCAGGGGTGGTGGTAGGATGGCAAGGGGTGGGTTGGTAAGACTCTGGATGGGAACTGTCTCAGTTGTGGGAGTAGCAACTGCCACAGCAGCAGCTTCCTCCTTCATCTGCACCTCTGTGTAGTAGAAATCCTCTTCCCGTTTCCACTGGTCAGAGTCCACACTGTCCCTATTGGAAGAAGGAAGGGGAGGAAACATTCAAATTAAGGTAGCAGACAGCTGCATAACTGTCTCTGGGGAAGTCACAGTGGTTTGCCAGAAGGATGGAGGCAGAATAGTGAAAAGAGAAGCTTGACAGGCTACAAGAAGAGGGAGGAAATATCCCAAACTGGTAATGTGAAAGTCAAACCAAGGATGTCTATGGGCTCTAGACTAACTCCAAAGGTAGAAGGGACCCCCTTAGAGACAAACTAGCCATCTTCACCTTTCAGTCCTCCAATCCTACAATACCATGGGTGGAGGACAAGCCTTCTTCTCTTTTCACAAAATAGGCAAGCCTGAGGTGGGGAAGGAAAGTAATCTGCTTGGGGTGACAGAGCAAATCAGGGACAGAACAGAGGAGAGCCAGGAGTCTTTTCTGCCAGCTTAATGCCATCAGATGACCCTGCTCTAGCCTATCAGTCAAGTCAGCAAATATACTGGGCTAAGCAAAAACAGCCCCTGCTCTCAAGGAGCTTCTGGTCTAACAAAGGAATCAGAGAGGAATTGTTTCCCCTGACACTTGGGGAACCCCCTTTTTCTGAAAAATACAAACAACATCTCTCTTCATTGTAGGCTTCATCTGACTCACTAACGAAGAATCGCCCTGGGCAGCTTAAGCTGTGAGAGGGTTTCCAGCACAATGAGAAGCTCTATCAAGCCTGGCCCAGCTCTCTGTGGAGGCAGTTTCCTCTGGGATAAAAAGTATATCAACAGAGTCTCGATTTTCCTCAGGAAGAGCCAACAAAGAAGCCAGCTAATGGGGCTTAACTAGCCTGTGTTCTGAGCTATCAAACCTAAGCAATTCCTCTCCTTCCACTCAGAAAGTGGGATCATTAAAATAGCTGTTAATTCAGCAAGGAAAGAAAAAGACATCCATGGGAGGTCTCTGGCAGCACAAAGAGAGGCACTCAGCAAATTTCCTTCTTTTTTCCTCATTAGGACTGAAGGAAATAGCTTTTGACAATCTCCAAGAAGGGGCACTAGAAGCCAGGGAGAGTTTCTTTTTTTTTTCTAAATCAGTCTTGGCATGCATTGGGAAGGAGAGAGAAGGCAGATGTACCAATTTCTCAAAGGCATCCTGGGCAGAAGGCTACAGAGAAACCACAAGGACCCCAAGGTAGGAAAAGGAATAGCTGAGAGATGTGGCCCAAGGGAAGGCCTGGCACCTACCCCTTGACTTACCCCAGATGGAGGGTCTTGACATGCCTCTTGATACCCACAATGGAGCGCAGAACTTTGCCGCAGTTTGGCCACAGACATTTGTACATCACCTTCACTGAGTTCTGGGGAGAAAATAAACCCTAGGCATTAGGGGACCCTCTTTTTTCCCTGTACTCCCTGGAGAGAGTGCAATGAGGTGCTGATTCACCCCTCCATTTTCAAGACTATTCTTTAGGGTCATAAACACCACTTGCTTGAAAAGCCTGGGCCCTGGACCCTAGATATGTCCTAGAGGCTTTTGCCATGGTTGGTGCTATGAGAGAAAAAACACTAGAAACCTCTATGTAGGAGTATAAGCAATAAGGCAGAGATTAGTGTGAAGACTACAAATCAATCAACAAGTATGTTTTAAGTACCTTTCTAGGCACTGGGGATAAAAAAAAATTAAAAATTAATTCATTCTTGCCTTTAAAAGCAGGAGCCTGAGGAAACACGTAGGGAGATCAGGGCTCTGAGAAGAGGATGAGGAGGGTCCTAGGAAGGCAGTAAGGCTAAGGAAACTTTGGCATTAAAGCAAAAGGGGATAAAGTATGTTCCGCACGATTTCTCATGTATAATTGCTATCACACTTCTTGCCTTCTCCATGGGTGGGGGAGGAGTGGGAAGGGGAAGAAGGGAGAGAATCTGAAACTCAAATTTTTTTTTAAATTGTTAAAAATAATAAATTTTTTAAAAAGCAGAAGGGGACAGAAAAAAAGAGAAAAAAAATGGGAAAGTTGAACAAAATTTATTTTTTGAAAACCGAAGAAGGGTTGTCCAAGACAAATAGTATTTAATATATGCCAGGCCGTTCTGTGTTGTGTCCTTTTCTCTAGGACCAACTTAATACAGAGATAATTCTAGCCCATCTCTCTCCTCTCTCTCTCTCCTCTCTCTCTCTCTCTCTCTCTCTCTCCTCTCCCTCTTTCACACACACACACACACACACATGAATACCTTTCTCTTGCGTGGAGTTGGCTCATCCATCAGGAAAGGATCAGGGTCTGTCTCAAAACCATTGTCAGCTTTCGGTGAGCCAAAGGCCTCACCCGAATATTTGGGGCTTGCTTGGGGGTGGGGAGGAGATGGAGTGGAGATCCCACTGCCCCCACTCCAGTGCCCACTGGTGGTGCTGCTGCCACTGTCTGACACATCCCCACTCTCCTTCCATGGGTCACAAGCTGTTCGGGATGCTGTGTAGGAAAGAAGAGAAGGTGAGTCCCAAGGGGTCATAGGCGTGGTCATCCCAGAGGATACCTGGGAACTGGCACATCCATCTCCGTGCCTGATGGAAACAGCTCACTCTTTCCCACATTCTAACACTTTATCCCAAATAATAAAGCCCAAAGCACTGGGTGGCAAAGATAAAGTGACAACGAGTTCTAGCCTGGAAGTCTGGGTTTTTGATCTGGTTCCTGTTCATGACGCTGGCTTTACTGAAGCTTCCAAGAAGGGCACCTACCTCTCTGAGTCCCAAGAAAGCTGGGAGAAGCATGCCTGACCTCTACAGGCCCCTAAGGGTAAACACAGGGAAGAATGACAGCAGAGAATTAAAACACAGAGGGATACCACCTGGGGAATGTTATTATATAAGCATCCTTCTCACCTAAGGCAAGATAAAAACATCAAGTTACAATGTTCACAACCAAGGTCTCTTAAAAACAATAATCATAAATATTTTTAAAACATAAAAGTAGCTTACCAAGGGCTAATGGTTTACAAGCAATTCAAGTTCTCATCACAGCCAAGGTGCATACCATTATTTTTTCTATTTACAATAACTATTGACATTTCTACAGTGCTTTAAATTTTTCAGTGTTTTATACTTATCTGATCCTCACAACAAACCTACAGGGCAAATTCTGCAGTTATTATTACCATTTTGTATATGAGGAAAAAAATTTCTCTGACTCCAAGTTAAGAATCTTTGCAAATAAAAACTAACTTCACCATCCTTTGCACTAAAATGATGAAACCTTCACCATCCAGCAGACAGAAATATGTAAGTACCTAGCAACATGGAAGACTTGGAAATCTTAGACCACTAAGAATAAATGATGATTCAAAGTTTAAAGATATCAATCAATCAGCAAGCACTGATTAAGCTCCTACCACATGCTAAGTGCTAGGGTCACAATGAAGCCCTCTCTGCCCTTAAATAACTTATAATTTATTAAGGGGTAAACCACATAAGCATATAAGGAGATACAAAATCCATGCAAAGGAGATATAGGCAATTTCGGAGAGGCTTCTGGAAAAGTCTCAAATAGCTGATCAATTAACTGACAAGAAGATAGAAGTGTTCTTAATGGCTGGCTAGTACTACAAAAGCCAAGTTCTACAGGTACCAAAGAATGAAGGGCACCAAGAGAAGCAGGTAAAAGGGGAAAAGAGCAAAAGGAGAGGAGAGAGTGTAGAGCTCTTAGGTCAGACTCAGTTATGAGACAATGAAGTTGACTAAGCTATGTTTTTATCTTCTGAGAGCAGACTTTAAATTGCCAAAGCAAGACAGCTTTAAAAATTCTTCAAAAGGTGGAAGACATTATACAACCCAGGGAAAGTGCCATTCTGGTTCTGATTCTGATCAATAAAAGGGGAAGGACATCAAGGTAAGGACAAAAGAAAATAAATCTTGCATCTGGAGAACTCTACAACTGATGTGAGACTCTGCTTAGGAAAAGGTGTTTAAAAGCATTCTGAAGAGCCCTGTCCTATGGGACATGCATACTAAAGAAACATTGGCAAGTGGGAGAAATCCTGTTACCCTTCCCAGGAGAAACACATGGATCATCCCACTTCTAAGACATTTAGAAGGAGCTGTTTCTAGAGCTAACATGGCAGAGACCTTGCCAATATTCCTCAAATCCACCCAACACTACTTGATTCCTCTGATTCAGGTAGACAAAAACTGATATCATCAGAAAAAATGCAAAAATGATCTTTGGTGACTTTCTTTTGGGTTGTTCACAGTTCCTAGAACACAGTAAGGATGTAATAGATGCTTGTTTCCTCCTTTCTTCCTTGGAAGTCTGACATAAAAAACCAGAAGGACTTAGGGAAGCAGGTGGTATTTTTACCTCTTCAAGCTCAAGGTCATAACTGAAAGAGAAAGAATGATATGGGAAGTGAACAGCTGACTACATAAATGGTGTCAAAGAAGAATATTTGCCCTAGGATGCCATAATGGCTCCTGATAAAGAATGGAATATGGTTCATCAATACTTGGAATAATGCATTTAGCAAAAGATTTGACAACCTGATCAAGATGACTTTAAAGTAAACTTTGGGGCACAAAGAGAAGAGGGAGGAAAATGCCTAAATAAGACTGTTCCAAATAATACTACAAACATATGATAAAGAACAGAGCAACTTAGTCAATGGAGTATCAAATAATTTTCAGGTGAAAACAAGAAGGAAATTATTTGGGCTCAATACTTATCACCTCTGAATTCTATGTGCTAACACGGAGTATGGACAACAAAGCAAAAAAAGGAGTACAAAGTAATTATTATATTATTAGGCGATAGGAAAGGACTCATGACTGCAACACAGCAAAGTAAAGGGTATATTTTATTTTAAAGATATGTTTAAGATGGGAATAGATGTCATATTCCCTATGTCTAAAGAAGGCACAGACCTAAACAGACAGACAAGAGAGGAAGCACAATGGGAAACATGGGACGGTCCACTGTGGCATGGTGGAAGGGATGCTGCCCTCCGGAATCAGATTCAAGGTCACTTCTGACACTTAACATCCTTAGGCCAAACACAACCTCTCTGGGCCTAAGTTTCTTCACCTCTAAAATGAGAGGGTTGAATTAGGATACTTCCGCAGTCCCTTCTGGCTCTAATCCCACGATAATGTGTGAAAATACTGTAGGATTATCCAGAGAGAAAACATGACTGACACTTTCCTAATACAGATTATAAAACTGACCGAGAGGAAAGCTATAGTAGCCAAGAGGGCTTTAACTATCTGGAGTATTTTCTGGAATTTTGCTCCAAGCAGAGTATCTGGAGAGATTCCTGACCTCCTATTCTGGGAGATGAAACTTACAATAAAGATGAAGCAATGAAGGGTATTACTGTCCTGGGCTTAGTCTTTTTTCCCCCCACTTTTGGAGGGGAGAAGGCAGGGCAACTGGGGTTAAATGACTTGCCCAAGGTCACAAGGCTAGTAAGTGTTAAGTGTCTGATGCCAGATTTGAACCCAGGTCCTCCTGACTCCAGGGCTGCTGCTCTATTCACTGCACCCCGTAGCCACCCCCTGGCCCCTGGGCTTAGTCTTAACTAACAACAAAGAATTGGCAGGTGATGTGGAAGAGATGGGAAATTAAGAAAAAAGTGACCATTTCCCATGGAGACAGTAACACTGAAGAAACAACAAAGACCAGAACCCTATGGGAAGACTACCACACGCTATCTCAGATGATCTGCCATTCACCTGGGGAAGTTTTGGGACTGCAGTTTTACTCTATTGATTCTGTACTACTCAGAGACAGTGAGAGAAGGCAGTTGATGAACACCATTAATCTATGAAGAAATGCAATGCCAATGTGTGGGCTGCACCTCCAGTTTTTATTAACATTCTTGCCTGTCTCCTGTTTTAGGGATGGTCCAACTTCTTCTAAACACCTGACTCAGGGTAACTCGCAGGGTTGTAACACATAGAATGTATGTCTGAAAAGCTTAGACATAGACTTGTTTTTCAAATAAGGCAGGAAATAAGAACCTTAGAGTTACCAAGTGTCCTATGAGATAAAATAGGAAAGACTTCTATCAGCTTTTCTATTGTTATTAACATTATGCCAGACCTTCTCACAGTGGATTTCAAAGCACACTGTCATGACATTTGTGGTAGCAACACATTCGTGCCTTTATCCCACTCTTCTGTCCCATATACTTAAAATAGCTCCCTAGTCAAGACTTTCCTCAAATCTCACCTCCTGCAGGAAAAGTACAGGCTGAGTAAATGAGTCATATTTCCAAATTTTTAGACCTTGAAACTATCACAACCCACTGCATTATAGGAGTTCCAAAGCAACCAGGTCCCTGAACTAGATAAAGCTCAAATATTGATTCATGGTTTAAACCAAACATCAGGAAGCACGCAAGAGTTTAATCTTGACTGGGACCATCAGGTAAGATTTAGGAACCACAGAAGGAGTCTGGGCCAGGAATTAGGGGTAAAAATAAAAGCAGATCAAGATCTAAGCAAACTTTGACCCCCAAATCCTCCACATACAGCTATTCTTTCCAACTGCATACATCTGAAGTAACTCAAAATTTTTTAAGGGGAGAAAGTATTTTTCAAAAAAGATGAAAAAGGAAAACCAAAAATTAATCCCTGCTCATACTATATAGAAAACACATGCATTTCATGTCACCTTAGCAGGTTCTTTAAAGGGCAGGACCAAGTATGTGTACATTTTGTATCATCAGTATGGTGTCAAGACTTCATCAAAGAATGAATAAGCATTTTTTTTTTGAGGCAACTGAGATTAAGTGACTTGCCCAGGGTTGCAGATCTAGTAAGTGTCTGAGGCTGGGTTTAAATTCAGGTTCTCCTGACTCCAGGGCCAGTGCTCTACCCACTGTGCTGTCCAGATGCCCCTGAATAAGCATTTATTAAGTGCCATGTGCCAAGTATTGAAATTCTGCAAAAATAGGTGCTGTCTTTTATGTTATCACACTCAATACAAGCAAGGCAAGACTGTAACAGAACATTCTGTTTTCTACACAATTTCTATTGCCACTAACTCAACAGTAATCCTTTACCTCTTCCCCTTTCTACACAGAAATCATCATAGCAATCCTGAAGAAAGAAAAGCCAAAGGTAACTTTCATACTTTTAAATAGGGCCCAATTTTAGAGAAAGTTGTCAAAATATACCTAGCTTTATAAAAGAAATGCATTTCGGGAAAATCAGCTATCAAGTAAATGTTATTTTCCCACTTATTCCAATGATAATCAGCCATCTGTTATGATTTTTAAAATAATTAAATTCCTTAAGAGAAAAAACTGAAAATGTTTCAGAGAAAGAGGTAAGAGTGTGGCTGGAATGGTGGCCAGTTGGGGTACAAGAGTTAGACCTGATGTCTTTATAACAGTCCACTTTCCCTTTGAATCAATTTCCCGAGACCCTCTCCTCTGCCTCTGGCTACTCTTGGCAGAGACCCAATGGTAGAGATAAAATCCCATGATGGTCCCTTTGTACTAATACTTTAAGTGCCTTGCCACCATCACTGGGAAAAACATATTTACATTTTTACACACACACACACACACACACACACGCATTCTATATATAATACATATGTAATATATAAACATTACATATATGTTTTGTGTAGTATATATTTATTACAATTTTATATATTTATGCTCTATAATATATAGTATTTATATAATATCTACATTTCTCTATGTTATAGCATATGTATATACATATGTATATATAACAAATGTAATCTAACTCCATTCTTGAAGGTTCAGAAATCTGGCTACATTCTTCCACTTGCTAAAGTATTTAAGATGTGCTCACAGAGCTGGCAAATGACATTTCACTGACTAAATTATGTATATCAATTTATTCCTTGATGTTGAAGAACACTTAGACATTTAAATATTAAAGTAACATTTAAAAAATGTAACTGATAAGTTAATCAATTATACAAATATAAGCTTATACCTTCACTTTTCTTACCAAAAATGTCATGTTTCCCCCACAAAACTCAGAGTAATTGACAATTAAGTTAGACGGCCAGTAAGTAAAGTTGTTCCCTGGGAGTAAGTTTTAGGCCAGCCCTACAACTTAATTTAAAAACCTTCCAGCCCACACAACAAATTTGATCAAACTACTCATATTCACCAACCATTCCCCACAGTAATGGCAATGGCGTGTTTTAAGTGGTGCCAAAAGCATTCAGAAAGAGAATCAATTTGCTGTGAGGTCGCATTTTTACTTTCCATTCAAATGTTTTCTTGCCCATGACTAGACTGAGTTCAGGCTTAATTTCTTTTGGGATCTGGCCCTGAAGGCTTGTCCTAGTTTTCAAGACTGAATTAAGACCCTTGGAGTGGGGCATGAACATTTGGAGGCCACTTATATGCTATTTTCCTAGTTAACAGAATATCCTTCTACTGGCCTAATTCAAGTTCCCCACCAAAAGTGCCTCACTTACTCCCATGGAAGAACTTACTCATCTAGCCAGTGAGTGAGACTCTGTCCAATGTTCTCATTCATCTTCAAATTGCTCCAGGATCCTCCTCCCCGGGTGAGGAAGCTGAGGAAAGAGAAGGGAGGCAACTAACACAGGGTCACTCAGAAAGAATGAGGTGGGAACCCAGGAATCCTGATTTCCAGGCCAGTGTTCCTTGCATATGGCTGCTAAAAAAAACATCAAGTTTAAGGAGCCTCCTCCGAACCATACACCCAACTAGGTATTTTTCTTGAGGGTTGGTGGCAAGACTCACCAGGTAAATTGCACTCAATGCCAGGAGGACTTTGCACTACTGGACTGCAAGACAATGTGGTCAGGACCATGGCTGCCATCATCTCATCCATCTCCACTGCATCTGACTTCCTGAATGCAAACAGAGGGAGAGGGAGGAAAGATTAGGATGGTCCAAAAGAACTCTATGATCCTGCAGAACCACCAGCTTCTCCTGATGACTGTCCACATGTGTGTGTATTACCCACTTTGTAGAGCACTGTAATCCTACAGTTCTGGCATACATGGAACAACAACCCAAACCGGAGGAAGGCAGGAAGGGAATAAAACATTTATTAAGCTCTAAGTTTGTGGCAGGCGTTGTTCTCATTTTACAGATGAGGAAACTGACGCAGACAGAAGTTCAGTGACTTACCCAGGGCCACACAGCTAGGCAGTGTCTGAGACCAGAGCTGAGCTCAGGTCTTCCTGACTCTGGGACCAGTAATCTATCCACCATGTCTCCTAGCTGCTCCTAACACATACCATGTTTTACACAAGACACGTAAAGCACACAGGTCAGATTCCTTTTTTAAAAAAAATATTGTGAGCTATTTTACTAGTGTAAGTGAATTCAAGTGCAAACTTCAGACCAATCCCAAATAACTTGCTAGAGCCCACGTCAAGCCCCTTTATGGAATTCTACGTACAGGCCATCCACCCAATATAATCTCCTTTAATAGGCGAGGAAAACGGGCTAAGTGACTTGCTCAGAGTCACAAAGTAAGGGAATAAACGAGGGCTCATACCCAAATTAGAGTAATATTATTGTTGTCATTATTCAGTTGTATCTGACTCTTTGCATTTAGGATTTTAGGGGGTTTTTTTTGGGGGGGGAAAGGCAAGGCAATTGGGGGTTTAAGTTACTTGCCCAAGGTCACACAACTAGTAAGTGTTTCAAGTGTCCAAGGTCACAATTGAACTCAGGTCCTCCTGACTCCAGGACCAGTGCTCTATTCACTGCACCATCTAGCTGCCCAATTTAGGGTTTTCGCAAAGATACTAGAGTGGTTTGCCATGTCTTCCTCCAGTGTACTTTACAGATGAAGAAACTGAGGCAAACAGGGTTAAGTGACTCACCTTGGGTCACACAGCTAATAAATGTCTGAGGCCCCATCTGAACTCAGCGCTTACTGACTCCAGACTGGGCATTTTATCCACTTCATCACTTAGCTGCGCAATCATTATCATTAACAACCAATCAGGGGCAGCAAGGTGGCGTAGGCTGGTAAAGTCAGTGGATCATGGTCACATAACTAATAAGGGCCATAGGCAGGATTTGAAATTAGATGGCCTTTTTTTTTTTTTGGAGGGGGGAAGGCAGGGTAATTGGGGTTAAGTGACTTGCCCAAGGTCACACAGCTAGAAAGTGTTACGTATCCAAGGCCGCATTTGAACTGAGGTCCTCCTGAGTCCAGGGCCAGTGCTCAATTCACTGCACCCCCTAGCTGCCCCCAAATTAGGTCTTCTTGATTCCCAATCTGATCTTCTCTCTACACAAAATATACGGTAATTGATTGAGAAACAAAAAAGATTAGAAACAATGAAAAATAAAATATGATAAAGAATCCTATATAAATTTTTAGTTTTTAAATCATTCTTCCACCTCTTTTTGAGAAGGGATAGATTCTGCTCCGTACTTAAACACAAAAAGATGTAACTAAAACGAACTAGCCTTATCCTCTCAAAGAAATCAATCAAGCAAATTATCATCCTGTGAATGTCCACAAGGCCTACTTCCCAGGACAACAGCCCCATAAACTAAAGGCATTTCAAGATCTTTAAATAAAAATTCCCTAAACCAAACTTCAATGATCAAATTCTTCCACACTGGTAAAACCTTCAGAGTTCTACAAAACTCTTTCAAAAATAAACTTGTTTGAGAATAAAATTAAGAGCTATGCTGAATGCGAAACTACAAAAAAAAAGTTAGACATACTTTGAAATAAACTTCTGGCAAGCATTCCAGAATCCCAGTATCTGATGAAATATACCTTAATTTCATTCCACCAAAAAATGATAATTTATGGCAAGAAACTAACATTAGCACCTCGTAATATAATTTAAACTTTTCTTTCATTCTTACTTGAAAGAAAATCAAATTACTACTTCTGCCACATTGTCTCAGGCCCCCAGGGAGACAACATCTATGAATTTACGCCCAAGAATCCTGTGACGAAAAATATCTCCTATCTCTACCTCCAAGTCTGACCCTGCCACCATTACCAGGGGAGCAAGCAATTCCAGTAGAGATGTCTCAAGACCATAAGCTGTCTCTGCTAACATGGTAGCCCCTACCTCCACAGTAGCCAGATACTAAAGACCTGAAAAAAAATTTTCACCACCGAAGTCCTGGGCACTGTCAAATGTCTCAACAGCAGAAATGAGTATGATCTTCTTAATCAAAATGACATTCAAAAAGGTGAGTTTCTACATTGGTCTTCTCATTCACATTCTAGTCAAACTGGATTATTGCCATCCGGATCATAAGGTCTTACCGGCGCTCTGTTTCTGAGCGCTCTGAAGAACCAAGCATTTCCATCTGCCCTGACACTACACCCTAAGGCAGGGTTCTCAACCTGTGGGTCGTGACCACTTTGGGGGTCAAACAATCCTTTCATAGGGGTTGCCTAAGACCATCATAAAACACATATTTCCGATGGTCTTAGGAACCGAGACACTGCTCCTCTGTCTCCACGCGGGTCCACCCACATACAGATACGCCCACAAACAAGTATTAAAGGGTCCCAGCATTAGGAAGGTTGAGAATCACTACCCTAAGAACTAGTAAGCCATAGCATCTTCCTGCTGCCCCCTAGGACTATCATATTAGGATATGAGCTCATTTTTCCACTTGTATCCCCAGTAATTAGCACAGCGCTTTCCAGAGTTGAGCAATAAATGCTTTTGAAATTCATTCATTTATATCTATTGAATGAGAAGCTATCAGCCTTAGAATCCAGGAAAACTTAGATTCAAGTCCTATTTCTGACATATCCTAACTGATGGTGGACCAATAGCTTAACCTCTCAATGCCCAAGGAAACTGTAAAAGTTATGGATGAGCTGACAATATGAGTGAGTGAAGGGGCAGCTAGGTGGTGCAGGGAATAGAGCACCAGCCCTGGAGTCAGGAGGACCTGAGTTCAAATCTGGCCTCAGACACTTAACACTTATTAGCCGTATGACCTTGAGCGAGTCACTTAACCCCACTGCCCTGCCTTCCCCCCTCCAAAAAAAAGCCAAAAAGAAAAATGGGTGAATAAAAAGTTTCCATACTGGGAATTCCCCACAAACGTCTAGAACAGTGGTTCTCAACCTCCCTAATGCCGTGACCCTTTAATACGGTTTCTCATGTTGTGGTGACTCCCAACCATAAAATTATTTTTGTTGCTACTTCATAACTGTAATTTTACTACTGCTATGAATCATAATGTAAATATTTGATGTGCAGGACGTATTTTCATTGTTACAAATTGAACATAACCCACAGGTTGAGAACCTCTGGTCTAGAACAAAAAAAGGAAAAAAATTCTACTGAATACTAATTCACATCTACTACTCTGTAGATCTGGACTCACAAAAATCCCTCATCAAATTTAAGCCCCAAACATCACAGCACTTTCCACTGTCTGGTGGTGCCAAGAGGTTTCTCAAATTCTGCTTCAGAAAAGACTATGAGAAAAGTCTTTTCCCTCCACACCAGAAATGGTAAGTAACAGCTTACAAGACAATATGACAGATAAAAACAGCAAGAATGTGCTATGTAAGTAACAAACAACACGGCTTTTACTTGCTGACACCCGAGTAAGTCGAACTAAGCATTTTAACAGCGAATGAAACAGTAGGAGACTGAGCTGTCACAGCGTGACAGAACCGCTGATTCAGAGCTAGAGGGGGACTCAGAGGCCATCAAACCCAACTCCCTCGTTTTTGCAGGTGAGGAAACCAAACAATTTGCCAAAGGTCACAAAGGCAGGTCGTGTCAGAGCTGGGATTTGGACCTAGGTCCCCGTAAGCCCAGAGCCAGCGCTCCTCCTGCTGTGCTACTTCTCAGAGGGAAACCCCAAACGTTTAATTTCATGGGGAATCACCACCTTCTGCAAATCTGATAAAAAGAAGTTATAAACAAGGGGAAAGGGGAAAAGCATTTATACAGCACCTACTGTGGCCAGGCCCTGTGCTCAAGTGCTTCACAGCAACCTTGCACGTCAGGGGTTATTATTCACCCCGTTTTACAGCTGAGAAAACTGAAGCAAACAAGAGGCTGAGTGAGCATCTGAACAGGATCTGAACTCGGGTCTTCTTGACTCCAGGTCTGACGCTCTGTACCACCCAGCTGCCACTAGGACTAAGAAGCAGCAAGTTATGAAATGGTGACAAATATAATTGAATATTAACAGCTGATGAGGGTCCAGTTAACCAACCAGCTACTGCTGACAGCACAGAGAGGGATGGGCCAGGTAGGCCTCAGTCCCAAAGAGGGGACGGCTTTTATTTGTTTAATCTTGACAGGTCGATTTATACTACACTATGTGGCAATTAAAAAGGCAAATCTTTTGGAGGAAGGAAATCATACCATGGAACCCAAAGCTAAGTTGTTGCTGTTCGATTGTTTCAGTCATATCTGACTCGTCATGATCCCATTTGGGGTTTTCTTGGCAAAGATACTGGAGGGGTTTGCCATTTCCTTCTCCAGCTCATTTGATAGATGAGGAAACTGAGGCAAACAGGGTTAAGTGACTTGCCCAGAGTCACACACCTACTAAGTGTCTCAGGCCAGATTTGAACTCTGTGCTCCCTGACTCTAGCTAGCTGTCCTAAAGCTAAGTACTAAGGATCTTTCAATTCCATGATGTTTGGGATCATCCGTATCACTATATTCCTCTCTACTGAGACAGAAAAGTCATCCCCAGTTAGAGGTGAGAAGGACAAATAAAGAAGCCAGAGGCATGGCAAACATCTTCTCAGTGAAGGCCGTGATAAAGCACTCACTTATTGAGCCCTCTTTATGGCGAGGTGAGCTTCCCAGGGCAGCAATACGGCGCGGGGAACAAAACGCTGGCCTTGGGACTCAGGAAGACCTGAGTTCAAAGCCTGTCACGGATACTAACAACTTGCCTCTCAGACTCTGAACAAGCTGCTTAAGTGCTTTCAGTCTCTCTTTTCCTCAGCTATAAGATGAAGATAATAATAGTTACCTATCGCACAGAGTTATGAGACTCAAATGAGATAAAATGCATAATGCAAAGTGCATACAGTATTGTGCAAATCTTAAAGGACAATACAGATGCTAGCTATAATTATGATTATTATTATTATTATTATTAGCTTATAGAGAAAGAGAACAAAATTAAAATTACCCCGCATTAAAACTGTATTGTGTCGGGGGTGCCTAGGTGGCGCACTAAATAGAGTGCTGGCCCTGGAGGGAGGAGGACCTGAGTTCAAATCCCGGCCTCAGACACTTAACACAAAACTAGCCATGTGACCTTGGGCAAGTCACTTAACCCCAACTGCCCTGCCTTCCTCGCTCCAAAAAGAAAAAAACAAAAAACCTGTGTGTGTATGTCTTTGGCAGGGGGGGGGGGAGGGGGGAAGAGAGGAAGAAAGACAGAGAAAGAGCCCCAAGCTAGTCTCCCATCCCTAAAACTTGAGGTCTGTCCAAATACTAACCCCTACAAAAGAAGACACCCCTGTAGACAAGGCCCTGACTAGAGGAAATCCCTTAAATCCCTGTCACTATACCCAGGACCCTTCTAACTGAGAGTCCCCATTACATAGACAGCTACCCATACATGCAGGGACCCAGCTGCTTCCCATACAAACCTCTTGGGGACATCAATATTCCTGGAGACAGATCGGTATGCTGTAGCAGGAGCTGCCTGTTCCATGCTTGGGGGCAGCTGAGGCACAGAACCCTTCAGCTCCGGCAGCCACACCTCCTCTGATTTGCAGCAGATTTGCAATTTCTGATCCAGCAGCAGAACTGTGACCTTATCTTCTGCCCAGTTGTGCTGCTCTACCACTCCTGCACACTCCTGGCCCCCATACCACACACACACCTGGGAAAAGGAGAAAGAAAAAGAAAATCTCATGGTCAGTGCCTCATAGGTCTCCTCCCAGAGTTCTAACACCCCCAAGTTCAGGGGTCCAGAAACTGTCTGCCAGAAACTGCTGCTGCTTCCCCATGCCCACACCTTTCCGCTTAGCCAGGGGTCCACAATTATCTGCTCCTACCTGTATCTCCTACCAAGATAAACATGCTGCATTGGTCTTGTCTCAACAGAAATCATATGAAAAAGTTATAAGTCAAGGCAGGGAATTGTCTCAGTTACAAGGGTCCTTTACAAAAAAAAAAAATAATAATAATAAGTGGTTTTTTTGATACTCTTAAAAAAAAACCTCATTATCAGTTCCCAACAACCCTTTTGTGGCATTTCTTCCTGTCCCTAACAGAAAAATCCTTCTTCATAATAAGGAAATATAGCTAAGCAAAAAACTCATTGGTCACGTTATTCCATACCTATAGCCTACCGAAACTCCACTTAAATGACAGAGGGAAAGTAAACAGAGACATATTCCTAGCACTTTTAAACTTTACAATTCACTTTATATGCATTAATTCCACCTAATGCTCCTAACAACCCTATGAGGTAATCAGTATAAGAATTATCTCCATTTTACAGAGTGGGAAATGGAGACTCACGGAAAATAAGCCTATAGTCAGACAGTTGTTACTGTCAGAGGTGGGATCTGAGCTCTGGTCGATCCAGACTCCCAGGCCAATATTCTGTTCGTTTCACAACATGCTGCCTCTAATACTTTACGATGTCCCTGGGTTGAGATGGTTCACTTGGTTCTGACCTGACAAATGGCTTTTGATCTCTACTCAAAGTCTGCTCTGTTGGGGGTACCTAACCTTTGGTATACATTCTCAATCTTCATCTAGTCCTAGAGCCTCACCTGCTGCTGTCCATGGTTCCTGAATGACAAAACATTAATCCAAAGTACCCATTAAAAAAAAAAAAGACAAACTTCAAGACCAAATTTCTCCCCAAATCAACTCTAGCACTTGCTCCTTGATTCTAAAGGGTCATTGTATCTTGCCCAACGCATCCCCCAAAAAAGCATGTGGCACTGGCAAGCTAACAACACAGGAGAGAAGTCATCCACCCAGTCACTTACCTCAAGATGCACGTAGCATAAAAAACTCCCACCATATACAATCCTACCCACAGCACCAATGAGGAAGGAAAAGTCAAGATATAACAGAGGATGCAGCAAGGTTCTACACGTACCCAAAGCCTCCAAGGGCAAGGTCAAAGAGAGACTTTATATACTAAAGTTGGGGTTAGCCCTTGGGGATGGACAGTGACTGCCACTCACCCCCATTCCAGCTTCCAAAATCAATCCAAGCTGCTTCCTTTGTGTCTATCCACCACCAGCCCACTGCTGACTGATCATCCACAATGAGTCAGTGTTATTCTAGCCCAATGTTAAAACTCCACTTGGTACACACTGACTCCCAGCGAGGAAAAAAGCATGAAAGAAAATGTTGGTATCTAACTTTTAAAGGCTGTTGGTTCCTGCACCAATGTATAATGGAGTTTTAACACTGGACTAGGGTAACACTGACTCATTGTGGATGGTCAGTCAGCAGTGGACTGGTGGTGGATAGATACAAAGGAAGCAGCTTGGATTGATGTTGGAAGCTGGGATGGGGGTGAGTGGCAGTCACTGTCCAGTGAACACTCGGGACCAGCCTAAGTCATACCAACAATTCAGGTCAGTGGACTTTGGAGCACTTCCTTCAACAGAGTGGCAAGAAGTATATGGATTATACCATGGTGTACCAACAGGCAGCAGAAGGTCTGATATACAAATATCCTATGACTTAGGTTCTAAAATTCCTCTCATGGGGGTTGTGAGAAAATTGGTACACTAATGAACTGTTGGTGGAGTTGCGAAACAGTTCAACAATTCTGGAGACCTATTTGGAACTAGGCCCAAAGAGCTATCAAACTGCACATACCACTACTAGGTCTGCATATCCCTAAGAGATCAAAGACAAAGGAAAAAAATCTATATGTACAAAAACATCTGGACCAGCTCTTTTTGTGGTGGCAAAGAACTGGAAATTGGGATGTTTATCAACTGGGGAATGGCTGAACAAGTGGTAGTATATGACTGTGATGGAATGCTACTCTACTGTAAGAAATAAGGGAGATGGTTTCAGAAAAACCTGAGAGGATTTATATGAACTGATGCAAAGTGAAGTGAGCAGAACCAGGAGATCACTGTATACAGTAAAGTCTGCCTCTCTTACAACCAATATAGGAGAGATTAGAAATGAGCGGTTTGAGACAAAAAGAGCACCCGTGACACTTGTCTCCCTATATCCAATCTTATCCCCAAACTGAGTGAGGATTCTGAGTTTTCCAACTTCAAGCCTAAGGGGACAGAAACACACTCCTGTCTATAATGTGCTTTTGACTTACCTTCTGCCCTGGCTGAAACACCACCTGCTGTAGACTTGGGACACCAGGGGTCATGAGGATCTCCTTAGGGTGTTCCTGGCAGTGGTTGTCTTTGTAGACGGGGAAAGACTGGGGGGAAACCACCCCAACCAGTTCAGCATGGGAACCTGAGGGTTGGACTGTCGCTGCTAAGCCATCTCCAGAGGCACTGGGAACAGACACTCGGGCCCCCAGGAGGGATCGCTTGCCAAGACGCCGTGACAACACACTTGCCATTCTGGCTTCTGAACTGGAAAGGAAAATGAGAAGAGAAACAACTGAATCCATGTCCAGAAACTGCCACCAAGAAAGAGTATCAAGGCCCAAATTTCCAAGATAGAATACTAAGCTTTTCATGCATTGATTCTAAGCCTTCCATGTATTGTTTAGATTTGGAAGATAAGGATCTGTTTTCTCTTTGTCCTAAAAAACACTTGGGAATGCTTCTAATATCCTAGCTTCTTTAGATATAAACCAATGAATACCACACACCTAACCCACCTCATTTCAGTACAGGTATTACAAAGAAAACTAACTTACTGATCATTTTTGGAAAGTTTTTAGAGCTTTTTCCAAAACTGATAACAGCTGTTCTATTTGTGCCTTCTTTTAAAGGGCTCTTTACATTCCAAGAGCTATAACTCATTAATCTATATAATTCCCCAAGAACTGTCTCCATTTTGTAAAGGATAAACAGATACAAGAAGAATTTCAAAGTTGGCTTTAGCAGTCAGTCAGCTCAACCTATACAAGAAAAAGAATCCTCACTACAATACACCTACCAAGTGGTCATCCAGTGTCTGAAGATCTACAATAAGGGGCAGCTAGGTGGCACAGAAGATAGATTTATCTTCCTGAGTTCGAATGTGTACTCAGACACTAGCTATTCAACCCTGGGCAAGTCACTTAACCCTGTTTGCCTCAGTTTCCTCATTTGTAAAATGAGCTAGAGAAAGAAATGGCAAACCACTCCACTATCTCTGCCAAGAAAACTTCAAATGGGTCATGAACAGTAGAACGTGACTGAAACAATACAACAGCAACAAAGGGAAACCCACTGCCTTCTAAGAGAGTCCCTTCCGAGTTTGGACAGCTCTAATTTTCAGGAATATTTTGTGCTGATATCAAGTCTAAATTTGCTTTTTTGTACCTTCCGCCCATTACTTGTTCCACCTCTAGGATAAAACAGAAAGCATAATGTCTCTTCTACAGGACAAACTTTCAAGTACTTGAAGACAGCCACTGTTCCCCTTCCCTAAGTCTTGTCTTCTCCAGGATATACTCCATTCCCTCCCAAGTCCTTCAAGGGATTCTCTTATTACATGGACTCAAGACCTTTCACTATCCTAGCAGCCCCAGTGTTTATCAGTGTCCATCAGTTCCAAATTCAGATCTTCTCATACTTACCTGACCACTCTTTCTCTACCTCCTTTGTTAAATCATCCATATCAAGCCCCCTAATTGTCCATCAATGTGACGCCTAGACCTAAACAAATATTCCAGATCTAGTCTGGCCAGGGGAGAGTAGAAATGAATTTATCCACCTCATTCCTGGAAGCTATCTCTCTCTTTACTCAGCCTAAGATCACAACAGCTTTTCAGCTGCCACATCATACTGCCAACTCCTTTACAATCCACTAAAAACCCCAGATCTTTTTCAGACAAATTGCTTCCTTACCACAGCTCCTCCAATCTGGTACTTGAGAAAATGATTTCTGAACCTGAATGTAAGACTTTATACTTATCCCTACTGATTTCATTTTATCTCTGGTCAGTCAAGATCTTCTGGGATCCTGATTCTGTCATCTAATTTTGTCACTGGCCCCCTAAACCTTGTTTCATTTGCAAATTTGATGAGAATGCCATCTATGCTTTTATTCAAATCACTGCTTGAAATAAATAAGTGAATAAATAAATGTGAGATGGGCAGATAAATGAAATAAATAAATCAATATGCTAAGCAGCACAGGGCCAAACAGATTCTTGGCAAGATCTATTAGACTCTCCTTGCCAAATTACTAATGGTTGCTTTTTTTGAGACTGGACATTTGGCTAGTTCCAAACTCAGATAATTATGTATTATCACGTAAGTAAGTAAAACCCTATTTCTGCCAAAAGAAGAGCATGAGGTTCTTTATTAAATGTTTTCTAGGGAAAATTTATCTACATGATTTTCCTGAACCTACCAGTGTAAAAAAGTCTCAAAAAAAGAAATTAAGGCTAATCTGTCACGAAGCCACTTTTTGTAATCACTGCTTCCTTTTCTAGAGATATACTAACCATCTCTTTAGTGATCTGTATGTGAACATTCCCAGAAATGGAAGTCAATCTCACTGGCTTACAGTTTGCAGTCTTCCCTTTTTGAAAATTTGGACATTCTGCCCTTCCCTAGTGCCATAGTATCTCTTCTGTCCTCCATATTCATCCCAATATCCCTGCTACCAATCACATCTGCCAGTCTGCAGTGGGGTTTGTTGTTTGTTTTTATAACAGTTCATCTGGGCCAGGAGATTCAAATTCATCTTATTATCTTCTCACTTAATTTGGGCAGCAAACTCCCGATAAGCCATTTTTGTTCTGTCACTTCTAGAGCAAATCTTTAGCAGAAAAAAAGAGAAACCAAGTGGGAACAGTGCCTGTCCAATGTGACCCAAGACTTAGTATGAAGAAAGCAAAACAGAAACAATTTCCCAAAGCTCCATGTCATGCATCTTCCATCACTCATGCTGTCCTACGAATGACTGTCCAAGGAGAGATAGATCCTAACCCTATCTCCTCCCTGCCCCCATCAGAACCATGCTCTCTGCCCCTGGGACCAAGCTTTAAGATGAGCTTTTTCCCCACTCCCTGCCCTTTACACACCATGTCACCCAGGGATGTACTGGAGCCAGACCCTACCTGCTCAAGCTAGTCATTAAATTTTCAGTGTGAGTACGTATACCTCTGGCAAACAAGCAGGTTGTTAAATTTTCAGTGTGCCCGTTTATGACTCAAATAACAAACGTCACAAACTGGTACTTGATTTATTGTTCTGTTGACTGTCTAGACTTAAGTAATGGAGAAAATGTTAAGGGTGGAGATTAAACTAATACTTTTTTTCTGCCCAGAGAGCCAGTCATTAAGCATTCACCAGCACAGCTCGGATGTTACCTCTCCCATTCTTTTTCCAGCTGCCCTTTATGGACTGTGTTCTCTCAATGGAATATAAGCTCCTAAGGACAAGTACAATCTTGCTTGCTTGAATTTCCCCTCTAGTACAGTGGTTCTCAACTCCTAATGCCGCAACCCTTTAATACCCACATGTGGGCTTATCTGCATGTGGGCAGACCCACCTGGAGATGGATAGAGGAGCGGTGTCTCAGTTCCTAAGACCATCGGAAAAATGTGTTTTCTGATGGTCTTAGGCGACCCCTGTGACCTCTGTGAAAGGGTCATTTGACTCCCAAATGGGTCGTGACCCACAAGTTGAGAACCGCTGCTCCAGTAATTAGAGCACAGAGACTGGCATATAGAGTAAGTGCCTTCTTATGTTTCTAAGAATGACTCTCACTGAATCAGAGGGTTCTTTTTAGACTTCTCTGACCACTCTTTGTCTCCTTTGTTAAATCAGAGGGTTCTTTTTAGACTTCTCTGACCACTCTTTGTCTCCTTTGTTAATTCATCATCCATAGGAAGCCCCCTAATTGTGGGTATAGCCTGAGGCTCTGTCCTGGGGCCTCTTCTCATTCTCTTGATGACCTCATTGCCCATGGGTTCAAGGATTATCTCTCCCAGATCTACGCCTACAGCCAGCACTAATCTCTTTCCTGAGTGCCAGTCCCACATGCCAACTGCCTACTAGACATTTTGAACTAGACGTCCTAGACACGTCCCAATCTCAACACATACAAAACAAAACTCATTCTTTTTCCCCCGAAAGGTCATCTCTCTTCCAAACTTGCTCATTTCTGTCATGAGTGGCACCATTTCAGGACGTGAAAGGTTCACATCCTCAAAGTGATCCTCAACATCTCACTCTCCTCCACCCAATGTGTCTAACAGCAGTTGCCCAATCATCACTGATGCTACCTCCATAACACATCTCACATTCATCCCCTTCTGTCTGTCCACTCACAATCATCACATTAGTCCAAGTTCTCATCACCTCTCACCTGGACTATGGCAATAGCCTCCTAATTGGCTTCAGTTCTCTCCTGTCCAATCTCTCCTCAACACAGCTGCTGAAATGACTTTCCTAACGTACAAGCCTACCCAGGCTTAATATACTACAAGGGCTCCCTCGGGATCAAATTCAAACTCCTGCTTGATATTTTTAAGCCTTTCACAGGTTCCAACCTACCTTTCCAGGATTGTGTTACTCCCCACTACACACAATACAGTCCAGTTTAACTGGTCTTGCTGTTCCTTTTGCAGGAGACTCCACCTCCTAACTCGGTGTCTTTTAGGCAACCATTCCCCCCAAGCCTGGAATTCACTCCCTTGTCACCAAGACGTCTTAGAATCCCCAATTTTCTTCAAAGTTCCCCTCCAATGACACCTCCTACCTGAGGCCTCTCCTGATCCTTCCTGCTGCCAGTGCCTCCCTACAGAAATTCTCTTGTTTACTTTATTTATAGTTATACATGCATATCTCACCCAAAAGAAAGTAAGCACTTGAAGGGTAAGAACCATTTTATTTTTGCCCTTGTGTTGCCAGTGCCTAGCAAGCTGCCTGGCATGCAGCAGAAAGGTACTTAATAAATAACGATTGTTGATTCAATCGTTTAGATCCATCCCTCTACCTTCAAGAGCCTACCTTATCTCCCGGACAGATGAAATTAAGTTCTGCAAATTTCTTCAGTAATATAAGTTCATGCTTAAAAATTTCACCTCGAGAAATTCTTCCAAGTCCAGACTCAACCATACCATGCAACCTTTATATAATAAACTCAATTTTATTCAGAGTAATTGGGAAATAGAGAATTCCAGTAAACAAAATATATTCCAATTAATACAATTCCCATATTTGTTCTGCACATGAGTCATCAATATGCAAATAGGATCACAGATTTACTAGAAGGAACATTGGAAGCTATATAGTCTAACTCCTCATTTTGCAGATTAGGAACTAAGGCCCAGGGAGATTAGAATACAATAAAAATATAATTATAACTTTTCCCTCAAAAAAAAAGACATTTTCCCTTTCATCTAACCTATATCCCTCATACTAAAGTTTAATCCAATTCTATTCTCAGTTGAGATGAACATTTGGACACTAGCCTGGGTATGGTAAGCCCTCATTAGAATAATGCTTCAGATCCCTGAAAAGTATAATTAAATATTCTCAGTCTTATCTTCTCCAAGCTGAATAAATCACCCTTTTTTCTCTCAGGTCTTTTTTTCCAACCCTTGGTCATCTCTGTGGCCTCTTCTCTGAAACTTTTACAAATATCCCAGATTCCCATTTGGCTGAAGAATCCTAAAACAGACAAACGTCAGTATTGTGTAAAATAAAGAGATTACCTTATAGTTGCTACAGCCTATGTGGCTTTACTTTTGCATTCCAATATCAGGTTCAATTTTTGGATTAACACACAATGTGACACTACTATCTTGTGATCAGAAGACCACTATGACCCAACACTCTTTTTCTGCCATTTTTACACAATGATTACTCTCCCATCTTATATATTGCACAGCTTCAAAAATTTCCCCAAGAAATACTTTAATGTGTGTTTTTGATGTTGAGACTCACTGCCATCTCCCTCCTCCAATCTTGGCGGATATCAAGGACCTGAGAAACAAGCCCTCATTACAAACCTTTTCTTACCCACAAAGGATCAGAAGACAGGGACTCAAGTACTCAAGTGAGCATAGGTTTAGGTCTGACATTCCAGAATCCAAATATATATCCCATTGGCATGTGTGAGCCTTGGATGTTCCTTTTTAATACTCCCTGCTCCACAAGAAATAAGATTTTGCTTATTTAATTCTCTGCAACCAAAATCAAGATGACCCAAGCTCAAATTTCACCTCAGGGACTTACTAGCTATGTTGTGGGACCTCTATCAAGTCACTTCACTGAACTTCAATTTCCTCATCTGTCAAACAGAGATAACCATAGCCCCTTGTGAGGATCAACTGAGATAATGTCTATAAGAAGCTTTGCAAATCGTAAACATCACAGGAAGAGCACAGGACAGTCAGGAAAGTCAGAGTTAAAATCCTGCCCCTGCTGCCCCCTCATAGAATCCCAGCTTCAGCACCATTTTCTCCACAAAATCTTTCCTGATCCCAGATCCCAGAGGTCACACAGTGAATGAAGCATGGATGCAGGAAGTCCTAAGATCAAATCCAACCTCAAACACTTTTACCAACTGTGCGGCTCTGGGCAAATCATCACTTAACCTGTGCCTGCCTCAGTTTCCTCAAATGTAAAATTGGGATGGTAATAAAATAGCACCTACTTCCTATGGTTGATATGAGGATTAAACGCAATAATATCTGTAAAGTGGTTGGTGCTGATTACATAGTAAGCAGGCTACAAATGCTTATTCCCCTCCCTCCCTGATCTCCCCATAACAGCTGGTACCCTCTTCTCAGACCACCTTGTATTTCACTTCTTTGTAGCTATTCCTATTTATTCATTTTATATTTATGCTGCATATGTTTTTATATGTACATATGCTCCTTGTGAGAAAAGACTATTTCATTTTTGGCTTTGTGTTCCCAGCACCTTGCTCAGTGGCTGGCATTTAATAAAAGCTTGCTGCCTGACTGATTAAACATGGGCAACCTCTCTTGAGCTTCAGTTAACATGTAAAGCTATAACAGACAGACTATAATCTCAATCAGTAAGGGGTGTACCCAACTGGCAAAAATCACTGGTCTGAGACATACTGACCTAACTTATGAACCTTGTATTTAAGTCCTGGGAGGATACTTCTTCGGATGAAGGAGAACCTTTAAGAGCAGAGCGCAAGCTCTGGCAGGTCCCAAGATAAAAAGACATCAAGTACAAGACTATCACCAAAAGACCAGCCTAGCACCAGCTAGGTGTAAAGAGGCATAGTAACATAGTAAGTCACTAGGTGAT
Source organism: Pseudochirops corinnae (assembly GCA_028646515.1). Taxonomy (NCBI): domain Eukaryota; kingdom Metazoa; phylum Chordata; class Mammalia; order Diprotodontia; family Pseudocheiridae; genus Pseudochirops; species Pseudochirops corinnae. The sequence continues at coordinate 116,800,385 of CM053585.1, read as the reverse complement.
GATTTTTTTTTTTTTTTTGGGTCAACTCAACTCATGAAACCACCTACAAAGCCAGAGAAGGAATCACAATTGGCACAGATGAAATCACAGATCCCCAAAGTATTGAAGATGCCGGAATAGGAATTAACAAGTGGACTTGCCAAAAACAGAAAATGGTGGAAAGGGCACTGGGTTTGGAGTCAGAGAAAGAATCTGAGTTCAAATTCCTCTAGGTAAAATTTCCCCATGTGTAAAATGAAAGGGGGTTGAACTACACAGCATCTAAGATCTCTGGCAACAATAGATCTGTGATCTTAAGATCAGTACCTAAAATATACAACACATTCTACCATATACTTCGCATATGCTCTACCCCTGAGCCATGATCCTCTACTCATGACCCTACCCACTTACCAATATAGGGTGTCCCTAAAGTCTGGACACATAACTATGCATATTCTCAAGAAATGAAATGAAATTTTCAAAAACATTTTATTTAGTTAGCATAAATTTTAGCCATGGCAATTTCATATGGAATAAAAGCTTTCATTAGCTACTGGGGACTATTTGCCATATTAATGAGATTAACTTATTTTAATTAATAAGACTTCCTATGTGTCTTCTATGAAATCTCATTTATCCTAATTAAATAAGATGATGAAAAATTCATTTCTTGAAAATATGCATAGTTAATGAGAATTCCTATGTGTCCAGACTTTAGGGACATCCTGTAGATGACTGGTCACTAAGTCTTTCCCTTCCTTTTGTTGTTAAACTTCTAAAATGAAAAATGTGGCTACTGCTATGATATACATGTATAATAATTAGTCTATGGTTATGCTATAACACACAATTTCTTTAGCTCCAATTTCCTCACTAACCTTCCTAAACTTCACGATCTGGCTTCAGCATCCATTCCTTTCTGAAACTGCTGTCTTGAAAGCCATTAATAATGGCATCTTGGCCAAATCCAGAAGCATTTCCTCGGTTCTTGTCTTTTTTGCTATCACAGGCATCTGACAGTTTACTGCCCCATCCTTCAAACTCTCTTCTCTTAAGTTTTAGAATTCTATGCTATTTTTATGCTATTCCTCCTTCTCTCTGAAGTAAGATAAGAGCTATTAGAATATCAGCTCCTTAAAGGCAGAGACCATGTTTTGGCCTTTCTTTGTATTCCCAGTGCTTACTTAACACAGTTCCTGGCATATAATAAAATATTAATTAATTCTGATTAATTGTTAAATTATTATTAAGAAAAATTAATAAAAGCTTGCTGACTGACCCACTAGAATCATACACTCCTAAAATTAGAATGGTCCTCATTCAGATCATCTATTTCAATCTGTACAGCTAGGTGATACAGCGATTAGAGCACCAAGCCTGGAGTCAGGAGGACGTGAGTTCAAATGTGATCTTGGAATCTTGCTAGCTATGTGACAATGGACAAGTCACTTAACCCAGATGACATATCCCCTTGTACTCCCAAAAAAAGACTGTAAGAGAAGAGAAAAATCCCCATAAAAGTGCTCATCTAGTTTTTATTTGAAGAATTTCAAAAACAATAGTTCATTTTCCTTTAAGGCAGCCCATTCCATTTCTGGACAGCACTAATTTTTAAGCAGCTTTTCCTTTATACTGGCCCCAAATCAATTCCTTTAATTCATTCCCAGCAGAATTCCTACCCAAATTCTGTTACTCTAGGGCAAAGCAATGTAAATCTAATACCTCTTCCAGAGAGGAATTCTCTAAAGACTGTAAGAAGGCTGTGTACAATGGAAAGGCACTGGCCCCAGAGTTTCGAGGACGCTGGTATCTGTCTTGCCTCTGATACCACCTGTGTGACCTTGGGCAAGTTACTGAACTTCTCTGGACCTCAATTTACTAATTTTATATATCAGAAGGTTGAATTAGATAGTCTATGAGACCCCTTCCAACTCTAGATCTCTGAACCTCTATCTATAAGGCTTTAAACACACCCTGCACCCTTAATCTTTGGGCTAAACATTCTCAGTTCCCTCCATATCTCGACATGGTGCAATTCTGAGTCCTTTCAGTCACTCTGTTTTATATGCATTCTCTAGCTTGTCTTCCTAAAATACGATACCCAGAATTAGAAGGTCTGACCAGATAGATCAGAGACCACTTTCATTGATTCCTCCTTCATTTCATTGATTTGTAGAGAGATCAAAAGTATTCCAAACAACCTGACAAACTGTCACCTAATTTAGGAAAGAACTGCCTTCCCACCTACAGAACCACGCATACATGTAATTTATGCTGTGTTGGCTAAACTAAGCCAAGGAACAAAAGGCTACGTGCATGAATTTGGAGCTCCCCTCCCCTGATTTCACAATCCTGTGCCCACAGAATTTAAACAGTCTCAACAAAATGACTAATGACCACACAGTCTGTCTTGAAAAGGGGAAACAAGCACAGCAGTGTCTGTTGTGCCAAAAGATCAACACAGAGGACAGTAAAGGTTACTGGTGTAGAAGCCATTTGAAACATTTTACGTATATTACCTCCTTTGAGTTTCACAATGACCCTGTGAGGCAGGTCCTATAGATATTAATACCCCCATCTAACAGATGAGGACATTGAGGCTAAGATTAAGTGACCCACACATGATCACACAGCTCATAAGTATGAGAGACAGAGTTTGAACCCAGGTCATCCTGACTCCAAATGCAGCACTCTTATCCCACCATGGAAGATGCCACACTTACACCCACCCAGGTTTTCTGATTCTGAGAACCTTGTTCTTTAAGATGTTGACTTGGACTTTTGGCACAGCCTGACTTAAATAAGCCATTCTGCATTAATGACCACTAATACATAAACAGACTTGTGTCTTTTTCTCAGTCTGTTTTGGGTATGTTGTGAATTAGCTAGCTTCTTCCCTTTTGGTCTGATAAAACTACTAGTCCAGCCCCGCTGCCCAACTCAATATTTCCCTGCTGAATGACCAATAAATCTTCCCATAAAATTCAACCCCATAAAAGAGGACCACCTCCCTGTTCTTCTATCACAAGCATGTCTATGTCACTAGATAGAGGAAGATAAAGAAGAAAAATAAGATCAGAAATTTAGAACTGGAAGAGACCTTAGAGGTCATAAGGTATAACCTCATTTACAGATTAAAAAAAGTCAAGTGAATTTATCAAAGTCATATAGGCAGCAAATGACTGATAGCCAAGAGGATAGGTGAGAAATGGGATTCATCCATCATTTCTCTCTTTCCATCCCCAAATACTTCAAAATGGAGGCCACTGAGCAGATGCAAACTAAAATTTCTCGTTTATCTTCTTTCCTTAACTTGTTTGGCTAGGCTCCATAAAAATTAAATGCTCTATAAATAGATTTGGTTTCTTATCTTTAAAAAAAATTTTTGTTAAGATCACAAGACTGCCCAGAGCCTATTATTCAGACTTGTGACCTTTACAGGAAATTAGAATAAGGCAGGGAACTGATAGGAGTACGTGAATAGAGTTGAGTTTGGATAACTGTCCACAATACAAGATCCTGACCAACTACTGAGTTCAACTATCATGATTAATACTGAGCCAAACTTTCCTTAGCCTATTTTGTTATTTTTTGTTAAACTTTACATCCCTTAGGTCCTATCCTACCTCTATTCCACTAGACAGCGGTAAAAGGGCACTATTATTTGAAAAGACAGTTTACATACAAAGTAGATTTCTGGATTTAAAAATAATAACAATAATGCAGCTATAAACACTAAGAAAAAGGGTATGGGGGTGAGGGGTGAGTTGCTGGGTTTTTTTTCCTGGATTCTGTTCAGGATCTCAAGGAAGAGATCTCACAAGATTTTCATGCTGGAAGAGGCTATCTCATCCCCTTCATTTTATAGGTGGGGAAACTGAAGTTCAAATGGATGGAGTTACTGGCTCACAGTCACACAGATAATTTGGGACAAAGTAAGAAACTGGAAATGGGGCCGTAAGTGTCAACCCTGTGAAAAACAAGAAAGTTACTATTTTAAGGAGGCGCAGGGGAAGAATAAGAAAACAAAAGCCAATGTCACCAAAAAGTTCGGGCAGATTCTGGCATTGTACATCCACTAAAACCACCCCAGTCTAATGAAATGAATACTAGATAAGGAGGACCTGGGCGTGAATCTGAGCTGTGTCAGTCAGTATAACCCTATTCAAAATCATGTAACTCTCCAGAGAGCCAGTTATCTCATGAGTAAAAGAAGGGTAATTATACTGTCTATTTCACAAGTAAAATACTATCTACTTTTAAAAGCACTATATGGGGGCGGCGAGGTGGCGCAGTGAATAGAGCACCAGCCCTGGAGTCAGGAGGAACTAAGTTTGAATCCGGCCTCAGACGCTTAACACTTACTAGCCATGTGACCTTGGGCAAGTCACTTAACCCCAGTTGCCCTGCCTTCCCTCCTCCAAAAAAGCAAAAAATAAAATAAAATAAAATAAAATAAAATAAAATAAAATAAAATAAAATAAAAGCACTATATGAAATGTGAATTACATTAAACAAAATGAGGCTATTATCTCCCCAAACTCTAAAAGAATAAAAAGAGAAATGAGGATTAAACTGGGAACAACCATTTTTAAAGTGAGGGACAGACTGCTTTTTCCCCAAAAAACGTTTTCTTCCAGCTCACTCCTGTTGTCCAAGGAGAGGTGAAAAGTCCCATTTTTAGCTTAACTCCATCTAAATGGCACAGGCTGGTGTACCCTAAACGACCACAAGATGGCAATGTTATCCCACAAAAGCTGACAATTTTATTCTCTACAAAATAAAATGTAACATTTTCTAATTTTCTAGGGCAAAACATTAGGGTTCCTCTGCACAGAATTAGCGAAAAAAGCTAGCATCCTGAAATTACTTGTACTTCTAAATTTTAGGCAGGATAAAAAACAAGTAATTCTGGAGATATTCAACACTAAAATGAAAAGATCTCAATTTTTTCAAAGCCATACATTATCATAATTTATATAAAGCTGTTGCTTAGTTGACTGCCTCAGGCACACAGTTTGTTTCTATGGCATTGTTCCCTAGAACACTGTTTCACCTAATTTGTTTTCAAAGAACCATAGACAAAGTCTACCTGTAGCTATACGGCAGATGAGTTACTTCTTTGCCCCTGAATTTTATTTTCACAAATACAGACTCACAGGAGTCTGGAGGGAATACCCTTATTATCCTATGGCATCTCCCCAGAGTTAGTTCTTTTCCACCTCCTGTCTGCCATCAGGTTGCTTTCTCCCTTTGTATGTCTCCCTCTTCTCCCTCATCTCATTTTTACTGACCAGAATGCAGAATTTTAACATAACCCTATTTAACAGAGCCTTGAAAAATAACAAGTGTTTCAGTCTTCTCAATTAAAAATCAAAACACCTAAATTAAATTGCTACTTCCCCTAAAGAATAAATACACCACAAATTTACAGTTTAATTGACTCGTGCATTTTCCTTCTTCAAAAAAGGTCTCTTTTTACACTCTACCAACTGTCTACCCTCAAGTTAAAGGTCAATGCCTTATGCCAACATCGGTAAACAGACTAAATCACTGTTAATCATTTAGTAGCTCTGGAGAGACCTTTAAACATTGCTTGCTTTCTTAAAGGGCACCAAGAAAAAATACGATCATTCTAAAATTTTAATAAAAGCTCTGGCCGACTTTATGTTAAGAGCAAGACAATGAAAAATTTCGAGGAATAAATTCAATTCAACAAACATTAAGGGCCTGACAGATGAAAACCAGGGTAGATTCCTCTGGTATTAACTGAATTATTTCTTTCAAGTTAATGAGCAATGACAGTAGAAACAGTTTTTATATCTACTAAGGAGATATATATATATAGACATATAGATATATACACACACACACACATATACACACGTGTGTGAGAGAGAAAGAGAGAGACAGAGACAGACACAGAGAGACAGAGAGAGACAGAGAGAGCGAGTGAGAGTATCTCCTATTGACAGCACAGCCAGATAAGTGTTCCTTAGGAATCCAGAAGTAACAGCCCCCTCCTTCCCAAGTTACTTCGGGCCCATACACTATTTTATAGAACCAATCTTCTGTTGTTTTGTGCTAAAATCAGTGTCCTGGCCTGTTGTTCTCCTTCTACCTTGTGCTTCTACTGTACTTACATTATGATACAACTTTCTTCATACCGATTTTCCTCCTCTCCTCCATTCCCCTCCCCTTTTTCTTCCAAGTTAATAAGTGGCCCACATTACCCTGCCATCTCTCTGAAGGCTCCGCCATACCACTACAGCATAGTGATGAGAGGAATAAACATGCAGAGTAGCAACAATCACATTTAGGCCTGGTGAGGAAGGGAAGGAGGAAAAGCCAATTCCGGAATTCTTTACTTAACAGAAATCCACTTAGCAGAATTCTAAACTTACAGGAGCCAGCATTCAAACTCAGGTCCTCAAGTTTCAGATCCAACACTCCTTCCACTACAGTACAACCACCTTCTCAGAATCTGAGGTGGGATTCAAACCCAAGTCTTCCTGACTCCCTTCTACACTTGCTTCCCTAAAAGAATCTCCCAAAAATAAAAGTTTAATAAAGAGGTACTATCTCACTCCTCTCCCCTAACATGTTTGTTCTGGCCAATGTCCCCAAAATGATCAATATTTTCCCAGGCCCAACAAATACCAATTTGTTGTACTAAAAGCATGAGGATATCCACCATCAGCTGAATAAAAGGAACAGGAGTAAGAACAAGCTCTATCTACTATAATAATCTGTCCAGTTGCTATTTGACATTCAACAGGTGCCAGACAAGTCCGTGTCCCAGCTGACAGTAGACAACGCCTCCATTAAGAAGGGAGGGAAAAAGACTGAATGTCCCCATCAACTACGTCCTCCCATTCATCCACGGATGCTATAACCAATTGTTAAAGTGGTTAGTGAGCAGCATGTCTAGAAAGAAGCCAAGCATCAATCATTATTAGCCAACAGGCCTGCACTGATGGAGCCACAATGAGGGAATACATTTGTAAGTACTACAAGCCTTCAGTGCACTTAGATTCTAGTTCCAAAGAAACAGTAACAAATGCTACAAAGTCAAATACAACTGAGTTGTGACAGACTGGCTAGAAGAAGAGCAGATCAGTGGTGTCACACTCAAATAGGTGGGGCCATTAAATCATACATAAAGATCGTGGAGGGCCCCATATTGACTTGGAAAATCACATGTTTATGTATTTCTTCCTTTGAATTAATATATCAACATGCAAATCATATAGGAACTACATTTTAATCTAGCTTGGGCCATATATGGGAGTGCTGTATGGCACACTCAGGAATACTGTGGGCCGCAAGCAGCCCTCCACGGATTCTACAAGTCTCATGGAGAATTTTAGAAGCAAGGAAGCCAGTGAAGGCTGGAGTAGTCAGAAAGACCTGACTTGAGTCTTAAGAGTTCCTGATAAGCACAAATAAAGAGAGTATCCTTGGCTAAGACAGGTTAAAAATTGAGGAGTGCATAAAAATTTAGCGAAATTACTAAGTTTTAATGATCTGTCAAGTTTCTAAGGGGACAAGCAACTGCTCAAGTCTTTGCAGTTTATTAAATTCTGACTTTGGGGATTTTTATTTTGTGACATTCTGACTAGCATAGCATTAACATTTTAAATCTACTGATTAGTGTTTTGCTATAGACACATACACATATGTATATATGTGTGTGTATGATATATATGTCTTATTCTTTAAATGTGTAATTTTTAAAGGTTTATTGAAATTTTTAAGTTTGATCTTACTATTTCCAAAGGCCAAAACATTATGCAGTAAACTTTCTCTCTGACTTTATAACAGATGTTAACCCTGGAAAGAGAAGTTTCACTTAACACAATTCACTCAAATAGCAAGCAACTTAAAGATATTACTATTAAAGTTAAAATCAGCCAAGAACAGTCCATGGAATGCTCATTGTGGAATGAGGAAGATGTGGATTCACATGATCAGAGATTTAATTGCTGGAAAAGACTTCTGAGGGTCATCAAGTCCAACCCAATCATTTTATAGGAAATATAGGGAACTTATATAAAAAATAGGAAACTGACTTACCCAGGGTCATGCAGTTTGGAAATGTCCAATGCAGGATTCAAATCCAACTCTAAGTCTTACAGTCTCATTCACTTATACTGCCCCACAAACCCCATCTCTGACATGACACTCCAATAGCCTCGGACACAGGACCCTTGACATAGGTCAGATCTTCCTTGATAAAAATCAGATTTTTTTCATGAGGGGACACATTTACTATATGAACATTTATCTGGGACCTTCCTATTTTTTTCTAATAGTGACTATCTATATCCCCAACACTAAAAGTCAGTTTTTCCACTAACTCTCCTTGTACCCATATTTTCACTTCCCTTTGGTTCTATTTCTGCTTCTACAAAAGGAGGGAGTTTGAGCAAATCACCTTTAAGGTCCCATTCAGCTCTGACATTCTGAGATTCTAGTCAGCATACCTCCAACACCCTCACCACCACTACTACTATTTCCCTGGCAAAATTTTTCTCATATTTCACATTTGGTGGGATGCTTTCTCAGAATCAGGGAAGAGTTCACACCGCAGGGTATCTTTGCTCTGCAGGATACTCCTTGCCCTAATGAGTGCTGGCAAACTCCCCCTCCCCCCCTCCCCCCCACAGGCCAGCAGCTAGGTAGCACAGTGGATAGAATACCAGGAGTGGACTTAGGAAAATTCCTCTCCCTGAGTTTAAATCTGGCCTCAGACACTTAGTAGCTATATAACCCTGGGCAAGTCACTCTGTTTGTCTCAGTTTCTTCATCTGATAAATAGGCTGCAGAAGGACACTGGCAAACTACTCTAGTACCTTTTGCCAAGAAAACCCCAAACGGGATAACGAAGAGTCAGCTACAACTGAAATGACTGAACAACATACAGACAGACATACACACGGACATATATATGCATATACATATACAGGTGTATATACATACACATACACAGACATATATGTGCGTATGTGTGTGCACATAGATGTACACACATTTTTACTGATTCTGAAACTACTTGGCCCTGTGGCCTCCAAAATGGGGCTTTTGTGAGCCAACGTGAGAAATACTTAAGATGCCACCAATGAATCAAATTAAGCCAATCTGGATTCAAATTCATTGTGTTCTCTCTGCTATGTTATTAATAAATGCTTGTTGATTGCTTGCAAATCTTTCTTCTACAATGAACAGCATAATGTAACAACAAGCAGTTATCCAGAATAACAATGTTATACCAAATCATGGCAATATGGACCATAGTAACAGTATCTTTTGTCAATCTGATTACAATGAATACTCTACAACAAAATGATCCTGGTTTAAGAAATCCTTTCTCTAACCCAGGGCTCAAAGCACAGTTACCATTCTCTTAAAGTTCACGTACTGATTATAAGCATAAGTTCCGTACAATTCATAGCATACCCAGGAAATAATATATTTGTAAGGCCTTAGTACAGTGCCTGACACATTGTAGGAGCTTAATAAATCTTTATTCCCCTCCCCAAAACAGATATGCCTCAGCATACCCTTGGAGAGCCGCTGTTGTGCCCTGCTCATAGTAAGAACATTGAGAAAGAAGGTTTAGTAAGATAGTTCTATTCCTGCTATATGTGGGGAAATAATTTTCTTACCACCACCTAAATACCTGAATTTAAGCATTTAAGCTCTAAGCTATTTTCTATTTCAACCCTTTTTGATGGAAATTTGTTTTTTAAATGGGTTACATATTTTACCAACTTCTTAAACAGAAGAGGTGGAATGTAACTTTTTCTGAATGACTCACCAGAATATCCACTATTGTGCTTATTATTTCCCCAATTACCTGTCAATTCCCCACACTTTTCCCCACATCCAATGTTTCAATCACATACATTCCTACACAAAAAAATTCATCCTTAAACATATGGTAAGGCGGAATATTAGATTTGGTCCTAGGTTAGATCCCTGGTTCTGTAACTCACTAGGAGGATAACCTTTGGGAAGCCATGACTCCTCCAGGCATCAGTTTCCTCATCTGTAAAATGAAGAGGTTGAATCGAATGATCTTCATGGAAGTAATCTAAAATGGAGATAACAGCAGCATCTATCTCACAGGGTGTAGTTGTGAGGATCAGGTAAGCTATCCATAAAGCTCTTAGCACAATGCCTGGCACACAATAGGTCCTTAAATATTTATTCCTCTAACTCTCTTCTCTTCCAAATTCTTTAGATAAAAAATCTAGGTATATGCAAAGAAAAGGGCCTGGGACTTGAAGGTATTTACATAACACATCTCTCTCCTTTCTCCTATATTGAGAGTGCTTGCTGATTCACTAAAAACCTGGGCATCACCCGTTTCATCTCTAACTCAATCAAATCTAGAAGTATTCATTCATTTAGTATCTACTGTGTGCCAGGCACTTATGCTAAGCCATAGGGATACAAAGAAAAGCAAAAAAGACCAGTCCCTGCTCTCAAAGAGCTTCAAAACTAAAAGAGAAAATTCAAGCAACAAAATCCATCCATTTGAACCCAATTCCAGTACAATGAAAGAAATTGCGCACTACGGCTAAAAGTTCACAGTGAATTTTTTTCTTTAGGGTCTCCCAAAAGGACACTGAATGTGAACCAACTCCAACAAGTCGCCAACCAAAGGAGGAGGTGGGGCATCTGTGCAGCCAGAAGGCATCTATACATCACCTTCTCTGTGTTGGTGGGGAGAGGGGGAGAGGGAGGGACCTGCCTATCAAGACTTTTGTGGTCTGTGTTGGTTGGTTTTGCTAAACTGCTTTCTCTCTTGACCCCTTTTTTTTGGAGAGGGATGGCTCACTGAAGATGGGAGGAAAAATATATTAGGAAATGAAGGTGATATACAAAGAAATTTCTCTTTAAAAATACCAAAAAAAATAGAAATAGATGGTCTTTTCCTTAAAATAAATAAAATACTGAGAGCTATCATTATAGGTAATGGAGATCAATGAGAATCCTCTCCAATTAAATCAAGAGTTAAATAAGGATGCCCATTGTCACCACTTCCATTTGACATAGTACTAAAAATTCTGACTATAACAAAAAGACAAGAAAAAGGATTAAGGGAACAAGCATAAGTAAAGAAGAGAAGAGAAAGGGGAAGAATCATTTATTAAGCACTTAAAATGTCTGTTATCTCATTTGATCTCTACAATTACCTTGTGAGGCAGATGCTCTTATAGCCATTTTACAGATGAGGAAACTGAAGCAACATAGAGGTTAAAAAACTTGCCCATGGTCATACAGTTAGTAACTAAGGACAGATCAGAACTTTATTGTAGTGCTTTATCCACTAAACCACCTACCCGCCTCTAGAAGAAACAAAATTAGCACTTTTCATATATATGATGGTACACTTAAGGAATCCTAAAAGCAACTAAAAATTAATTGAAACAATAACTTCAGCAAACTTTCAAGATATACAATAAGCCCACACAAATCATCAGCATTTCTTCATAAAACCAATAAAAAAACAAAGCAGAGATAGAGCAATTCTATTTAAAATAACTACAGAATGCATAAAATACTTAGGAGTCCCAACTCTCCAAAAAGCAGTTTCTTTCACCTGCTGAATCACTACAGAGGTGGGCACCAATTCCATTTCAACTCAAGTGCATGAAGACGATGTCAAAGCAACAGATTCATTTTAAATAAAATTCAGTGTATTAGAATAAAGAAAGCAAAATAAAAGTCTCAAGAGGAGTCAAACTAGAGATCAAGGTCCATGTACTAGCTTTAATCACGGGACAGCCCCTCACTCAGATCCTGTTTATTCTTACTTTACACACACAATTCTAATAAACTGTCCAGTTTCCATTCAAAAAAGCAAAATTGGAGGCAGGAGAGGTATTAATAGATGTAACAGCAAAGAAAAAAACAAAAAAGCTACAAAAAGTAGATACAAGTTCTTTCGCCAAAAACTCCTTTCTTCCTAATTTCCCTATTACTGCTCAGGGCACCATCATCTTTTTCTCAATCACCCTGGCTCACAATCTTGGTGTCATCCTCAACTTCTCACTTTCTCATTAGCCATATCAAATCATTTGCCAAGCCCTGCCAGTTCTACCTTTAATATTTCTCATCTATGGCCCCCTCTCTCCTCTGATTCTGCCACCACCATGGTTCCAAGTCCTCTTTGTCTTACACCTGCACTACCAGCCTGGGTGATCTCCCCACCTCACGATTCTGCCCATGCTAGTCTACCCCTCCACTCAGGGGTCAAACTGATCTTCCTAAAGCAAAAGTTATCACCCCAGTAATCAATAAACTCCAGTGGCTCACTATTGCCTATGGGATCAAATGGGAAATCTTCTGTTTGACTTTTAAAGTCTTCTATTAACCTGGCCTCTTCCTACCTTTCCAGCCTTCTTACATGTTCCTCTGATCCAGGACATTCTCCTCCTTTCTGTTTCTCTGACATGATAGTCCAACTCTCAGTTCTCTCAATTTTCACTCACTATATCTCATGTCTGGAATGCTCTTCCTCCTCATCTCTGGCTCCTGGTTTCCTCAGCTTCTTTTAAGTCTTGGTCAAAGCCGTATTTTCTCAATTCTCTTTCATTACAGCACTTTCTGTTTTTTCTTTTCTTTGAACCCCCAGCACACAGTAAGAACTTAATAAATGCTTACTGATTTGAAAGACCTCCAAAAAACTGTCAGTATGAGGTCACAATATAGGGGGAAACTGTTTTTCCAGCTCAAAGTTCCTGAGGATATCACTGTAATGAACATTCATGCCTACTAGTGTGAAATGTATGAAAATTTTCCCCAACAAATACCCTTCAAAGCAGATCTCAACTTTCTATCATTTATTAAGACCTAGGAAGCTGACTGAGATACAGATAAACAGAATGTCTTTCCCAGAGTCACAGAGGTATTTATTAAGAGTCAAAGATTTGACAAGATTTGAACCTAAATCTTCTTGACTCAAAGCCCATTATACCCTGCTGACTCAGTAATGGAAAATGACCTGAAAAGTTTAAATTATGCACAGTATACTGTTTAAGGTAGAGAATAGTGTAATCTATTTTTAGAAAAATTCTTTCTAAAAGATTAAAATGGGTGAGCCAATTAAAATGGGGGGAGGGATCTAGTTTTGAAGCCAAAAGGGGTTTTAAACCACTTTTTGATGAGACCTGTGATTTGACTGGTTTAAGGAGCTCCCAAAGAGAAACACTCATACTCACAATTCTGCACTCTCATATCTCTCTCTCTCTCTCTCTCTCTCTCTCTCTCTCTCTCTCTCTCTCTTTCTCTCTCTCTCCCCCCTCCCCTTCTCCTCCCTCTGCCACTACAGTATGATCTGGAGAATGTATTTATCTTGAATTACTTATTCTCCGATGGTACTCCTTTCTTCATTTTAGTACCCAGGAGAGAAACAGGTAACTTGATGGCCAAGAGAAAAGGTTATCAGGCTTGATGAGTTGTGTGTAGAGTTAGGGCAATGGTAGGGAGGACACTCAGATAAAATACTTCCCCCCACCCTCTGGAATCAAAATAAGGAAATTTCACCCTACAATGGAGAAGCTAACAGAAGTCAACACACACAATAGATGGAAATTAGGTATCTATAGAAATCTTTTCCCAACTAAATGACCCTAACAGAGAAATGGTTTGTACAGTAGCTGGCCTTCTGAATCTAATCAGAACTGTCAATCTAATAGGTAAATAAATGTAAAATAAGATATACAAATAGAAATCCTATTATAAGATTTAAAAAATAGCTATGAATATGAGGAGGGATTTTTTAAAGAATATATAAATAAAGCAAAGTGGTAAGGAGGACAAATAATTGTAATGATCTGTGAAAGACTGAAGAAGAGGCTGACAGTACCAATTTCTGTTTCTCCAGTTCTGCCCAAAGGGCACTTACTGGGCTATACAAGCTGTTTTGTCCATTTGGCAAATATATTCCCTACAGTGGAGAAAGGTTCCCCAGGCTGTCATGGCTTAAATGATACCATCCCCTAAGATCAGCTAATGCCTAGTATTCTGACTGTGCTTAACAAGCAACTCTGAATACTAATTGGGTTTCCCAGTGGGACTTTCCCACAATGAAGGGACTAGGTTAACTACTCGATAAGAACATTCCAGTCCCTTTGGCAGTCATATTTCCGTTTAAATTAATAAGCTGACTTTCTACTGTCTAAATCTATCTCCTATGAGATAGTTATATTCTAACCAACCTTCCAGGGTTTGATCACTCCCTAAGTGGGTTAAGAGAATGAAATTTTTGGACCTTTACCTTTTGAAAATTGAGGACAAGAAGTAGGCTTGTGGTGACCCTATCAAAGTGCAAGCAATCTGGGTGAGGTCCTGAATGAAAAAACCAGTGGTTTTTAGACTAAGGATCACAGACTGACAGCTGAAAGAGACATTAGAGGTCATAGAGTCTAACATCACTGTTTTACAAATTAAGAAACTGAGACAGAGAAAGGTTATTTAACCTGTCCAGAGTCAAAAAGATAGTGTCTGAGGTGAGATTTAAATCCAGATCTTTCTTGATTCCAAGTCCAGTGTGCTACCAACAATATTATGCTGCATCACCAAAGAAGGTGTTAATGGTTGTGATGTACAAGGATGAGAGAGAGAGAGAGAGAAAGAGGGAGACAGATTAGAGAGAGAAAGAGAGAGAGAGAGAGAGATCACAATATACAGTGATATATAGCAACGTAACAGCAAAATATAGAAGAGAACTGAAGCTATAGGAAGACAATTAGTCTAGAACTTCCAGAGCAGTTCTTAACTTGGGGGTCCACGAAGTTGTTTTTAATATTTTGATAACTTTCACTATAACTGGTTTCTTCTGTAATCCTATGTATTATATTTTATTCGCTTAAAAATATTATTCTGAGTAGGGCTCCATAGTCTTTATCAGACTACCAAAAGGGATCACAACACAAAAAAAAGTTTTAAGAACCTCCTATCTAGGGAATGTTCTTCTAAGGATTCTCTTTCCCCATACCTGGACTCAAGACAGGTAGAGTCTTAAGGAATGGATAAAAAGATCATGAAGGGTTTTGAGTTTTCTTAGAAACTAGGAATCCCAGCTGAGGAAGACAAATGCTTTACAAGAAGGATAACCTCAAGAGGATCTCTTCCTGAACCAAAATGACATCACAATGTCAACTAAAAACTGACCTGCAGGATAATGTTCAAACTAAAAAACTGGAGAAACAAGAACCCAGAAAAACACAATTCAGATTCATGTAAACTCAGCTAGAGCAGCTGAGAGAAAAGCCCCAGGCAGTATTAAAATAAATGAAACAGAGAAGTCAATCCATCAAAGTGGACATTAAATGGGCACTGGAAAAGGGCAAAATACCCAAGCTAGGCTATATAAATGCTTCTGTGTCCATGCTAGGAGGCAAAATGAGATGGCTGAACTGGCATGCTTGGCAACAAACAAGTGTCCTGACATAGTTGGCATCTTGGAGATGCAGTGGCAGGAAGGTAGTCAATGGGACTCAGTGACTGCAGGATACAGAGTTCACAGATGGAAAGGGACAGGTGGATGGGAGGAGGTGCAGCACTGAGGGTTACCATAAACTGTAACGGAGTAAAAATAGCATCCAGGGGGAAAAAAAATGAAAGAACTATGGAATCTCTGGGGCAACCTTCTAAATTCACATAATAAAAATTTAACAACAGGGATATATTAAAGACTATATGACTAAGAGAGTGCAATTATATAAAAACACTAAATGACATCAGAAAAACTTCAAAATTAGGTAGGAAAGTGAACAGGGGAGACTTTAAACACAGAACTGCCAGATGCTGCATTAGAAGAAGTAGAGGACACTGCTTTCTAGAATTGGCAGTTTAAGAGGCTGCTGCTAAAGGAGAACATTACAAGATAAGGTCCTAATTACTGAAAATGAGATCTGTCCAAAATGTGGCTGCATGTGAGCTACTAAACAATAATGATTGCAACACAGATTAAATTCATCTTTTATGGCAGGAGAAGGAGAACCTAATAAATCCATCACACATTCCCTTTAGAAAAGGAAATTATGACTAACTCTACTGGGGTAGGGAGTGGGGAAAGGAATGAAAGCAAATTAAACACAAGTCAGGATGTTTCAATGGGATAGGATTTCTTTCATTTGAGTGTTCCTTCCAATGGGGCAGATCACAACAGATCCAAAATTCTTGCCTGTGTCTCACATAAACCCCCACAGGGGTGTACCCAATGTTCTTGGGACTTTCTCCTCTAAAACTCCTGATGTTATATGGATAGCAAAGGTGCCCATGAGCTCATAACACCATTGGTTGACTTCCTTTTCTAGTAATCTATGTGCTGACATGCTAATAATTTTGTTGTTGTTCAGTCACTTTTAGTCACGTCCAACTCTGTCCAACCACATTTGGGGTTTTCCAGGCAAAGATACTGGAATGTTTTGCCATGTTCTTCTCCAGCTCACTTTACAGATAAGGAACTGAGGCAAACACAGTTAAGTGACTTGCCCAGGGTCACATAGCTAGTTAGTGTCTGAGACCAGATCTGAACTCAGGAAGATGAATCTTCCTGACTCCAGGTCAGACACTCTATCCACTGTGTCACCTACCTGATTTCGCTGGTAATTCTACACATCTTTTCTG
Organism: Pseudochirops corinnae; assembly: GCA_028646515.1. Classification (NCBI taxonomy): domain Eukaryota; kingdom Metazoa; phylum Chordata; class Mammalia; order Diprotodontia; family Pseudocheiridae; genus Pseudochirops; species Pseudochirops corinnae. The sequence continues at coordinate 116,783,756 of CM053585.1, read as the reverse complement.
TCTTCCACACAATTCTTCAGAGACTGTGGAATGTCATGTCTTGCAACCATATTGCATCACTATAAGACTATTGATATAAACAAAATGGGCCATTGTTGCAGAGAAAAGCTTGGTGTCATTAAAAGTGCCATACATTTTCCCTAAAAGGGTATCCAGTTTGTTCTCCATCCTCTTCTTTAATTCTTGGCCAAGTTTGATGTTCATCTGCAATGTCTAACCAAGACAGACAGAAAGTTGGACTAACTCATATAGGTTGTCCGTCCACCTGAATACCACCATCTGAGCAATCAGCATTTCATGCCCATGTGGTTTTTCCTATGTGGATCACTAGGCCAAACTCTCTTGAGCAATTATGGATCTCATTTCATAAGCTATGTAATGCTTTGGGACCTGATGTAATCCTCAACAAAAAAAGGGGGGGTGGGTGGATCTAGAGACTCTTACTCTCTACAAGGAATTGCTTCTGTATTTGGATTCTGTAAAGATATCCTCCATGATGGTGACAAACACCTTTGACAAGAATTTGTCTCCTATTTTATGCCTCATCTGGTATTAACAGAAGTTTGGACAAAGTTATACCTTTTTGACATGTTACAAGGAATACCGTATTATTTTAATATGTATAAGATACCTTTATAGAGTAAAGACCCTAAATTAATGCTTTGCTCTTCCAAATAATTTTTTTATATGCCACAAACAATAAAAGATCAAGATCTTGCTGTTAATCTTGTTTCTGCAAATATGGTCAACTATAGAACACAATCTATAAAATTTTGCTTATTTCCTTCTGAAACTTTCACCTCACCTTTGATATGTATGTAGGTAATTTTCAAATATTTTTGAGAGATGGAAAAAGAGGTATTTATGGATACTTTCTCAGTTACTTATGCCTTCTCGGCTCCCTTTTGGGGGTTAAAATGAAGCATCTTAAAAAACAATCCCTTAATGCCTTTAAAACCGTCATCTTTAGCACTAACCTCTTTTATCTATACTCTGTCCTGTGTAAGTGGTCTTCCCATTTTTTGTTATTGTCCTTGTGTCTGCTATATCTTTCCACTTCACAAGAAGTTCTTATTAGTTAAGATTATTTTTTAATCCTGTTAGCCTCCTCATTATAGCAATTAGGTTAGTTTTTTAGGAAATGCTTATAAATCTGTGTCAATATCTATTATGTCAACTTTTTCCGAACTTTTTGTTGTCAGCGTATTGTTTAAATCAGTTTGTAGTTCCTCATTTGAGAACAATGGCTTCTCATTTTTATTCTTAATTCCAATCTGGAACTGACTGATTTTTGCTCTAACAAGTCACTGTCTAACACCCAATTCTTACTACCTTCTACCCCCTCTTTCCTACCATACAGTCATTATCACCACAGAAGCAAAAGTGGGTCATACAGGACTAGGGGCCATTTTGTATTTTTCTTTGTTTCAATGGTTGCCATGACCAAAGAATTTGTCAGCCTATTAGTGATGAGCCTCATCCTACTTAACTGGGCTGGTACTTGGATAAGAGACATAATCTCCTGGCAGGACTATACTTCAAGCCTTTCCAAAATGGCAGAACCAGCCAGAGCTTATGCTTCAGCAGCAAGGGTCTTCAAGAACACCAGGTCATCACCTTTCCCTCTCCTGCTGCTCAAGGAGCTGGCTGCCACCATGAAGGACACTGTAACCATCAGAACCAGGAAGTTCATGACAAACAGACTTCTTCAGCGTAAACAGATGGTTATAGATGTGCTTCATCCTGGAAAGGCTACAGTGCCCAAGACTGAAATTAGAGAAAAACTGGCCAAGATGTACAAGACAACTCCAGACGTCATTTTTGTCTTTGGATTCAGAAACCATTTTGGTGGAGGCAAAACAACAGGCTTTGGCATGATTTATGATTCCCTTGACTATGCAAAGAAAAATGAACCAAAGCAAAGACTTGCAAGGTATGATCTGTATGAGAAGAAAAAGACATCAAGAAAGCAGCGAAAGGAACGCAAAAACAGAATGAAGAAAGTCAGGGGTACTGCCAAGGCAAATGTCGGTGCTGGCAAAAAGTGAGCTGGAGATTTCATAACAGAAGGACTAAAAGGCACTATGGATTATGTCTATCTGTGAAGATAGTTTTTCACCAGATCACAAATAAACTATGTAAAACTTAAAAAAAAAAAAGAATACCAAGTCATCCTATAGCACAATGAGGTATCAAAGCAAGATTTGTGGAGAACTACAACTCACAAAAAACTCAGACACTACTTAACATGCAAGGAAAAGAGTAGTTTAAGGATTAAAAAAATTAGAAACTCCAAGCAAAGTCCTGAATGGACAACTAGAAGAGTCAAAGAGGTTACTGCAAGGTGCAAGTGGAGAGAACTGACAAATTCACAAAGTATGGTAGAAAACATGTTTGCAAGGTCCAAGTAGAGAATACACGGAAACTCATGTGTAAATTGAAAACTATGGGGCCAAGAGACTCTGGAGATCACTCTGCAAGGGACTCAGTGGGACTCCTTGATAAAAGGAGGAAAAAGATACATAAATTAGAGATGAAAAAGGAGAAAGAGAGGCTGAACGAATTCTCTGCCTTGGTCTCTACTGAGAATATTAATAAAATCTCTCTTCCCAAAGTATCCTCTTCAGTAGGAAGACATTTGTATTACAACAAAGAGTCATATTCAATTAGATCACAGATTAGGATTTTGTGCGGGGGGAAATTACAGAGGCAATTTTTTCTCTGAGGAAAAACTCCCATCTTCAGTAGGCTTGAGAAGAAAAGAATAAATCACTTACCATTAATAGAGAAAATTAATCTAATAAATTCCTGCAAATCTCTTGGAATAAACTACAGTACTACGTTATAACAGTCTTATCTATTTTGCCATTTCTGTGAGCCCATTCTCCCTTTTCCCCCCCTTTCCCTCTCCATAACTATTTGAGGCTCACTATATGTTGATCAGAAGGCAGAGTGGGGTAAAGAAGAAAACTGAAAGGATTAATCTTTGTTACCCATCTGTTAGGACTCAGAGTTAGAACAAGGACAAGATAACTGGGGCTATGCCTCAAGGTTCAATATCTGTGGGAGCACCATTTCTCCTCAATTCTTCACAGCTAGGCCCTTCTCCAAACCCCAGGGCTGTACTCTGAGAATCTTCCTGTTATGGTACAGTGGAAAGATTATTAGATTAAAGTCAGAGAGCTTGGGTTCAAATCCTGGTTCAGTCTCTTACTACCTATGTAACTGCAGGCAAATCACGTTACCTTCTGAGGCCTATTTCTTCTTTCAAATAAGGGACATGGACTAGATGACCTCCAAGATCCCTTGGAGCTCTAAAGCTATGCCCCTATGATAGTTACAGTCTATACTCAGGATGTTCAAATCTTAAACTGATCAAATAAATGTAGATATGCCACCAGGGAGCAGAAAACCTCCACTTGAGAGTTCCTGAAGATATAACTAGGAAACTGTATAATCACTTGTCACAATCTGTTACCATTCCAAAGGACCCAAGATTGCAAATGTGATCCTTATTCATAAAAGGGAAGGGGCAGGGGGAAGGGAAGAAATGATAACTCAGGTCATTACAAACCACTAAGTTTTACCTCCATACTAAGAAAACTGTCAGAATCTATCCTAAAGGATAGAATCATTGAACAAAAATAAAGATTAGAACCTAATGGGGAAAAGTCACATGATTTCTATAAGGAAATCATGCCCCATTAAATTCATTAGAGTTCTTTGAGGAGATAAACACACATGTAAATCAAATGGGTATCTTGGACATAAATCCCTTAGACATTCAGAGCTACTGACAAGTTTCTACACCAAAGTGTATTAAAAAAATTGAGTCACCCTCAAACAAGCTGGGAAAGGCTTTTCTCTGATGGGAAGAGATGGCCTTTAAGAGATAGGAAACAAATACCAGGAAATAGGAGGGCACTTGTCTGAACTACAGATTGGTGCTGGGGCCAGTCTTATTTAACATCTCTATAAATGATCTAAAGGAAAGGAAACACAACGAAATCTCTAAGTTTGTGGGGGGACAGTAGACTTCTCCAGGTAGCACCAAACAAATGAGGATGGTCTCTATGACAAGGACAACGAATCTGACATTTAACTGGCATTTTACTTTTATCTGAACCTCAAACAATGTTGTGAGGTACTGTATACTAGTCCCCATTTAACAAAAAAGGAAACTGAGGCTCAGAAAGGCGGACCTGCTCACAGTAACAATGCTAGTGCTTATCAGTGGCAGAATTAGAGTCCAGCTTTTCCAGATTCCACAAAGAACCAAGCAGATAAGTAATAATAGAAGCATATATGAGGACTTAAAAACCCAAATTATTCATAGATACAAAATGAAAGGCTCTACTAAGCTACAGGAGGCTGGGACCCTGTTATGAGAATCTGAAGATCTTCCCTGCCCCTAGGCCCTTTGCTAAAGTGGGTGACTCTGAGAACCTTCCCAGATCTGAAAGTATACTCTGTTCTCTAATAGGCTGAATGTGGTCACGTGGAGCCTGTGGCACCAGGCTTGTTTTTTGGGAATGCCCCGTGCCTTGTAGCTTTGTGATTGGGCAGTTGGTCAAGAGGGCTGTGACATTCTCCAAGCCAGGAGAAGGCTATATATACGCCCTGATGTGAGGTTTTGGTTTGGGGCTCACTTTGAGAAGAGTTGTGTGATTTGGCCAGAAGAGACTCTGGGCAGCTGTTGAGCCCCCCGGCTAAGAAAAACCCAGATGTTGGTGCTTCCCTCTCTGGTAACTGAATAGGTAACTGATGTAATGGTTAGACTCTGGAAGCCTTCTGCTGATCTGTTTTTCTGTCTGCTTGTAACTTGTGTTTGCATTCTCTGAAGTTCAGGGTACTGACTTTTTCC
>CM053585.1:116739691-116770139 GCA_028646515.1 Pseudochirops corinnae | reverse complement strand
ACTTCTTTTTTGACTTTCATAATGTATGGGATGAGTGAAAATTTCTCAATTTGGGGTGGTTAACTTTTCAAATTGCTTCTGTCAATCACTTTTATGTTCCTTTGTCTGTTTTCCCGCCTTGGTGGGACCCTCCCCTTATCTTTCCTTGCTGTCCCAGTTGGGGAAGTATTTGGTGAAGTGTGCCTCTCCACCAATGAGAGGGAAAACAGTCGGGGAGGGGTCTTGACTAAGTTAGGTTATAAATTCCAGTACTATCTTTTGTAACTTGCCTCTTCTCCATGATGAGTCATGGGGAAGACCGCCCTCTTCTCCCGGGGAAGAGAATAAAGTTGTGTTCTTATCCTAAGAGATCTCTGTGTTTATTTCTTTTCACTAAATTAAGGATGAAGGATATTTTTCATCCCAAATAATAACATGATCATGAAGAAGGTCATTGTTCCAAAATTATTCAAGGGATTCATCAAATTTCTAAAGGACTTCTTCAAGTCCTTGGGAATTCAAAGCAACAACTGGTGAGAGACTGGTAGATGGAGACATTAACTGGTGTTAAATGGTGGGTGGGTGTGGGGTGTTGTTTGAGGAAGGACTAATTAAAAGAGTGATCAGCTCATTAGTGAATATTTTTGCTCTTTTGACTACTTTTTGGTTTCATATAGATTATATATGTACACACATATCTACACACACACATATCCCTATATACACACACAAACACACACAAGATATATACAACGTACATTAACAGAACCTCATTAGGGAAGGCAGTAGCAACTGGTAGGACAGAGAGGAATTGCAAAAGACGTGGGTTCAGATCCTACCCCTGAAACATATAGGCTGGATGACTTCGGGCAAATTAATTCACCTCTAAGCCCCTAAAGCAACTCTCCAAATCTCTAAGTTGCAGAACCATTGATGAATGATATTGGTTGAGGGAGTTTCTTCACCAGAAATTTTCCACACTATTGAAATTACAGTTTGAATTTAGGAAAATGAAACCTAGTAACTCTTGGGATTCAGATAAGGAATACTCAGATATCTAGAATTGCCCCCCCCCATATAAAAATCACATCATAAAAAATTAGATGAAAGAGGAATGATATATTTATAAGGAATTATTTTGAAGTGAGGAAAATTCTTAGCTATTAAAAAATAGAAGAAATTACAAGACAAAATGGAGTTGATGATATAAAGAAAATTGATTATATATTTTTATTATTATATATATTGTTAAAGTTAGATAATTGATTTAGATTATTGATTAATAGTTAAGAGTTTTAGTTAATCACCGGAATTAATTTCTGTGGAACTGATTTGGATTTACTTACATAGAACTCAGTAAGCTTTTAGAGTTTAGGTAAGAGTTTAGGTTCCTTCATCTTAAGGACTATAAACGGATCCTGTGTCATGAGGGATATAAGGAAGATAAGATAAAACATGATTCAACCCAATCAGGAGATGTTTTGCCCAGCACTGGGTCTCTCTGGTATTGACAGGTGACTGACACCAGACTTTCCAGGAGATATTGTTCAATTCTGTGTTTTCCCCATTGCTATAGATTCTAGAGACCCCCTATGGCAAGTCAGCATGATTAAGTGAAATGTATAGGCTACCCTTTGCCTTTCTTATATACCAATCACAGTCTTAGTTTCATTTGTATCACTGGATCTTATGTAACCAAATGTATAAAAAGTTGTTCTGATTGTCAAACATAATCCCTAACCACTGAAAGGCTTGGAATCTTTATTGGCAACTGCTAGTCCTACTAATTGATCATGCTTGCAACTTAACTTTGTGTCTCAGTTTCTCTTCATTGCAGATTTTTATCATAACAATATATAATTGCATATGTGTCATATATAAATAAATCTAATTATATATGTATATGATATATTTTACATATTTCATAGAAAGAGAACGTGTTGCCTAACTATTCCATATTTAGGAAAAGCCTAGTGGATAAAGAATGCCTATTATCCAATCACTCAATATGCTATTAAGCACTAGGCACTGTGTTGGGATACTAAAACAAAAATGAAACAGGCGTGCCCTAAAAGAGCTTGCATTCTATGGACCAGACAACAGGCATACATACAAGTGTTTGTGAAATGTATGCAAAATTAATGCAAGATAAATTAGAGAGGGGGGCCATCACCAAGAGCCAACAAGAGCAAGAAAGGAGGGGCAGCTAAGTGGCACAGTGAATAGAGCACCAGCCCTGGAGTCAGGAGGACCTGAGCTCAAATCTGACCTCAGACACTTAATACTCACTAGTCGTGTGACCTTGGGCAAGTCACTTAACCCCAACTGGCCTGCCTTCCCCACTCCAAAAAAGCAAAAAAAATCCAAAACCTCAAACCAAACAAAAAGAAAGAGCAAGAAAAGTTTCATGTGTTGCTTGAGCAGAGTTTTGAAGAAAATGAAGGTATTCTGGGAGGCAGAGGTAAAGTGGGGTGTATTCCAGGGTTAGGGCATAATCCATGTAAAAAAGTAGAGATGAGAGGTGGAGTATTGTGTGTCAAGAATAGCAAGAAGCCAAAACAAAACAAAAACAAAAAAGTGGGAGGAGCAGCTAGGTAGTATAGTCAATAGAGCACCAGCCCTCAAATCAGGAGGACCTAACTTCAACTCCAGCCTCAGACACTTACTAGCTGTGTGACCATGGGTAAGTCACTTAACCTCAACTAACAGAGGGAGACAGAGAGAAAGAGAGAGACAGAGACAGAGAGACAAACAGGCAGACAGAGATGGGGGGGGGGAGAGAGAGAGAGAGAATGGGAGCAATATCTAAGGTTGGAATGGTGGATTGGGGGTCAGGCTTTAAAAATTAAACAGAAGAACCTATATTTGATCCTAGAAACAACAAAGACTTGGTTGAGTTGTTGAGTTTGTTGAGTAGGGGAATGATACTGTTAGCCCTGAACTTTAGAAAAATCACTTTGGCACTCGTATGAAAGAAGGATTGGGGAGGGAAGATATTTGAGGTGTGGAAAATAAATTGGGAGTGTTTAGAAATAGACCAGGTGAGTGACTCTTTGAGTAGGGAGAAGGGAACAGATGCAAGAAACGTTGTGGATACAGAAACAAGATTTGGTAACTGATTGCATACGTGGGATGAAGGAGAGGGAGAAGTTAAGGATGATTTAAAGGCTGCACGCATTAGACGGTTGTGGTGGTCCTCTTGAAAGAAATGAGATGTTTACAATGGAAATGGTTTGATAGGAAACATGAGTTCAGTTTACCTTTGTTGAGTTTGGGATGCCTATGGGACATCTAGTTTGAAGTATTCAATAAAAAATTGGATATGTTCACTGGAGCTCAGAAAAGAGACTGGGAGCTGGACGTAAGTAATGTAGAGACGATAATTAAATCTATGGAAGCTGATAGGGTCTCCAAGTGAGAAAGTGTAGATAGAAAAGAGTAGAGAGCCCAAACTCCATCGATGTGATTAAAAGGAAAAGAAGGCTCACGTGTTCAAAAAATATTTAAAGAAACTCATTTGTAATAAACAAAAACTGGAAACCAGTCTCACCCATGCAATATTGGGGAATGGCTGAATAAACTGTAGAATATCAACATAGCTTCATAGGTTTAGAGCTGGAAGAGACCTCAGAGACCACCTGGTCCAAACCTCTCTTCTTGCAGAAGAAGAAATTGAGACTCAGAGGAGTAAAGGAACTTGCCTGAAGCCATACAGTTAGTAAGTATCAGAAGCAGGATCTGAACCCAGGTCTTTCTCACTCCAAATCCAACACTTTATCCACTATACCACACTGCTTCTAGCGGAATATCACTGTGCATTAATATTAAGAAATGGCAAATAGGAAGACTCCAAATGCTCTAAAGAAACATGGAAAACTGTACATGAAGTGATGTAAGATGGGGAAAAAGAGTAAAATCAGAACCATTTACTCACTGTGACTATGTAAAAGATAGAACTAGTACTAATCATAGCTTGCTAAACTTATAGCTGACCAATGTCCCAGAATCCCAGCAGAGCTGTAAGGGACCTCAGAGGCCATCTCGTCCAACTTGCACCTAAACAAGAATTCCATCTGTAACATCCTCCAAAGGGCCTTTACCAGAATACTCCCAGTGATGGTGTATTCACTATGCCCATCAGAACAGTACTGGACTTGCTGAAGGTCAGAATGAACTAAGGTGGGGAAGGGGCTAGAGAGTGCAAATGTTATTATTACCACTTTACCGATGAAGAGGCTGAGGCTTGGAGTGATTAAGCAATTAGCCAAGAGTTACACACTTAGTAAGTATTGGAGCTGGAATTCAGAGTCAGGTATCTCTTTCCAAAGCCTGGCTCTTTACTAATTAGCTATGTGACCCTGGGCAAGTCATTTAACTTTAGATTGCCTCAGTTTCCGTATTGTAAAATAGAGATAATAATGGCATGTCCCTTCCAAGATTCTCGAGAGTATCAAATGAGATAATAATTGTAAAGTGCTTAGCACAGCACCTGGCAAATAGTAGGCATTATATACATGTTAGCCAGTCTGAATGGTAATTTCCCCCACCCAGTCCCCTTCATCCATGTTTCAATTTACTCCCCAGCTATCTTCTCACCTGCTGCCTCCAGTACTCTCTGATGCCATCCTTCATTCCACTCCTTTCCACTTCCAAAATCAAATCAGGATAAATTGGAAATAATCAACAGAAGGAAAGTACTAGAATTAGGGGGATCAGAACTCATTCTCCTGACTCCAAGTCATTACAAAATGTGAAAGAAAAAAATACAGAGAAGAAAAAAGGATCAGAATGGAACAAGGAAACAAATAGGATATTTTTTGTTATTAAAATTACATACATTTAAAAAATTTATTAAAAGTTTAACATTGAACATCAAACACAACCAACTAAACTTATTTAGCAACTATATACATATAAATTAATTTCAATACATAAAAGCATCATAATTTTTCATTCCTTCTGTCTAAGACCTCATCAAGATTCTTTATCCAGTCATTCCTATTCACTATTCCCCTTACAAGATCCCAATTAGTATGGAGTCAATTGTTCTAATTTTGCTTTTGTTTTCACTTTGCTTTATTACATGAATATCTTTCTGTATACCTCATGCATGGCATTCTTAATTGCACTGACATGTTCTATTCTATTAGCGTGCCACAATTTATGTAACCATTCTTTTCTTGTTGGACATTTAGGTTGTGTCCAGGTTGGTCTGTTTGTTTGTTTCTATTATATATAAAGCTAATATGGAAATCTTTTAACAACCAGCTCTTTGTTGTTGTTATAATGCCTTCACAATAGATTCTCAACAATAGAACCAACTGGATCAAAAGGCATGATTATTTGTGAGTTAAAAACACTTTATGAAACAAATTTTAAATAATTTGGAGCTTATGGTTTTCTATCTAATCACATTTTTTAAAAATTCGGAGATTTCTTTTTAATAATAATTAAGGAACCCAAAAAAGGTGGTGATGGTTGGAGGTGACTGTGTCGACAATGGTGTTGGCCAGAAGCTTCCCCAAAAAGCAGGGTCCCTGCCTTGACTCAGAACGGAGACTCAGCTCCAGTAGAAATGAAAATGGCAATAGTTGGGCCTGGGGCTGGGGTGGGGGTGGAAGGAATGCAGATTAGCCAGAAGAATTTTAACCTCCAGGGTCAGGAGCTCGATAAATGAAGCGGCTGGAGACTAAAGGAGAGCAAAGACAAGAAGCACCTGGAAGGGATTATTTAATGCTTTAAGCTGGAGCCAAGCAAACACTGTAATGTGTATTTACACTTGTGACATTCCCCAAATGTGTGTATTTTTTCTCACATGCTGGTAGTAGAGTTTTGTATGTGAGAACTAACTGGGTATATTGGACTACAATGGAGATACAGTACTATTTATGTAATTAGTTGTGCTTCTGAAGTCAAAAAGAGTAGGAAAGGCCTGAGAGACAAGGCCTTGGTCTCTAACAAGTCCAGCTCACAGCAAAGGAATGTGGCCCCTAGTTGGTGCCTTCTTCTCCCAACTAGAAGCCAGAGAGCAAAAGGAATGCCACTATCAATGGACTAGTGTGAGTTTGCTTAGAATCGGCGGGAATGGTAGATCCAGTTTGAACTGGATTGAGAACCAATTGATTGTTAAATTTTCCATATGAACCTTTATACCTTTGCTGTGTTGAGTTTTTTTCAGTCCTGTCTGACTCTTCATGACCCCATTTGAGATTTTCCTGGCAAAGATACTAGAGTGATTTGCCATTTCCTTTTCCAACTCATTTTGCAGATAAAGAAACTGAGGTAAACAGGGTTAAGTGACTTCAGGGTCACAGAGCTAGTGTCTGAGGTAAGATTTGAATTCAAGAAGATGAGTCTTCCTGACTCCAAGCCCTAAACTCTATCCACTGTACCACCATCAGCAAATGCTACAAACAAGGGCTCAATTGGTTGTTTTGCTGATTGTCTAGACTTGAGAAAGTAATGGAGAAAATACTGATAAAGCAGTTTAAACTTTAAAAATGTGTCTTGAATTCTGAAGAGCCAATTGTTAAGCTTTTATCAGTATACTCTTGACAGGAGCACTCCTCCCACCTCCCCACCCCCCATGGAAATTACACCTGATTTGTCTTATCCATCAATCAATATTTATTAAGCATCTACCATATACCAGATGGGTAGCTAGGTGCCCAAAACGATAGGGGTGGGGACTAAAATCAGGAAGTCCTGAGTTTAAATCTAGCCATAGATATTTACTACCTTTGTGACCTTGGCCAAGTCACTTAACCCTGTTTGCCTCAGGTTCCCCATTTGTAAAATGGGCTGGAGAAAGAAATGGCAAACCACTCTAGTATCTTTGCCAAAAAAACTCTGAAATGGGGTCATGAGGAATCAGACATGACCAAAAAAATGACTGAACGAACTGTGCTAAGTTCTAGGGATACAAAAGGAACTCAGAATCAAATGAGGGAGACAACACACAAACAATATTATACAAAACAAATTCCACACAAGATAAATAGGAAATCATTCACAGAGTGCCACAGTCCTTCCTCCATTTCCACAGAATGCCTATTTAAGCATTTTCAAATATTTAAATATTTAAAATATTTTACACATATTTTCTCATTGATCACCACAATTCTGTGTGGTAGGTACTATTATTTTTATCACTCTCCCCATTTTACAGAGGAGGAGGCTGATAGTTTAAATTACTTACTCAGGGTCAGAGAACTAATAAGCAGTATTCTGGGGCAGAATTTGAACTCAGGTCTTCCTGACTGCAGGTACATCAGTCTATCTTCTTCACCATTTAGCAGATTCTATTCTGATCATAGTAGGCTGTCATGTTTAAAGATCGAATTAACCATTCCTTACCATGAAACTCTCTACTGATATGTGAACAATGCTTCACCCTTCTATAACTGGTGGTAGTTAGCAGCTGCTAACACCTAAGTCCCCTACCCATTCCTGCTTCTGCCTCCTCTTTCAACAGATCTGGGAGGATAGAACTCTAACCTTGCCTTTTCCAGGATTTTGAAAGCCCCCTAACTCTAGAAGCACGAACCAAGTATGGAGAGGCACTGTTTCTTCCTACACTGCCTCAGTCCTTTATAACTTGAGTGTCCAACCACAAGGGCCCTTGATACCAGGAACTTCCACAGGACTAGGACCAGAGATACCGAGCCCAACAGGAGCCATGTATACCCTTCACATTCAGGTTCTCATCTGACTAAATCATTGCCCATTATCTTGAGATGGGATGGGAAAAAAAATCTGGCCCTGAATGTAAATTTGGTTAGAGGTTAGACCAGGGTTGGGCAACCTTTGGCCTCAAGGTCACATGTAACCCTTTAGGGCCACAGGTTCCCCATTCCTGGGTTAGACCACTGGAGACCTGACCACTAGATATTAAAAAACCCAGAACCCCAACCTCATTTCCCTGATGATTCTACCCCTCCTTTTCTGTTCTTTGAGAGAAAACAAACTCATCAACACAAAACTGAGGGGAGGAGCTCTAGTCTACTTAGTCCCTAGTCATATGCAAACTCCTTCCCCCTCCTCCCCTAATTACTGTCATTCCAAGACTGTAGAGATTCACTGTCAGCTGAAGTAAAACCCAATGTACCACACATGGGTCTCTCATGGTCATCTTTCTCAGCCCTGGCTCTATACTGCTCTCTCCTTCCCTCCACTGTGCCCTCTGGAATCTTATACTCTTGTTCGCAAACTTCCCTTTGTCCTAAACATTTTTTCACACATCTTTTCTCTTTTTCCCTCTCACACTCTTTCCATCTTCTTGTACTTATTGAAATCTGGTTACCTCTGGATGATACTCGATTCTTAGCTCCCCTCTCCAGCACTGAATATTATTTCTCTCATCCTCCCTTCTCCCTTCCTCTCCCCCAACAATTCCCCCACACACATCCTGGACTAGAAGGAAGAGTAAATATGCCTCATGCCCCTTATGTCTGGATTTAGGCATCCTGTCACAAAACACAGACTGAAACAAGAGTACAGAAGTTCAGGATTACCTAAGGGTCACTCAGATTTTGCTGACTTTAACAGAGAGAACAAGAGTACTATGATACACATGCTTCTTCTTTTCAAGCCACCAGAAAAGGCCTGTTTTTCAATGGAAGTAGTTAACCTAGGTTCTACCACTTGAAGAAGTGAAAAGGAAAGATATGACATAAGGTTTTGAAATGGGCAAACAGTGGTGCAATTGACAGAAATAGGAATAGGCTTGAAAAGTTCAGTTTTGGACACTGAGCTTGAAGTGATATGGGCCATCCAGTCAGAGATGTGGATCTGTACCCCCAAACTTTCTGAAGGTTCTTCTACAACAGGTGCTCCACTTTCTCCTCTCATTTTACAAATTACTTATCATTCCGTCAAAACTGTTCTTTCCAAAGTTACTCTTAGTTGCCAAATCCAGTGACATGTTCTTAGTCTTCATTCTCCTTGACTTCTCTGCAGCCTTTAAGCCTGTTGATCATTCTCCCCTCCCTGATACTCTCTTCTCTCTAAGTTTTCAGGACACCAATCTCTCCTGGTTTTCCTCCTACCTATATGACCACTCATTCTCACTCTCCTTTGCTGGATCCTCTTGGGGTATCCTGAGTTGTTCCCTCTTGGACTCTCTTCTCTCTCTACACTACTTCACTTGGTAATCTCATCAGCTCCCAAGGATATAATTACAATCTCTATGCTGATAATTCTCAAGTCAGACTATCCTTCCCCAAACTCTCTGCTGACTACCAGTTTTGTATCTCCAACTGTCTTTCAGATATCTCAAAACGGATTCCAGTAGACAACTTAAACTCAATAAATCCAAAACTGAGCTCATTATCTTTTCCCCTAAACCCTCCCCGCCATTTTACATTCCCTATTACCGTGAAGAGCATCCTCCTAATCCTTCTGGTTCCAAACCTAGGAGTCATTTTGGATTCCTTACTATCTCTCATTTTACTCCCCCCCATCCAAACAGTTGCTAAAGCCTATTGATTTTACATTTGCAATATCTATTGTATAGGCCCTCTTCTCTCCTCTGACACTGCTACCTCTGTGGTGGTGTTGGCATCACCTCACACCTAGATTATTGCAATAGCCTGATGCGGGTCTTCCTACCTCAAGGTTCTTCTCAACCCAAATATATCTTCCATTCAGCTGCTAAATGATTTTCCTAAAACACAGGTCTGATCATGTCACACACCCCTTCCCCACTCAAAAAGCTCCAGTGGCCTCCAAGATCAAATGCAATATCCTTTGTTTGGCATTCAAAGCCCTTCATATCCTAGCCCTTCCTACTTTTCCAGTCCTCTTCCACTTGCCCACTCATGCTCTTCCATTCAGTGACACTGGACTCCTAACTTTTCCATGAATAAGACACTGTCATCCAGCCTTGGACATTCTCTCTGGCTGTCCTCCTTGCCTGTAAGGCTCTCCTTCCTCTACTCTGACTACTCACCTCCCTGGCTTCCTTTAAGTCCCAACTAAAATCCCATCTAGGGAGCCTTCCCCAGCCCCTTTTAATTCCATGGTATCCTGAGCCATTGTCAGTCTTCTCGACTTTTGCCTTACCCCGGGACTTCCCTATTTCTGGAGGAGAGAATAAGGCTGACGAAGGAGCATCATCATCATCACCAACAATTTTGGAGCCTTCCCTCTTTTAATTATTTCCAGTTTATTCTGTACATATCCTGCTTCATAAATATTAGTTTGCATGTTGTCTCCCTTATCAGATTGTAAGCTCCTTGAGGGGAGAAACCGTCTTTTTCCTCTTTTTATATTCCCTTCATTTAGCATTGTGCCTGACATAGAGGAGGCACTTAAATACTTTTAAAAATTGATTGCTTCAATTTCCTCATCTTTAAAATGGGGATAATACTTATGTTATCTACCTTACAAGGCTTCTGTGTGGAAGATACTTTGTGAAGTTATTGTGTAGATATGAACTATTGCTATTGCTATTGCTCTTCAAGTCCCTGAGGTATGTTAGGCTTTAGACCATGAATAGGTAGCCCGCATGGACTGGGTGCTCAACACTTGAATGTTGATGATCTTACATATAAATGCAGAAAATAGATTATTTTAGGATGAGGTGATCAGGAAAAAATCATGAAACTGGCATCTGAACTGGGCCTTAAAGGGTAAGATTTCAATAAACAAAGCTAGGGTAGAGACATGGATAAGGGCAGAATAAAGGCATTCCAATAGAAGGAAATGACATGATTGATGACTTGGAAGTGGAAGAGCGGAGGTACATTCTAGAAACAGCAGGTAGACCTAGAATGACTAGAGTAAAGGGTCAGTGCTGGGCATAAAGACATAATAATGGTTAGCTAGGATTTATGTAGCACCCTAAGGTCTATAAAATACTATCAGAAAGGGAGGCTAAGTTAAGAAGTTTGTATTTTATTTGCTAGAAAGCAGGGAACCATAAAAATTGTTTAGGGTATCCAATTGTTCTCTCAATGTTCTTTTAGCCATTATATCTTTTTTTTTCCCCTAGAGTTCTTGTTGTGGGTATTATAGAATTCTCTTCTGGAGTTCTTTCTCGGGATTCTTAAATCAGCAATTTTCAAAGTTTTTGGACTCAGGACTCCTTTACACTCTAAAAAATTGAGAAGTCCAAAGAGTTTTTGTTTATGTGGGTTATATGTATCAATATTTGTTATTTTAGAAATTAATACATCTTAATATTTTTATGTCAGGGATCCCCTGAGAGACTCTTAAGGAGCCCCAGGGATCTCTGATAATGCTTTGAGAACCACTGTCTTATGTCATGAAAACTATTTCTTCATTACAATGAAATTATAATTACGAGATTTGAAATTGCAGTTACAAGAAATAGGAATTTTTCTTTTCTTGCTCATTTCTTCAGTTGTGCTCCTGGGTTTTCTTTTTAAAATTTTTTTGTTTGTTGTTTGTTTTCCTACATGGGCTTAACTCATCAATTCCCTTCTGCAGTGCAGTGGAAGAATATGAGGTGAGCAGAGAAAAGGGGCTAGAAAAGGAGGCAGAATCAACAAGACTTGGTATCTGAGCCTCAAACTAAACTGCCGACCTAGTTTGCTAAGGAGAAATTTGGCAGTTGACTTCCAGCCTCTCCTTCAAAGTTCTAAAATCTGAATTTCTCAGCAAAAGCAGCTGCTACAGCTCTTTTTGTGGTGGCAGAGAATTGGAAATCAAGGGGCTCCTCATCAATTGGGGAAGGACTGAACAAGTTGTGGTATCTAAATGTAATGGAATACTATTGTGCTATAAAAAAGGTGAAGCAGATGGACTTCATAATAACCTGGAGAGACATATAAACTGATATTGAGTGAGAAGAGCAGAACCAGGAGAAATTTGTACACAATTACAGATACAACATATGTGTGATGACTAACCCTGATAGACTGGATTCCTCTCAGCAACGTAAGGTTATAAGACAACTCCAAAAGACTCATGATCTAAAGAGATAGCCACATCCAGAGAAAGAGCTACAGAGTCTGAATGAAGATTAAAGCAAACTACTTGCTCTCTCTCTTTTGTTTTGTTTTGTTTCTTCTTTCTCATTGTTCACTCCATTGGTTATAAACTTTCTTTACAACCTAATGTTTAATGTGAAGGTATTTGGAGATCCTATATTTGACCATGGTGGGGGAGGGGGAAGGAGAGAAAATTTGAAACTCAAGGGATTGTGGAACTGAATGTTGTAAACTAAAAGTAAATAAACAAATTAATAATTTTTTTTTAAAAAAGCAGCTGCTATCCCCCCACAATGGGGGTCTTTCACATTTGATGATGGTCATTAGGAGTCTTCTAGAAGTACCTGTAATCACAGTTACCACCACCCAGAGTCCTGAATGGACAGTGTTCAGTGAGGAATGGGACCACAAAGAAGCTCTCTTTTTTTTTTCTCTCCTGAAATACTTAGTAGTAATTTTTTTCTTTTTTCTTTTTGTTGTTTTTAAATATTAGCACATTTCTTACTGTCCTGAGGTGACGACTGCAAGCTGGATTTAGGTACAACCTCTCACTCAGCCATAAAGTCCCCCACTAAAATTTTTCTGGAGAGGGAAGTGATATAATTACAGTGGTACTTCAGGAAGGTTAATCAGAATGAAGTATGTAGGATGGAGTGGGAAATAGTCTGATGATAAGGTGATCAGTTAAGAGTTTATTGCAATTGTCTAGACGTGGTCCTGATCTTAGTTAGTGGTAGTTAGAATGGAAAAGGACAAGATGTACAAGAGATTTAAAAAGAACTGCCTGTACTTGGCAGTTGCTTTGATGGGTGGGGGAGATGAGGTTCAAAAGAAAAAGAAGAATCCAAAATTACTTTGAGATTTCTCTGACTGAGAGAATGCTTGTTCAATGGATAGAACTGGGAAGCTGGGACTGATCACTGTTTTGGAGTGAGTTTGATTTTAGATGGTTGTTTGGGGGTGTCAACAGAACATCCAGTTAGAAATAAATGTTCAGTTGGAAATGCAGGGCTGGAACTCAGGGGAGAAATCAAGGCTGAAGATAATAGATTTTGGGTTCATGTGCACAGAGGAAATGGTTTAAGTCATGATATGTCTGCAGGGAAGTAATCTCAGAAGGTAAAAGAAAAGGACCAAGAATAGAACTTTGGAGAAGGAAAACACGAGTGAAGACTGAAAATGAACAGTCAGAAAGTGAAAACATTTTAAGGAGAGTATCGTAGATGAGGCAATGCTGAAAAAAGATCAACTGAAATGAAGACTATTATATTTATGGGAGGAAGTGGTTGAACAGGGAAGAGAAAGGAGAGTCATTGACAGCAGTGGTAATGCAAGACACAAGGTGTTTTTGTTCAGTTGCGTCCAATTCTCTGAAGCCCCATTTGGGGTTTTCTTGGCAATGGTCCTGGAGTGGTTTGCCATTTCCTTTTCTAGCTTACTTTACAGATGAGGAAACTGAGGTAAACAGGGTTAAGTGACTTGCCCAGGGTCACACAGCTAGTAAATATCTGGGTACACATTTGAACTCAGGAAGATGAGTCTTTCTGACTCCCAGCCTAGCACCCTGTCCACTGCACAACCTAGCTGGTTAGGGACCAGGTGGGGTAGAGAAAAGACTGCTCTCATTTGGAGTTGTTAGGATGTGGGTACAAGTCCTATCCCTGAGGTTTACTTGTATAACCCTGAACAAGTTACTGATCCTCCATGTCTACACTCACCCCAAGGGCTGTTATGAGGCTCAAATGAGATGTTTATAAACCTTAAATCATTCTACTTTATTAAAGAATGAAAAAGTAGGAGGCAGTAAATGAAAACTGCTTTTAGAAACAGAATTCTACACATGAAAGGTACCTTAGAGATCATCTCCTTCTTGGAGAAATTTGGCAGTGAAAAGAAGAAAAGCGATGGTGTTGGCCTGGGGTAGTACAAGGTAGTACAAGGGTCAAAGAAATGTTTCTTTAGAACAAAGGAAGCCCAAGTATTTCCTCTCTTCGTGATCTCACTAGGAATTATGTGTTCAACTATCATCTCTAGGGAGAAGACTCCCCAATCCAGCCCTCATAGCTCACCTGGCTGTCAGACATTTCTACCTGGATGCCCTGTAGACACTCAAATTCAATTTGTTCAAATCGGAATTCAATATTTCCCTCAGCCTCTCTTAGCTACCACCTCACCTAGGTCTCATCAGTTATCGTCCCAAGTGAACCCTATACCCCAGACTTGGCTGCCATAACCCAAGTGCCCTAGTCATCCAGTTATGGGGATCATTTCCCACAGCCCAGAGCCCCTGTTAGTCACTGCCCCATCCAAGAATATTCTGCCACAACTCAAAGTCCTTTTCCAGGTCTCTGAGATAATGAAGACATTATCTCATACTTGAGAGTCCTCTCCATGTCTTCTAGGATCTGTTGGCCAAAACCCTAGAATTTGAACTTCTCTGGATTCCCCAGTCACAACCTCCCAGCTCTCCTTCTGGAAATATCCAAAGGCCTCTGCTTTCCTGAGACTCTCACTGTCACAACTTAAGGGCCCTCCTGTCCCTAAGCACCAGGATGAGTACTGTTTGACATCTGAGCTCTATCTTGGGAAGGGCCGAGTCTTCATATCTCTTCCCTACTGGTTCTGATCCCTAAATTATGGCCATTGAGAGTGAAGGGAGGGTCTAGAATAAAAACTGATAACCCCAAGTGTCTTGGATCTCCCTGTTCTATTTTGGGGTCAGGGTCCCAGGGCAGGGCAAGTGGAAGATTTGAGAGGTCAAGGGTTGAGTTCCCAGTGCCTTACTCAGGCACCCCTGAGCCAGAGGCTAACACATTTATTATCCATTTGTTCTGTCCTTAGTCTCCTCCATTCTCTGCAGGGTCCACCTGGGCTTGTATCCCAGGTCTAGACTTGTATGCTCTGCATAAGCTGGTGCCAGTGACTGGAATGTCCTCCCAGTGCTTCCTGAATCCCTTGAAAGTTCCATTCAAGTACCACATCCAAACGCCTCCATTGATTCTCCTCATTGTCACTCCTCCTCTCCCTGCCCAGGATCTTTTTGTATCTACATAACAATCGTGCTCTCCAGTAGAGAACATAAAAGTTCTCCGAGGGCAGGGGTTGTTTGACTTTTGTCTGCATCTTCAAACTCTGGGCCTGGCACATAATTTATGCTTGTTGATTGACTGACATAGAAAGATTGAAGCTGATGGAAAGCTCAGTTGTGTCTGAGTTTTTGTGACCCCATTTGGGGTTTTTCTTGGCAAAGATACTGGAATTATTTGCTATTTCCTTCTTCAGCTCATTTGACGGAGGCAACTGTCAAACTGAGGCAAACAGGCCTAAGTGACTTGCCCTGGGTCACACAGCTATTAAGTGTCTGGGGTCAGATTTTCACTCAGGAAGATGAATCTTTCTGACTCCAGGCCTGGCACTCTATCCACTGTACCAACTAGTCACCCCAGTGCAAAGATGGGTTACCCGATAAAGTAAAGTAGGAAACGAGAGGCTCTAGAGCACAAGGCGAAGTAGGGACAAGGGGGACAAATACTTCTTTTTTCATTGAACAAGTATTTAAACATCTGCTATGTGTCAGGAACTGGGCTACCAACTAGGGTTAGTTACAAAGACCAAAAAGAGTGAGTCTGCATTCTTTTAGGAAAAAAATGCAGATAAATAAATACAAAATAATTGGCAGGAAAGAGCACTGGCAACCGATGGTGGAGATCAGCAAAAGGGTGGTATGTGAGCTGAGCCTTGGAATTCTTCGAATCTGAAGTGAAGAAGTGTATTTCTTTGACGGGAAGAGAAGATATTTCAGAAGATACAATGGTGAAAGAAGTTCTGGTCCCAGGTGGCAAAACTACTTACTAGTAGTATAAAGAAAACATTTCTGTGGCCTGTTGCTGAGGCTTGCCTAACAGACCATAGCCAGCCTCTGGATAGCACCCCAAGGGGCTGCAAATGCCCGCAGACGCCTCCACACTGCTTTGTAAATCCTAGCACACTACAGAAGTGTGAACTATTCCTATCCACTCAACAGAGTGAAAGACTGAAAAGTGCCCTTTCTCCCCATAGCAGAGACCCCAAAAGACACACATACGAGAAGATTCAAACTCCTTTTTAAAAAAATCATTCTAAGGCTCAAAAAAGGCGTTTCTCTGAACGCAAAGAAAGAAATTCTAAAAACAACAGACTTCCCACTAGTGGCAAGAGACTTTTCCTGGCTTGCCATCCCTGCCTGCTTCCAATCCCAACTCCCACCCCCCACCTCCCAAGGGTGGAATGAGCATGGGGGAGAAGGTGGAGTTGGAATGGCAGAAGCTCCCTCCCCTGTCCCAGGCCCGCTTCTAAGTAGGAGCCGGCCGGGCTGGCAGCAGCAGCAGCAACAACGTGACGGAGCGCGCGTGCTCGCAGCTCCCCTCCATTTCATCCCTCCTCCTCTCCAACCCCTGGCCCTGCCAGGAGCAGCCCAGAACGGGTAGGGCGGAGGCAGGAGGGGGCCTGTGGGGTGTCCTGGCCTCCTGTGTGTTTCACGTGGTCCCCAGCACGTCTGCCCTGAAACTCCCTCTCTTGTTTTGCTGGTATCCCCTTAGGTCAGCGCAGCCGGGTGCGAACGAAGTGTTTGACTAGATCCCCTCCAACGTCCTGTCCTGTCTTAAGTCCGGTGATTCTCCTTCTCCTTGCAGGGTCTTGAACATAACGTCCCCCTATTCCACCCTGCAGCCCTGATCCTTCGGGGAGTGGAGGATGATCAGGATGAAACCAAGCCCAGGAGCCCAATCTAACATGGAGAAAACCATTTCGCAGCAAAGCCTCCCTATTGCGGGGAAAACAGGCAGCCAAGCGTCTCCACCCCCCTGGCTGGTGTGGTGTTACGGGGAGGAAGCGCGGGCAGGGCGTAGTGGCTGCCAAAGAGTGGGAGAGTGGGCCACTGGGGATCCCATTCGATCTCCGCGTACAAGGCACGGATGGCATAAGGCAGTCGCTGCCATCAGGAGGCAGGAAGATGCAAAGCGTCCCCGAAAAGCAGCCCAGTGCAGAAAAGGGACAGTTCGCGTAAAACTTAGAGAACAGGACTGCTTTAAACCAGACCCAGCCCACCTCACCCCCACCCCCCTTTTACCCTGAGAAGGTAGGAGGGGCCAGAAACTAGATCGGAGTGGCAGCCCTCCTCCGCCTCCTCCCGCTCCTTTCTCTTCTCCTCCTCCTTCTCCTCCCTCCCCCATCCTGTTTTCTATTGGGAGAAGCCTTTTCTCCAGCCACCTCCACCCTGACTTCTTAGTCCAACTCCCTTGGTTTCTCTTCATACCCCAAAAGAATTGAACTGAAAGGAAGGGTAGGGTTTGGAGAGAAATTGCAGCCTGAATCCAGGAGTTGGAGAAGAAAAAGTTGGGAATCCACTGTAGTGGATTAGCATGGAAAGAATACAGGGTTGAGAGTCGGAGGAGCTGGATTTGAACCAGGGCATTTCTTGCTATCTTTGTGATCTCCAGCTAGTCACAAGCTCAGTCTGATCCAACATTTATTAATCATCTACTTTGGGCAAAGCATTCATGGGTTTAAATTATATTTGGACCTCTTGAGGCTCCCTTTTCAGCTGCCACAGCTGAAGCAGGCAGGTCCAAGTGACTGAAACACCAAGGTATCCTGTGCTAGGAAAGGCAAACCACCTCCACATCTCTCCTCACACCTGGATGGAAAGGGCACAGCACCCCACACAAAACAGCCTGGATAATAACAGCTGCCCCTCCCCTCCCAGCCCTGCTTTCAGCTGGGCCTCCAGACACCATCCAGGGTAACAATCCTTGTAGCAATACAATGGGCCAATTTGCGACTGCACTTGACCTGGAAAAGAAAGTTCTTCTCACCAAAGTCTTTGGCATTGTCAAATGATTCAGTGTCAGAAATGGAATGTTTTTTTTAATCAATGGAAATGGTTTTCTCAATGGAAACGACATGAACACACCCTGCACAATAAGGGTCACTGATCTTTTCCATCTGTCAAACCTGCTAAATATGTAGTCCCCCTTCACCCTCCATTAGAATGTGAATTCCTTGAGAGTAGGAACTGTCTGACTTTTCTTTTTTTTCTTCCTTCCTTTCTTCCTTCTTCCTTCCTTCCTCCCTTTCTTTCCTTCTCTTTCTTTCTTTCCTTCCTCCCTCTTTCTTTCTCTTTCTTTCTTTCTCTTTCTTTCTCTTTCTTTCTTTCTTTCTTTCTTTCTTTCTTTCTTTCTTTCTCTTTCTTTCTTTCTTTCTTTCTTTCTTTCTTTCTTTCTTTCTTTCTTTCTTTCTTTCTTTCTTTCTTTCTTTCTTTCTTTCTTTCATCTTCCTATCTCTGCCAGGCTGGAAGTACAGTGGCCATTCACAGCTGGCTCTCACTACTGTGGTCTTTGACCTGTTCCAACTGAGACCTGGGCCCGATCCCTAGGTTTATATTGGTGCCAAATTTAGTGAGAAAACAATAGAATTATCCCGCTGTAGCTTAGAACTCCCAAACTCAAACCACCTACTAGTCTCAGACTCCCCAGGAAGAGGAATTACAAGTGTTCACTGCCACTCTCAGCTACCATCTTACTTTTCTAGGTATAGCCTCAGCTTTTTAGCACAATGCTTTGCACATAGTAAGAGTTTAGTGTCTTTTTAAAAAACATTCATTCCAACTAGGAGATTCTATTATAGGTCTGAATGATGTTTACCTATTCTTTTGTTGATGGAACACTGCCTCATATTTTCCATAGGATGAGGTAGGGAGACCAGATGTGGATATCTCCTCTTTGTAGAAGAGGAAAGTTGCCATGGTGAAGCACTGTCTGTAAAGTACTTTGAGATTCAGTTCAGTTCATAAATGTTTATTTATTAAGTGCCCAGTAAATGCCAGGTACTGTGCTAAGTGATGAAGCTACTAAAAAGAAAAAAAAAAAAGAGTACCTGCCCTCAAGAAGCTTATTTACAATTTAATGGAAGGAAGACAATACACAAAAGGAAGCTAAAAAGGGGGGGCACCGAGCTTGAAACCAGTGGGTACCCAGTGCTGGGTATCTTGTTGTCTGAGTGGAAACCAAGCAGAGCAGCCAATGGAAAATGGAATTGCCAAGAAGGTTGAGAGCCTTCTATAGAAACAGTTTAGTGCCCCACCCTCAACACTCCAATCTGAAGGAAAAGGCAACTGAGGAAGAGTTGGGAAAGTGTGGAATATTAAAACCTGAGTGTGGAATATCAAAACCTGGGTCTTCATGGGTGATGAGATTTCCGGTGATCAGCTTATCCTAGGTGGGAGTAGGACATGTTCCCCAGAATGGAAGCCAGACAGAAAACCTGATGGAAAATGAAGTTGATGAAGATGGTGGAAAAGTAGATACTTATTTGAAAGGAATTGAGATGTTTAGTTAATTGGTCAGTCTGGGAGTAACTCACTACATGGGTTCTTTTAGCTAGAAAGGCTGCCTACTAAATGTAGGACTCCCCTCACCTGTAATAGTGACTCTCTTTTTATAGACATTTATGGCTTACAAAATGCTGTCTTCATAAGGCTGAGAGGAAAGTAGTGCCAACATTATTAGCCCCATTTTGCAGATGTGGAGACTAAAGCTCATGAAGTTTAACTGACTCGCCTATTATCCACTTGGCTATTAAGTGGTAAAGCTCCAGGTCTTCTGACTTCAAGGTTTGTGCCTTTTCCAGGACATCTCACTTAATAGTGGTAAACTAGGACAGGGTAGGACTACCAAGGTGTCATGGAACACCTCCTAAAGTGGAACATGTTCCAGAATTTCTCATCCTTCCTGTCCCACTATCAATTTCACCCAGCCTGACTGACACACAGGCCAGATGAGGAATCTCAAGCCAGGAATAAAAAGTAACCCACCAATGAGATAGATGGTGTAATGGTGGGCATCTTCTTGTTTCCCATACTATTTTTTTTTTTACCCTAGTTCTTGCTTGGTTCTCATTTCCTGCCAGCAGAACACTCTTGAGTCCCATGGGGTTGGTTTCAGGGTTATAACTAGGAACACTTCTAAATGCCAACACCAGAGGCTGTGAGAATAGGAATGGAGTGTTGACAAAGAAATTGTGTCTATAGGGAGGTGCTACATGTGTTTCAATTCCTTCCCAGGTTGTATACAAGGAAATGAAGCAACATACGTTTGGTTAGTGTATGTGGAAGACGTAAATCTGAACCAATTGGAAGGCATTTGCCTAAGGCCCTATCTGCCTATATTTAGGTATCTGCCCTAATATATGCCTTCAGTAGTTCCCCTAATTTACAGATCACATAAATGGAGTTGGAAGAAACCTGTAGAGAGGAACAAAAATCTTTATAATCTCCAAGAAATGGCTGTCCAGTGTCTGCTGGGGCTGTGGGTGTAGGGGCCTCTGTGCCGTTTTTAGACAGACACCTCTAATTGTGAAGAACTTTTTCCCCTACATCAAAACTAAATTTGTTTCTCTGTAGTTTTCGCCTGTTGCCCTCTGGGCTGGAACAGAAGAAGCCTAATTTGTTTTCCACATGACAGCTCTTTAAATTCCTCAAAATTGCTACTGTGTTTCTCCTCGTTCTTTTTTTCTCTTCAGTTCCCTTAACCCATCTCTCAGCGTAGAAGAGCACCGTCTCTGGTTCTCTCGTCATCTTTATCACCTTATTTTGGAGTTCTCCAGTTTATCTATATACTCAAAATGTTCTGCCTGCAACCGAAGAGAGCAGTATTATTGTTGTTGTTCATCCTTTGTTTTCAAAGAGGACCAATGATATCATGGAGTGATTAATATAAAACAACTCTTTTTGGCTGCCATGTTATACTATTGATTCATAATGAGCTTATGGCCCACTGTACCCTGCATATCTTTTTCATTGGAAATGTTGTCCTGCCTAGAGTCCCTCATCCTTTATACATGAGGTTGATTTTTTTAACCCAAATATACAATTTTGCACTTATCCTACAAGGATATAAACTCTTTGAAAGTAGAGACTATGATGTTTTTGTCTTTGCATGTACTTTGCATATAATAGACACTTAACACATGTCAAAGGATTGTAGACTTGAAGGTAAAAGTGACCATAAAGGTCATTAAGTAGAACTCCCTCATTTTGCTGATGAGAAAATTAAAATTTAGAGAGATTAAGGGACTTGTACAAGATCATACAAATGGTATCTGAGTTAAGATTCAAACACACCTCTTCTAACTCCAGAAGCCATCATTCTCTTTTTCAGAATTTTATTGACATAGTTTGTTTTTATGTTACATAAATTTACGGATTATTCTTAGTTCATGAAAGGTTTCTTGTAATCATCTGAAAGTACATGCAACATTTCACATCTGTAGCATCCCTTCTCTTTTAAAAAAATGAACAAAAATCTGTTTTCTCTCCTTCCCATTCCCTGTTGTTTTTTGTTGTTGGGTTGTTTCAGTCATGTCCTGCTCTTTGTGACCTCATTTTGGGGTTTTCTTGGCAAAGGCACTAGAGTGGTTAGCCATTTCCCCCTCCAGCTTATTTTACAGATGAGGAACTGTGACAAATTGGGTTAAGTGACTTGCCCAGGGTCACACAGCTAGTAAGTGTTTGAGGCCAGACTTGAATTTATGATAATAAGTACTCCTGGTTTCAAGCCTAGTGTTCTATCTACTTTACCATCTAGTTGCCTTGCCATTCCCTACCCCACTGAAAAAGGAAAACTAATTCCTTCTAACAAATATGCCTATTAAAGCAAAACAAATTTCCTCAGTGGCCATGTACAAAAATATACATGTCTCATTTTGTACCCTAAATCCACCACTTCTTTGTAATAGATAGCATTTCTTCCGAACTATACTGTCTTTCCTTCTTGAACTGAACCAAATCTTTATACATCACATCACATCCAATTTCACCCATAATTCTAGCCTATCATATCTTTTTGGATCTTGGATTTGTGACACATCCTGTCATCCGGAGTATTATCAATCCCTTTCAGTATAGTGTCAATTGCAAATTTGACAATCATGCCTTTCAAGGCTTCATTAAAGACATTGATAACAATATTGAATAGTACAGGGACAAGGACAAATCAGATCCCTAGGATACTGAATTTGTGTTTACATGTATTCTTTTTAACTACTCTTTGGGTTGGATTATTCAATCAGTTCTGAATGCATTTAACCATATCAATTTAGGTAGCCCATACCTTTCCTTCTATCCACAAGATTAGCATGAGAGTAAAAATACTTTGCTGAAATTTAAATATATCACTTCTATGGTATTCATTGCCCTGACCTACTACTAATCAAGTTATTCCATCCAAAAAAAAATGAGGTTAGTCTAGAACAGGGATGGTCACATGTGGCCCTCTAGATCCTCAAGTGCAGCCCTTCAACTGAATCTAAACTTCACAGAACAAATTCCCTTAATAAAAGGATTTGTTCTGTGAAACTTGGACTCAGTCAAAAGGCTATACCCAAGGACTTAAAAGGCCACATGTGGCCAAGGTCGAAGGTACCCCTCCCTACCCAAGTAGCATAACTCTTTCATTAATGTCAATGTCTAGAGTTCTAGATGAAGTAATCCAGTAAATTAGCTGGACCTCCTATGGCAGATTTACATATTATGAATAAGAGATGTACTTGATGGGCAAGCAAAGATGGGGTGCAATCTCTATCATTGGAGGGAAGTCACATTATTGAAATCACATATCTATCAAAGACTAATGTAAAATTGAGTGAATGACTAGAGATTTTTTCCTTTCCTTTTCTTTTTTTTGGAGGAGCAATTGGGTTAAGTGACTTGCCCAAGGTCACACGACTAGTAAATGTTAGGTGTCTGAGGCTAAATTTGAACTCAGGTCTTCCTGACTCCAAGGCTGGTGCTCTATTCACTGCACCACCTAGCTGCCCCTTTTCCTTTTCTTTTATTAGTGCTCTTTTCTTTCTTAATCACTGCTACTTCTCAAAGTCTCCTCTTCCTTTGTATCTCCTTTCCCCTACCACAGAACCCTTCCTTCTAACAAAGAACTACAATTGAGCAAAACATATCAACACATTAGTCAAGTCTGAAAATGAATGTCTCACTACACATTTGTAGATGACAAACTTTCTGTTGAGAGGTAATCAATCAATCAACCAATAAACATTTATTAAGCACCTACTATGTGTAATACTATGCTAAGCTCTAGGGATACGAAAAAGACAGTCCCTGTCCTCAAGGAGCTTAGAATCTAATGGGGGAAGACAACATGCAAACAAATATATACAAAACAAGCTATAAGCAGGATAAATAGGAAATAATTACTATGATCACAGATCAGAGTTCTGAAGTCATTCAGAACTTTTGCTTTTCTTTGCATTATAATAGTCATCATATAAATTATGTTTTCTCCTGGTTCTGCTTATTTTACTCTGCATCATTACTCGACATACAAGTCTTCCCAAGTTAATAATTCATGACTCAAGGAAAGTGGCAATGAACTGTCCCAAGTTCTTTAAAATGTTTGCAGTTGTTCTCAACCTTCCTAATGCCTTGACCTTTTAATACAGTTCTTCATGTTGTGGTGACCCCCAACCATAAAATTATTTTTGTTGCTACTTCATAACTGTAATTTTGCTACTGTTATGAATCATAATGTAAATAGCTTATATGCAGGATTTATTTTCATTGTTACAAATTGAACATAACCCACAGGTTGAGAACTGCTGCTTTACAGTCTCTTTCCCTGGATGCAGGTATTGCCACTGCCTGTAACTCTTCTCTTATGTATGTCTCCAGAATCAGCCCAGGAGCAGCATTATATGCTCTTCAAAATTTACCATACTCCTTCCCTCACTTCATGGTCTGCTAACACTTTCTTTCTTGTGTTCTATTTCTAACTCTTGAGTCTTTTCACTGCCCATCCTCACCTCTACCTCCTGGCTTCCTGGCTTCCAGACTCAGCTCAAATCCTACTTTTTGCAGAAGGCCTTTCCACGTCCCCCGATAATGACAATGCCTTCCCTCTGAGATTACTTTTCCCTTTCCCTGTGTATATCTTGTATATATACAGCTCTTTAACATGTTGTCTCCTCCACTACAGTGTAAACTGCTAGAGGACAGAGACCTTGTTTTTGCCTCTCTTTGTACCCCCAGTATTTAGCACAGTGCCTGATACAGAAAGGGTTTCATAAACGCTTATTAACCGACTTATTCCAAGTACCAACTCATTCTGCACATCTACAAGCCAAGACCATAGTGCCCTATAGGTGGTGTGGATTCCAGTGCCAACTATCTGCCCTAGTCTGGTTCAAGACAAGCCAACAAATATGTTAGAAGTACTGACAGTGAGCAGAGCATTGTACTAAGGTCCTGGGGAAGATACAAACTTTAAATAAGAGTGGATTCCTACCCTCAAGAAGTTTTTACAGTCTAGAAGAAGGATAAGATACAGATGACTATAACTCA
The DNA here is from genome assembly GCA_028646515.1 of Pseudochirops corinnae. Lineage (NCBI taxonomy): Eukaryota > Metazoa > Chordata > Mammalia > Diprotodontia > Pseudocheiridae > Pseudochirops > Pseudochirops corinnae. Next base: position 116,745,818 of record CM053585.1, on the reverse strand, counting down.
CATTTTACAGCGCTTCAGGGTTTACAAAGAATTTTCATCACCACATCCTTGTGAGGTAGGTAGTGCAATTACTGTTACTATTTTACAGATAAGGAAACTGAGGTTTAAACACAGGCGAAGTCACTTTCCTTTGGCTGCACAGCTTGTAATTATAGTAACTAGGTAGGATTCCAACCCACCTTTTTCTAATTTCAATTCTAGATTCTCTACTTGACACCAGGCAGCATAGGTACATTGCAAAAGTAGTGCAAAACAAAGTATTAGGTGATATCTGACCTGGAAAGCCCTTATCACCCTCTGCCTGCTTCAGCCCTGACAGTCTTGCTCTCCTGATTCCAGTCCCCAAAGCCTAGATTCCCTGACTTAGGTTCTGGCTGCCAGGTGCATACCCCCCCACCCCGCCATGTTGCCTCAAATGAGGCACCTGGAGATGCCTCATTACCTATTTACCCTGTATATATCTCATTTATTATATGTAGTTGTTTGCAGAAATAATGAAAAGACTGATTTTTCCCAAAAGGGGCAGTTTGGAAGGCGGTCTTTGGCGGGGATAGAGTGGGGGTGGGGGGGGTCATTTCAATCATTCAGTCAGTAAGCATATATTAAGCGCTTACTTATTAAGCCACGCACTCGCTAAACTCTGGGGATACAAAGAAATGCAAAACGAATCCTTGTCCTCAAAGGGCTCACATTCCAATGGGGGAGACAACTTGCAAACGACTTATGTATGATAAACAAGAGGTACACAGGGTCAATCAGAGGTAATATTAGAGGGAAGACACTAGCACGTAGGGGGAAGGGGGAATTCTTGCATAAGGAGGGATTTTAGCTGAGACTTGAAGGAAGCCTGGGAAGGTGAACCACACCAACCTCTCCAAGTCTTACGGCTCTAACTTGACTTCATGAAAATCTAAGCCACCTCCTTCAGGGCGATATTCTGACCAGGAAAAGTGTAGAGGTGGGTTCGGGAAAGCTGTGCATGCAGTACTGGTCTGTATTCGGTGGGAGACTTTTAAGTGTATTAAGGCAGGAAGGCAACGCTTTAATGCATCAGGAAGGGCTGCAAGTTGCTTTAGCTTGGGGGAAGGAGACTCTATTAACATGTAGAAGTTTGGCGCAATCTATGCTGTTTGCATATGTAACGGAGGCTCCAGCGGCCTTGGAAGAAGCCTCTTTGCATGGCTGCAGGGCGTGGCCAAGGCCAGGCATGCTACAGGGATGTACATGTGGCCTGTATGCCCATCCGGAACACTGGAGTGCTGCGTGTGTGTGTTTGTGTGTGCGCGCTGGCGCGAGCACAGAAGGAAACAACGACAGCAGCGGCCCCAACCTGGTGCCAGCGGGCCGGGAGCCAGCGCAGGGGCCCAGGCAGTCAAGCAGGCTGCAAAGCAGGGAAGAACGCTAGGCCCCAGGCGGGCTCTGGGGAATGTGAAGTGGGGGCAAGGCCAAGGACGTGCCCCCGCCCCTTCCTGCAGCTCCGCTCCCGACCCCCACCCCTGCTGCCCAGAGAGGGAGCCTCCCGCCACAGCCCCTGCAGTGTGGGGCAAAGCGCCTGGACACCCCGGGGAGGAGGGCGGTTCTTTGCCTCAGCCGGGCTGAGAAAGAGAGAGGGAAAGAGAGAAAGATGGACTGCTGCGAACGGACGGTGGAGCGTCGGGGAGAAGAAGGAGGCGCGCGCTGGAACCGGAGGGTGCCCCGCCCCCGGGCTAAGCGGAGCTGGAGGGCGGGGGTCTGTTGCTAGGGGCGGGGCCTGTTGCTAGTTTTGGGGCAGGAAACGGGAAGAAAGGGGCAGGTCCAACCGGGCTGCTTGGTTAGACCGCTTGTTTACTCCCGACGGGGGAGCTTTAACCCTGGGGGCGGGGGAGGGTGGAGAAAAGCAAAAAGCGGATTCTGGATTAGACGGGATTGGTAGGAAGGCGGGGAAAGGAGCGAGCCTTAGAAGGGTCCTATGGATGGATAGATGAATGGAGGGATAGATGGATGGGTGGATGGATGCCTATCTAGCCAGTCTTTTTTCTTTATCTTACAACTCTTCTGACCTCTCTGTAGACGATGAATAACAAATTGGAGCCATCCTTCCCATCATGACCTTAAGGTGGGCTTTGGCGGAGGGAGGGGGAGATGACACAGAAATATTCCAAGTTGCAGTCTGCACCCCCAGGCTTGTGTGGGTGGATACTCGTGAATGTGTCCCTGAGCACGTTTCTGCTGCTCTTCAAATCCAGGAAATTATTCAACTACAGTTTCATCATCAAAGATGGCATTTTAAGTAGCTCAGTGTGGCCACAGTTTGCGCAAATTGAATTCCTCATTTTTCATACCTGGAAGTCTCTTGACCTCAGTTTTTGGAACGAGGCAACTCATATAGCACAGATATTCAAAACAAGGGGCAGACTGCAGGCTGCGTAGTTTGTAACACTCCAAAATTGTATTTTGAGGGTAATTTGAATTCCAAATCAACAAAAATCTTCACTCCACCAAGGTTCATCACAGACTTGTAAGTTACATTCCATTAGCCTATACAGCACTATGTACCCATGGAACAGGTACTTTCAACTTTTTTTCTTTTTAACAAGAAAGTCTCTGAATATAAAAATAAAAACACTCAACTTGTAAATGACCGGTATGTAGCAACATTGTTCCCTGTCATGAAAGGGAAAAAAAGGGAACTTTTAGATAATCTTCAAGTTCAGAAGTAGAGGAAGATAAAAATATGTGAAGGAGAGGAACAAATAACTCAAAGGAGCTAATCTGGTGTTAAGTTCTCTGTTAAAGTTGACCCACCCATCTGGTTGTCCCCTGCCCAAAAATATGTTCATATTGCCAAAATTGTGTTACCTGAAATTCTACCTGGGGTTTGTGAGTTTGTGTTTTTATTTTGATAACTGTCTTAATTGAATTGGTTTTCTTTGTAATCCTAAGCATTTTATATTATACATTTTAAAACCATTTGAGAAAGGATTTATGGATTTCACCAGAGATAATTATTAGAGGTTTATTTGTTTTGATGCTGTTTTAGGAGGTCTTAATCATCCACACTGAGTGACTGGATTAGTTTATGTAGATTGCTTTTATTCTCACACTTGGCAGAGATTACCCTTCTTGGAAGGAATGGGAGAGAAAAGTACTGTCATCCCTTCCACACCTTGACTTTCCCCATCTCAGTTTTGACAAATTGCAGGTCAGCATAAGAAATTAAATGGGAATTATCTTGGAGTTTGGGGGAAGCCACAGTGGACACACAAAGGTCAGCAGATGACACAGAAAATGTTTAGAAACTAAGAAATGCATAAAATATGTGTAGTATTATATAGTATCAACATATATTATCTTTTAATACATAATAATTCAGATGACTTCTCTGCTATGAAGAGAGGGCCCAAAAATTTTACTTACATTTTCTAGATGATGGGGGTACCAAGCTCTTAACCCCCAAGATATGGAAGGCACAACTACAGTTAATTTTAGGTAGAAGGAAAGTATGTGATTTTGGAACTAGGACTAGAAACCAATTCTCCTTACTAGTGATGATGGGTGAAGTGAAGGCTAACTGTGAGATGTTAACCTGAGCAAAAGTGAACTGAGGAACAGAACCTTCTTCCTACACCCAGAAATAGAACTTGAAGAACAAGGTCATATAGTGAGTGGGAACTTAATGGGCAGAAATTAACGATCAGATCTGCTAATTGGCCCTCGAAATATTAAAAGAGAAGCTGGTGGCCCATTGGGGTTTCATCTCCATTCCTTCTCTACATTGATCTAGCTACCTTAGGTCTCCGTTAGGACCTCTTAATCTATATTGGTCTCTGAGACTGTTTCTGCTGTCTTCCACTTCTATTCTTTCTTCTGGCTTGTTTGGTTAATATTATTTATTTTTCCCATAAGTGATGATAGCAGTTGGATGAGGGCCATGGCTGAAACCTGTTCAATGTTCCATTGTACTTGAGGCAGTCAGGTATAGTGAAAAGAATACTGGACTTCAAGTCAGGGATTAAATTCTGCCTTTGCCATTTATTGTGTATCTTCGGACAAAGCTGTTTAACCTCATAGCACCTTAGTTTCCCCTCTAAAATGAAGAGAATATTCCCACTTCCTATATCCTATGGACATTGTGAGGTCTCTACGATATAATCTGAAGTGTTTTGTAAACTTTAAAGTGTTATATAACTTCAGGTATTTGTAAGATACCTAAGAAATCATACTGTAGTATATATGCCCCCACATTTAAAAAAGTAATCTAATGACTGGGTAGAGAACAAGAAACTAGATTCTATCATGGTCTCACACCATACCAGGCAATTTCCATTTACTTGGGCCAATAAGAGACAAATGACTTGAGTCGGTGAAACCCACTGATATTAAAACTCATTTAAATTGATAGTTTCAAATTTTACCTAGAATATTAACTTATAACAAAACTAAAAATTTTGCGTCTCCTTTCCTTTTCTTTCCTTTGACCATTATCCAGAGGAGGTATTAATGAATAAAGCAGAAAACAGGAAGCATCCAAATGAATTGGAGTAAACCCAAATTAAATAACCCTTGAACAATCTCAGAACCACAAAAATCCAAGAATGGGAAGGGACCTCCGTGGCCACATAAAATCCAACTCCCACACAAAAGACATCCCCACTATAACATACCAGACAAGGGATCATCCAGCCACTACATGAAGGCTTCCAAGGAAGGGGAGCCTGCCACCTCTCAAAGCAGCTACTAATTGGACAGCTATGATTGTTCAGAGGCTTTTTCTGGTCTAGCTCAAAGTGGCCCCTTTGCACCTTCCATTCATTGCCCCTCTTTCAGTTGTCTGAGGTCAAACAAAGCAAGCCTAGTCAATAGTTGATTACATAGGAGCTATGGAACTATTAGCTGTTGAGATAAGGCACTTAAAATTTTCTGGGTAATCAAGACTTGGCTGACCCAGATGGAACTCAAAAGTGTTGTTTTTTTTTTAAGTACCTGGTATGGTATGAGTGGCACAAGCTAGGAAAAGGGCTGAGAGGTGCTGATGTGATGGGGTTGGATGGGGAGGCAAAGGAATGAATGGTTGTAGAGAATGAGAGTATATGAAAAGAATGGTGAGACTAAAGGATTTCCATCCTAATACCCATTTTGTTTTGCTTCTCTCTAATGTACATGTCATGTAATAATATATGTTATAGTTACCAGTGGGCAGATAAGTGGCACGGTGGATAATAGAGCATCAGATCTGGAGTCAGGAAGACCTGAGTTCAAATTCAGCCTCAGATATTACTGGCTGTGTCACCCTGGGCACGTCACTGTTTGCCTCAGTTTCCTCAACTGTAAAATGAACTAGAGAAGGAAATAACAAACCACTCTATTATCTTTGCCAAGAACTCCCCCCCCCCCAGGGGTCACTAAGAGTCAAACAGGACTAAAAAACAACTAAACAACAAACAACAATAGTTACCTGTGGATATGTCTCATCTCCCTGCTAGATTATAGACTCCATTTGATTGGAGACTCTATTTTATCTAAAATTTGTATTTCTTTCATTGTCCTGTACAATGGCTTGTTGAATTGAATTCAATATTAAATAACATACGAGACACAGATACTGTCAAAGGTGTTGGGCTCACACATACCTGAATTCATTTTTGCGGGGAGGGCTGTCCACACTGGAGAGTCAAAGTTCCTTTCTCTGATTTTTCTGGAATTGCTGAGGGAAACAAAGCTCAAGGATGGCTCATATCTAGGATCTCCCTAATGCAAATAACAGTAACCCCTCCCACAAAGATATTCTTTTTTTTTTTTTTTGCTTTTTGGAGGGGGAAGGTAGGGCAATTGAGGTTAAGTGACCTGCCCAAGGTCACACTGGCTAGTAAGTGTTAAGTGTCTAAGGTCACATTTGAACTCAGGTGCACCTGACTCCAAGGCTGGTGCTCTATTCACCGGGCCACCTAGCCACCCCTCACAAAGATATTCTATATATAATATGGTTATATTATACATAGTCAATAAGCATTAAGACTTATTCTGTTCCAGGCACTATGCCAGGCTAAACTTTGGAAATACAAATGTAAGCAAAAAGCAAGAAATCCCTGCCCTGAAGGAGCTTACATTCTAATGGGGAAAGACTACACATAAAAAGGAGCTGAAGAGA
>CM053585.1:116691814-116739591 GCA_028646515.1 Pseudochirops corinnae | reverse complement strand
CCCCCCCCCCCCCCCCCGCCCCCACACACACATATAATGTCCCTAAGACTCATAGTAATAGTTAACATTTATTTAGTGCTTATTAAGTGTTCCAGGTGCTGTGCTAAGTGCTTTACAACTATTGTGTCATTTGATCCTCACAACAATCCCAAAGATAAGTGCTAATATTATCCCCATTTTACAGATGAGGAAACTGAGGCAAACAGGTTAAGCAGCTTGCCCAGGGTCACATAGCTAGTAATCCATCAAAAACATTAAACACCTACTATGTACTATACTATTCTGAAGATACAAGAACAGGCAAAAGACAGTTCCTGCTCTCAAGGAGCTTACGATCTAATAAATATCTGAGGCTGGATTTGTTTTTGGGTCTCCCTGACTCAAGTCTGGTGCTCTATCTACTGTGCCCCCTAGCTGCCCATGTAGTACTCAAATCTAAACCGTAGTTCAATATAAACATGCTTTGGAGCTTTCTGAAAATGCAAACTCCTTCTTATCAGGCTTGTGCTGTCCAAGTGATTCACTGACTTTGCTTTCCAACTATTATGCTGTGCAGGAACAATGTAGACAACTGTTTTTCCAAAGAGCAGTATGTATCAGCAAACTTTTTTACAGAAAGTCTAGTGTTAGAAATCTCAAATTCAGGGACTTTTGAACCCTTGAACTTTGGAGTTAACCCAAGAGCCAACTCTCAAAGCTGCTGCTGTCCAGGGAATTTCCCTTCCCTGCTTTGTTGTTGTAGTTCAGTTGTATCTGATTCTTTGTGACCCCTTTTTTTGGGGGGGGGGTGGCGGGTTCTTGGCAGAAATACTGGAGTGGTTTGCTGTCTCCTTCTCCAGCTCATTTTACAGATGAGGAAACTGAGGCAAACAGGATTAAGTGACTTTCCCAGAGTCACATAGGTAGTAAGAGGACTTGGGTTCAAATCCCATTGCTGATCTTTACCACCTTTTTGACTTCAGACAAGGAACTTCATTTCTTTGGCCTCCTTTTCTTTATCTCTAAAATGAAGGAGTTGGTCTCTTAGTTGCCATCCAGATCGAAATCTGTGAGCCTATGGGATACAGGAGCAAGACCACTGGTAAGACTGCCCTGGTAACTCTTCTCCTGTGTTTTCGTGGGAGATCAAGATCTCTTCCACTTTGAGCTTTCCCATTTATTTCCTCACTTTACCTAAATCCAAATCCTTTTGGCAGCAATCCACAAAACAGGCTACACTCACATATTGCAATTCCATTCACTCACTCACCGAGTCTGTGGTGGTGGTGATCACTTGAATATTTGAGACCAGCAACCTTCTTTGGAAAGAGCATAAGTAACATACAGATCCTTTATGAATGTGGACAGATGAAAGGACCAGAAATAGGGCTAGGATAGTTCTATAGTTGTTCCAGTGGTTAATCCTGACCAGGAACTACCCACTGCTAAACAGAGGTGGGGCTTTCTGTAGGAGATTAGCCTTAAGGAAGAGAATCAAGGTTGGCTTCAGTTCTCCATTAGGAAAAGATTCAGTACATTATTATTAAATAATTATTATGTAATGTCTTTTGTGGACTTAATTAATGGGCTCCCAAGCCATATAACTTTCTGGATTATATCTTCTCTAATTTTGTGATTGGAAATGTTTCCAGTGCTGTTTCAGGGAGCTATGTTGGCAATGGAGGATCAATTACATTTACTTAAATCTTTTGTTTAGTGTTTTCTGTGTTTATGCCTATGGTTATAATCCAAAGGGACTGTATATGGGCAGGGAATGTTTATGTTTCCTTATATGCCCTAAAGTACATAACTCCATGCTTTGTCCATAGTTTATGCTCAACAAATGTTTGTTTAATTGAATTAGGATCCAAAGGAACAAGGTAAGATTCTTGAATCTCTGAAAGACCTAGGTTAAGGAGAAAAGGAAACACTATAGAGTTTGGGGGTGGGTAGGTGAACAATCTAACTTGATGTATTTTCTGTGGGGAGGGTCAGGTAACATGAAATGCTTTTCTATCAGACCATAATCATGGCCTGAATTTCCTTTTCTTTTCCACCTAGCCGTGGTTTCCTTTATGCTTTGTTCAGTATGTATCTGAAACTGTTGGAGCATCTATTATGCAGCCCATCTCGTCTGGCAGATTCTCATGTCATTGAAATGCAGAATGTAAAAAATATTTCTGGCAGAGCTGGTTTGGGCTTTGAGGAGCAGGCTTTCTTACCAGTCCCCACTTTAAGGGTCCTGTATAGGCAGAATATCTTGAACTTAACTATGTCCTGTATTCTACTCTGACAAAAAAATTACAAATTAGAGTGCTGAATTGGGGTTGGTAGCATTTTCCTTTCCCCAATCTGATTTAGGGCCAAGGTTGTGTTTAGTTAATCTTGCAAAATCAAATGCAATCTCAGAGACTGAAGGGGTATTAGGGGCCACTCCGTTTAACTCCTACCTGATCAAGAATTTCCCTCCACAATGTTTTCAGTAAATGAGCTAGTCTTTTCTTGAAGACCTTTATTGACACACTAGTTCCTAAAGCTCTCTGTTCCACTTTTAAATAGCATTGATTCTTAGGACTTTTTTTCTTTCATCAACTGAGATTTGCTTCTCTGCAAACCTTTCATCCATTACCATTAGATCTGCCTTCTGGGGGTTAAGTAGAACAGGTTGTTTCCTTCTTCCACATGATAGCCCTTCAGATATTTAAAGACAATTATCATCTTCCCATCACCTTCTCCGTCCCCCAAACCTTCTCCAACCATTCTTAGGTCCTTCAACTGAGCATCCTATATGGTACGATCTCAAGACACCTAGTTGCCATCCATTAGATGCTCTCCAGCTAATCAATGTTCTTCCTAAAATGTAGCACCCAGAACTTAATATAATACTACTACTAATAATTATTATAATACAATACTCCATATATACTTAATACTTAATATAATACCGTGTAAAAGCACAGGATAATAAGCAGAATGAAATGGGACTATCACTTTCCCCATTCTAGAGATTAGGTCTTTTTTAATGCAGCCCAAGATTGCATTGGGTTTTTAATTTGGCTGCCATCTTTTTTTTTAGATGAACTGCTCTCTAGTCATAGTTCTTATATTTTGTGAAGCTGATTAAAAACAAACAAATAAACAACCTCTGGTGTAAGACTTTACATTTATTTCTGTAGTGCAGGGGTTGGATTAGTACATTTCTAATGGGGGTTGAGCATGTATACTTTGGTTTCATGAGAAAAGATACATGTGCCTTGGCTCCTTGCTAAGGGGCATGCCTGACCAGAAGCTCCTAGTTGGGGCACTTGGTTCTTGTGATGGGGTTTTCATGTCAAAGAGAAATCAGTGACTGAGCCAGGGAGAGCTATTCACTTAGCAGACTTTAGAAGGAAAGGATAAAGTATCTGCCTATCTCTTTCTTTCTCTGTTTTGAAGATTTTATTTGGGACTTGTTTTGCTCTCTTTTCAAAGTCTGCTAAGGGGAGGGAAGGAATTTCCCTTCTATCTCCCCAGCAATCCCTGTAGTAGATACATGTGCATGGCACATATGCTTTCCTGGGTAGACTCAAGACTGAACCTCAAACTGCCTTTTCTATTGTATATTTCTTCCTCTGAGCCTCTGAGCATAAGTGACAGAACAGGCATCTTGAGAGATGGATGGATGTTTCTAGCCCTAAAGGCTAACTTGAGAGTTTGAGAGATCAGAAGTTCACGGGTGTCCCAGTCATTGGGAACTTCAACTACAGCACTTCTCAGAGGGAAAAATGGTATCATTACAAGGAAGATTTTACAGCCTAAGAGATAAAGCCTAAACTATCCCCTGGCTTGTCAAGAGATTTGAACCTGTGAATTGTACAGGCAGTGTTGGTTACAAGTGAAAGTGAAATCCCTGCCCAGCAGGCCCACAGAGAGCTTCATGTTTTAAATATTTGCTAATGTGCACTTACGGATATTTTGTGTTTTAGATTTTTTTCTTATTGTGGGAGAAATGAATAACTATCCTATGCTTGATATTTACTATTTTGTATCTTTGTAGAGTTTTTTACCTTTCTGAAATGGAGCCTGCTAATATCTTTTGAGTGGATCCTAGATATGAGACATGCCTAAGCTCTGTTGAGATATTTTCCATGGTATTCTGGATATGGGTATAATGAACCAGAGTATTAAGAAAAATCCTGAATCCCATCCTTTTGTGATTAGGCTCTCCTAGGACTGGAACCAGTCTGCTTGAACCTAGAGCTAAATAAATTCGTTTGTGGGATAAGGGCACCCTATGGACCAATGGATAACATCTCTGTTAAATCTAATCTTAGTATATTCAATTTAACATTCTAGCTTTTGGAGATATTTTTGGATCTGGACTCTGCCATTCAGTGTGTTAGTCATCCCTCCTAACTTTGTCGTCTTTAAATCTGACAAGCATACATAGGGTGCCAATAGGGTCACAGTCTTAGAATGGACTTTGTAGGTTATGTAGTCTAACCCTCTCATTTTATAGAAGGAACTCATTGAGATTAGGTATCTTACTCAAAGGCATAAAGTGACAGAGAAGGAATTCAAAGTTGGGTCCATGGACTTTCAAGTTGGGTAATGCTCTTTCCACAGCACCTACCTCCTAAGAGTTACTGTGAAGATCAAATGAGACTATATACATATATATGTGTATATATATATACCTGTATATATGTGTATATATATATATATATACACACACACACACACACACACACACACACACACACACATACACACACACCATTAAGCAGACTGCCTGGTGCATAGTAAGTGTTTTTTTCTTTTTCATTGCTTTGTTCGTTCTTTCCTGTCTTCCTCCACCTTCCTCCATATAATCCTGCCCTTGTCTAATTCATTGATAAAAATATTAAATAGCACAGGGTAAGGTCAAGTTTTGAAATATCTTCCTGGAGATGAACCTTCAACTGGGCACTGATCCAGTAATGACAATTTTGGGGGGTTTGGTCATTCAACCAGTTCTGAATTCACCTAACTGTACTATCATCTAGCTCACAATTGTTGAAATTCAGGTTCTTGCCAAATGCAGCCACGAAACTCAGGAGTGCTGCTGAACCAGATTAAAATGTAATTGAGAGATATTGAACAAAATAAATAAAAATATAATAAAACACAGATGATGTTCATATGTGGTTTTCTAAGCCAATATGTGGCCCAAAGATATCCTTAGTTATTATTTAATGGCCTCCATTTCTGCTGGAATGGCTTCCATTTCTACTCTGGGCAGCTAGGTAGCAGCGTGGATACAATGTCAGACCCGGAGTCAGGAAGACTCATATTCCTGAGTTCGGATCTGGCCTCAGACATTTACTAGCTACCCTGTTGCTTCAGTTTCCTCATCTTTAAAATGAGCTGGAGAAAGAAAAGACACTCCGGTATCTTTGCCAAGAAAACCCCAAATGGGTCAAAAATAGTTGGACACAACTAAAAAAAAAAAAAAGACTGAACAACAACAACAATTTCTATTTTAATTTGATATCACTGGTCTAATTCACCTATCTTTATTTTGTTCAAAGGGTTAGTAAGAGAGACTTGTCACCCCTTTCTTTTTGCCCATCTGGTTGTGATCCTCTTCAATAAAATTCAAAGTTCCCTTTCTCTGGGAAATCATCTGACACAGAATTCTATCAAATCAGAGAATCATAAATGTTTGTATTAGAATGGCATCTCAGAAATCGTTCAGTCCAATCCCATCATTTACAGTTTAGGAAACAGAGCCAGAGAAGAAGTTTTTTTTTCCTTAAAGGCCATAGTTAGTATTAGAATTTTATGTAGAAAATTAGTATCAAAATTGTAAGTAGAAATCAGGTCTCCTGACTTGTCATCCACTGTATCACCTTCATTATTAGTCATCCCAAGACCATGCCAAGTTCTAGTTAACCCTTAATAGCATTTAGGAGACATAGCCTACCATAAAATCCATACTCCCTCAATAGAGCTTATCTAAATGGTACTATTCCTCATCTTTGTACTCTTAGTAGAGAGAGCAACTCTAATATCTTTCTCATTCCATGTCTGAAAAAATAGATAGGGATGTACTATAGCAGATTTCCTACTTCAAAGACCTAAGTAAGCTGAGGCATAAATGAAAAAATGCTAATATGCCTACAAAGAATGTTCTGTCGGCTAATCATCAACAAGCATTTATTAAACTCCTGCTTGTGCCAGGTGCTAGGCACGGGGCTAGGTATTATTGCAGTTATGCACATATTCATATATTCAACGAGATTTGTAAAAATGAAAACTTAATTTTCCAGTGTGTTTTAGTTTCTCTCCTTGCCCGAGTCTGCATACTTACATCATAAGAGCATAGCTATAACTAACAATTTTTAAGTATATACCCTCTGTGGGTGTGTATATTGTCTCATAAGTTCAATCAATCAACAAGCATTTATTAGGCACCTGCAGTGTTTAAGGCGTTGTGCTAGGTGCTGAAGAGCTAGACAAAATGGCTCCCTTACCTAAAGAGCTTAAATCTTTGGGGAGACTCCCACATGTCAGAGTGTGCAGGTATATATATGCATAGAGACATATGTGGGTATATAAAATAAATGGGAAGAGGGAAGGGAAAAGGTACTGGCAGAATGGGGAAAATGAAAGGTCTCATATAGAAGGTGATGCTTGTGCTGACTCTGAAAGACACTAGAGATCTATGATATGGAGGTGAAGAAGGAGTGCATTTCTGACATGGGAAGTAGCCTATGTGAAGGCACAAAGATGGGACATGAATTGTCATGCATTGTTGTTATTATTCATCCTTTGTTCTCAAGGAGGACTGATGACATCACAAGGGTGATGTTTTGACTTTCATGTGAATTGGATTTAAGTGAGGCAGAGCTGGGCAGTCATAAAGTCAAGATTACTGGTGGTGGTCCAGGATGCAGTGGATGACCTCGGCCTTTCTAAATTAAAATCTTTCCCAGGCCTCAGTTTATCTGAGGCAATGCCTATTCAACAACTTGGGGCTAAGAACTGAGACAAAAGTGACCTAGTTTACCATCACAAAAGTATTAATCTGGGAGGAGAAGACCCTCAGACTTGTAGTGCAGGGAGGACAGTTTGGCTGATCTATAGCATACACTAGAGGGAGTAATTTATAAATCTGAAACACAGATCCCAGGTCATTGGCACAAAGCTACTGGAAAGGCCATTAGGCAGAGGATGGATGAGGGAGGCAGGGATGAGGGAGAAACTCTCAACTCAACATCCTGGCTACTAGCTTCCTATTTTAACTGATTTTTCTTGCTATTTGGTGTTTAGTTCTATTTTTTTCCTATTCTGCCCAAGGACCACAAGTGCTGGCAGCTTGGAATTGGGGCACACTCTTGCATACAGAGTACATGTGGCCAAATGATAGGCTTAAAACTCCTGGTTATTGCAAGACTTTTTCTCTGAGCTTAGCAGAATCTTTATCAAGTTTCCCTTAAGTGTAGCTCTTTTCTGGGCTGCATGGATGCGTCTCTTTGTAGAGTCCTCAAAACTACCTTTTCCTTGGTGTGTCTGTTTTGTCCTTGATGTGCATTCAACTCCAACTACAAATGTAGCTGTCACCCCTACTTGCTCCAGGGATGCCATTGCTGACTACTTGAGGATGCTGCGGCTGACACAAATGGTAATTCTAAATCTAACTTTTCAAAGTTCAAAAGGTGTTCATTGTGGGCAGAGAGACAAAACTCTTTTTTCTCATTTCTTCTTTGGAATGAATCACGCCCTGGAATCTTTCTGCTTCCTATTTTGACATTCACACAACTGACTGGTTCTGAACTTGCTCTCTGTATCTCTATATAGCCTCAAGGGGCATCACTGATTCTCTTTAACCAATCACAGGCTATTGCCTATGTGGTGGCATCAGCTTTTATCCAATGACCCTAAACCCCCATGGTCCTTTCAAATTGATTAAAGACCTATTCATGCCCAGTTTACTTTTGATTGATGAATTGATTGATTCAATTGAGGTGTCTGGATCTACTGTGATTAATTGGGGGTGGAAGATCACTCTTATACCTTCTTCTCAGTTAAACATTTCCTACCCCTAGCAAATCAGCTGGAGTGCTTTCAGTAGAGTGAATAGGCCCAAATTCTGAATACCTTCTTAGTGACTTGGGGGGGTTCAAGTACTGTCTTGTTCCGTTGTTTGTTGACTGAATGTCAGTGTGTCCTAAATTTGGTATCTTTGGGACCAGAAAAAGCCCCAGTTGCCACACTGTAGTTATAGCTCTGTAAGAATATTATATATCTATATGCTTCTATATTTGTGTGTACATGGGATTACCTTTAGACGTGTAGGAATATCTGTCTTAAAAGGTCATTGTAGGTGTCTCCAAGTAAGCTTATTTTGTGCTTGAACAGTCAACCACCTAGCTTCAGTCCCCTCCCTTCAATCATATTCAAAGCCCATTTCTTCCAGGAAAGCTATGGTAACTAAGAGGTCAGGGAGAAATTACCCTCTTTCCAAACATAATTGACAACTACTTTTCCCCTCAGAATTCTAAAACCTGGGTTTCAGAATTCTGGGGGAAAAGTTCCCAAAGAGTAAAAGCCACATATTATTTTTAATATTTTGTATAATATGGAGATTTTATCATTGAAATGAGATACTGGATATGAAAATGCATTTAAAAGTATAAAGTTGAAAAGTATGAAGTGTTATAAAAGAGATAGCAGATTGCAATGAAATGGCAGCTAGATGGTGAGGTAAATAGAGCACTGGACCTGAAGTCAGGAAGATGAATCTTCTTGAGTTCAAATGTGACCTCAGACACTTACTGGCTGTGTGACCCTGGGCAAGTCACTTAAGCCTGTTTGCCTTAGTTTCTTCATCATAAAATGAGCTGGAAAAGAAAATGGCAAACCACTCCAGTATCTTTGCCAAGGAAACCCCAAATGGGCTCACAATGAGTCAGATATAACTGAAAAGTGACTGAACAACGCTGCAATGAAAAAAAAAACAAACAGGAACTGGGAGCCACAAGATCTATATTCAAACCCATGCTCTGCCACTTACCCTCTGTGTCTTTGGACAAAAAAATAAAAATAAAAAATTGAGTTCCCTCATACCCTCAGTTTCCTCATCTATAAAATAGTGGTGGTGGTGGTGAATTTCAGCTCTTGGTTTTGATCATTATTTTCAGTTGCCACACATGGGGAATATGTATTTTCCAGTGTTTTTCTGAAGGCTACAGTATGTTATGTTACTTGGGGGAGAGGTAGGTCTTTCCCTGATGCTTTTTCTGACATAGATTCTATGTGTGTATGTGTTCAGTCATTTTTAAGTTGTGTCTGACTCTCCATGACCCCATTTGGGGTTTTCTTGATGGAGATACTAGAGTGGTTTGTCATTTCCTTCTCCAGCCCATTTTACAGATGAGGAAACTGAGTCAAACATGGTTAAATTACTTGCTCAGGGTCACATAGCTAGTGTTTGAGTATGTTTCAGTGTGTAAGATTAAGAGAGACTATGTCCTTGGTCTAACCTTTAGTAAAATTCAGGGAGATGAAGGAGAAAGCAAATGGTACTTAACTATCCTCCCTCAGGAAAAGGAGAGTTTCTGGAGATTCCTCTTCATGGCAGCAAAAATATCAATCACAGAGTAATCGAGAAGGCCCAAGTAGAGAAAATGCTTTACCGTATTCCTGCTGTAATAATTATAATAACAGTAGCATTAACATCTCACATTTCTATAATACTTTAAGGAAGGCCTTCAAACAGAATGTAGAAAGTATCTTAGTTTTCTTGAGCAGGGTTTTCCCAACTAACAATATGATGACAGAATCTCAGGATTGGAAGTGACCTCAGAGGTCATCAAATTCAACCCCAAATTAAACAAAAATCTCCTTTACAACATCCCTCCAAAGCTCTCATCTAGCCTTTCCTTGAAGATCTCTCTGAGGAGGAACTCACTTTCTCCTGAGGCAGCACATTCCATATTTGGACAACTCATTATTTGTAAGTTTTTCCTTATATAAAAATGTAAATTTTTCCATTTGCAAACTGCACCCATTATTCCTAATTCTTCCCTCTAGGGCCCAGCAGAACAGGTATAATCACTCTTCCAAGTGTCAGTCCTTCAAATACTTGAAGACAGCTATCATGTCTCATCCCTCGCCCACCCCAACACCCCCAATCTTCTCCAGACTAAACAACCTCAGTTCCTTTGACTGATTCTCATATCATATGACAGGATCTTGACGTCCTTCATCACCCTGGTCATTTTCTCCTTCATGCTCTCCAGTTATCAGTGACCTTCCTGAAATGTCCAGTTTGGGGGGGAAGGGTTTGCACAGAGTTTTCAGTGAAAGCCCTTTTGCCATCCTGGACTAGTTCTGGGTTATCCTTTTTAGAGGATAGAGATTAGTTCTCATATGGCCCTCGAATCTGCAGGTCTAGCTTGAATGAGTTTTAAGGATTTGGTTCAGTTTATCAACTCCAGAGCCAACCTGGACAAGTCTTAAAGTTGATTGGAGCCTCTAAGATAGCCTTGGATTCAGCTTTCCAGCTGGGAGCAGGTAGGATTTCCTAGAGTCAAGGGTATGCTGGAGCCAGCTTGAATGACTCCTGAAAGTTGAGTGTTAAATTTAGTGTGAGCATTTATACCTCAGAAAATCAGCAAACAATACAAACAGTTTTATGGATTGTCAAGACTTAAGGGCAGTGCTGAGTTTGGAATCAGGAAGACTTATCTTTATGAGTTCAAATTTGGCCTCAGACATTTCCTAACTGTGTAACCCTGGGCAAGTCACTTAACCCTGTTTACCTCAGTTTCCTCAACTATAAGATGAGCTGAAGAAGGAAATGGCAAATTACTATAGTATCTTTGCAAAGAAAACCCCAAATGGGGTCACGAACAATCAGACGTGACTGAAACAACTGAACAACAAAGATTTAAGAAAATCATGGCGAAAATGTTAACTATGCAGATTAAACTTAGAAGTGTATCTAGGAGACGATAATTAAACATTTTCTATTATGTCCCATCTCTCCCCCACTCCAAGGTTTATCTACTATGTTTACCTTGATCTGAACCCAAATCTAAACCATCCTGGGTCAACTCTACTATTTTGAAGATCATTGCTGTGATCTACCAGCCATTCTCAGTTTTATCATCTGTAAAATGGGAATGATAACATTTTACTATCCATTCCAAGGGATCGTTTTGAGGAGAATGCTTTTCAAACCTTAAAAGATTTAAAGGACTCTGAGAAGTGGATGTTATAATAGTATAGTAAAAGTATGAAGTGTAATAAAAGAGGCAACAGATTTCAATGAAATGGCAGCTAGGTGATGAAGTAGATAGAGAGAGCACTGGGCCTGGAGTTAGGAAGATGAGTCTTCTTGAGTTCAAATGTGACCTCAGACACCTACTGGCTGTGTGACCCTGGGCAAATCACTTAACCCTGTTTGCCTTAGTTTCTTCATCATAAAATGAGCTGAAGAAGAAAATGACAAACCACTCCAGTATCTTTGCCAAGGAAACCCCAAATGGGCTCACAATGAGTCAAACACAACTGAAAAATGACTAAACAACACTGCAAAGAAAAACAAATAAACAAATAGGGAATTGGGAGCCACAAGATCTGTGTTCAAATCTGTGCTCTTCCACTTATCCCTCTGTGTCTTTGGGCAAAAAAAAATAAAAATAAAAATAGAGAACACGCCTTAGAATCTGAGATCCTTGGCTTTGAGTCATCCAACTGTAGGTCTGTGTGACCAGGGCATTTGCTTAGCTTCTCGGTGATTCCCCACCTCCTAAGGCTGTAAGTTGCAGCTGTTGATTTGCATTGGCAGAGGAGTTCCCTATACTAAAGAAATCGCAGATCTAGTTTTTTTTAAAAAGTGCTTTGTAAGCAGAAGTTATTATTATTATTCTGAGAGGGAAGTGGAAAGAGGCCCAAATTTTATCTAGCTGCCTTCTGTGCAGTTTAATTTGTCTGATTATCTATTTGCTCAGAAAGGATAGAGACTGTCTTGCTTTTGCATTTGTATCTCTGGTAGCTAGTCCAGTTTCTGGTTATAGTTAGGTTTAACAAAGGCTTATTGATTGATTGATTGAGGTACAAGACAAAAACTTCCTTCTAGCTCTAGACCTATAATGCTATTACATAAATTACAGTGGCAGGTAGCATGGTCAGTATGTCCTGGCTTACTCTCCCAGCTTCAGCTCTGTTCTTTCCAAGGGCACAAGGGTACCTTGAAAGACTGGGAGTTTTTCTTTTCCTACTACCTTTGGCTTACATTCCCACAGGTTATTTTTTACCCACTGATAGGTGCCAATGATTAGTACTTCAGTTTCATTTAACCACTTAACATCAGTTAACTTTTACAAGGGGATATTTACTTCAAAGATAGGGCAAGAACAAACATCACCCCAACATCTCAGGGGCACTCTCTTTCCTATACCACCCCAGGCTCTGGGTAGAATGGGCTCACTCTTAGCACAGTTTCTATGTACCGTTGTTCCCCAGCAAATTCAATTTGGTCTGCAGTATGACTGTTGTCTGTGTTCTTATCACAGCTGCTACTGGGCTGGGTCCCAAAGTTCACATCTGAAGCACCTTCCTTTCTCCTTCAGGCACTGATTCTGAACTGGTTGAAAAACCCATACTCTAGGATACCACTCTACCTTTGCTTACAATGCCAAGGTAGGCAAAGAACTTGGGTCTACGTTCAGAGGGCCCCATGGTTCCAGAGGGAATGTCTGAGGCCTCTTTCCCTGTAGCATTTATTGTCTTTCACGAGATGCCTTCATCTGAGGAATCAAACGACCAGAACACCTCCATGGAGAATGAACAAAGGGACTAGCCAGTACTGACCCAAGCTTTTGTGAAGATATCTCCAGTTCAGGCTATACAGCTAAAAAACTTTTTTTCTAATCATATGGTCAGCAGACTAAAACAAATTACAGAATGTCTACATGTGTTCCACAGCCTCTCCAAGTTACTTCCATTCCATGCCATCACAGCTCTCCTGGGAGCAGCCTCTCCATGTGAGGGGATGTGGTCAAAGGCACTCTGTGCATATGTCAAACTCGCTTTGTAGTACTCTGTTGGAAGAGTTCTTCCATGTGAGAGGGACCGTATTCTTTTTGTCTTTGTTTCTCCAGCACAGAGTACATAGTAGTGCTTAATAAATGTTTGTCGATTGATTGAGGTTGGAATAGGGTAAAGGTAAGGCAGGGTACTCAGGTATTCAGGGAACTACACTGGAGGCTTTGGGCACTGTGGAAGATAGTGGAGAAAGGGAACAAAGACCAAAAAAATATCCCAGCCTTCAAGGAAATTAAGTATAATTTGCTTATAGTTTTAAATATACATGTATGAATCCTACTTATACTATACATATATGTCTATGTGCATATACATTTATATATACCTATATATTATCTATATTATACATGTAATAATGATAGTTGTCATTTATTAATATTTACTAGGTGCCAGTTTCTGTGCTAAACCCTTTACAATTATTATCTCATTTGGTCCTTACAATAATTCTGAGAGGTAAATGCTATTATTATCTGCATTTTTAGATAAGGAAACTGAGGCAAATGGGTGAAGTGACTTGCCTAGGGTCCCAGAGCTGAGAGGTAGATGATGCTGGATTTGAACTCAGGTCTTCCTGACTCTAGGCCTGGCACTCTATCCACTGTATCCCCTATATATCTATATACAATATATACATATTTTTCTATCTATACTCCCATATATATACATATATATATAGTATATGTGTATTTCCCCTGCCCATATTATGCATATATATGTTTATAGATAGTGTAGTATCTAAATATTTCTCTTGTCTATACTATGCATATATATGTGTGTATATAGTAAAATACATATATATGTATATATTCAGTATAGATAGGAATTCTGCTTGTATAGGCAGCTGTATGTTGAGCAAAAGTACATTTGTTGGGAGGGCAGAGATGCTCACAATACATAATGAGAGCATGAATTTGTGTTGCTTTATACAGGTACTATTACAGGGAAATTCTACTTTGTCCTTCTCTCTTTTAATATATGAATGTGTGTACATGGCTGTGAGATGGGTTCTGTGCTTTTGGGTCAGTGAAAACTCCCCACCTTCTGACTCTGACAAGCCCTAAGAGAGAGGGAACAGTTCAGAGGGAACTGTTAAGGGGTTCAGGCTGTGTTGACCTTGAGGCAGAGATTCATAGAATTATAGCCAAAGTCAGAAGGAACCTTGAACATCATCTCCCTTCTACATCATCTCCAGCTGGCTTCCAGATTGAAGGCCTCCCGTGAAGAAGAATCCACTATATTTTGAGGCAGGACATTCCATCTTTGGACAGGAAGTGTTTTCATTATTCTGAGGGCCAATCTGCCTTTTCTTTCTGTTGTTCTAGGGTCTTCTGGACCCAAGAAGAACCAATCAAATCCTCCCATATAACAGCCTTTCAAATATTTGAACACATCTATCATATCCATCCCAAGTCTTTACTTCTCCAGGCTAAACAGCTCCAATTCTGTGAAACATATCTTTGTATTGCAGAGTTTCATGTTCCCTTCATCATGCTGGCTGACCTCCTCTGGAAGCTCTCTGGCTTATCAGCATTCTTGATCGATGCCATGCTGAACACAACCAGAACTGAACACAATACTTTAGATAGGATCTGACCAGGAAAACTGTAGAGTGAAGCTATCACCTCAGTCATTCTGAATGCTGTTTCTGTTAACGTAGGATAATGTCATGTTAACTTTGCTGTGATATGACTCATTGAGCTGGAAGTCCACTAAAAATCTCCAGGTGTTCTGTCTCCCAAACCTAATTTCTCCCTCCCTAATCTCTTGCTATAGTTCCCTTAATCTACAGTTGCTCATTTACTTTAAACAAAACAAGACAAAATCCAAGTGTATCAGTATTATAGAGTAGAAAGAGTACTGGATTTGAGGCCAGAAGACCTGAGCAAATCTCTGAGAATCAGTTTGCTCAACTGCAAAATGGGAATAATAATGCCTCTATCACAAGATTTATGGGGCAGCCAGTCATCCTGACCTATGTCTTGCCACTAGACTCTGATAACTCTGGAGGAGAGAATGAGGCTGATGACTTTGCACAGCACTGCCTCACTTACATCCAATTCATTCAAAGTCAAGACATCACCCTCCTGATGGCATTGGTCCTCTTTGAAAATGTAGGACAAAACCCAGCAATATGGGGCAACTAGGTGGCATGGTGGATAGAGTGCCAGGCCTGGAGTCAGGAAAACTCAAATTTCTGAGTTCAAATCTGGCTTCAGATACTTAGCAGCGTGACCCTGGGCAAGTCACTTAACCCTTTTTGCCTCAGTTTCCTTATCTGTAAAATGAGTTGACAAAGGAAATAGCAAACCATTTCAGGCAGACATGACTGAAAATGGTTAAACAACAAAACAAGACTTAAAGGGTATTTAGGATGTTCAAATGAGAAAATCTAGGTTAAAGTGCTTTGCAGACTTGAAAAAGAAAAGTACAATAGAAATGTCTGTTACTAGGTTTTGCCTCTATGACTTTGGGCAACTGGCTCAATTTCTCTGGGCTTCAGTTTCTTAGAACGTGTATAAAATGAGCACATTGGACTAGATGATCTCTGAGCTCCTTTCCAGTGCCTACTATGTGCCAAGCACTGTGCTAAGCATTGGGAATAGGAATAAAGGCAAAAGACAGTCTCTGCCCTCAAAGAGCTCACGGTCTATGGCATTACATACTTCCCTATTAAATTGATCTTATTAGATACAGTCCATTGTTCTAGCCTGTCATTTTTTGAGGTGTTATCATTTGTTCTCAGTTGAATTAGCTTTATGTCATCCACAAATTTGATAATAATTCTATCTATGCCTTTATCCAAGGGAATAGAGCTGGACTTAGGACAGAGCCCTGTGGTCGTCTATTACAGCAGAATTTTTCACCTTTTTTTGTGTTATGGACTCTTTTGACCATCTGGCGAAATCTATAGGCCGCTTGTCAGAGTAAAGATTGTTGCCTACGTTCATAACGGAAAGAAATGCTAAACTTCAGAGGCTAGTAAAAATGAAGATGTAATCCTCCCATCTGAGTTCATGGACCCCCTGAAATCTCTCCACTGACCCAAAGATCCCCTGGACTGGGGGCTTTACTTTCAGAGTTCCCACTTCAACGTAAATCATCACTGTCTAGATCTGGTCATTCAACCAGATCTGATTTTACCTAGCTATATTGACCTTCAGCGCATATCTCTCTGAGCAAGAGGGTTTTGTTATTAGAGACTTCTAGGATTTAGGATCATTAGACTTAGAACTAAGGGGAAACTTAGAGGTCATTTGATCTACTTCTTCATGGAACAGATGAAGAATGGAGGCCCAGGAAGTGAAATGAAGCCCAAGGTCACAAGGGTCGTCTAAAGAGCAGAGCTGGGTTTGAACCTGGGTCCTTTGATCACAAGTCCAATATTCTTTCCATTGTTGGAGGGGTCTTTTGTGGTCATCTGGTTCGATTTAGCATCCTTGTTTTGTGGATGAGGAAACAGAGTACCGAAAGGTTTAATTAATATGTCCAGTGTCACATAGGTGTTGAGTAACAGAGTCAGGAGCAGAACCCTGTTCCTCTGACTCCTGATTCATTCCTTTTCATGACTCTCCCCTCGCCTCTTTGTCCGATGCCTTGCTGAAATTCAGGCTTATTTCAGCTATAGTATTCTCATTTACTAGTTTAATAACACTGTTGGAAAGGGAAATAAGGTTAATCTGTCACTACATGTGCCTGATGACTGCTTGAGCTCATAGTGATCATCTTTTGCTAATCCAAACCCTCATAAAGATTCTCCTTAATGATGCATCCTGGAATTTTGTCAGGAATCTGAGTTAAATTCCACAGCCTAGAGCTTGAAGATTGACTCTTTGAAAAGCTGCCCATTTGCTTGTTGAACGTCATCCATGTCCATCCTGCCCCCTACGTGTGAATGTTACTCCCACTCCACACTCTGCCCTGGTATCTCTTTTCTTCTCTCTATACACTTTCTCTCTTAGTGATCTCAGCAGCTCCCACGGGTTCAACTTGATTATCTCTATGCAGTTGATTCCCAGATCTACGGAGTCAGCCTCTATCTCTCTCTTGAGCTCCAGTCCAGCATTATCAACTTTCTGCCCTGCAGGTATCTCGAACTCAACACATCTAAAATGAAAGTTATCCTTTTCCCCTCCCCCACCCCCAAATAAACTCCTCTTCCAAACTTTGTCATTTTTGCCAACGGCACTACCCTCCTTCAAATAAGTCACTGAGGTATGCACTGTTCACATCATCTTTCAAACCTATCTCTTTCTCCCTTCACCAAGCCACTACCCTAGTTTACCCTTGTTGCCTTTTACCTGATTTATTGCAATAAATACTCAGCAAATTGGTTTCCCGATATCCAGCTTTTTCCCCTTTCTAATCCATCTTCCATGCAGCTGTCAAATCAATATTCTTAAAGCACATGTCTGACCACACCATGACTATCATATGGTTCCCTGTTGCCTCGAGGATAAAATGGAAACTCATCTGTTTGGTATTTAAAACTCTTTACACCATAGCTCCAAACCATCTTTCCAGGTTTAATATGCTTTTCTCTTCCTTGTTCAGTCTCTGATCCTGGCAAATGGAGCTTGATGTTCCCTATCCGTGATATGACATCTCCTGTCCCTCAGGTTCTCCTTCTAGGCTTAGAATGTTTCCCCTCCCCATTCACCTGTTGGTTTCAAGGTTCATCTCAAATGCTACTTTTTATATGAAGCCTTTCCTGATTTCCCCCAGTAGTTAGTTTCTAACACTCTACCCCACCCTCTATTATGTTGCACTTAGTTGTCATACTGGATAGAATATTGGATCTGGAATCAGGAAAATCTGAATTCAAATCCTTTCTCTGACATTTACTAGCTGAGTGACCCTAGAAAAATCACTTAACCTCTGCTTGACTCAGTTTCCTTGACTGTAAAATGGGAATCATAATAGCACCTGCCATACAGGGTTGTTTTGAGGATCAAATGAGATAATAATTGTAAAGCACTTAGAACTGCGCCTGGCACATAGTAGGTGCTTAATAAAATGCTTATTTCCTATCCTCTTATTTATTTTCGAATCAGCTCACTATATTTTTAATTGCCATTTATATACAGATGAGTGTAAGATTTACAAATCAAGCCTTATTCCCTTTCCTGAGTTCCAATCTCTCATTACCAACTGCCTATTGGAAATTTGAAAATAGGTGTCCCAAGGGCATCTCAAATTCAACATGTCCACAACAGAAGTAATTATCATTACCACCACCGACAGCCCCGCCTCTCCCTTTTCCTTTTCCAAACATTACCATCTCTGTTGAGGATCCTTTAGCCTAAGTTCTCTGTTTCATTCATGATTCCTCACCCGCATCCCACATATCTAGGTGTCATTTCCAACCCTGCACCTTCTCTCACTCTTGGACAGCCACCACCCTTAGTTCAGGCTCTCATCACTTCTCTCCAGGATTATTGCCGTAGACTTCTAATTGGTCTCCCTACCTCAAGTATCTCCCCACTCCAGTCAATCTCCCCACAGTTTCAAAAGTGATTTTCCTAACGTGTTCCCTTACTAAGTAAACTTTAGTAGCTTCTTACTGCCTTTAGGATCAAATATAAAC
Source organism: Pseudochirops corinnae (assembly GCA_028646515.1). NCBI lineage: Eukaryota > Metazoa > Chordata > Mammalia > Diprotodontia > Pseudocheiridae > Pseudochirops > Pseudochirops corinnae. Next base: position 116,720,951 of record CM053585.1, on the reverse strand, counting down.
TCCCTCATTTGCCATTATATCCCTTCACAACTTGGTCCTGAACTGCCTTTCCAGTCCAGTTACTCGTTACTTCCCTTCACATACTCTACAGTCCAGTCCACCTGGCACTATTGTTTGTCACACATGATATTATCTTATACCTTTGCACTAGCTATGCCCTGTGCAATACACACCCTCTTCCCCTCTAGATTATAGAATCCTTAATTACATTAAAGATTGAGTCCTATATGAAACCTCTCCTGATTCCCACAACAGCCCCATTGCCTTGTACTTATTTTATATGTATTTTGCTTTTTAAAGAAACAGATTTGGTTGTTATCCTTTATTTTTGCATTGCCTATATTTCTCTCTGTATAACTCCTCTTCTCTTTCCTAGAGAACTCTCCCTTATAATAAATATCTTTTTAAAGGAAGAATAAGAGAAATAAAAGTTCTTCAAAATTACATTGAAAAATGTCTGACTTTATATACAGTACTCCATATACATACCCTACTTCTTCAGTGAAGGGGTGAAGGAGGTGTCTTCTTTTATTTTTTTTTTTTCAATTTTGAAAATTCAGTTTTAATTGTTTTGTGATGGTTATTCTATTTATTTATATTGTTATAGCATCATTGTGCATACTGGTTTCCTGGCAAACTTTTCTTATCATTCATTAGTTTATAGGGTCTTTCACTGTATTTGGTACCTACCTGTTATTGTAGATGCTGACTGCCAAGATGGAATATAAGCTCCTTGATGTCTGGGATGGTTTCACATTTTTCTTCGTATCCTTGAAGCCTAGTACAGTGACTGGCATATTGTTGGTTTTTAGTCATTTTCAGTCATATCTGACTCTTCATGACCCTATTTGGGGTTTTCTTGGCAAAGATACTGAAGTGGTTTGTCATTTCCTTCTCTAGCTCCTTTTACAGATGAGGAAACTGAGGTAAACAGGGTTAAGTGACTTGCCCAGGGCCACATAGCTAGTAAGTATCTGAGGCTAGATTTGAACTCAGGTCTTCCCGATTCCAGCCCTGGCACTCTATCCACTGTGCCACCTAACTTCCCTGACTATGTAGTAGACACTTAATATATGCTTATTGATCCATTGCCTAGCCTGTAATAGGTGTATAATAATTGCTTCGCTTCACTTGAAGTGAATTAAGAAATTCTAGAACACATCTGGATAATTGAAGTTGTTCAGCATCCTGCTTAATTGCCAATTTTGGGATCTGCTTCCAAAGTTCATTATCCATTTTCTTTTTCTACCTGGAAGGCCTGTAACATTTTCCCATCTCAATGTAATTTCTATTTTTCCCCCATTAACCCTCCCCTAAATATTCTCCACCATGCTTTTATATCCCTGTTTCTTGGATTTCCCTGAAGGAGTATCTCTTAGAGATATCCCAGGACCCCATTGATGACTCTTTTTATCTAATCTTTTCCTTTGGCATGTCTTACTCTTCCTTTGCCATATTCTGGCTGTGAGTCACATCTCACCAAGTCTTAGTAATGACACTTCTGAGGTCAAATTCACTTTCTTGTGTTAAAATCTCAAGTGCCCCTTGAGACTGGGTTTACTCTTCAGAGCTATTAACCACAGCTGTCACCTCCTTGTCTCCACAACTCAGCAGTATTCTACTATTTTTATTTAACAGTGCCTACAATGAAAGAGTACGTATTCTGTGTGTGCTGCAAAGATTTATGCCTTTTGAGAATATACTTTCAGTATAGGGACTCAAACCCAGTAAAATATGGGTTCCATTGATATTAGACTTTGAGACTTTCAGGTTATATTGGTGTTCTCATTTTGTTATGTTTTAGTACTGTTTAGAAAATCTGGTCATGCCTCATGTGATAGAGTTAACCTTGGGTTCTCTTGGAGGTAGGTAGGTGGTATAATGGATGGAGCTCTGGGCCTGGACCTGGAGTCAGGACGACCTGAGTTCAAATCCAGTCTCAGAAACTTCCTAGCTATGTGACCATGGGCAAGTCACTGAACCTCTGTTTGCCTTGGTTTCTGCAGTTGTAGAATGTGGACAATAACACCTCCTTCCCACAGTTGTGTGGATTAAATGAGCTAATATGTGTAAAGCACTTAGCATAATGCCTGACACATAGTTGTTATTGTTCATTCTTCATTTTTGAAGAGGACCAATGACATCTTGGGTAATATCTTGACTTGCTTGAGAATTGGATTTAAGTGAGGTAGACTTGAACAAAATCATGAGCCTCACTCTTTCTTCCTGAGCTATTAAAATCCAGTGGCAGGACAAAAGTCAAGATGACTGATGATGACCCAGGATGCAGTGGGTGACCTTGGTGTCTTCAATGTCTGAGTGCTCCACAGAGGCTGCTTCAGCTGCCTTCATGGCTGTTGGAACAAATTCTGCCCATTCTGCCAGGGGACATCTTTACATGCTAGGTGCTAGTCCTCTCTGAACACCCTATACATTCCTGGCACATAGTGAGTACTATATAAAAATGTTTATTCCTTTTCCTTCCTCTGCTGCTTCCCTCCCCCATGTTAGTAGAGTAGATGTTCTGGTGGGCTCAGTGATAAACTGTACTGCACATCTGTTTCTTCAGGATCAAGTTAGATAAGTTGGAGAGGCTGACCATCATGGCTCTAAGGTAAGGATTTTTTCATCCATATTCAGAGCCACAGCTCAGGTAGAACAACATGGCCTTTTCTCTAGGTGGTGACATCCAAGTGGCTCTCCAACCTCCCAACTCCACGCTTACTGGTTCTTTGCTAATCCTGTTCCATGGGCCCCCCCATGGCCCCCCCCCTCCCCGGGCATCCCCAGAGGAGACTGTCCATGCTTCCTCAGGTGGCTTAGGGCTATTACCATTGGCAATCCTATCACCATTTGTACCCCTCTCCTGGGGTCATGTTCCCCTACCAATTTCCTGTGCTTACCCCAACTAGAAATTTTGTTCTGGCATAAAAATAACTAGTTATAGTTAGCTAGCTATCCATGTGGACAAGATTAAAGAAACTGAGAGTTTTGAAATTTATACATTTTGTGACCAGTTCAAACTAGCTCACTAGATTTTATTTTTTTCCCTCTTAAAATTTTATGTAAGAAAAAAATCATTGACAGACAGGCATGAAAGTCCGTTTACAGGACTAAATGCCTTCTTCATAACGAATGTTTTATTATTTCCTTTTGTTCTCATATTACAGTCATTTTTGGATACACTCTTCCTCCCCTCTGACCTTCAATGTGGCTTCCTTTTAACAAAGAAAGAGTTAAATGAAACCAGCTGACACAGCAAATGTTTGACAACCTATGGAATATTCCACACCCATAGTTCTTACCTCTCAGAAAAGAAAAGTAAAGAAAAAAAAGATCTTGCATTTCCTAATCAGTCTCCTTTCCTTGCCTTCAGAGGCAGCTCGGTGGCACAGTAGGTAAGATAGAGTGCTGTACCTGAAGTAGGAAGACCTGAATTCAAATTCAACCTCAGATACTTACTAGTTGTGTGACTTTGAGTAAGTCACTTAACCTCGTTTGCCTCAGTTTCCTCATCTGTAAAACGAACTGGAGAAGGAAATGGCAAAACCTCTCTGGTATCTTTGCCAAGAAAACCCCAAATGGGGTCACGAAGAGTCAGATATGACTGAAAATGACTAACCAATATTTCCTTGCTTTCAATCATTCCCCTCTCCAATTCATCTGCCCAAGTGACATTCCTAAAACACAGGTCTGACCATGTCACTGAGGAAGCTATGGTGGCTCCCTATTACTTCCAGGATCAAATATGGATTTGTCTATGTAACACCTGAAACCCTTTACAACCTAGTCTCGGACTTTCCTTCTGGACTTAATCCATTCACATCAGTCCCCTTTATTTATTCTGTATTTGGGCCAAACTGGTTTAGTGTGGCTTGGAGAACATGACGTTCCATCCCGTCTCTTCATACATTTGCATAAACTGTTTCCCCAGGATTGGAAGGCACTCCTCACCTCCATCTTGTAGCACCCCTAACTTTCTACAAAGCTCAGGTCAAGTGCTGTCATGGAAAATGATGGAAATGGGGCCTTTCCTGATACCCTTTCTCCCCAAGCTATTAGTAGCCCCTTCCCCAAATACTTTAAATTTTGTAATCTACTTATGATGAGTAAGTATCATTTCTTTGGATAGAATGTGAGCTTCTTGCCAACAGGAACAATATACATCTGTCTTTCTCAACCCAGTCACTACCTAGCACAGGGCCTGACCCTGTGATTCAATCTTCATGATTAACTTTGTTGACTATTACCCTATTGGGTATTTATTTTGCACATTTTCAAATTGTTTTATATAATGGTGGTACCAGTTCCTGGCTCTACCACAACATCCCATTCATTGGTGTGCTGGACTCTCTCTAATAATATTTTCATCTTTGGTCATCTTTCTTGATTTGCATATTGGGTGAAACCTCAGTGTTCTTTTAATGGGCTTTCCTTTCATTATTAATGATTTGGAGTAATATTTCATGGTTTCTGATCATTTGCAATTATGAAAAGCGTTTGTACATATCCATGAACCACTTCTCTAGTGGGAAGATTAAATATGTTCTTTACGGCCTAGCTGTGGTCCCTCCTCCTCTGGCCAACCCAGTAGTGATTGAACTTCCTTTTCTCTGAATTGCTAAATAGCATTTAGTCTTTAACCACACGATTTAGCACTCAACTGTGCGGTCTTTTGGGTTGTACTTTAATTGTTACATATGTGTTAGTCTCTCTTCATCCAGACCCATGAATATTGAGAATGTGTCATACTCCTTCTGTATCCTCCCGGCACCTAGCACAGTGCAGATCCTGTCATACCAACTGGAAAAATACTTGGTGACTGACTTAAGGAAAATTTGAGAATAAGGAACCTAAAATGCAAATGATTCAATAAGATAAAATAAACTAATATTTGAATGCTAAATAATAAAAATAAACTTCAGTCCTATTGGGGGAGGGGGACAGGAAGGAGGCATATGCAGTTTGAAACTGTTATTTAGTAAGTGTAGACTAAAATTCCCTGATTCACAGTAGCAATTTCTCTTAATTTAGTCTTAGAGAGTTTGTCTGGGGGCACAGTGGATAGAGCTCTGGAAATGGCATCACAAAGACTTATTTTCCTGAGTTCAAATCCACGTCAGACACTGACTAGCTGGGTGACCGTGGGCAAGTCACTTAACCCTGCTTGCCTTAGTTTCCTCATCTGTAAAATGAGCTGGAGAAGAAAATGGCAAACCATTCTAAGTATCTTTGCCAAGAAAACCCCAAATGGGGTCATGAAGAATCAGACATGACTGAAATGAGAGGTTAAGTGATTTGTCCAGGGTCCCACATCTACAATGCTCCAGATGAAGGATTTGAACTAGTTATTTCTGATTGATGGAAGCAGCTAGGTGACTCAGTGGATAGAGCACTGGGTCTGGAGTCTGGAAGACCTGAGTTCAAATATGACCTTGCTATCTATGTGACCCTGGGCAAGTCCTTTAATCTCTGTTTGCCTTAATCCACTGGAGAAGGAAATTGCAAACCTCTCCAGTATCTTTGCCAAGAAAACCCTATGGACAATATTGGGGTGATATAGTCCAGGGACAGCACCGAACAAATTCCTGACTCCAAGGCTATGTCCACTAAAACCTCTCAGTTCTATATTTTGGTTAAGTAAAGGAAATATTTCTAAATTAATATAAAATTAATTGTCAACACGGTATCAGGGGATGTTTTAAGCATTTTTTTTTATTCAGGAAGGTATCTTAAGTTTGCACTGATTTTCTGGTGACAGGAAAAAACCCCCCACACAAGGAGGGCTAACTAGTAATTTGCTGAATGATAAGAAATCCTCCTTAGGAGTTTAGCTTAGGAGTTTAGTTTACCATGTTTTTCCTTTTTCTTTTTGGCCTGGACCTGTGACTACCACTTGGGAAGCCCTGATATGGAAATTCACTCCCCTAATAGGCTGCTCATCTGTGGTTTAGTCTTCCATAGTTGCGTTGTGCACTGAGAAAGGTTAAAAGTGATTTGCCCATAGCAAACACAGCCAGTATTTTACTTCCAAAAAAAAAAAAAAGGCAAGAAAAATATAATGCAAAACACTCAACTAAATGGTTTACATATAAAGAATGTTCCAGAATTTTTGCCAACTGTTTATTAAGGGGTGGTGGTGGTAATTATTCTGTGAACTGTACTGAATGACTTGTTTTTATTTAGGTATTCACCTGGGCACCCAGAGAACCCCAACTCTGTTTGGTCTGGTCTCTGCAAAACGGAGAATCGAATAGTTACTTCTGCTAGTGTCATCAATTCTCCCTAGGTCACAAACGTCCCCACCATCACGTTTCCCCCGATGGTGGCAAAAGGAGCCAATATAGTGTTATGAAAGGGCTCCCCTTCCCCTTCCTTATCGGTTCTAGGAAGTGAGCAGCCTCCCTGGAAAGTGCAAACGAGTCAATCCGACCTGATTCTGCTAGGAAGAGAAGGAGAGAAAAGAAAGGGGCTGGTTAGCCTTGCAGCCACCCCCGCCTCCCCAGATCACCCCTCCCCCCACAGCTGGCCACCGGCCCAGGTCCAGCCCGGTGGCCTGGGCCCCTCTCCCATCCGAGACATAGAGTTTCTGGCTTTCGTCCTGGCCCTGAGCCTCAGTCCCATACTCGGGGAAGGAAACGCCTAAGCACGACCATTATTTTTCTTTTCTTTTTTAAACACAAAACTAGACAACCAACTTTGGTATGGTTTGGGATTCTGCCAAAAAACAACAACCATCCGACACTTTGCTTCAGTTAGGGGTTCAGCAAACCAACACGCCTCCTTCCGAGTTTCGGCTCCCAGCGCGGGCAGGTTTGGGCTTATGTTTCAGCAGAAGGGGAGGGAGGGGAGGGGGGCCGAAGCCCTGCTTGCAGCGCATGTGCAGGAAGAGCCTGGAGAGCCAGCACTTATTGAGCGCCCGCTGTGTACCCGGGAGCCCGAGTCCGAAGCTGGTCCGGGGGGAAGGTGTGTACGAGCCACGAACAGCGTGCGTGCGTGTCCGTAGGGAGGAGGCGTGGGTCTCGCTCGCGCGGGGCGGGGAGGAGGAGGAGGAGGAGGAGGAGGAGGAGGAGGAGAAGGAGGAAAAGGGGGAGGAGGAGAAGGGGTGGGGAGCGCGCAGGGGGAGGGGGGAGAGGGGTGGGTTGGGGGTGTGTCTCTCGTCCGCTCCCTTCCCGGGGCGGGAAATCCGGGCCGGGTTGTGGCCGCCGCCGCGTACGTGAGCGCTGTGTCCCGGCTAAAGGCTGGCCAGGTGGGCGCGCACGGAGCCAAGGCGGGCGGGCTGCGCGGGGCCGGGCCGGCGGCGCTGGACGAGCAAGGCGAGCAGCGCGGTAACTTCCCACGCCCGCAGGACCCCGCGAGGGGCGCGGGGCTGGGGCCGGCGGGGATGGTGGTCGGGGCTGGAGTGGTGCGGGGGGGAGGGGGCCGATGCGGCAGTGCCCCCGACGGGTGGAGAGGTGTGTGGGGGGGTGCATGCTCGCTCGACCGCCGCCTGCTTATCTCTGCTTTGGTCCCCGACCCCCTCTTCCGCCTCCTACCCAACTTTGCGCCCCTTTTCTCCCCCCCTCCCCCGACGGCTAGCGTTCAAGGGCGCCTTTTGCCTTCGCTGCCCCCGGCCCCGGCGCAGCGCTCGCTCCTCCCGCCCGCTGCTTTCAATCTCCACCCACCCACCCTCCAGAGCCTGGCTTCTGGATGCCTCTCGCCGCCGGTCCCACCCTCTTCTCCCGCCCTTCTCCTCGGCCCCCTCTCGCTGTGCCCGGGGTCCCCTCCCCACCTCCCGTGACCCCCGTGGCGCTTTCCCCGGCCCCTCGCCGCGCTCCCCTCCAGTTGTGCATGGTTTCCTTCTTTCCTCCCTGGCCCCTCGACTCCCGGGAGCATATTGGCCCGCGCGGTGGGGGCCTGGGGAGAAGGGAGTTTGTGCGCTGCAAACGTGATTGGAACCCCAGAGTTCCCCTCCTATCCCTTCTGGAGGGGGGGGGGGACACTCCGAGTTTGAGGTTTTTAACTCTTTCACCTTGGGATTGGCTCTGAACATGGTGAGGTGTGGATGGGGGGAGTGGGGAGTGTGTGTGTGTCTTAATGTTTTTCCTGCAGGAGCAGCCAGTTTGTAACAGCTAACCCCCACTCCCAAATGGGCTGCGAGCCTTTTGACCAAGCAGGCCGGGCACATTCCCGTAATAGTAGACCACCGAGGTTACAGTGCTGGTCCCCACTTTCTGGAAAAGAGCAAAAAGTCCATTCCTTCAGTCAGTCATTTATAGGTCCTGGATAGATTAAGCATTTATAAAAGCACCCTGTGCAAAGAGACAGTCCTTCGAGCATACTCTGCCTAGAGTTCTGGGTAGGGGAAATGGAAGGCCTGGTTCTTAATTGTCAAGGAATTTACAACTTAAGGTTTTGAACAAACCAACTCACCTCCAATATTTATAAAGTGCCTACTATGTGTTAGGCCCCCTAGGAATAACAAAAAAGTATTAAAACCTCAGCCCTTAGGAGTGTACACTCTGGTTGAGGGAGACCACAGAAGGGGTTAGGGAATGGGCAGTTATTAAGGACCTACTATGTGCTGGGGACTGTAGTGCTGAATGCATAAATAATTGTTAAGGAAGTTAAAAAAAAACATCTGTGGGATGGGTTCTATCAAGAAAGAAAGATTTCCAGGAGGAGGTGAGTTTTGAAAGGTACACAGAGTGGGAGATCAGAATAATGGTTGGAGGAGATCTTAAACACATTTGCCTTTTCATCAGCAAGCATTTATTAAGCACCTACTTACTCAATGCCCAGCCTGCATTAGGCTCTGAGGATACTTTGACAGAAATTAAAGTCTTTGTTTTCGGGGCAGTTACATTCTATTGGAGGAAGGACAGGTACACATATAAGAATATAGAAAATACAAAGTATTAAATAGAAAGTAATTGTGGGGAAGCACCAGCAACTAATCTTATTGAGGAGACAATAAATGCAGTTAATTAGCACTAAAATGCATTATAATTAAATGCTAAAATAGTGCCACCAAAATATGTTCGACAGCTGTTAAAGGAAGCGATGGATCATTATAGATAAAAAAAAAGTCAAGTAATGCCTCAGTTTTTCAGCAGTTCAGAAAATATTTGAATTCAGCAAAAATAGGTACCTGCTATATACGGAATACTACGTGCTTGACACTGGTGGGAGATACCAGTATAAATAAGACAAGTCCCCAGCCTTCTTGTGAGTTATTAATGAGTAGGTGAATATAGCGCCTGCATAAGTGATCTTGCCCTTTACAGATCTAAATCTATAAAACTGTAAGTGACCAATGCAAAATAGAAAGTGTTAAGAGGACAAGGAGGTGAAATTTCAAACGGGGCCCTTTAAGGATAAGTGAGATTTCAGTAGGGGCTGGGAGGAGGAGATTCTTGGTGTAGTGGGTCCTGTGGAGGTGGCAATAAAACAAGACTTCTTTGGGTACAGTGAAGAGACCATCATGGCTGGATTGGAGGGTACCCTTTGAAGAGGTACTTTGGGACTAGATTGAGGAAGTCCTTGAATGCCAGACTGAGATGTTGAACTCTATAGGTAACTCTAAAGGTGAGCCATTGAAGATTGTGCAGTATATGGGACCGAGTGTAAGAGGAATGAGCATTATATAGCACTTGTTCCGTGCCAGGTAGTATGCTGAGTGCTTTGCAAATACCGTCTCATTAGATTCTCACAACAGCCCTGGGAGATAGGCAGTATTGTCATTCCCATTTTACATATAGGGAAGTTGAGGCAGACAGGTTAAGTGACTTGCCCAGGGTCACACAGGTAGGAAGTGCTGGAAGCTGGGTTTGAACTTATGTCTTTCCAACTCTAGTCCTAGCTTCTGAGCTCTGGCTCATTTAAAGAAGTTTTTTTTATAGGACTTGTTTGTAGGACATTCCACTGAAGGCCTCTGGTGCCTCATTGTGGCAGGGAGGTGACCCTGGGTTCCTGAAGGCTTTACCAGAAGAGGAATTTAAGTTCTGGGTGGTACTACTAAGCTGGAAAATACTGCCCACTGACAGACTATTCTTGTCACCTGAAGACCAGCCTTGTTTGGGGAGGTTCAGGCCCAATTGATATGGAGGATGTAATTTTTAAAATCTGTGAGGGCAAAAAGGGGTTGGTCACCATCTGCCTTGATGGAGGATCTTCCTGCATTGGAAAAAATCATTGATCCTTGTATTGCTTTTAGGACCAATTAAAGCAGCAAGATCTTGGAACCAGCCAAGAAGGAAGGAGGCTATTATAATATTCTGGATATAAGATAATGAAGTCTTGGGCCAGGGTGAAGATTGTAGAAATGGAAAATAAAAAGTGGATTTGAGACATTAATAGCAAGAGAAAATGGTGACAATGTAGGGGGCAGGATAAAGGACAGGGATGAGTAGAAATTGGTTTCAAACTTGGGAGACCAGGAAGGTGGAGTTACTTTTGGTGGCAGTAGGGAAATTAGGAAGATATGTCTGTTTGAGGGAGGCATGATTTACTTTAATTTTAGAAGTTTCAGCTGTTTGGCAAAGCATCTGTATGGAGAGAAATGTTTATTAGGCACTGGGAGATGTCAGCCTGGTGAGAGGACAGAAATGCAGATGTAGATTTTTTGAGTGGCATTTAAACCATATGAGTAGATGAGCCCTAGGAATGAGCTATATGGGATAGTCCAACCCAACTCAAACTCACCAGGGCCACATTCCAGCTTGCATGACTCCACTGCCCTTAGCTCCAGTCCCAGGCTCAGTGTCAGCTCCCAAAGGATACACCTGGCTGAGACATGGGGGGAGGGAAGAGTAGGAAGGTTAAGTTGGAAAGGAGAGGAACCTAGGGTCAGGAAGCTCAGCTGCTGCAATAGGGTTTGGGATTTCCTGAGAGTAAGTTTGGAAGTAGAGTGACTTTAGGTGATTTTGGCTGGGTCCCTGGCATCCCAGAATTCTTAATGTAGGCTTGCAGACCAGTGAGAATGGTTTCATTCTACCCTGTCTTGAAGGTAAAGGGGGAAATAGAATTTGGAGATTTGGGGACAGGAAGAAACTTGGGCAAAGGCAAAAGTTGGTAGGGAGAAAAAGAAATTCTACTCCATGCAATCCTTGTTCCTTTTGATTTTTAATCTTGAGGTATCCATTCTGTCAGTGAGGGAATAGTGTGAGTAGATGAAGTTATATCGGTATATGTGTGTATGTATATGTACAATGTCTCTGTATGTGTGTATACATATATAAAACATATTCATGTGCATACACACACTTATGTGATTTATGGGATTAGTAGAGCAGGGACCTAATTCATCAAATTCACTAAAGACCTGTAGTTAAGGAACCTTGAGTTTCTTTCCTTTATCCCCTTTTTAAGATTTGAGAACTCGGGGCATCTAGGTGGTTCAGTGAATAGAGCACCCAGCCCTGGAGTCAGGAGGACCTGAGTTCAAATTTGATACAAAAAACTAGCTGTGAAACCTTGGGCAAGTCACGTAACCCCAATTGCCCTACCTTCCCCCTCCAAAACAAAGAAACAAACAAATAAGATTGGAGAACTCCCATATTGCACTTGGCACCCTAGCCAGATTGAAGGCATGGGAAGGAATCCTAGGTCTAGGAAACATTTTTCCCTCCAGGAATGGTATCCTTCTTGTTCTTTTCTGTTTGCTGGGATTGGGGTGATCGGTGGCTTAAACATGGAGGGGAACAGTACTTCCTGTGACCCAAGCCTTTCACTAGGTTGATTTAGTATTGCTTAGTTTCTTCCTTCAGTCTCAACTTGTAACATTTGAGAGTTGAGGGTTTGAGGTGGGGGAATGTGTTGTATGAAAAGATTGCAGAGTTGCAGGGTGAGCAACATGTTATTCTGTTATGGGGTTGGGTATGAAGCTGTGACTACTAATCCTCTTGTCTCTCTGAGGCCAAGGGCAGTGAATTATCAGTTCTGAAGTACTTCACACAGTCATATGTTACTCACTATTATGAAAAACTATTACGTGGATGGCAAGAAATGTAAGTCCTATTGGATTATTCATTGTAAGGGATTTTCATTCCTGTTTGGGTGTCTGCTATTTTTAAAGCTATTCTTACTAGGTGTTGTAAGAGATCCAAAGGAAGTACCATACGAGGGCCTTACCCTCCATGAGTTTGCTATCTGGTTTGGGTCATGTCACACCCTAAGACTCAGTTTCCGCATCTGTAGAATGAACGGGGTTGGGTGGATTGTTTCTAACCTAAGGATTCAGTGATTATACTATAGAAATTAAGGGAGAGGGTGGGGAGAAAGAACATTTTCAGGTCTTTGGTCCTCCAAAGAGTGGGTTGAATGTGGCATGTGTTTGAATCAAGGAAGAAATAGGACTGAAACACTTGTAAATAATACTAGCTAGCATTTATATAATGCTATCAGGTTTGCAAAACACTTTACATAAAGGTTAACAGATTTGATTTTCGAAACAATCCTGGGAGATAGGTGCTATTATTAGCACACCCATTTTTCCAGAAGAGGAAGCTGAAACCATCAGAGGTTAAGTGACCTACCCACAGTCATACAGCTAGTAAGTGCCTGAGGACAGTTTTGACCTCAGATTTTCCTGACTCCAAGTCCAGTGCCCTAACCAATGTGCCACTAGCTACCTTGTTGGAGAATGATGGGAAACAAAATTGGAAAGGTAGGTTGAAGATGTATCTAGAGGGTTTTGAATGCTAGGCTAAGTTTTATTTACTTTATCTGGTAGACAATGGGAGGACATTAGAAGTTCTTTAGCAATAAAATAACATTTTGAAAACTGACCAGAGAGGGAGAAGAAGGAGAGGAAGAGAAAAAGTAGAAAGGAGAAAGAGAGAGAGAGAGAGAGAGATTTGTGTATGATTGATTTGTTGTAACCAGATCAATGGAACACTAATTCTAAGCCATTGGCTGAGGTTTTTGTAATGTTTTTTGGTTTGGAATTTTCCATTGAAATGATAATTCTAGGGGGATTTGATCAGTACCTTGCATTTTAAGGGATATTTCTTGTGTGTTGAAGTTACCTCCAGTTTTTCTTTCACATGCTGATATAAATGAATCTTATCATGCACCAACTCTGTGATGTCATTTCATTTGCTTGTTGTGTCCAGATTGCTTGGTGCTAGATTCCCAGGAATTGGTTACAAGGTGTGAAATGCAGCTCTCTGGGCTTCCAACATGAAAGAATGAAATCAGGAAGGATGATTATGTGGCTGTCTTTCTAGATCACTGAGACACTGTTTCAGTTACGGGGTAACCGAAGTCCCACAAGGCAGACATATACAATTACATAAAGATTCAGAGTTTCTTCAGGATATCTGATTCAACCACAGGTTATTTCTAGTCTGAAAGACTTTTGATAAACCAGATTAATTCTGGTTTCTAACCAGACTGGTTTAGTGTGGAAGTTGCCGTTGCTGTCTAGGTAATCAAAGCCTTAGCCATGGCTCTGGAACTTTTCTCCCAAGTACCATACCAGTCAAGAAGATCTGACAGAGGCATGTTATTCATGCTGCCATTTGTAAGGCAGAAAAAAATCAGAATTTTGAAAATTGCATTTTTAAACATTTTCATCAGAATACCTTCTGTTAATTACTTTAGTTAAAAATACACTAATAAAGATAGAATATAAAGATAGATCACTAGGAACCAACATGGGTTCATTGAAAACAAATCAGTGCTACACTAACTTCATTTCTTCTTTTAAAATTTTTAAAGGGCTTCATTAAATTGATAGATTAGGAGAGGGACATAGCATTTTGATTTTAACAAGGTATTTGACAAAGTCATGTCTTTAATCATAAAGATGACTAAGTACATGTGGGCTGGCAGATAGTATTCTGAGGCCAAAATCAGCATCAGTGCATTAACTATGTATAGCCTTTTTTTTTTTTTTAAAACATGTAGCTTTTTAAGTCTTTCTTTAGCTCTTTTTAGTTAAAGCAAACATGAGTTAGTAGCTGTATGCTGACTCATCACATTAACGGGGAAATGAATGACTTTGAACAATGGATTGCCAATGTAGTAGAGTCTTAGGCCAGTCGAGTCTTAGGCCTGCAGCTTTTAATCTTCCTACCCCCATTAGGTTGTTGTACTTGGGCATCTTTTTAGTTGTTGACCCTATTTACATGTGTTCCCTCTTCCCTCTCTCCCTTTGCGTCTTTCTTCTTACCTTCTTTTCCTCTTGTTCATATCTTACGGACTGAGGCCCAAATTATCCCTGCTTTTCAAGGTAACAACTAACTAATCTGATAACCTCATGGAGAAGAATATTACCTCCCTAGAAATCTTGATTCAATTCCTAGACAATATATGCACATTTTTAACTAGGGCCTATTGGAGTCAATCAGTAATTGATTTGGCTCTTTTATCATAATAACTTGTGTAAATTAAACAGAAAAATGAAAAAATAGTATAAGCATAAGTATAGATGAGATTGGTAAAAAAAAATTTCTCTGGTATTAATTGGAAAAAATCTTTATTTTCAAAATATCTTTTCCAAAATATCTCAAAAATAATCTTTGTTTTCCAAAAAATAAGTCTTTTTTTCAAAAAAAAAGACTTATTTTTGTAGAATATTATAAGTCTAATAAGTTGCTAATATCTTTATAAGGGGAATTCAAAGCTTGTTCAGTAAATTATATTCAAAGAATGTTGATTAACACCTCTGTGTCAGGAAAGAATGGTGTGTCTCTAGTAGAATGTGACAGGACTCTGTCTTTAGACCATTCTTGTTTGACAGTTTCATCACTAACTCCCTAAAAAAAAAAGTTATGCTTACCGGATTGGCAGTAGACAGAAGGTTGATAGGGCAGGCTAATGACATATTAGAGATAGTTGATATGATAGATGACTGAATCAAGATGCAAAATGATCCCTGCAGAATGGAATGCTGGGTTGAAACCAAGAAGATGGAATTGAGCAGACCTAAATAGAATATATCCAATTCATGTGGCACAGATCTGGGAGGTATGCTTATTTCTACATCACAGGAAATAATAGTCATACAGCATTCTTATTTTGGTCATACTACACCTGGTTTATTGTGTTGAATTCTGGGACACGTATTTTAAGAAGGAAATGAAAAGAGTCCAGAGGAGAAGAAGAGTCTGACACATGAAAAAAAGTTGGAAGAACTGGGAATGTTTAGAAGAAAAGGAATTGGTAATTAACTTCAAGTATTTGGCAGATTGTCTTGAAGAAGAAAACTCAGAATTGTAGGCTGTCAGAGCCGGAAGAGTTCCAGAGGATGAGATTAGGACCAAAGGGGGGGTGTTGACACAAAGTAAATTTCCTCCCAATATAAGGAAAAAAACCACTTAAAGTAGATCATCAGAGAGATGAATAACTAGAAAAGTAGGTGAATGATCATGTAGTAAGAGGCAAAGATGACTGGTGGAAGGCTTGCCTGTCCTGTCGCTGTACATGTAATGTCAAAATTTCTATTTTTATTTCTTTTTACTTTTTGGAGGGGGAAAGGCGGAGCAATTGGGGTTAAGTGACTTGCCTAAGGTCACACGGCTAGTTAAGGGTCTGAGGTTGGATTTGAACTCAGAACCTCCTGACTCTCTAGTGCCAGTGCTCTATCCACTGTGCTACCTAGCCGCCTAAGATTTCTAGAAGAAGGCCCTTAGCATTGGATGCCCTGTGGAAGGCATGGACCAACATTACACAGAATGGTGGAGTACCTGTACCAATTAGATTATAGATCTATCAGTATATAGAAATACAAAGAACTCTGTAGTTACTAGAATTGTCTAAAAAAAAAAGTAGAAAAAGAGCCTACTCTATGGGAGAGTTCTCCATGACTTGAGGCTGTGTTATCACCTATCAGAAATGTTGAAGGGAATCCTCCTTCATTGAGTAGCAATTAGTCTAGACCTAAAAGTAAGCTCTCTTTGAACTCTTGAGGTTCTCAAAATGTAAGATATGATCATGTTGATTGGTATCACTAATGAGGCATTATAGACCCTAATTATATGGTGTTTATGACAATGTATTTATGTGACCTTTTGGGAAAAGGTTTCGAAACTCGATAAGCCATGAACTGACTATTCAATGAAAACATTTATTAAACATTTACTGTGTGCAGGGTACTCTACTGTATGCTGGAGATATAAAGGCAGAAATGAAATTGCTTCTGCCTTCAAGGAGTTTACCATAATAGTAAGAAAAACTAAGTGGTAATGTAGATAGAATGCCCCCTTTGGTGTTAGATATCTAGGTGTGATTTTGGGCAAGTGGTGGAACCAATCAGAGCCTTGATTTTCTCACTTGTAGACTGGTAATAGATAGCTTGATGGATAGAGAATGAGGCTGGAGTCAGGAAAATCTGACCTGACACTTAAGAGCTATGTGACCCTGGGCAAGTCACTTAACCTCTGTTTGCCCTACCCTAATCCACTGGAGAAGGAAATAGCAAACCACTCCAGTATCTTTGCCAAGAGAACTCCCAAGTACAGCATTGACATGCTATGATCCACAGGTCATGAAGAGTTGGTCACAACTGAGTGAGTGAACAACAACAACAATCATACTTGCCATACTTACTTCATTGGATTGTTCTGAAGAAAATACTTGGCAAATCTTAAATCGCCAGTGAATTGTGAGAGAATAGTGATTGATTAGGCAGGTAGGTGGCACAGTGTATAGAGCACCAGGCCTTGAGTCAGGAAGATCTGAGTTGAAATCTGGCACCTGAGAGTTACTAGCTGTGTGATCCTGGGCAAGTCACTTAACCTGTTTGCCTCAGTGTCCTCATCTCTAAAATGAGCTGGAGAAGGAAATGGCAAACCACTTCAGTATCCTTGCCAGGAAAACCCCGAGTGGAGTCACAGAGAGTTGGACAAGGCTGAAATGACTGAACATTGATGATTGATTGATTATCCATACTTCTTTGGAGGAACTTCAGTAATGGGGAGCCCATAACCTCTTTGGACAACCTGTTTCACTTCAGATAACTCTCATTTTTAGGAAGTTTCTTACATTTTAGGAAGGACTTGATGAGTTTGAGTGTCCAAAAGAGGGCTACAAAGATGGTGAAGGACCTTGAGTTCTTGCCAGATGAAGATTAATTGAACTAAAAATGTCTTCTACCCTGGAGAATTGAAGACATGGGAAAGTGTGATTGATAGCCATAGTTAAATATTATTAGGAAGACTGCCATTGGAAGGGATAAATTAGAACTACTCTGGTTGACTCAGATCTAAAACTAGGATCATAGATTTAGAACTGGAAGGAATCTTAGAGCCCATTTAATTCAATCCCGTCATTTTATACATGAGGAAACTGAAGCTCAGAAAGGTTCCGTTGACTTGTTCTGGATCATAGAGCAATAGTCAAGGTGTCAGAGGTGGTATCTGGCTCCAAGTCCGTCATTCTATCCATTCTGCACCCTGCCTCCAGATGTGAGCTAAACCAGGGCAGAGTACAACAGGACTACTGTATACCTCTGTCAGCCATGTATACTCTGTTAACGGAGCCTAGATTCGAGTTAGCTTGTTTGGCTGTTGTATCACACAACAAACACAAGAGTACTTGTGAAGTGCTCATTGAACTTGGAAGCACCGTATGAATGTCAGTTCCTTATTGAAAAGTATCAGAATATATTGGAATGATTAGTGTTGGTCTTGAAGTTGGGGAAGATTAGATTTGAATCCCTCCTCCTTCTGAAAGTGTGTGGCTGAGAATTTACTAGGCTAGAATACAGGAGGGCAATTTCCTCTTTCCTCCTGGCTGGCCTCTTTGTTTCTCTGATTATAGCCTAAGGTCACATTAGCTTTTTTGGCTGCTGTGTATGCCACTGTTCACTCACATTGAACTTGTCATCCACCAAAAACTTTCAGATCTTATCCAGCAAACTGCTCTCCAGCCAGGCCTCTTCTTGTACTGGGGAAGTTGATTTTTTGAAATCAAGGGTGAGGCTTCAAGTTGTTCCTTGGTAGATTTTATTCTAGTAAATCTGGTCTAACATTCCAGGTTGTCAGCTTGTTTTTGGATCTTTATGCTATGGTTCAGTATGTTAGCTATCTCTCCTCACTTTGTTAAAGTGAAATGTTGTAAATATGCTTCATAGCTTTATTCAAATTTTTAATTAAATGACAACAGAGAAACAATTTTAGATCCCTGTGGCACTCCACTAGCACCCACTCACCGTACTCCTCCCCTCCCATTGAAAGTGTCTTTTAATTTTTAGGATCTGGCCATTCAACAGGTTCCAAATCTACATAATTAGCTAGATCGCCAGCTAGGTGGTAACAATGGATAGAGCCCTGGGCTAGAAATCAGAAAGACTCATCTTCGTGAGTTCAGATCTGTCACTAGATACTTATTAGTAACCCTGTTTGCCTCAGTTTCCTTATCTAAAATGATCTGGAGAAGGAAGTGGGAAACCACTCCAGTATCTTTGCCAAGAAAACACCAGTGGGGTCATGAAGGATTAGATGGGACTGAAAAACAACCGAACAACTAGCCCACTATTTTCTGTGTTGTTCACAAGGATAGCATGAGATCTTTGTCATTCTTTGCAGTGTTTTAGGTAAACTTTATCCCGGAGAGGTATATGACTCAGTGCTAGGCCTAGAGAGCCGAAGATGGGAGTTCAGATTCGGCCTTAGACACTTAACTTAGCTCTGTGATTCTGGCCAAGCCACTTAGATTTGCCTCGGCTATAGGATGGGGACAGTAATAGCACCTACCTCACAGGGTTGTTGTGAGCATCACGTGAGAGGTTTGTAAAAGTGCTTCGTAGGTGACTGGGATGGGGAGCCTGCAGCCTCGAGGCCAAACTTCACAGAGTAAATCCCCTCAATAAAAGGCTTTGTTCTGTAAAACTTGGATTCAGTCCAAGGTCTGTACTTGAGGACCTAGGGGGCCACATGTGCCCTTGAGGCTGCAGGTTCCCCACCCTGTAGAAATCCTCATTTCCGCTCCCAGCGTGCCATAGTGAAGTTGTCGGGCTGGGAATCACGAAGACCTGGGTTCAGAACTTGAGGCTGATGCTTTCTGGCCCTGTGACCATGGTTTTATACCTTTAACTTCTCTGAACTTCAGTTTCCTCGTCTGTAAGAAGGGACTAAGATCAGAGGTACTTTCTTCAGTAGGGTCGTTGGGAAGGTCAGGTGAGATGTTTGTCTGCATCAAAAAGGAAACAAGGTTAGGCTGGTGTGACCTGTTTTTGATGAAGCTGTCTTGTTTCTTTATGATTGCCGTTTCCATTTCTAGGTGTTTACTAATTATCCCTTTGATAATTACATTCTAGGATTTTGCTAGGAATTAAATTCAGATTCTTTGGCCTTTGGTGTGTAGAATCCACACTTTCTAACTTAAAAAAAAAAACCAAACAAAACATGATATTTGGCCAGCAGCACCATTCATGTTTTCTGCATTATTCCACAGGTCACTGACGGTGTCTCCGCAATTGCATATGCCAAGTTTTTGTTTTTGTTTTTAAAGTATCTTGAGTTGTAGTTTGTCCTACCTGGTGATTGAACTCATTGATAGTAGGTGGCTAAATGCTTTCCATATCACTTCACTTATCTTGGGTCTCAATTCCCTGTTAACCATTACCTCCCTGCCCCCCTAATTCTTCCCAGTTTATTGGGAACTAGAACTCATCAGTTACAGAATGGGAATAGATAGCCTAGGCTATATTTGCTATTTTATGACATTACTAACTTAAAGCTGCACCAAGACTTTTGGGACACCCTGTATATGTTTAATCTCTGAGGTGACATCTCGATTTCTTGCATCCATACCTTTTGTACAGGTGGTTCCCAATGTCAGATGTGCACTTCTTTCTCATATCTGTCTTAATAGGATCTCTAGATGCCTTTGAAGCACATAGCACAGATCTCACCTCATTCAAACCACAGGCATTTATTAATTGCTTATTACATGCCAGGCATTGTGCTCTGGATAGAAATACAAAAGTGAGAGTTCCTGCTCTCAAGGAGCTTGCATTCTCTCTGAGAGTGGAGGTGGTGGGGACATTTGCAACATGTTCCCAAATATAAGCAGAGACTTTATACAAAATGATTTGGAAGAGGAAAAGCCAGTAAATGGGTGATTCAGGAAAGGCCTGTTGAGGAACATGATTCCAATACGGTACATTCTGTGCGAATACACAATGGGTTAGACTATTTTGGCTTTCCAGCCACGTAGAGTATGTGGGCAGAAGTCATGCGTAATCAGTTGGGAAAGACAGACTGAACTCAGATTGTGAAGGGCTTTGAATGCTACACCAGGGAATTTGAGTTTTATCCCAGAGTTAATAAGGAGCCACTGGAACTTTTTGCCCAAGATAGTGAAATGGATTAGATCAGGTAGGAGGCTGTTGTAGTCATCAGAGTGGGAAGTGATGTGGAATTGAAGAATTGTTTGTGGAGTGAGTGAAAGGAAATGGCCAGACTTGGCAAGATTCGTGAGGAGGTAGACTTGACAAGATTTGGCCCTTGATAGATGGAGATTTCCCCCACATTTATCAGCAGTCTTTTTTGAAATTACTTTGTATTGTTTTCTTTATACTTTGTTTTCACTTGTGCATATGATGTATCCTCTCCTCTCTTCCCCAGAATATAAACCCTTTGAAGGCAGGAACAGTATACATTTTTTTTGTATCCTGCATATAACAATGTCTTACATATAGATGTACTTAGAAAATTGTTCATTGAATTTAGTTTGTCAGTTCTTTTCCCTGAAAACAAATGAGTTGGGAATTAGCATTTTGGGGGAAAAGGAGGTAATTGTTGATAGTCTTGATGAATTCTGGATGTTACTTTCAGTCAGGACCAGCAGACCTTTTGGTCTCAGGACCCCTTTTTTACTTTTAAAAATTGTTGGACCTATCCCCAGAACCTTTTGTTTATGTGGACTATATATATTGATATTTACCATAAACATCTTATTGTTATAAAAGTAGTTTTGATTCCACAGATCCCCTGAAAGGGTATTGGGTACTGAGAATTGCCCTTCTAGAGTCCTTTTGAATATAAAAGATACGCTTAGTTTCATTGCTAGAGACATTATTCCTATTAATTACTTTCTCTGTGTGTGTATGACTGAATGAGATACAATATACTCATTTAGGAATGTTTTCTTTGCAAATTTGGGGTACACAACATTGAACCCTCACCTTCTAAAAGCGCAAGGTTTTAGTAAAATAAGTGAATAGAGAATTATCGGTTTGGTAGATCTGGGCAATGAAAAAAGACTATTGGAGATTAAAAAATTGCAAAGAAGGAGGGGCACTAGAAATTGGAGAAACTTTTGAGTTAAAATATTCCAGAAGAATGTGGCCCTCTGTTTTCTTCTTCTATGAAATGTGGGGGTTGGGCTTTGATGATCTCAGAAGTTTCTTCCTGCTGGAATATTTTGTACTTCTTATTTAGTCTATATCAGAAAACAAGATTGTCAATTGAATTGATTTGAACTGTCAGTCTGTTATGTTTTCTTTCTTGACTGTTGGGACAATTTGATTAAATGCAGCCTTCTTGCCTCATTTTAAATTTGGTTTACACATATGATTTATATAAAATCCTTCCTGACCTTTTTCTCAGTTGAACTTCAAATATGACCCTTTAAAAAAAAGACAGTGGGGCTAGAGGAGACAGAACACAGAGAATATATTATATAAAGAGCCCTGGAAGGGGAATGGGAGCTAGGATTTGTCAAATCTAAATTCCAACTTGGTAAATGTTCAGGTTGACTTCACAGCAAACTGTCCCTTCCCTCCCTCTGTCCTCCCCTTCTCCCTCCTTCTCTGTCCCTCCCTTTCTCCCTCTTCCCTCTCCTTTCTCACTTGGAAACAGCAAAGTACTGTATTCAGCAACCTCAGAAGTCAGAGCTTCTTACCGAGTAAAATAATAATGGGGAGAGAGCTGTGGGAAAGGAATGAATTAAAAACTGGCAGCTTTTGAAGAGAGATGGATTTATTTCTAATTGAAGTGTGTAAGAAGTCAACAGGTGTACCTCATGTGTCCTAGGATGAGTGTTTTAGTTTGCCTGTGCTTTGCCAGAATGGGCCCAGTGAAGAAATTGTACTGTCTACTGTGCTTGCTGAAAAAAAAAGCAAAAAGGGAGCAAGAAATAATAGAAACTGCTGACCGTTATTGTCCATTAAGGGTCAGGAGGCTATGAACTCTTTTTGGCAGGAGTAACTATGTCTAGGGAGAATTTTTCATAGTATAGAAATTCATAGACCTACATCTTCTTTTATTTTTCCTTTTTTTTTTTTTTGGTTAAAAATGAATCGCTCTTGGTGTGCTGTTTTTAAATTTGTTATGTCCTTCATCCAATTTAATCTTATTACCTATTTTTATGGTGACTGTCTCCATGGTACTCAGGCTCTTTGCATAGAACAACAGAGATTTCACATATCTGATAGGACAGCTCAAAGTTCTCCTAATTCCTAAAGGACAGTTTTTAAACATGTTATTAAAATTACTCTGCATTTCTGTAGGACTTTATAATTATTTATTGTTTTATAGATTTTTATAAAAGAATGCCTTGTCCTGCACAATATTTCTATGAGGCAGGAAGTCAATTTTACTATTCTTAACTTTGCCTGGGGGAACTGAGGTCTTCTACACTCTCTAAAATCTTGAACTGGTATGTTTTAATTCTTGATTCTTTGATGATGAACACTATGATGAGCTGAATTATTTTTTATGGGCTGAATTATGTGACACAAATGTTTGAGACTTGGTGATATTTGTAAAATAGCACCTTGCATAGGTATAGTGCTGTACAGTTTTTTTTTTCTTTTTAGAGGGGGGGAGAGCAGGGCAGTTGGGGTTAAGTGACTTGCCCAAGGTGACATGGCTAGTAAGTGTTAAGTGTCTGAAACTCAGGTCCTTCAGACTCCAGGGCTGGTGCTCTGTTCACTGCACCACCTAGCCGCCCCTGCTGTACAGTTTTTATAATTAACTTTTGTTTATTTTTAGTTTATATCATTCATTTCCACAAGATTTTGAATTAAAAATTTTCTCCCCATCTTTCCCTTACCCACGACCCCAAAACAGCTATCCCACTGTATACCCCCTCCCCCATCTGCTCTCTCCTATATCCTCCCCCATCAACCCTCTGACTTTCGGATGGGGCAAGATGGATCTCCCTACCCCAGTGCCTGTATATCTTATTTCCCAGTTGCTGTACAGTTTTTAAAGCAGTCATATACACATTTCAGTTCAGGTTTACAACTTTGTGACATAGGCTGGTTGGATAGTATTATTCTCATTTTACCTATTCAGGGAAACAGGCCTAGAGAGATTAAGTGGCTATTTCAAAGGTTAAAAAGGATGGCAGCCCAGGACTAGAATTCAGGACCTATGACTCCAGAACCATTACTTTTTGTTATTGTATACTACACTGCCTTTATCAGGCCCTTTGAACCTTCCAGGCTCATAGAATTAAATGAACCATTCAGTGTGGATTGGGTATTCTGGGACCAAGAGCGGTTAGAGAATTGTATGTATGGTGTAGTTTCCTTTTTATCTAGAGTGACTGAGTTGGAAGAACTCAAAAAGCTCCTAGAACAATCCTGGAGGATTCCTCTGAGGCCCCTTTAACATTCTGTCTCTTTCCCCCCGTTTCCCATCACTCTCCCCCTTCCTTCCCTCTCCTTCTCTCTCTCTTTCTCTCTCTCTCTCTCTGCCTTCTTCTTGAACTAGCACATAAACTTCACAGTTTGCAGGGCTACAGGGCTGGACATGTGATGTTGAAACAAGATCCCGTGTTTCAGAGCACAAGGTCGACTAGAACCAGATGTGTTCTCCATTGTTGAACTCCTTTCCTCTTTGAAACGTGGTGTCAGGTCATTGTACTCTGCGTGGGCCCCTGCCCCCTCCCCATACCCTCTTAAAATAGAAAAACCTAAGAAAACTTCCAAAAAATGACACCCTACACCAGCATCTCGCCCTCCCTTCAGGCAGGTTCTGCACTTTGAATAACTCAGGCAAATGAATTATGCTCTTTTGAGAGATTCTCTTAAGTCGGGATGACCATGGAAATGAAATGTTAGAAACATTTATGAAGCATCTGTCACACATAAGGTATTGTGATAGACTGGAAATATAAAACCTGAAACAGTTCCTGCCCAAAAGAAGTTTCCGTTCTGTTGGTAGTGTTGAAGGAGGAGGAGATTTTGTGTGGCCAGGGAGATAGGCACAGGTATATTTAGTGGGTGTTCATTGCATATTCTTGCCTTTTGTATTTCAGCCTTTGGGGGAGGTGGGTGGAAGTGGAGAGCTGTTAGTGAAAGAGGTTTCTTCTAAGTGCCTCACAATCAACTCTATTGTCATGGCATGCCACCTTTCTATAGGACTTTGGCCCTAGTCTTAGAGGGTGTGTAAAGGAGAAAAGCTGGACGGTTAAGCAGCCACTTAGAACTCTGTCTAGAAATTATGATACCACTTCAGTTTAAGGCTAGTTAGGGCTCCTGGGAAAGATGGCAGTGATTTATGCTTTTTTGTGTGTGTGTGTCAGCATGAGTTATTTTAATTAATAGTTTATTTATTAAGAGGCTATGGTCCATTCCTCCCTGTATTTGCATTTCTTACCATCATTAAAATTAAAGAAATATTAGAGCTTGAAGGGGTCTTGGAGATTATCTGTAGTTCAGCAACCTCCTTTTATAGCTGAGGAAACTAGTAGCGTAAATATCTACAGAACTTCTAGAAGACTGGATCTATGAATGTAGAACCTAGGAATTGTCAGACTAGGTCAGATCCATGGTCTCTCTAGCCTAGTATCCAATCACCTACTGAATCCTTTACGAATATGATACTAATTGGGATGGTTATAAGGTAACGTGTTATATTTCGATTTTTTGACCTCTTTGCTCCTGTTTTAGTGGTTGTCACCTGTCTTTGGGATTTGATGGCTAAGTCTGTGCTTACTGTGCTGTTCATGGCTTTATGGTCATATCGTTCGTTCTCAGTATTCTATCTTTTAAGGCTGAAAAGCTCCAGAGTTGTATGGCAGCCCTCACCCTCACCCCTTCCCCATTCCTGCTATCATTTCACTTGATCTTCTTAGCTCTATTATGTCTTTATGAAGGAACTAAAACCACAGAGCCTTAATTTTTTTTATTTGTGGGTATGTGGTAGCTTTATATGTTTATAAGGCCTTTTTTATCATCTCATGTTTCTCATATGTCTTCTCCCACTGTCTTCTCCTTCAGCTCTCTCGCATGAAGAGGTAGCTCTTGTCCTTGCTAAGACAAACGTGTCCACATGCATAGGTGATCCCATTGCATTCTGTCTTCTCCAACAGATTCCTGCATGTATCACTCCCACTCTTAATAATCTTCAGTTTTTCCCTTTTTATTGGCTGCAGCTCTGCTTCCTGTAAACATGTCCCAGGTCTCCCAGTCATAAAAAACTCACTTAATCCTCCAGTCGCTTCCTTTCCATGGCTAAGCTCCTTGAGAAAACCATTTAAAAATCAATTTCTTCTCTCTCCCACCTCTAGTTCTCTTCTGAACCCAGTGTTTTGGACCTCATCCAGTTAAAGCTACTCTCTTCAAGGGCAGTTAGATGATGTAGTGGATAGAGTGTTGGTCCTACAGTCAGGAAGACCTGGGTTCAGATGTGGCCTCAGACACTTTCTAGCTGTGAGACTCTGGGCAAATCACTTAACCCTGTTTGCCTCAGTTCCCCATTTGTAAAATGAGCTGGATGGCAAACCACTCCACTATTTTTGCCAAGAAAACCTCAGATAGACTTATGGAGAGTCAGATGTGAGTGAAACAAGTCCGCAACAACAGACTCTCTCCAAAGTTATCAATGATCATTTAATTTCCAAATCTAATGCCTTTTTCCAGTTCTCATCCTTCTTGGCTTCTCTGAAGCTTTTGACACGGTTGATCACCCTCTTCTCCTGCATCCTTTTTCTAGGTTTCCATGATTCTACCTTCTCCTGGTTTTCTTCCTACCTCTCTTATTGCTCCTCCATTTCCTTTGCCAGATCTTCATTCAAATCACTCCCATTAAAAGTAGGTATCCCTCTAGGCTCTGTTTGGGGTTCTCTCCTTTTTTCCCTTTATACAATTTCACTTGGTGATCTAATCAGCTCCCATGAGTTCAGTTTTCATTTGTATGTAGATGATTCTTCAATCTGTTTATCAATATGTGTGAAATAGAACCACTGTCTTTCCCTCCAAACCCTCCTCTTCTGAATTTCCCTATTACTGTAGAAGATACCATCATTCTTCCAGTCACCCAAGTTTATAACCTTGGTGTCATCTTAAATTCTTCATTTGCACACATATCACATATCCAGTCTGTTGCTGTCTTGTTGTTTCTACCTTTATAACATCTCTCATAACTTCTGTCCCCTGAAACTATCACCATCCTGACTCAGGCTCTCATCACCAGTCTCTCTCCTCTTCAGTCCATTCTCTCTATTCAGCTGCCTATATGATCTTTATCTTTTTTTAGTAATATTTTCCCCCTATTACATGTAAATACAATTTTAAACATTCATTTAAAAAATTTTTGAGTTCCGAATTCTCTCTCTCCCTCTTGCCTTCCTGGGATGGCAGGCAATTCGATATAGGTTATACATGTGCAGTCATGTAAAATATATTTACATGTTAGTCATGTCATGAAAGAAAACAAAAAAACCCCCACAACAATAAAGAAAATGAAAAATAGTGTGCTTTGATCTGCACATCAGTTCTTTCTCTGGAATTCTTTCTCTGGTTCTATGAGGAGAACTTTGCATCAGTTCATGTAAGATTTTCCAGGTTTTTCAGAAATCATCCTGCTCATCATTTCTTATAGCACAATAGTATTCCCTTGCATTCATTTACCACAACTTGTTTGGCCATTCCTCAATTGATGGGCATTCCCTCAATTTCCAATTTTTTGCCACCACAAAAAGAACTGCTACAAATATTTTTGTACATGTCAGTCCTTTTCCCTTTTTTATGATGTCTTTGGGATACAGTCCTTATAGTGGTTTTACTGGATCAAATTGTACTCCACAATGGTTGGATCTGTTCACAACTCTGCTAACAGTGTATTAGTTTCCCAATTTTCCCACATCCCCTGAAA
The DNA here is from genome assembly GCA_028646515.1 of Pseudochirops corinnae. Taxonomy (NCBI): domain Eukaryota; kingdom Metazoa; phylum Chordata; class Mammalia; order Diprotodontia; family Pseudocheiridae; genus Pseudochirops; species Pseudochirops corinnae. Next base: position 116,693,913 of record CM053585.1, on the reverse strand, counting down.
TATATCTTTTTTCTTTCCTGTCATATTAGCCAATTTGATAGGTGTGAGGTGGTACCTCAGAATTGTTTTAATTTACATTTTTCTAATCAGTAGTGCTTTAGAGCTTTTTTTTCATATAAACCATAGGTAGCTTTGTTTTCTTCATCTGAAAACTGCCTATTCATATTCTTTGACTATTTATCAGTTGGAGAATGACTTGTATTCTTATAAATTTGACTCCATTCTCTACACATTTGAGAAATGAGGCCTTTATCAGAGACACTTGCTATAACACCCCCCTCCCCCATTTCTTCTTTTCTTCCAATCTTGGTTGCATTGGTTTTGTTTTTTGTGTTTTTTTTTTTCAAAAACTTCTAAATTTAATATAATCAAAATAATCCATTTTATATCTTATAATGCTCTCTGTCTTGTTTGATCATAAATTCTTCCTTTATTCATAGATCTGACATGTAAGTAATTCCATGCTCCTCCAATTTGCTTATGGTATCACCCTTTATAGGGGCAGCTGTGTGGCTCAGTGGAGAGTACTGGACCTGGAGTTAAGAAGACTCATCTCCCCAAGTTTAAATCTGACTTCAGACACTTTGATCTTGGGCAAGTCAGTTAACCCTGTTTGTCTCAGTTTCTAAACCTTTATCTTAAAAGATAAAAGATTTAAAAATGAGCTGGAGAAGGAAATGGCAAACCATTCCAGTATTTCTTTCCCAAGAAAACCCCAAGTGGGGTCACGGAAGTTTGGACATGACTAAAAATGATTAAACAACTAAAAAAAATCATCCTTTATGTCTAAATCATGTACCTTTTTTGACCTTATCTAGGTATAAGGTATAAGATGTTGGTCTATACCTAGTTTCTGCCATTCTGTTTTCCAGTTTTCCTGGCAGTTTTTGTCAGATAGTGAGTTCTTGTCCTAGTGACATGATTTTTCTAAAGCATAGATTCGACTTGTCATTTTTGTCAGTCTTCCTGTTCTTTTAATTTTTGTGACTCCTTATTATTTCCAGGACTGAATATAAAATTCTCTGTTTGGCTTTAAAAATGAAACGCAACCTGGCTCCTTACTACCTTTACAGTCTCCTTGTATTTTTTTTTTCCTGTCTGTGCACCCTGATCTAGCAATATTGCCTTCCTTGCTGTTCCTTGAACGTGACGTTGTCTCCTCACCGTAGACTTTTTCACTAGCTGTTCCCCATTCCTGGAATGCTCTCTGCATCCTGGCTTTTCTGGTTTCCTTCAAGTCCCAGCTGTTAAATTCCTACCTCTATGAGAAGCCTTTCCCTATTCCCCTTAATGTGACATTGCCTTTCCGCTGTTGATTATTTCTAATTTTTCCAGTAGCTACCTTGTTGCACATTGTCTCCTCCATTAAATTGTGAGCTCTATGAGAGCAGGGATTGTCTTTTGCCATTCCTTGTAGCCAGCCTCTGGGCTTAGCGTGGTGCTTGGCACATTGTGAGCACTCCGTAAATGCTTGTGGACAGACTATTAGATAATCACTAGGTTGGCCACTGGAATTTTCCAGCTATAACATTTCTTAAAAACTTATTTCCAAAATCTTAGAGGAGTGTTAGCAGACTTTTGAAGTGAAGTACTTTACTTAATGATGCTTGGTATTTTGCTGGTCCTTTTGTAAGCCCAGTTTGTAACAAAGGGCAGGTGTTCTCAGAAAAAATTGATCATGATTCTTGGGTTTGTATCAGCAAGCACCCTAGTATACTCAGGGTGGCTGCTAGCACAGGTTCTTAGATCTGCTTTTCTAAAGGAAAGCAACTCAAAATGGGTTAACAGTTTCACTTTAATCAATCAAACATATATCATTTACCTAGTTCAGGGGAAAAAGTCAGTACCCTGAACTTCAGAGAATGCAAACACAAGTTACAAGCAGACAGAAAAACAGATCAGCAGAAGGCTTCCAGAGTCTAACCATTACATCATTTACATATTCATTTACCAGAGAGGGAAGCACCAACATCTGGGTTTTTCTTAGCCGGGGGGCTCAACAGCTGCCCAGAGTCTCTTCTGGCCAAATCACACAACTCTTATCAAAGTGAGCCCCAAACCAAAACCTCACATCAGGGCGTATATATAGCCTTCTCCTG
>CM053585.1:116649848-116691314 GCA_028646515.1 Pseudochirops corinnae | reverse complement strand
GCTCCATGTGACCACATTCAGCCTATTAGGGAACAGAGTATACTTTCAAATATCCAAGGGTCCTCAGAGTCACGTAGCCACTTTAGCAAAGGGCCTAGGGGCAGGGAAGATCTTTAGATTCCCATAACAAATGCTAAACCTGGAGTCACAAGAACTTAGTTAAAATTCCAGTTTGGCTACTAGCTACATGACCAAGGGCAAGTCACGAAACGTCTCTAGGTTTCAGTTCCTTGGTCTGTTAAATGAAGAGATTGGACCAGATGAACTGGAAGGTCCCTTCCAGCTCTTGATCTGTGATCCCATGATCTCATATGAGTCTCATGATGGCTCTGCACTATAAATAGTGCAAGCATTATCATTCCCGTTTTACAGATGAGAAACTCATGTCAAAAAGATTGTGATCTGCCCAGGATGATTCAGGTAACAATGATGATGAAAGCTAGTATTTATATAATGCTTGAAGATTTGCATATATTATGTCTTTTAATCTTCACAATAATCCTGTAAAGGTGTTATTATTTTTTCTCCTCAGAAGATGAGGAAAATGAAACTGAGTGAAATTATGTGATTTACAGGGTCACAAAGCTGGTGAGTGCCGAAGGGCAGAATTTGAACTCAGATCTTACTGACATGTCTAGCACTCTCTCCACTGTGTAACCTTAAGACCTCAAAGAACAGGTACTTGAACTTAGTTCTCATGAGTCTAAATCCAATATTCTCTCTAGTATACCAGAACCACAAGTGGAAGGGTGGTATACTTTTTTTCAATTATAGAGTAAGCTTATGATAATTCAGAAAAATTTTTATCAAGAGGAAATGCTAAGAACAAAGCTGAATGCCCAACCTGAAGCCAGAGCCTGTCTTTAATACCATGGGGTCATTGCAGCAGACAAAAGAAAACTCTCTCTTGCAGAGAACCTTTCTGCTCTAGTGTCCTTGACATTAAGCCAGCATTCAAACACAGCACTGATCTCTTATCCAGAATGAGTTCCTTGTCATTATGTTCAAATAATGGGCCACTTGGCCAAAATCCTGCACTTGCCTCTTGGTCCTGCTCTCTACTAATGGTGTTAACCTGGGGCAAGTCATTTAACTTCCTGGAATCTTGTCTATAAAATGTGACTATATTAGCTTTAAGGCCCCTCACAGTTCCCAAGCTATGAACTTATGCTTCAGGGAAGAGTTGTTATAGACAGCCACAAAGATTTCTTCCAACTCTAGGATTCTTTGATTTTGTCTAGGCTTTAAGCTATTTGGAAACTCCACTTTGTATTTGAGATCTGGTATTTCCTTGGTTAATATATAAGATGAGGCTTTTTTAAGGATACAAAAATTTAAGTCCTTCTTTTCCTATGTTCATGGATACCTGTGTGTTAACCTCCCCTTTTAGAATATGAGCTCCTTAGGAGCAGGAGTAATCATACTTTTCTATTTGTATCCCTAGCGCTCAGTAAACACTTAATAAATGTATATTCATTAATTCACAGAGCATGATATCTAGGTGCTTTTTCACTGAGCTCAGTCTTTAGCAGGTAGGTACAGGCTTTTTCCCTGGTCACCTTTGTTTAAGCCCCATTGCTGGCACACATGCAGAGATTAGGAGAGGCAGAGGTGGCAAAGGAGAGCAGGGGAAATAAGTGAGGAGAGGCTAGCATCTCTCATAAGAATAGCCTACAAGCCCTAAAAACAAAGCATGTCAATTCAGCCTGCCTCCCCAGGTTCACTTTTATACCTAGTTCTGGTATAGTTAATCTATTTGCACCTGACCCCAGCTTCAGTTTCCTGGTAATGTTTTCCTGTACTTACTCCTCTTCTTTTCCTTGGAGACATCTCTTTGGTATAACTTGGCCCTGTCTCAAACTCTTGGCACCCTCCCAACCACATTGAAGGAGCCATGCTTAGGCCTTGTCAGTTTGCAGTCACTACTAGGGAGCAATAATCGTCACCACTTTCTATGCCCAGACTGTTGGAGACCACTTAAAAACAAGTCAGGGCGAGGAGAGGGAAGGGACTTGAGGGTTAGAGCAAGTAAAAGAAAGGACACATGACAAAGTTGCTTTAAATTTCTGTTTTAAAAATCACTAAACTTTCTGTTTTAAAAGTTACAGTATTAATTCTATCCCACAATGGGTAAATCTTGAAAGAATATATAAATAGGTAATTTTCAAAAGGGAAAACCAAAATTGTTAATATTGACCTGGGGAAAAAATGCTCAACCTTATTCACAATCAAAGAAATGCAAATTAAGGCAACTTTAAGGTAGCACCTCATACCTATCAAACTGGAAAAAATGAAAACATTTAAACTTGAGGCTGATAGGGTAAGTGTTTGAGAAGAACAGGTAGAATTGCATGTTTTTAGAATCTTTTTTGGAGAGTAATCTGGCAGGGGACAATTTTGCTGTTCTGTCATTTCAGATTCTTTATGACCCCATTTGGGGTTTACTTGTCAAAGAATGGTTTGCCATTTCCTTTTCCAGATCATTTTACAGATGAACTAAGGCAGACAGGTTAAGTGACTTGCTCAGGGTCACAGAGCTAAAAAGTATCTGAGGCTGCATATGAACTCAGGAACATGAATATGTGTATATATATATATGTATGTATGTATGTATGTATGTATGTATACACTCCAGGCCCTGCACTCTATCCATTGCACCACAAAGCTGCCCAAGAAGGAGGCAACAAAAGTTATATTTGTCCCAATCATCCCAGTGGTGCAAATGTACTCAGAAAGTGTTATCAAAAACTCATCCTCATGATATATAAATTAAGGCACATTGCTATAATAGGATCTTATAATGTTATTAAGATCCACAAGTATGAGGAATACAAAGAAATCTGGAAAAAGCTTTATGAAGTAATGGAAGAAAAAAAGCAAAACCAAAAGAATAATGACCCCATAAGAAAAAAAAAAATCAAGGAAAATTAATGTTCAAAAAACTCTGATAAAGACTTACCAAAAGTGATTGAAAAATTGCTATAGTATTTTATGTAAAATGTAAATAGTTGTTAATCAAATTTGGTTGGTTGTATGAATGTTCAGTGTCAAACTTTTAATAAAATATTTAAATAAAATTTTCTATTTTGAGTTCTTTTATTTGTGCCTTTTTAAAGAGCAAGTTTCGAAAAGCTATGGAACTTAACGAAATTTTTACACATACAAGGTGTCTTAAAAGTCAGTGTAATTTTGAGAGCTTAAAACTATACTAAAACTTTTGAAAAATCAGTTATGTGTGTATGTATATGTATATATGTATACAAATACACACATATTGTATATGTGTATGCATATATATATATGTGTGTATATACACAAACACACACACACACACACACACACACACACACACTAGCTCTATGACAGGGAGGTATAAGGTAGGGTGAGGTGAGAGACGGGAAGGGGCAAGTCATTTAACCTGTTTGCCTCAATTTTCTCAATTATAAGTGGGAATAATAATAGCACCTACCTCCCAGGGTTGTTGTGAGGATCAAATGAGATAATACTTGTAAAACACTAAGTACAGTGCCTGGCACTTTAAAGGCAAGTTGCAGGGAAATTTCTGAGAAGCTACTTTAAGCTCCAGTATTAGTAACATAAGCTCAGAATAACAGAATTTTAGAGTCAGAAGGAACCTCAGAAGCTCTCTAGTCCAACCTAAGACAGAAAAGAATCACCACTAGAAAGTGTTCTCCCAGTAACCATCCAGCCTCTGTTTGCAGAGTTCTAACGACGGTGAACCACTTGATTCACCTTTTGAGTTGCTTTAATCATTGGGAAATTTTCCCTAACCTTAAGCCTAAACTACCTCTTAGTAACTTCCACCTATTGCTTTAATATTTGGATGATTCCCCCTAACTCCTTTAACATGGTGGAGTAATGGAGAGTGTTTTATGTGATCTACTGTATTTTTGTAATTTTCATAAAATTCTCTTGAATGAAAAGTAAAGTCACCATATATTTGAAGGTGTCTTCTATTTTGGTCAGTATGATATGCCATTGCCTAGTATAGAGCCTGATTTAAAACTTTTTAAATGCTATATAGACTTTATATTAGTAATTCCATATTATAAATGTAATAGGATTCATTTTTTAACAGGTTTAGTTTTTTCTTGTGGAAAAATATCCTCTTATATTGAGATGGCATTTGCACCTCCTAAAAACCTAGATGGTCCCAAAATGCAGACAAAAATGAGTACCTGGACACCCCTAAACCATCAGCTTTTGAATGAAAAGGTAAGTGTGTGTATGTGTATATCTATTTCCATACAGTCATCAAAAGGTTTGTTTTTTTAGGTGCTAAAGCTAATGCTTTTAAAGTGTGAATCTATGCAGCACAACTTGTGTAATGGTGATCAGATCAAGCATGAATTTGGTTATTCCTTGGTTAATCATCTTGCTGGGTTTTAATCATTATTTTTAAATGATCTCTGTAGAATAATCTCCTTTCCACAAAGGGGTGGGTGTCTGGAGTTTTGCAGGAATTAACTACCAGACAAGGGAGCCAGGACAAAGTGTGTTTGGCTGTAAATGTGATAGTGTAAGCATGTTGATAATATAGCAAGACCTGAATTCAGACAGCTAATTCAATGAACTCTCCTAGCTCTATGACAGGGAGGTATTAAGGTAGGGTGAGGTGAGAGAGGGGAAGGGGCAAGTCATTTAACCTGTTTGCCTCAATTTTCTCAATTATAAATGGAAATAATAATAGCACCTATCTCCCAGGGTTGTTGTGAGGATCAAATGAGATAATATTTGTAAAACACTAAGTACAGTGCCTGGCACATAGTAGGGGCTTTAATAAGTGCTTATTCCTTTCCTTCTTCCTTTCTTTCTTCCTTCCTCTCTCAAATCTTCAATGGTGATGGGAAATAGTCCCCAAATCCCTCCATTTCTACAACTTAGAAAGGAGGAGAGAAAGGATGTGGATATTTGTGTTCAGGATTCCTTTTCTTGTTCATAGATCATAGACAAAGAAAATGGAAAGAGCATTGGAAATCTGTCTCTCCTTCTCAGCCCAGCATTCCAACTTTGTAATAGCTTATAGTCATTTCTCAGGTTTGCCTTTGTGGTTCTTGCCTCCACCTGATTCTAGGCTCAGACTTTCCTCCTCTGTGCTCCATTAGTCTCAGTCACTGACAAGTAGAGTCTTGGGCCATGGTAGTAGTGGCCACCACAGCCATAGTCCCAGCTATTCCAGTGTACTTCCTAGATATTTGGCAGTCCCAATCAATGGCAGCTTCCTGCAGATACTTACTTGTTGATCAAAGAGTCTGAGGAAGGAAAGAAAGGAAAGAAAGAAATGCAAACAAAGTCAATCTTAATACCAACATACAGATTTCTCTCTCTCTCTCCCCCCCCCTTCTCCTTTTCCTTCTCCCTCTCCCCTTCTTCCTGTCCTTCTCTCCCCTCTTGCACAGCTTCCTTCCCCATGCTCCACGAGATGCCCAGTGAGTAGGGAAAAATAGTCAGCCTCCTGAGTATACAAGTGTCATCAGAAATTTCTCTGCAAGTCTCTCTATCCCAGAATAACCCTGGACCCAGTGAAAAATAATAATTCAGAGATATGGCAACACATGGATGTAGATTACATTAATTTCTCTTCTAAATAAAATAATATTATGTTATCTTTGGGCCCAAATTCACTACATATTGAAAAATAAAGCAAAGTACTCAGTGAAAAACTTTTCAGGAAATAAATGGGTCAGTTGCAAAGTTTACTGTTGTTGCTAACTACCTGTGAGGCTACAGCTGACCAGCAGGTGTCATTATGGTAATATCCATACTACTGTTCAGTCATTTGAGTCACTTCAGACTTCACGTTCCCATTTGGGTTTTCTCGACAAAGATACTGGAATGGTTTGTCATTTCCTTCTCCAGCCCATTTTATAGATGAGGAAGCTGAAGCAAATAGGGTAAAGTGGTTTTCACAGGGTCACACAGCTAGTAAGTGTCTAAGGCCAGATTTGAACTCTGGAAGATGAATCTTCCTGATTCCAATCCCAGTTCTTTATCCACTGGGCCACTATATTCTTGGAGCACAGCAAAAAGTGAGACCTATGTGGTTTTTTTTAATCGTTACTACTATAACCATCATTTTACTACTAATGGTACTACTGCTACTAATACCACCACCTTACATGTCTATAGTAATTTATAGCACTATATATGTTCGTCTGTGTGTATAGGTCTGTGTATATGTCTGTATATACTATATTATATATAATTTTACAAAGTAGTTAGGGAGGCAGTGTGGCACAGTGGAAAGAGCATTCATTTTGGAGTCTGAGGACTCCTCTATGTGTGTGTGTGTGTGTGTGTGTGTGTGTGTGTGTGTGTGTGTGTTTGTGTGTATGTGTGTGTGTATGCATTCAAAGGCTAACTTTGCTACTTATCATTTGTGTGATCTTAGATAAGTCACTTAACCTCTCTTGAACCAGGTTGCAGTAAAATGAAGGTGTCACTAGACTAGATAACCTCTAAAGTTTCTTCCATTTCTAAATTGATGATCTCATAATTTTTTAATCCCTCTCACAAATCCGTGGAGTAGACAGGGTAGACATTATAATCTCTGTTAATTTATTTTTAACAGATGAAAGTGAGATGACGGGATATCCAGTCATTAATGATTGTTGTAATTTTGGAATCCTGCATACTTAAACTTTGTCCTCCTCTTAGTCTGCAGTGATTGTCACATGGTGCAATATATAACTGAATTATCAACAGACTAAACTAATGAGCATAGAATTTTGATTTAACAGCAGGCTCAAAGCAAACTGTGATATAAACAGAAAACTTGAGTTCAAACACAGACTCGTTGACAGTAATAGGAGCAACTTAGGTACCATGTAAAATTGTAACATGATTTTTCATTTTCTCAATGGAGTTTTACAAGGTTGTTTAGATTCTAAATTTATGGGATTATTTGTAAATGAAAACAGTTGTAAATTTCATTTGTAATCCATAGTGAGAAAGCTGTATTGAAAGTTATCAGTATCTCTTTGAAATCAGCTAAGGCCCACAGGTATGGGAAACACATAACATAGGAATATGGGAAGCAAAAAAGTGTAATTCTTCAGTAGAATAAAAACTGATTTTTGTATGTCATTATGATCATACCAATTCAGCAACAGTTCCACAATCACTTATTAAGTTCCTATTAGACACAGGGTACTGTGCTTTGTGTTGGGGGAACAAAGGTAAAAAGCAAACTGTTCCCACCTCAGGATGTCTTGTTTTGAAGGTCTTTGTAGAGGCAAGGAACCTGAATAAAATCAGATTCCAATAAAAATCAATCCCAGCTAAAATGAATTCTTTGTTATCTAGAATGGTAGCTGTTCTGCTTAATAGAGAGCTGCTATGTTAATTGTCAGTTTAAATAAATTTAAATACAGTAAAATATGCCTAACTCTAAAATTATACTGGATATAATTCAGTCAGAAAAGAATTCAAGAATTAGCTGTACGGTTGGGATCATTGTCATTTTATAAGTTTATGTTTGTAAGGCTAAACACATACAACCCCAGGCTTTTTTTTTTCTCCTTTTAGGTACAATTACTGCAATTTAAGTAAGTGCTTCCAGGTGAAAGGTGGTGCCTTTGAAGTACAAAGTAACACTGATATAACTGACTTTTCTCTAGCATTAACTCATTTTTTTGTAGCTTCTTAAAATTCCTCAGTAGGATTGTGTTTGTAGTTCTTGGGATTATAGTAATTGACTTCTGTATAGCATTTTGAAATTTACAAAGCACTTTAACATATTTGAGGTTTACAACACAAATGAAATCCGTAGTTGGTACTTAGGAAGTTGTTGTCCCCGTCTTACAAATGAGGAAACAGAGGTTCTAGAGTTTAAGTCACTCACCCATGACCACATTGGATGTCTGAGAGGTGGGAATCAACCCTACATCTTCCTAACACCACCCTCAGCTCTTAGTCCATTGTGCTATGCTCTTTTTCTTTGGAAGTAGTATAATGGGAAGAACATTGAACTGTGAGTCAGGAAATGTGAATTCCATTCCTTGCTCCCCCAGTAATTTTTTGTGCTCTTGGGAAAAATCACTTAACTTCTCTAGACCTAATTAATGAATTAGTATTTATTAGATACCTACTATGTGCCAGGTAAGTTGCCAGGTTTTGAAGAGCTTTGAATGCCAAAGAGAGAAGTTTATATTTGATCCTAAAGGTGATAGGGAACCACTAACATTTATTAAGTAGAGGGTCAGATATAATCAAATCTAGGTTTTAAGAAAATCACTTTGGCAGCTGTATGGAGGATGGATTGGAGTGAATCAGGAGAGAGCTCAATTAGGAAACTATTGCATTGGTCCATGTATTACCTGATAAGGACCTGAATCAACGTGGATAACTTGGTGACTGTGAATGGAGAGAGGGATACACATATTTAGGAGATGTTGTAGAAGTAGAAACTACTCCATCAAAAAATAATAAAATAGCATACTATCTATTTTGCATTATAAATGTATATGTATGTATATTTTATGGCATAGTATATATATATAACACATATGTATATTATATTTATATATACATATATATATGTATATATTGCATTATATCCTCTGATTGAACGTAAACTCCTTGAGGGCAGGGGCTATTTCTTTCTATTTGGATATATGAGATGATAGATTGAAATGAATGCTTTCTTAAGATCCCTTTCAGTTCTATGATTACATGACTTCTGAAGCTTTTTTTTTTCTTTTCAACAAATCAACAGATGTGTATTGAATATAATGTTCAGAAGAACCTCAGGTAGTTTGTAAGGTCTCATATTACTTTCAAGCATCTTACAACCTGTTTGGACAGATAGCTTAACTAGAAGATGTGAAAAATACAACTAAGTGCCCAATAGTGTACCACAGACTCTGAATGCTATAGGAGTTCAGAGAACAGAGAGAGATCACTGCAACTTTTTGAAGAGGCAGTGACATGGTCAGACCTGTCTTAAGAAAAATCCCTTTAGCAGTTGTGTGGATGATGACTTAGAATATAGAAAGACTTGAAGCAGAAAGACCAATTTGGAGACCATTGCAATAGTGCAGGGGAAAGGTGATGAGAGCCTGAACTAGGTTGGTGTCTATGTGAATAGAGAGAAGGGAAGTACTAAGGGGTAGAAGGATTGGAAAGAAGGATAAAGAATAGGTTTTAGGAGGGGTAGGATATGAGAGAGACGGAATGATAGGAGGGTGTAATCAGATAAAAGAATTTCTGAGTTCTTGTCCAAAGAAGTAGAATTATTGTGGATGATAAACAGGATCAAGGCATGGCCATGCCTGTGTATAGCTGAGGTAAAGTAAATGAGCAGGTGTTGGGAGTTGAATAGATTAGGGAACAGGGTAGATTGGTATTTGAAGGAATATCAACATGTATATTGAAGTCACATAGTAAAAAGGCAAGAGTTGGGATGGAAAGGTAGAATATAAGAAAATCCTGAACTCACGGAGAACAGAGGGAGAATGTCCTTGGGGTCAGTAGATAACAGCTACTAGGATCTAGATTGGTTGAAAAATTTGGATAGAGTGAACCTCAAAGGAGAAGTCGAATGATGGACTGATGGGCAGTAGAGGGAAAGTCTGTCTGGAAGTGGAATATTTTGATTTCCCCTCCTACCTCAGGTAACTCTAGGAGGAAAGGAAAACTCTCAAATTAATTTGAAGTCAACTCCCATATAGTAGAGGCAGCCACAAAGTAGTGACTAGAGAGCTTCAGGAGGACTTGGGTTCAAGTCCAGTCCCTGACATATAGTAGTAACTAGGGAAATCATTTAACCTCTCAGGGCCTCAGACAGCTTTCTGAGACCATTAATTACAGACCATTGTCTACATTGGCAAAGGAAGTTCTGAGTGTTCCCTATGCCAGTGGAACTGCAGGTCTGGTTAAAAAAAAAGAAAAAGAAAACAATATATGGTAGAGACAGAGAGATATAAATACTGGCATATGTTCATTGTATTCTCTCTCTTTCCCAATACACACAAATATATTAGCATATCCTCTCTCATATTTATTCTCATTAATATGTATTATATATGTACATTCCAACAGATACTTAGCCAAACATCTACCCATAAATATACAAATGTGTGTGTATATATATATATGTACACATCTGATTCTCAAATGTTCTAATTGAGCTATGGGTTTATTATTCTTTCTCAGAATGCAGATCACAAACATATCTATGTCTATACATGAAACAAAAATCACACACATGTATAATTGTACATGTGCACAGACATACCCATGGAATTTAGAGGCAATTGGGCAGTGTAGTGGATAGAGCACTTGACCTAAAATTAGGAAGATCTGAGTTTAGATCCAGACATATACTAACTAGCATTATGACCCCAGGCAAGTAATTTAGCCTCTTTATGCTTCAGGTTCCTCCTCTGCCAAATGAGAATAATAATAGTACTTTCTTCCCAGGGTTGTTGTGAGTAAAAAATGAGATATTTGTTTTCTCAACTAATCTTTCACTCTTTTTGTTTTATTGGATTGTTTAATCCATTCACATTTAAAGTTACAAGAATTAAGTTTATATTTTCCTCAATATGTTTATGTTTTCCAGGTTATGATTTTCTCCCTCCTCTGCTGTAAACACAATACTATATTCCTTCAGTTACTTTATCTTAATCTAGTGTTCTCAACCTTGGGTTATGTTCAATTTGTAACAATGAAAATACATCCTGCATATCAGATATTTACATTATAATTCATAACAATAGCAAAATTACAGTTATGAAGTAGCAACGAAATTAATTTTATTGTTGGGGGTCACCACAACATGAGGAACTGCATTAAAGGGTCACAGCATTAGGAAGGTTGAGAACCACTGTCTTAATCTTTTTTAGGATGCTCTGTTCTCACTGGCTCTCTTCCCCTTCCCTTCATCCTCTTCTCTTGTTTATTATGCCTTTCCTTTTGGGGTTTTTGCTTATTCCTTTTTCTCTCCTGCTTTTATCTCGTTATATATCCCCGCTTTTTCCCCTTTCAGATAATCAAGTAGGTTCCTCCTTTTCTTCCCTTCCAACTAGTCTTGTCCATTAATTTCTTTAAATTTCATTTTTGCACCCCTTTCCAAAAAAGATTTCTCTCACTCTCTTCGTTATCTATCCTTTCTTTCTCTCTCTACTCTAGACCCTCATTCTCTAATTCATGACTCCACTAATTAACTGATACCTTTCTTTTCGTTGTATCCCTTATGCAATCAAAGCTTATTATTATCTATTCTAGGCTGTCCTTTCTTGTCATTGCCCTGTAGAGCCTGCCTCACGTGTTCCCCTTTTCCATTCCCATAACAAGCCAATTATTGCAGGTGTCAGAGAAGACATTGATCTATGGTAGGGCCCCTTCCCACCTCAAGCCCCCTGATTTCTAGCCTACCATCAATATATACTCTTCCCTGGTTACCTTTTTTTCCCATTTGCCTCAAAATCTCCTCCCTGGGCCCACACTCTCCCACTTCCCAGATGGCAGTTGCCCCCAGGAATTAAACTTTTCAATCACCAAATCCCTCAGGCCACAATGCACAAGGTCTCCATCTCCCTTCATGGACCATCTCTCTTCACCTGTAGGATCATTCATCAGTGAAGCACCCACCATCAAAATAAGACCTCCTTCCCTTTTAAATCCTTCTTTCCTCCTCCTTACCTACAGTCCTATAGGCTGTTCTTTTTCTAAGGCCACAGGGGTTACCTACCCCTTGTTGCTAACCCTAGATATTACCCCAGCACATCACACATTCCTCCTTATCCACTTACTCCCCTCTCTCCCTTTTATATGTCCTTTCATGTTGCAATGCAGTACCACAAAAGATATTGATCCACCTGTATGTGGGATGTTACTATGCTCTGTCCATAATGCCCCGTTCCTGCTTCTTCAATGTGACCTCTACCAGATTACCACCTTTCACCCCTGTCTCCTTGTATATATTTTGAAAGAAGTTTCTTAGTGCTCTCCCCACTGCAATTGTGTTGATATTCTTGTTGCTGTTCTCAGTTGCTGCATTTATTTACTCTTCCTTGCATTTCTTTTGTTTGAGAAGCAAATAACCTCTTCAACTCTGGTTTTCTTTCTTAAAATGTTTCAGATGTTTTTTTTATTATCAAATGTCTATCTTTTTTTCATTTATTAAACTCATATTTGCAGGGTAAGTCATCCTGGACTGCATCCTGAGCTCCATTACTCTCCAGAACACTTTATTCCATTTCCTTCTAAGTCTTTTGATAGATCCAGAATAGTTTTATGTTATTCAAATTTCGTTCATTTATATCTGAAGGTCCTTCTCTTAACCACTCACAGAACTTGTTGTTTCTGAATTGCATTGTTAAATTTAACCATTATGTGTCTTGGAGTTTGGAGCCTTGGTTTGTTTGTTTTTTTTCCCCTGAGGATGATCTCTGAATTCTTTCAATTGGTATTTCATTTTCTATGCTTAGAAGTTCTGGGCAATTCAGTTCTATTGTTTCCTTCATTATGGCATTGTTGTTGTTTTTTGTGCTGTTATGTTCTGGGAGATCTACGATCCTTACGTTTTCTTTACAAATCCTGTCTTCTAGGTTGGTCAATATTGCCTGCATAGTAAGCACATTTTCTTTTAATTCTTTTATTGTTGTTGTTTCTCTTCTAGGTTGACCTTCACTTCTGTATATATGCATTCACAATCTATTGTTCTCTTTTGCTTATTTGGTGAAACTTGCCATGGCAGATCTAGTTTTCCTATTCTGCCCATTATTATTGCTCTGCAGACCATGAATTTTGCTCTCATAATTCTCATTTCTCTTTTGAGACACTCAGGAACAATGTGTTGTTCCATGTTCTCCTGACTTTGCCTCGTGTTGGATCATTTTCCTTTGTTTTGCAGTATTTATTCATATTCATGCTTGAACTCATTTACTAGATCCAAAGACCATATTTCTGCTGTTAATGTTTGTTAATTTATCTGCTTATATTAAAGGTCTTTGAGTTTCCTTCTTCATGAGATCTTCAATTGTATCTATGTAGCCCCCCCCTTCTGTAATGCCAAGCAAAGGCAACTTCCGAGGTCTGGATTACCAGCATAGTAAACCCCATTTATTCAGCAAACATTCACAGAACAGAGAAAGTCAAAATACAGTGTAACTTGTTCCTTTAGCAAATAAATTCTCAATTCAATCCAGGTACTACTCCACCCCTAGACAGTACATTCATTTAGTCAGTCAAAAGTCTCTTCTCAAATGGAGATTAGTCTCCAACCATAAACAAAGTACATTCATTTGGTCAATCACAGAGCACACAAAAAAAACTCAAAGGCTTCTCAGCTGAATCTCAAAAGGAGCAGGAGAACAAAAAAGGCCCTCCATCCTTAAGTTACAACAAAGTTAAGCTCAGCATTGAATACCCAGGGAAAGGGCCTTCTTTCATCTTCATTCGAGGCAAGCCCTCAGCAGTCTCAGTTCCTGGGGAGACAAGGCTCAACAAAGCCATAGCCAGTATTCTCATCAAGTCACTCTCTGCCTGTAGAACAGTCCCAGAAACCCTTAAAACAGCAGCAAGGCCCTCTTCCAGGATTCCTGTGCAGGTACCACAAGAAAATCCTCCTTCAGGGCTTCTGAACCAACAGCCAGGTTCCAGGACCTCTACAGCAGCAGCACTGTCCTTCACCATCAGGTGAATCTGGCAAAACAGCATCAAAACAGACAGACAAAATACCAGCATCACAGCCATGCCTCCTCAGTCCTTGGCAGTTCCAGGTGGCAGTTCTCAAAAGTCCTGGGCAGCTCCAATGGGCTTTCAGCAGTCTTTCTCTCAGCAACTCAGCTATTTAAAGAGCAGAAAGTAGGGCAAGGGTGGGTGGAAATGGACTGACAGTAAGTAGATCTTTTGTTTGTTGATTCATTTAGTTTAACTTTCTTAAATTCTAGGATTTTATGTAGAATGTTGTGCTAGACCTTATAGATGTATTTTATTGTCTTCATTGATGATTGTTGGAGTTATGATAAAGTTGTAAAAGAAAAAGTAAAAAGAAAGAGAAAAAGTAAAATAACCAAAAAAATAGCTAAGGGTTGCCATGACTTCCTTTTCCAATATCCATCTACTGGAATTGCTATTGAGTAGTGAAAAATAGCCAAAACGTAAGCAGTAAGAGAAGGAATGAAGAAAACAAAAACAACGATATACTGGTGTTTATACAAGTTTGCAAAATGCTTTACGGATATTACCTTGTTTTATCCTCACAACAACAACCCTGGGATGCCGATGCTATTTTTATCCCATTTTACCAATAAAGAAACTGAGGCAGACAGAAGTTAAGTCATTTACCTGTGGTCATATAGCTGGTAAGTGTCTGAGGTAGGACTTGAACTCAGATTTTCCTAATTCCAGGTCCAGTACTGTCTCTACCGTACTACCTTGCCACCTGGATAAAAGCAAAAGACCTGGATATTTGAAAGTTGGGTGACATTCTTTGAATAATCAATTATTGACAATATTGGATCTTTTGATACTCTTTAAAAATCATTTGAAAAATATTTATTTAATACTCATTTTATGCAAGGCACAATATCTCATGACCTTCATATATTTTCATCATCATTGATTTTTAAAAAATGTTTTCAGATATCATTTCAGTTTTTCTTATTTCTTCTGTTCCTGGTTTTTCTCCTCCTTTCTAGTACCTCAATTATTCTTCCTTTACTATTTCATATAAGGTCAAAGATATTTTATTTAAAGCTAGAAGAGATTATAAAGGCCAACTATAGTTGTTGGTTTTTTTCCTTTTCTTTGTAGAGAACCTGTGGCATTTGAGGACCTAGAGGGCCACATGTAGCCTCAAGGCTGCAGGTTCCCCACCCCTGACTAGACTAACCTCCCCTTCTCCCTCCTAGGAATCCCATCTACAATACCCTTGACAGGTGGTCATCCATCATCCAAACTCTGCTTGAAAACCTGATCTTTGATAGCAGCTGCTACCCACAGAACAGCTAAGGGTAGAATCTATATTCATATACATGATTGAATCTTTTAATTCCCATGATGGCAGTGAGAAGTATGAAGTAATAGATTGTTAGGACAGGACTGATCTTCCAGTCCAGCCTCCTCATTTGGTAGATGAAGACATTGAGTGAGCACCATCTCACTGGGACTTTTTTTAAAATGGCTTTTAAAAATTGTTTTTATTGTATGACATACTAAATCACACTCTTCTTTATTTGCTTATCCTAGATATTTGAAGAAAGAAGAATCCTGCTTGGAAAATGGGTAACCCTGTAAAATATACATATTTCTAGAGTTTAAGCTAACATGTCATTATCTTTAATGATGGAATCCAATGCTTCAGCAGTCACTTAAAGTAAGGATGAAAAAAGCATAAAAAAGGAGGACATTTTTAAAGTAGTGGATCACCTTGAAAATGTTGGTTACATCACTTGTGCAGATCTCTGCACTAGCTTCTCACTGGCAACCAGTAGTGCTGGTGATAAGCTCAAATTTTCCATCTTTAATACTTTGTATAAGGCTTGGCTTATGGGACCATCTTTACCTATTAGCATAAAAGCAAAAGGCATATCCTTTTTGTCAATGCTTATGACTGAGAAACAGTAAGTAATTGCTCGTTGGAGTGCCCCAGCCATATCATGTACTTCCTCTGGGGGAGAACATATGATATGGCTGGGTCAGTCCAATGAGTGGCACATCTTGTTGTTCAATTAAGATTCTTAAAGCATGGCCTTGACCAGACCGTTCTCCTGCTTAATAAACTGCAATGGCTCCCAACTACCTCTAGGATAAAATGCAAGCATCTTTGTTTGACACTTTAAAGCCCTTCCCAATCTGGGTCCAGTTTACCGTTCCAGGTTTATTATTCCTTACTGCCCTTCATATACTCTACAATCCAGCTAAACTGGTCTGCTTGTTTCCAGTGCACAACTGCTCCACATCTCATCTCTGAGCTTTTGCATGGGCTGTCCCTCCCCTCAAATACCTTCCCTCCCTACTACTCCCCCTTAAAATCCCAAGCTTCCTTAGAAGTTCTTCTAAAATCTGTAGCTTAATTGCTACAAGAGGCCCATCCTGATACTCAGTTGCCAGTTCCCTACCTTATTCTCTCAAATTACTTTGTATCTATTTTATAGTTCCTTATCTTTGTATATGTTGCCCCTATTGCCACCCCCCCCAAAAGGCTATAAACTCTTTGTGAACAAAGATTGATTAGTTTTTATCTTTGCGTCCCTAGTACCTAGCTCAGCTTCTACACATAACAGGTGGATGATAAATGTTTGATGCATGAATGAATCTGTTGATACTCAAATCCCAGGATAAGAATATTTATATAGATTATTTGGGTTTTGTTGTTATATGATTTATTGTTATTTGTTGTTATAAGTTGAGTTTCCCCTCTTTTGGACCTTAGATTAACTTGACCCTAGTTTCCAAAAGCTTACTACACAAACTGATTTATCTAGAATGAGTCACTTGGGGCAAATACCCATTCTATTAGTTTTCATTTTCAAGGAGAGCCCCAAATTGATAAAAACCCTGTGTTCTCCAACTGATCATACAGATCCTATTATTCTCTTTTGTGTCATGATGATCAATTTTCTTTAACTAGTATCTGATGTTTATATACTGATTACCTGCTCATCTATTTATTTTCTTTTTTTACCCACATCAATTCACTTCCATTCATTTATACATACATACATACATATTTATGTATACACACAAATATATATATGTACACCACCACATACAGTAATATGTATAGATTGTTTTTAAAAGTGTTTTCTATTCACTTTATGCTGTACTTTTTCTTTGTCTTTCAAGAGTGTGTATTCTTCAATATTTCAAGGATCAGCGAGTCCATCTGTGTGGATTCTCCCTCCACCAATGCAAATTGCATCTCCTCTATAACTGAACAGACTTCCAGAGTTGCTAGAGTTGAAATGTTTGTCTCCTTGTAGCTAATTTAGTGATAGGCCTCTCAACTTAGTTAGGCTGGGTTTAGGTAGACTGATCCTTAGAGATAGAGTCCATTCCCTGTCCCATATTTAGAGCTCTTCCAACTGAGGCAATTTCATTTAACCTTCAAGAACTCAGGTTAACCTCACTGCCAGAATGAGTAAGACTTTCATTCTAATCATATATGGTGTTTATATGAGCAGCAAGAAGAGTGAATTTGAACTCAGGGGATCTGGGTTCAAATCCTTATTTTGATGCTTACTGCCTATGGGACACTGAACAGGTTTCAAGCTCAGTTTCTTCATCTACAAAATGGTAGGGCTGGAGAAGAAGACTTTTAAAGACCCGTCTAGTTATAGACTATGGTCCCCTGACCTTGAAAGTAATTTAGGTTAGAAGGTATCAATTATAGATCATGGTTTCATTCAACATCCATTCATTATTGATTTATTCAGCATTCATGATCTATCATACTTAATATCTATTCCATTTAACATATCAATTTAATATATAATAGTTAATATTTAATAGCTATCATATTTTATATAATGGTTTAATATCTATCATAGTTAATATAATTCTATTTAATATAATTTATTCAGTTTATCCTATTTAATCTATCTTATTTAATTAATTATAGCATAGGAAAATGTATAGTAGGGTAATAAAAGTCAGGACATCTGAGTCCTAGTTCTGCTGTGTAGCCTCAGGCAAGTTGTTGATGCTCTTGGACCACTCATCTGTAAAATATTATTGGGGGTGGCACAGTGGATAGAGTGCTTGGCCTGGAGTTAGGAAGACTCGTTTTCCTGAGTTCAAATCCGGCCTCAGACACTTACTAACTGTGTGATCCTGAGCAAGTTACTTAACTTTGTTTGCCTTAGTTTCCTCATTTGTAAAATGAGTTGGAGAAGGAAATGGCAAACCACTCCAGCATCTTTGCCAAGAAAACCCCAAAGGGGGTCAACAAAGTATTGGACGGGACTGAACTAAACAAAGAGCACTGCAGTGATCCTAATTTGTTTTCAACAAATGATTCCTTTAATTTACTAATAGCTGCTATCTTCTTAAAGAATATTAGCAAGTCAAAACAGTTTTTGAGCCAGGGAAAGTGATAACCACACTTATTTACTTCTTATTCCCAAAGCTAATTATTTTAAGCACTTGTTTTATATGCTAAGAGCTCCTGATAAGGGAATCAAAATATACCTTTAGATAGCGATTGAGAGGTTAGGAAGAAAGTACCAATATTTTATCTTGATGGCTATTTCCCGGTTGACGCTTGTACTTTATAGATAGCTTCCCAGTCTGATAATGCCTTACCTTAAGAGGGAGGAATTAAGACAAATTCTTGAATGATAGAAACTAAAATAACAGAAAGGAAGCCTTGTTGAAGGTCAGTCTTAGCTAAGTGCAAGTTTGCAGCAGACCAAATTTATCTTTGGGGTGAGAGGTCCACTCTCCACTGGCTTTCTTCTCACCCTGGATTCCTATCTCCCTGAACCTGTCTTCCCTTGGGCCTTGCATTATTTTCTAGACTCCCCAGCGCAGCATGTCCACTGGTGTCTCCTTTTGTCTCCATATCCTTCCCACTGCCCCTTCGCCAAATTGTATGAACTATTTACCACTTTGATTTGAAGTGTACCTACTCTATCCCATGTGAACCAAGTTCTCCAGGCTGAAGGGAGAAAGGATAGGCTACAGTGTATGTGCTTCTTCCAAGTAGTAGTTTGACACTGCCCTTCCATTGATAATCTTTTCTTCTCTGTTGAATATTCTTGTGGCATGACCAAGTAACGATAATAGCTAGCATTTTAAGGGCTTTCCATATGTCATTTCATTTGATCTTCACGACCTGTGAGATCTTCACAACCGGTGCCATTATCATCCCATTGTACAGATGAGGAAACAGGTTGATAAAAATTAACTTTCTCAAGGTTACACAGCTAGTGTGTGAGACAGATCTGAACTTGGATCTTGCTTACCCTAAGTCCAATATTCTATCCACTGTACTACCTAGCTGACTCTGATATCAATAGGAAGAACTAGAAAGGTAGAGAAAATCTGAGGACAGGCAATCTTTTCATGTATCCCCCTTCACAGTGTGTGCCCGTGTTACCTATATTACCTGTGCCTAAAGTCTGTCTTCTGTCAGCTCAGAGATTTAAAAATAAAGTGAAATTCTGGGCCCCTTGTGAATCGCAGTCCTAGACTTTAAAGTTGGAAAGAGCTTTAAATATTATGAAGTTCAATCCCTTTGTTTGTACACAATGAAACAGGCCTAGAGAGAAGAAGGTCACACAAGGTAGTAAGTAGTCCAGTCAGGATTCAAACTTAGTTCCTTCAGTTCCAAATGCAGCGTGCCTTTCTGTCTGTGGCACTAAAAGCAATAAAGTCTTGGTTTCCTTTCTGGAGATCACCCCACTTTTCTGGATTTGACCCAGTCACTGGGAAATCTGAAAAATATCCTCTGCCCTATTAATGTGGCTGCAGAGAGGATCCCTTCCCCTGGGGAAGGGAAAAGGAGGTAAGAGTGTAACTGAAGCCGATTTTGGTCCCATCCAGCTCTGAGATTCTAAGTTTCTAGAATCTTCTCATTTCTACTCTATAGGTGGTAATGGAAGAGGTTTACAAGTCTAGCTTTGAAACCATCTCTATTATTCTCTGTGGTCACAGAGGAATCTGATGCTTCATTGCCTTATTGAGGACACTAGGAGCACTGGTGACCACGAGAGAAGGGAGAGAGAATGATGGAAAAAGGCAGGAGAAAGGTAGCTTTGACTCCTGTCTACCTTTCCAGGCTTATTTTATATCACTTTTTTTCATACATTTTGCTGTCTGGTCAAAGTGGCCAATTTCATTTTCCCCATTGCAAAGCCTAGAATGTACTTTCCTCACTGGGTGCTTTCTACTCAGATGATCAAGTATACACTTCTCTGTTTATGTGTTGTATCCCCCACCCCACCCCTCACTCCAGTGGAATATAAATTCCTAGAGGACAGGGATTGTTTTTTGTTTTGTTTAGTCTTTGTGTCCCCTAACTCCAGCACCTGACACATGTCTTGCCCATTTTTTGTGGGGGATTTTTGGTGGTGAGGAAAGGTCTAGACCTGTGATTTCATTGTTGTGGACAATTCCCAGTGAGGGATTCCAGCTACCAAAGCTTATGGTCAACTCTTCCACATTTTAGCCTCAATGGGTTGCCTAAGGGTACTGAGAGGTAAAGTTACTTACCCAGCGTCACCTAGTCATTAAGTGTCAAAAGCTAGACTTGAACCCCAATTTTTCTAACAGAGGCTTGCCCTCTAAGCAACAGTGCCTCTCACCTTGTATGCGGAAAGTGCTCAATAAATGCTTCTTGAGAGAGGCAAGGAGGTGGCACAATTTGCAGACGCTCACTGCTCCAGTAAACAAATAAATTTTTTAAAAACAGCAAAAATGCTGCTATTGCTGCCTGTGATATTGCTTGTTACCCTTTCTTTGGAGGTCCCTTCTTTAACATCCCACCCCCATTCTCATTTCGGAGCATTCTCCAAGGTCACTTACAATCAAAAACAGGAAGTATCTATTTTTTTTTAAGAGAACAGAAAGAATGCCACAAAAAGAATCACAGACAGGCAGTTTTATGAACAAAGTCGACAATAGGGTCTTCTCTAGGCAAAACTGTGAAATAACAACTTTATTCTCATCATCTTCCTTCACCTCTTCTCCCCGCTTCCTCCCCAGTGGGTACCCAGTACCCATTAGGTACTTTTGCTCTCCTTTCTCTGGAACCTGCTGTCCCTAAAAGGAGCTAATAGCAGTCATTTATATTTTCCTATCAGTCTAACTCATTATGTTACCCCTCAATATAATCATACTTAAAGCTTTTAAATGTGGCATCACAGGTTTTGTCTCCTATTCAAGAATTTTTTTTTAATCCATGAGCAGTTGGAGAAGTTTGTTGTTGTTTTTCCCTAATCAGGGGGGGGTGTGTGTGTGTGCGCGCATGTGTGTGAGAGAGAGACAGAGAGACAGACGGAGGGAGGGAGACAGAGAGACAGAGAGGGAGGGAGAGAGAGTTTCATTGTAAGAGACCCTTCTCTTAAAATCATCCCTCATAAGTTTATGCCATATTTACTACGTATGGCTGGCCCCAACTGGCAGATCTTGGGCAATTGCCAGCTGTAAGCTCAAGAGAAGAAGCCATCCATACTCAGAGATTCATTTACCCAAATTCATACAAACGATAGGTGGAGTTAGGTGGCAAAGTGAGCAGAGAGTGAAGAGAACACAAGAGGCTAATGGAAAGCTCAATTAGCAAATGAATTTTTCTGCTCCAGGCTCTTGCTTCTCTTCCCCATTAATGAATCTCTAGAGACATATTAAATCTGTAGCTGATTTGCTTTTCTTTGTTGGTGCTGGGTTTTTTTCTGTTTCAGTTTGACAAGTGGACAGATGCTCAGAGGAGAAGAATCTTGACAGGCTTGTTTGAGCAGTGCTCTCTGTCACAGCAAAAGTTCTGCAGTCGACAGCTTCAGGAAAGAATTCCAGCAGAAGCAGTGGATTTCACAACCAAGCTCCCCAGGGTGTTGTCTTTGTACATCTTTTCTTTCCTCGACCCCCGAAGTCTCTGTCGATGTGCACAGGTAAAGCAAATAAATAACACTGAACACTTTGGGAGAAAGGCCCTATAAAAACCTCATAAATGAAAGATATTTCAATAAAATCAAGTTGTAAATCCATTGCCATAGCAGTATTCTGTTTCATCTCGCCATAGCTAGGTGGCACAGAAGTTAGAACTCTAGACTTGGAGTCAGGAAGATCTGAATTCAAATTTGTCTATAGATATTTTCCAGTTGTATGACCCTGAGCAAGTCTTTCTTCATCTTTAAAAATGGGGCAGCTAAGTGGCACAATGGATAGAATACTGAGCCTGGAGTCAGGAAAACTCATCTCAGATACTTATAAGCTATGTGATCCTGAGCAAATCACTTAACCCTGTCTGCCTAAGTTTCCTCATCTGTAAAATTAGCTGGAGAAAGGAATGACAAGCCATGCCAGTATCCTTGCCAAGAAAAACCCCTGATGGGGTTATGGAGAGTTGGACACAACAGAAAGAAACAAATGAACGACAAAGGCAGGGATAATAATAGTACCTCCCTCCTAGGATTGTTGTGAAGGTAAAATGACATATTTGTAAATTATTTTGCAAAGCTTAGCATGCTGTAAAATGCTAGCTATTATCCACGTAGTTCCCATTAATTCTCAAATTTTTCAGCCTGGGATTTGTTCTTTTATGGGCAAGAATTGTACCCTAAAATTCCTTAAGACATTAGACTGTATAAAGCATTTTTAAAACAGCAGAGGGACTCTGAAAGTGAACTGAAAAACCAAAATACTCACTATTTCTAATTTTACAATTTTTATAAATTCTCCAGTCTTTCATCCACCTATTCCCCAAACATCTAAACAGTGGTTCATATTATTTTAAGAGGAAGCCAATCTAGTCATCTGACTTTTTTAAGATTTCAATTTATTATTTAATCTGGGGTACGAACTCCTTCCTACTGATGCCTGTATGTATGTCAGAGACAAGCTACTAACCCAGATCTTCTTGACTCTAAGACCAGATCTTTGTTCACTGATCCAACTAAATAAAAGTGAATATACAACTGCATATACAATGACCTTCCCACCCTAAAAGTTTCTGTCCCTATGATTTCTACTCTCTATTTCTTCTCTCTATCTTGTCTTTGGCTTAACTCTTCTCATCGTGGTACAAAGTGGAGGGATTTTCACAATAGAACTGGCTTGCCTCTCCCTAAGTGTCTCCAAGGTCACATCACACACTCTCAAGACAGGCCAGTGGAAATTTTGAGCTTCTTTCCTTATAGAATACAATACTACTATTTGATGTGAGAAGGGCTTACTTTGATACTGTATTGGATGGATCCATGATCTCATCACATATAGATAATCTTTCCATTGGTGCAGATTACATCCTATTCATGCCTTACCATTCTGTATTTTTCTTCTCTATGTCTTTTCTTAAATACTCTAAAAAGGAGTCGCTCCATGAACTTTAGACCTTCCTAATTCTTTAAGTTTTTTTTAATGTGTCATGGGGTACCAGTGAAATACTTGTACTGTCCATGTTACCTCCTATTCTCAGGATGTGACTGATTCAGCCATTTCCTTGTCATTCATGCCCTCAGTGATTCGTATATCACTTCTTGTGTGTCTGTCATTGGTGCAAAGATATATAGTTTATTTATACCTATTGTGCATTTTTCCATTGTCCTTCAGGTCCCTGGAATTTTGAATCTTCTTAGATCTTGATGTTCCATGTTTCACAGCTATATAACAACCCTAGGAGAATATTAATGTGGAAAAAATGGGCCTTTGTGGCACAGAGTACCTTGGGTTTATTGAAAGAACTGTGTAATTTCCTGAATGTCATTCAACCTGATCTTCTGCTATTCAATTCTGGACCCAGTTCATTGTCCCTCTAACTACATCTCATAACTAGGCAATATTAATCCAATCAATTCACAGGACGATAGATTTAGAGCTGAAAGGGGCTTAGAATTTATCAAATCCAGCCCCTTTATTTTATAGCCAAAGAAACTGAAGCCCAAAGGTTGTGATTTGCCCAAAGTCACACAGATATTAACTGCCTGAGATGGGGTTAGACCCCCAGATCTTTCTGATTTCAAATCTAGCAGCCTATCTACCATATTGGGCTGCCTCTCCAATCAACAAGAATTTATTCAATGTTTATTATGTGCCAGGCACTGCCCTAAGCACTAGGGATACAAAATAAAAAGCAAAATAGCTTCTGCTGTCAAGGAATTTATGTCTTAATGGGGGGAAGCCATGTACATAAATAGGTATATGTGAGAGATGTACAGAGGAGATGGAAATATTAGCTGCTGAGGAACCTGAGAAAGACCTCCCATAGGACTTAGCATTTGAAATGAGTCTTAAAAGAATCCAGAGATTTTAGGGGGCATAGGGGAGGAGGGAGGCATTCTAGGCTTGAGAGGCAACCAGTGCAAAAGAATAGTCAAGAAATAGAATACCATGGGCAAGGAGCAGCAAATAGGCCAAAATGACCAGAACTTGGTGTGGTCAAAGAGAAGAAAGTATGAGAAGACTGGAAAAGGTAGGAAGAAGGTCAGGTTATGATGAGCTTTAAATGCTAAACAAAGGAGTTTGTATTTGATCCTAAAGGTATTAGGAAGCCACTGGAGTTTATTGAGTAAGGGGATGACTTGAACCTATGCTTTAGGTAAATCACAGAGTGGTTCTGTGTGGAATGGGGTAAGAACTTGAGACAAGTAATCCATTGAAAAGGCATTGTAATAGTCCAGGTGTGAGGTGATGAAGGCCTGCACCAGGATGATGGCAGTGTTAGGGGAGTAAAGGAAATATATGAGTTCTTTTTTGGACCTGTTGAGTTTGAGATATCTTTGGGTTAGAGAAATTCAGTTTGTAATTGTCTGGCAAGAACTTGATAATGTGTGACTAGAGTTCAGGAGAAAGTTCAGGACAGGATATATAGATCTTAGAATTATCAATGTAGAGATAATAATTGAACCTGTGGGTGCTGATAAGATCATCAAGTGAGATAGTATACAGAGAAAAGAGGACCTAGGAGAAAGCCTTGGGAGATTGGGCATGACATGGACAAAGACCTTTTGTGGGTTGTTATACAGATATTTTGGGGGGATAGCTATAGGTCCCACTGAGGAGGCTCTGTAGTATTCCAGGACACAGTACTGTAAGTACAATATCATCTATATCCAGGAGCTTTCAAAGTACCTCCCTGTGTTTTGGGAATCCTTCCCTTTAGACTTTGAGTAGGACATCCTCCATGACAATGAAAGCATCTTTAGTGAGCATACATTTCCATGTTTTATACCTTAATGTGATAATCAGAGAATTATTGAACAAAGTTATCTCTGTGGTTACATCTATTGGGGGGTGGAGCTCTTCTTGTACAATTTTAAGATATGCATGGGAAAGGTTTAGTGAAAGCAAAGTCTTTAAGACTGAATTTTGCCCTACAGAAACAAATGGCTTTTAGTAAGCAACAAGTGATAAATATAGTAGGATCTTGTCTTCTCTATCAACAAGTATTTATTAACCCACTGTATGCTAAACCCTTTGCTAGGTAATAGGGATTCAAACGCAGTGAATGAAATAATTTCTACCTAAAAGTAGCTCATATTCTGTGCCACTTAGGTAGTTGTATACCCAACGACATGGCCTACTCTCAGAAACCTCTGTGAAATATCACTTGTTCTGTTCTTATGTTTTCATCAAAGATATTCTCAATGTTTATTTAGACAATTTTCTTTTTTTTCTTTTTTCTTTTTTTCTTCTCTTTTTTTTATTTAGATGATTTTCACAAAGAAAACAGGCACAAAGATTTCATGGAAGTGCCAAAGGGTCAGTAATTCTTATCTGAATGTGAGCAAGTCATGTCTCTTATTTAGGACACGTTTTCCTCATCTATAATTTATAAATATAGTTTCCTCATCAATAAGCTGTGATCTCTAGTCCAAAGTTCTAAGATTCTTTTATCTAGAACGTAGGGATTCTTAACCTTTTTATGTGTCATAGACCCTCTGGCAATCTATGGCACTCTTCTTAAAACAGTAATTTTAATAAAATAAAATACATAGGGTTACAAAGGAAGCCAATTATATTGAAATGCAGTTATCAAAATATTTCTTGAAAAAGCAAATTTATAGACTCCAGCTTAAGAACCCCTGATCTAGAACTTCTTTTGCTACTGCCCTGGTCTGTGACACTGCTTTTAGTAATAGATTTCAATATCTCAGTGTCCATAGGAGCTGTATTTATGAACATTACTGATATAAGTAGCAATAGGTTTCTGTTTTATCATAATATCACCATTTAGTTCAATTTCTTAATTTTACAGATATGGAAACTGAGACCCAAGGAATTTTAATTTTTCACCTAAATTCATGCAGGTAGTAAGTAGTATATCTAAGATTCAAATGCAGGTCCTCTGACTCCAAATACAATGGTCTGTCTGTTATAATTGTATATCAATCCATTGAATGGTGTTTATTGAGTATCTGTTGTGTGTCTAGTACTTCGCTAGACACTTGGAGTACAAGACAAGACAGAACATGGCTATAGTTGACAAGAGTGTTTTACTAAGAGTGAAGAGATTTGGATCCTTGTTCTGATTCTGCTACAAAAAGCAGAGTTATAATGGGCAAATTCCTTGACCTGGGTCTAAATCAATCAAGAATAATGCCTTATGTTTATATAGAGTGTTCATAAAATGCTGTCCCATACATAATTTCACTTGATCCCCTCCCCACAAAAAACCCTATGAGGTACATAGGAGAGGTAGTTATCAGGTTAGGAAGCTGAGATTCTGAGACAGTAAGTGACCTCTCCAAGTTACATAGATAGTAATGATAGCTTGCCTTTATTTGGTGCATCACAATTCACAAAATGCTTTCCTCACAACACTCTTGTTTGGTGGATGTCTAATTTTCCCCAGTTTACAAATGAGGAAACTGACATTCAGAAGGTTATAGAACTAGGAAGTGGCAAAACAAAAACTCAAATTGCGGGCTAGTGATACCATATTTCAATGCTTTTTCCATCACACCACCCTAGTCTCTCTGGTCATAGAGCCAAGACTCAAACTGAGGGACTCTTCTCTCCAAGTTCATTGCTCCTTCCACTAACCCATGCTACCTCTGTAGGCTCTCTTGTAGTCCCTAATTTCTATGAGGACATGGTTGCTACCCACAGAGCTAGCAGCCTGTTTGCATAGATGAATGTGAACACATGAACCAGTGAACAAAAAAATTCTATAGAATAACATAACATTGCTACAATAAATTGCTGCATGGAGTCTTAAGTTAGGCAAAGTCAATCAGTCAATAAGCATTTACTAAGTTCCTGTATGCCAGACATTATGCTAAGCACCAGGGATACAAAGAAAGACAAGAGATGGTCCCTGCATTTGGGATGTTTATAGTCTAATGGAGGAGTTCAAGACAGTGCAGGCATATCTCATTTTATTATGTGCACTTCACAGATATTGCCTTTCTTTTTTTTTTTTTTTTAACAACTTCAAGGTTTGTAACAACCCTGTATTGAGCAAGTCTATTGGTGCCATTTTTCTAACAGTGTGTTCTCACATTGTGTCTCTGTGTCACACTTTGGTAATTCTTTCAATATTTCAAACTTCTGCATTATTATATGTCTGTTATGATGATCTGGGATCAGTGATCTTTGATGTTACTATTGTCATTGTTTTGGGGAGCCACGAACCATGTCCTAAGTTCACTGTAAGACGGTGAATTTAATTGATAAATGTCATGTGTGTTCTGATTGCTT
This sequence comes from Pseudochirops corinnae, assembly GCA_028646515.1. Lineage (NCBI taxonomy): Eukaryota > Metazoa > Chordata > Mammalia > Diprotodontia > Pseudocheiridae > Pseudochirops > Pseudochirops corinnae. The sequence goes on along the minus strand of CM053585.1, from coordinate 116,663,984 downwards.
CACCAACCATTGGTTCCCCGGATCCTTCCTTCTCCTTGAGCCTCCCTATTCCCTAAGACACAACAATATTGAAACTAAGTCAATTAATAACCCATCAATGGCCTCTAAGTGATCAAGTGAAAGGAAGAGTCAATCAATGAGGCAAACTTCATTGTCTTATTTTAAGAAATTGCCACAGCCACCCCAACCTTCAGCAACCACCACCCTGATCAGTCAGCAGCCACCAGAACAAGGCAAGACCCTCTACCAGCAAAAAGCTTATGACTCATTGAAGGCTCAGATGATAGTTAACATTTTTAGCAATAAAGTATTTTTAAAGTAAGGTATTCATATTGGGGCTTTTTAAAGATATAATACTACTGCACATTTAATAGACTACAGTATAGTATAACTTTTATATGTACTAGGAAAACAAAAAATTCATGTGACCTGCTTTATTGCAATATTGCAATATTCACTTTATTAAGCCCATGATATCTCCAAGGTATGCTTCTATAGAATAAGGGGTATAAGTAATTTCAAAGGAAATTAGCAAAAAATTCAAAGGGAACTGTTATCAAGGAAGGCTCCAAAAAGGAGAAAGGATTTGTTTTTTCCCTAGTAATTCAATAGTTCATTTAATGCTTAAATATACTTTACTGGACCTATGAACCCTTAAGTGTGGACATTGCTTCCACCAGTAGAGAATGTAACCCAACTGTGCCTTCTCATCCTCTGTAATTCTTGTCTCTGTTCTCCAAAAAGGATCTAACCAACTTGCTGGAGGCCTTCCTCCAGGATTGGCTATCAGTGCAGCACTCAGGCTGTCCATTTGCCATTCCTTGCTCTCACTACAGGGTTGTTCTCACTACAGTTTGTACTCCTTACAGAACTTGTTGTGTTCATAGGTCATCTTTGGAAATGTTGTGGCCCTCTTGCATCACCATAAGTCTCTCCATTGCCCTCTGAGTCATCTGCAGCTTTGATTCTTCTGAAAGAAAAGTCTTCCAAGATTTGTAACCATATCACATTACTGCAATAACATTTGAGTTTTAAAAAATTGGTTTTGTTTGTTTGTTTTGTCCTTGGGAGCAGTTTGGAATCACTATTCAGCATCCCAAATTCAATCATGTTTGCTCTTTTCCCCCGATTCACTTCTGGGCCCAAGTCACTTCCCTAGAGTTACATGTCCCAAATATATGTGCTGATGAATTAACTCAATGGACTGGTCATTGTGTCATAAACTGAACAACAGACATTCTTCCCATTTTTTTTTCCTTTTATTGTTAGTTCAATATCCTGTAAGTAATTATGGATCTCATTGAAGAAGCCTTGTAATGTTGCTTGATACAAACAACACAATATTACCTGTAAGCAGAAACATCTATAAGACTTCATCATTCCTAGCAGGAGTTCTTAATGTGGGGTCCATGGATGAAATCTGTGCTTAGATTTCAGGGGGTCCATGAACTTAGATGGGAAAAAATGACATCTTTATTTTTATGAACCTCTAAATGAAATGTAATATTTATTCTAAGAAGGGGTAAGTAAGCTGCACCAGATTACTAAAAGGATTGATGACACATTAAAGGCTGAGAACACCCGATCTCCGAGGAATCCCTCTTTCATTTGGATCCTCCTTGATACTGGCAAACATCTTTAGCAAGAATGAAGTCTTTATGTCTCACTTAACAATAATCAGAGGATCATTGAACAGTTAGTTATATCTGTGGTTGCATAAGAGACAAAACATAAGAGATACCTTGTTGCAGGAGAAATTTAAAGCCACATTTTACTCAGTAAACTCCAGCAGCTCTTCATCAATCAGCCAGTTAACCAACAAGCATTTATTAAGTGGTCAGCTAGGTGGCCCAGTGGATAGAGCATTGGGTTCGGAATCAGGAAGACTCATCTTCTTGAGTTCAGATGTGACCTTAGACACTTATTAGCTGTGTGACCCTGGGCAAGTCACCTCACCCTGTTTGCCTCAGTTCTTCATCAGTAAAAATGACCCAGAGAAGGAAATAGCAAACCACTGCTATATCTTTGCCAAAAAAAACCCAAAATGGGCTCAAGGAGGATTGGACATGATTGAATACCACACATTTATTAAGCACCTACTGTATAACAGGCACTGTGCTAGGTATTGAGGTACAAATAGAAAAAAAAACGAAACAATTCCTGTCTTCAAAGAGCTTACATTCTATCAGGGAGGTGATACATGCACACATAATTATGTACAAAATGAATACAAAATAATTTTTGTGGGGAAGCACTAGCAAATTGATAATTGGGACAGCAAGGTGGTGCAGTGGATAGAGCATTGGGCCTGGAGTCAGAAAGACTCATCTTCCCGAGTTCAAATCTGTGTGACCTTGGGCAAGTCACTTAACCCTGTTTACCTCAATTTCCTCATCTGTAAGATGAACTGGAGAAGGAAATAGCAAACCATTCCAGTATCTTTGCCAAGAAAACTCCAAATGGGATCACTAAGAGTCATACACAACTGAAAAACAACTAGCAATTGGTAGGCATGGGAATAACTTCCTGTAGCAGATGACATATAAGCTGAACTTTAAAGAAAACTAGGGAGTCTGGGAGATAGAAGGAAAGGTATTCTAGGCCAGTGCAAATGCACGGAGATGGAAGGTGACTATCACATGTGAGGAACAGCAAGGCTAGTTAGATTGGAGCATTGAGTATGTAAAGGAATAATATCCAATAAACCTAGAAAGGTAGGGTGGAGCCCCATTACCTGCAGGATCAAATACCAACCACTCTGTTTGGTACTGAAAGTCTTTTACCATATGGCTCCAGCCTACTTTTCCAGCCTTATTATACATTATTTCCTTTCCTTCGCACACTCTACCCTCCAGCCAAATTAACCAGCTACTCCTCACATACATTACATCTCCAGTCTCCATGACTTTTCCCAGGCTGTTAGGTGTGCCTAGAATGCACTCCCTTCTCACCTCCACCTACTTCAAAGTTCACCTCCCAAGTTACCTTATGCATGAAGCCTTTCCTAATCTCCCCAGCTTCTGGTGCTCCCTCCACCAGAAATTCTCTTGTATTTATTTTATTTATAACTTATCTAAACATATATGTGTAACTATCATCTCCCCCAAAGAATGTGAATGCTTTGTGCTCAGGGGCTGGTTAATTTTTTTGTCTTTTTTTTGCTTGTTGATTGATTAATTGATTGGTGCAAAGTCAAATGTGATATCCTTTGATAACCAGCAAACAAATAATAAATATAGTAGGATTTTATAGTCTCTGTATCTTTCATGATTATGTAGATACTATTTCATATAGAAAATCATTATGAAAGCATGAATATTTCCTTCTCATATTTTCGCCAAAAATATCCTTGATTGCTCGCATAAAGATTTTATAAAGAGAAAGTGGGCCAGTGAGTTAGTCATAGCCAGTGATTTTTGGATGACATTTTGGGGGGTCGTAACATCATCTGTGATTTTTTATTTTATGTTGTCTTGGTATCTTTCTGTCGCTGAGATAAGACTGCTTAGCAGATACCTTCTGAGTGGTCGGTGTTTAATAAGTTCTTGTTGAATTTAGTGGAATGGAAGGGAATGGAATTAAAGATTATGTTGCTTCCAACTGAGAAACAGATTTCCTCTGTGTATATCTGGGCTGATCTGGCTATTCCTCCCAGCTTCATCATCTTAAATGCTGGTTCTACTTTCTTGCATGGCATTCGAGGGCCTGAGGTACCAGAGTTCAAATATAGTAATTCCACTGTGTTTCGTATTTAATATATCTTCACAGAATCTACCGTGTTTGATGTTTAGTGTTTCTCTATAGAAGCCTTAACAAGTCTGTTCCATTTTCTTTCAGTTACCCTCCTGCCATTTTCATTTGTGTGAATACTCTCCGGCTTGGTTCTCACGACAAGCTTTTTGTTGACTTGGTTTTGCTTCCACTATTTTGGGATGTTTTATGAGGCAATATGACATACAATATTCTGCTGTCTTCCTCAATGGTGTTTTACAGACAAGTTTGTGTTCTAAATCTTTGGTTATTATATCTTTCTACTTGGTAAGGAGATCCACTGTTGGCTAAAGCACTTTCTTCTGGTGGGTTCCTTGTAGTAACATTTTTACATCAGTTAATTAATCAACCAATCAGTCAATAAGTAAATACTTATTAAGTACTTACTATGTCAACTTTGCTAAGTTAAACTTTTATGGAAATGGTGATAATTGGGGTCAGTATTTTTCCTTCTCTGTTCATTCCTGCCTCATTATTTTGGTGTTGACAGCTCTTTTCAGTGAAATAGGTTGAAGCTGTTTACTCTCTGAAGTAAAATATTTAAGATACCAAAAACATTATAGTCAGTAATCTAACATTTACTTAGTCTCTAGTAAAATGAGAAGTGGTCATCATTCACAGCCAGCATAAACTTGTATAACTTGACACTGAGTTGGAGGCCTGCTGTATAAAGTTCTAAACCAAAAATTAAGTGTTACTGTGTATTTATTCAACATATTCAAGCTCTTCCAAATATCAACTTCGTATTGACATTCCTTTGGTGAAGGGGATAAACCACAGATAGGCAGTAATCTAGCTGGATGGGAAGCAGATGCATTGATTAATTGAGTCATTTATGCTGGTAAGGACTGCTTTGTTTTAAAAAAAAAAACACAAACAAATTATCTTAGGAACAACTTTCATAGAAAGTTTCCTGTATTTGGTTATAGGATTTAGCGTTTAAAGTAACCTCACCAACAAAGGCTGAGAAACTTATGTTTTGTAGACAGAGATCTAATTTTAGATATTTGCCTTCCTCAACCCATCCCCCTATTGGTGCCTGGAGTCAGGTTGCAGACCCAACTCAGAATCCACTCTGAAGTGTTTGCACTGTGAGTGCGAAGGAGGCGAGAGGCAAGCTGAGTTTCGTTTTGTTCTACTATTGCCCTTGCCCCTTTACCTACAAAAATCCAATTATCCCTGAGGCCAAAAAAAAAAACCAAAAAACCAAACCCAAGAACTTAAGTTCCAAACCCTTGGAAAGTCCAGAAATAAGTAGGAGGAGAGGCTGGTGAGCTTGGCCTGCCTCCTCTTCCCTCAAAGCTTCTTGCTTCACTGCTGAGAGGCTAGGGAGGAGGGGCTGGGCTCCATTTCATCTCCAGGTCAAACAGGCTTGGAATGTGGTTTCTCTTCTCCCTTGCCCGGCCCTCCCTGTTAGAATCCTGCCCTACCCCCATCCCCCACCCCAGTACTCCCCTTTTCTCCTCCTGGCTCTTGGATCACTTTTTCCCCCGACTTTTTCTTTTTGAAGTATTAAATTCTTTCTAATCCTCCTTTAATGCCTGATTTTTTCCTCCACTGCCTCAGGTCGTGCTCTGAACACTGTATTTTTTTTAAGATGCTGACTGATTGGAATTTTGGTCATTTTTATTTAGCTCATCTTGAAATGAGGAGGGCTTTTTAAAAAGTGGAGGAGAGGTGTTTTCCTACAGCTCTTAGAGTCTATAAATTTCTGGGGAGGGGAGGAAAGGGAGGAGAAAATGAGCAAAACTCTTAGGGCTCTGCAAGAACAAAGAGGCTGTATGATCTTTGGATCTGCCCCCTTCTTGTCAATGGACCCATTCAAAACCTGCAGCCTATTGTCTTTACTGTAAATACTCCCACACACAGGGCAACCTCGGTCTGTGTTTGTTCAATACCCACAGGCTAGCCCGGACTGTGCTAAGGGCTTTGACAGGAAGATGGGGGTTGGGAAGGGAGGCTAGAAAATAAAAGATACTGTTCCTACCAGGTAAGATAGAATATATGCTGTAGAGCCAATGATACAAAAATATATACCTGGATGGTAACAGTGGGCCAGTCAATTAAGTCAAGACAGTAAAGACATTCTCTCTCTCTCTCTCTCTCTCTCTCTCTCTCTCTCTGTCTCTCTCTCTCTTTGTCTCTCTCTCTGTCTCTCTCTCTCTCTCTCTCTTTGTCTCTCTCTGTCTCTGTCTCTATCTCTCTGTCTCTGTCTCTGTCTCTGTCTTTGCATAGAACAGAGCTACTTAACCTGGTCCAGGGGTAGATTTCAAGGGGTCTATGAACTTAGATGAAAAAAATTTTTCATCTTTATTTTCACTAATATCTGATTGAAATTTAGCATTTTCTCCCATTTTGAATGTAGTTAATAAAATACTTTTCTGAGAATGGGCCCATGAGCTTCACTAGACTGCCAGAAGCATCTGCGATCCCCCAAAAAGGTTAAGAACAGCCAGTCTAGAAAGACTTCACAGTAGAGGTGGCCATGAGACTTCTTTCTGAAGAAGGGAAGGGCATTTGGGAAATGGAAAGGCTATTCTAGGTCAATGAGAGCTTAGGTGACAGCTCAGCCCTGAGAAGTAAGCTAGACACTGACATAGTCCTTGCTTTTTTCAGGTGAGCTGGCACTGGAAGAACTTGGCTGAACTGGATCAACTCTGGATTCACAAATGTTTGCGTTTTAACTGGTGCATCAATTTCTCTCCAACCCCGTTTGAGCAGGGGGTGTGGAAGAAACACTATATCGAGATGGTGAAAGAACTTCATATCACTAAGCCCAAGGTAGATAGCAAGAAAAAGCTGCAGACATAAGACTGCACATATCATTAAAGAGGTGTGAAACTAAAAATGTGGTAGAGTCAAGCTGAAAGTTGTTGATTTTGGTGATAAAACCGCCCAGTGGTTTATAGCTTCTGACCAGTTAGAGCTATTCATCAGCGACTTGTCAATTCTCAGTGATCAAGACTTTCCTAGATCCCTGTAGCACAGCACTATGTCTCAGCAACAAGATTCTTTGATACCTAGAACTAGAACCAACTGGCCACCAGGCAACTGTTTCACTGGAACTGTGGATAATTTGCCAGGGGGCTCCTAGTATGAGAACTCCCTCCATCAAAGCAGATTGCAACTATAACTAAACCAAGCGTGGGGAACCTACAGCCTCAAGGCCACATGTAGCGTTCTAGGTCCTTTTGACTGAGTCCAAGTTTTACAAAACAATTTTTTTTTAAATTAAGGAGATTTGTTCTGTGAAGTTTAGATTCAGTCAAAGGGTCGCACTTAAGGACCTAGAAGGCTACCTGTGACCTCAAGGCCCCAGGTTCCCCACCCCTAGCTAAACCATAACTAAATACAGACAGGTTAAGTGAATTGTGCAGGGTTTTACAACTAAATATTAGAGACAAAATTTGAACCCTTGTCTTTCTTGCTTTTAACCCAGTACTCTTAACTAGTACCCATGCTGCCTCTACTAATAAAAGAGAAATAATCTGAAGTCAACTGCATTTACAGTGGCAGTGGATAGAGTGCTGTGCCTAGAATCAGGGAGATTCGTCTTCAGGAGTTTAAATCTGACCTTAGACACTTACTAGCTGTGTGACCCTGGGCAAGTCATTTAACCCTGTTTGTCTCAGTTCCTCTTCTGTAGAATGAGCTGGAGAAGGAAATGGCTAACCACTTCAGTATCTTTAAGAAAACCCCAAATATGACTGAAATGACTCAACGACAAAATTCAGAGCTTTTGATAATTCTGCCTACATAGGCTTGGTCTTTTAACATTGCACTATTTGTGAAGAAAAGGTTTGCTGAACACATTTGTAATATGAGGAGAGAAGACTTTATTTAGCATATTCATCAATTCAATTAACATTAACTGTGCTAGATTCTGCTGCTGTATTCATATCAGTATTTTTGTGTAAACACACACTTCTAATCACAAATGTTTAATCATTTCATTAAAACCAGCAGGAAGAATTACATTGTGAATAGCTGGAATTGCTGTGTTCCTGAAAGTCTTACAGCGTCATTTGTCTAAGAATTCTTCTAACAATCCAACTCCCACTAATTCAGGAAGGAAACAAGCATTCTTTAAAGTACCTACTATGTGTCAGGCACTATGCTAAATGCTTCACAAATTGATATAATTTGATCTGCACACCAAGCCCGGGAGGTAGGTACTATTATTATCCCTATTTTACAGTTGAGGAAAGCTGAGGCAGACAGCAGTCAAGTGACTTGGCCAAAGTCACACAGCTAGTGCCCTCATTTAATCTGAGTCAATGAAATTTATCATATTTATAATACTATATTATTATGCTGAGTCATAGCATGGCAAAGTAGATAAATGAAGAGGTCTCAGGAAGGCCTAGGTTCAAATCCTACCTTGGGCATATACTAGCTTTGTGACCCTGGTTAGGTCTCTAATTGCCCAAGGCATTTGTGCTTAGCACAGGTGGTTTAATATCCCATCCTCTTCCAGGGCAGCTAGATGGCAAGGACCACTACCACCACCCCCAACAACACCAAACAACAATAGATGGTGAGGTAGACAGAGCCCTGGGCCTGGAGTCAGGAAGACTCACCTCCTTGAGTTCAAATCTGGTCTCAGACACTTACCAGCTGTGTGACCCTGGGCAAGTCACTTAACCTTGTTTGCCTCAGTTTCCTCATCTGTAATAATGAGCTGGAGAAGGAAATGGCAAACCACTCCAGTATCTCTGCCAAGAAAACCACAAAAGGGTCACAGAGAGTCAGACATAACTGAAAAGCAACTGAATTGAATTCTCTGAGACATAAATTGTCAGGCAGTTGCAAAGCTGCAATGCTGAGGGAAGATTTCTCATAGATAAAATCCAGTTCTGAGCCTCCCTCACCCATTGCTGTATTATAATTATTGCATTTATTATTTTATATATAATATATATAATAATAAATGTATGATACAATATATAATATATAATAATAAATATATAATATAAATTCTACTACTGTAGAATCTCAATAGTGCATAATATATGTATTCTGCTTTTAGGAAAGGGGAATAAGCACTTATATAGTGCCTACTATATGCCAGGGCACTATGCTAAGTGATTTACAAATATCTCATTTGATCCTCACAATAACCCTGGAAGGTAGCTGCTGCTATTATCCCCATATTACAGTTAAGGAAACTGAGGCACACAGAAGTCACATGACTTGCCCAGAGTCACACAGATAATAAGTGTTTGAGGTTGGATTTGAACTCAGGTCTTCCTGACTCCATACCCAGCATTCTATTTACTGAACCAGGTAGCTACTTCTGTTTTTCTCTTTTAGGAGATCGATGGTCCGGGAATAACTTTTGCCTAACCTGGCAGTAACCTCCCTGTTTTGTAGTCAGTTTGTAGCCAGTTCCTTGGATAACAAGTAGGAAAACTCGAAGCATCTTCCCTGAGGATATTATCTATTTTTTGTTGTTGTTGAGGCATTTCAGTCATGACCCCATTTAGATACACATGCACAAAAAGTTTTTCACGAAGTAGATATGCCCTATTGCTATATGTAAATCAAAGTTTTAAAAATCAGATAACATTTTCAAAGCCCAAGGGAAGCTTGCTCCTTGGAGAAGCCTTGGAGCCAATTATGAGAAAGTGCCACCACCCCCTCCTCTCGTTCCCACTCCTAGCAATCTGTTTTGTACATTCCGATTATATCAGGTTCTTCTCAAAGCAGGACACACCTCTATTTATTACAATAACAAATGCTTAATAGATTCTTAGAGCAGTGAAGATGAGCTGGGGTTATAGTGTGAGGAAAGTATTTTGTAAAATTTTGAAATGCTATATAAATGTGATTTGTTATTGTTGTTCTTAACTCCGACTGCCTCTAAATAAATAGCCTTGCCAAGATTCAAAGCCAGGTCTACTGACTGCAAATCTAATGCCTTCAACTCCAGACCACACTGCCTGATAATATGCAGATGAGAATTACTCTCCCAGATTCCTCAAAGCTGAGGTCAGTAGCAGGTTGGGACAGGACTGGGAGCAGTTTAGTTCAGACTAATAGAGACTCCCATCAGAGTCCATTGTAGGAGTGTTGCACATTTTCTTTTGCCACAAGGTCTTTCATTTTTACCACAAAGAGGAAGAGAGAAAGTCTTTCTATTACACACCCGAGAATATCAGAAATACTCTACAGAATATCACAGAAACATTTCCATCAAGTTCCGGGGAGTGTTTCTAGGGGTGGGCTAAAAAAGAACAAACATGGTTTGAGGTTCTATTGCTGACAATTGGTAACAGTTGTTAGCTAGTGAGATTACTGAAATGCTTTGATGCATCTGATCTTAGGTGGGTGCTCTTTTCCAAGGGTGTTCTACCAATCAGATTATTATTGATATTTCTATAGTACTTTTAAAATGGCAATCACTTTATACATATCTCTTTGGAACCTCACTGTAGCCCTATAAGATAGGTACTAAGGGGTATTATTATCCCTCTTTTTAGAGATGAGGAAACTAAGGCAATTAGGGGGTACAATAGAGTACTCTGCTGGGTCTGAAGTCAAGAAGACCTAAGCTCAAATAAGCCTCAGATACTTACTAGCTTTGTGACCTTGGGTAAGTCACTTCACCCTATTTGCCTCGGTTTCCTCATCAGTAAAATGAGCTCAGACACTCATTAGCTGTGTGACTCTGGGCAACTCATGTAACTTCTATGTGCCTCAGTTTCCTTAACTGTAAGATGGGGATAATAGCAGCACCTACCTTCCAGGGTTATTGTGAGTATCAAATGAGATACTATTTGTAAATCATTTAGCATAGTATAGTATGGCACTATGTAGTAGGCACTATATAAGTGCTTATTTCCCTTTCCTCAAAGCAGAATACATCAGTAAAAAGGCATGTGCCCGTATGCAACGAAATATCTTTGCCAAGAAAACTCCAAATGGGGTCACAAAGAATCAGACATGATAGAACTAACTGAACAATAACAACAGCAAAATAAGGATCATAAAAATACCTACTTACCTCGAAGCGTTGTTGTGAGGATCAAATGAAATAAAATCTGTAAAGCACTTAGCTCAGTGTCTGGCACACAGTAGACACTCTAAAAATGTTTATTCACTTCCCTTTCCTCCCTGGAGTCCCCATCCCTCAAGGCTCAGACAGGTTAAGTGACTTGCTTCTGGTCACACAGCTATGGAGGGACATTTGAACAACTATACTTATATCAGAGCTGCCAATGGGTCCTTCTCTATGTAAAAGATCAGAAAGTAGGGGGAAAAAGCTATTGAAGTTAGGGCATTTTAGCCTATAAGTGCTTAATTTAGCTCCTGAATATTCTATATGTGTTATAAAAATTAAGTTTAATTTAAACTAACCTAATTAGTTTAAATTAATTAATTCTATATACGTTAAGCAGGAGTTCCTCAGTGTTGGGAATGGGTGAGTTTATATGCTGTAGCAAGAACAGAATGTGTATTGATATAATATTAGTATTTTGGACGATGGATCAATAATCAAGTATTGCTTCATTTCTTCTCCTAGACTCCACCAAAAAATGATTTTATGGCTTCTGACATTCAGAGAGCATCAGGTGACCCTACAGAAGTGAAGCAGTCCCCTTCATCTGCCCTTCATTCCTCCTGCTCATTTAGGAAGAAGACTAACCGAGGGGAAAAGGACCTTCCACCATGGCGTTCTTCTGATAAACATCCCACTGACATCATTCGGTTCAATTACCTAGACAACTGTGACCCCATTGAACAAGCCTGGCAGGTGTAAGAAACTAGTATCCTTCTTATCTCATATGCTCTTGGAAACAGTAGGCTGATAGACATTGTATGGTGATGTGTGAGGCACTGGGGAAGATGAAAAATTACATAGTCCTTACCCTCAAAGGCGTAACAATCTGATGGCAGAAGGTGGGAGTGGGGAATAAAGGCATGTACTCATATGCAACAAAGTGTGATTGTGGGTGCAACAAAGTGGTTCTTCCTGAAGTCAGGAAGACCTGAGTTCGAATTAGCCTCAGATACTTACTAACTGTGTGACCTTAGGCAAGTCACTTAACCCTGTTTACTTCTGTTTCCTCATCTGTAAAATGGGCTAGAGAAGGAAATGGCAAACCACCCTAGGATCTTTGCCAGTATCCCAAATGGTGGTCACAAAGAGTCAGACACGTCTGAAACAACCGAACATGATTGTTGAATGTGATAAGGCCAAAGAAAAGATCCAGGCAAACTGCTGTCAGAAAATCTGAGGAAGGGGAGACACAGGTGTGTGCTGGAGTCAGTTCCTACAGCTCCTGAGAACCCAAGTGCTCAATTTTCCATGTGAGCATTTACATCTTAGAAATCAGCAAAACGCTACAGAGAGGTTTACTTATTGTTTTGTTGATTGTCTCGAATTAAGAAAGTAATGGGAGGAAATGTTGATCATGCACATTAAACCTAAAGGTGTGTCATGAGTACACTTCCCTACCCATCCACCACCAGAGCCGGTTGTTAAACATGTACCAGCACCCTCCTGGGGAGAGATCACTTCAGTGTAAAGGGGCAGGGGTGGGGTGTGGATCAAGGAAAGCTTTCTGGAAGAGCTATGCCTTAAAGGAATTGAAAAATTGTAACCCCTATGCAGAGGCAGTGCACTTTAGAAATGAGTAATGGCAACATAGGGAAGCAGAGTAAGATTAGGAAACAGCTTGTGACCTATTCAGGTTGGGACATAAAGTATATATGGAGGCTAGTATGAAATAAGACTGTCGAAGCTAGATTGTAGAAGAACTTTAATCCAGTCTTTGTGGTGAACTCCCAAGAACTTCACTTTTCTTCTACTTAGGCTTCTCAAATGATACAATATTTGTACAGTGCCTGTCACTTGACTCATTCTTGGGGTCAACATATTTTCTGGCCATTCCACTCTTCCTTTAGTTTGTTTGTACTTTTTTATTTAATCCCTTTAGGTTTCATTTAATTTAATTAATTAATTTTTATATTTATGTCACACATATGTTATGTGATTTATATAACTACATAAATATTTTGTATTTCTATTCTATATTTATTTATTTTATTTATGTAATCTTTTTTGTTTTTAAATTACCGTCATTTCTGAATAAATCACTCTTCCTGCCTCTGAGTTCAGCCTTGCTTTACAACAAAGAAAAATAATAATTCATTAAAACCAACTAATCCTTCAGCCTACAGCATATAAGGGCATATGCTGTGCTCCTTCTATCCTTAGCTTTAAATTCCTTTTCCATTATCTTAGAGTTGGAAGTGACCTTTAGGGGTCATCTAGTCCCACTGTCCCCCTCACGGAGGCATCTTCTTTAAAACATCCCTGATAGGACCTTAACAAATGTTTGCTAATAATCTGTTAATAATAAAACAAACAATTGATTAATTATAGGTAGAAATGCAATTGTTAAGGAAGGGATCCAAGATGGAGGCAGCAAGGTACAGGGGATAGAATATTGACTCTGAATTCAGAAGACCTGGGTCTGATTCCTCTCTCTGATGCTTATTAATTATTTACAATTGAACCTCCCTGGGTCTCAGTTTCCTTATCTGTAAAATGAGCAGGTTGGACCAGATAGCCTCTAGGATCTCTTCAAGTTCTGGATCTATGATCCTGTGATAAGGAAATTAGATTTGAGGATTATGGTACTTATTCTGGATCCAGGATTAAAGCCCATTCAAGAGTAGTCCTGGGGATGAGGAGATGCCTCCATTCATTCCAGCTCTACTAATATAGGCAAGAATTAGACTATATCATCTGCCATGGCACAAGAAACCTCTTTGGGATCCCTAAATACCCCATGAAGTAATCAGCAATCTTGACATTTGTGTGTGTGTGTGTGTGTGTGTGTGTGTATAAATATAATTTTTGGAGGGGTGTATCAGCAAGCACCCCAGCACACCCAGGGTGGCTGCTAGCACAGGTTACAGGTTCTTAGATCTGCTTTTCTAAAGGAAAGCAACTCAAAATGGGTTAACAATCTTACTTTAATTGATCAAATATCATTTTACCTAGTTCAGGGGGAAAAGTCAGCACCCTGAACTTCAGAGAATGCAAACACAAGTTACAAGCAGAAGGCTTCCAGCGTCTAACCATTACATCAGTTACCTATTCAGTTACCAGAAAGGGAAGCACCAACATCTGGGTTCTTCTTAGCCGGGGGGCTCAACAGCTGCCCAGAGTCTCTTCTGGCCAAATCACACAACTCTTCTCAAAGTGAGCCCCAAACCAAAACCTCACATCAGGGCGTATATATAGCCTTCTCCTGGCTTGGAGAATGTCACAGCCCTCTAGACCCACTGCCCAATCACAAAGCTACAAGGCACGGGCATTCCTGGAAAACAAGCCTGGCGCCACAGGCTCCA
>CM053585.1:116620650-116649348 GCA_028646515.1 Pseudochirops corinnae | reverse complement strand
GTAGCCGAGCTGACTTTAGTGGGAAGTATCCTTGTGTGCGTTTTGAAGTTCTAGGATTGATTTAGAGTCCTATTTTATGGGTATTTTGGGGTGGCTATGTGAGAGCTGCAATATGTTGCTGTTGCTACGCCACCATCTTGGCTCCGCCCCAGCCCCCCAATAATTCTTTATAGAGATTCTACCAGATGTCCAAAACATTCCCTGGCCATTTCTACATCATACCACCCATATCCTGGGATCATACTCATCTCTCCTTCTGACCCCTTCAAACTTAGACTCTTCCTCTGGGATGCTAGGTTCTGACAGGTAAGCTTTGGCCTTGTCTTGCTCAAAACCAGGCCACCACGACATTCTCTGGCTATTTCCATTGCATGATGCTGACCTTATACAGATTCTGTCAGGTGGTTTCACCATTTGTGCAGTATATGGAATCAAGGATAAGGATAAAGAGCAATTATAGAGTACCTCTCTGTGTCAATACTGGACTAAACACTTTTTACAAATATTATTTCATTTGATCCTTCCAGACATCCCTCAAGCCTGGTGTTGTTATTATTCCCATTTTTAATTGAGGAAACTGAGGCAAACAAAAATTAAGTGACTTGCCTAGGGTCACATAACTAGTAAATGTTTGAGGCTAGATTTGAACTCAGATCTACCTGACTCTGGGCAGCTAAGTAGCACAATAGATAGAGGGCTAGGTCTGGAGTCAAGAAAAACCCTCTTCCTGAGTTCAAATCTGGCCTCAGACACTTACTAGCTGTGTGACCCTGGGCAAGTCACTTAACCCTGTTTGCCTCAGTTTCCTCAACTGTAAAATGAGCTGGAGAAGGAAATGGCAAATCTATTGCCAAAAAATCCCCAAATGGGATCACAAAGAGTCAGAGTCAACTGAAAAATAACAAGATAAACACAAGATAGTTTGGGGAGAACAAGAAAGAAAAGGGAAGAAGCATTTATTAAATACCCACTATGTGCCAAACACTGTGCTAAGTGTATTACAAATATTCTGTCTCAGTACCACCTTGCACCCATCAGATTAACTAATATGACAGAAAAGGAAAATAATAAATGTTGGAGAAGATGTGGGAAAATTGGGACACTAATGCATTGCTTGTGAAGTTGTGAATTGATCCATTCTGGAAAGCAATTTGAAACTATGGCCAAAGAGGTATAAAACTGTGCATACCCTTTGACCCTGCAATACCACTAGTAGGTCTGTATCCCAAAGAGATTAAAAACATAAAAAAGAGAAGGACCTATTTGTACAAAATTATTTATAGCAACTCTTTTTTGTTGTGGCAAAGAACTGGAAATTGGTATACCCATCAACTGGGTAATGGCTGAACAAGTTGTGGCTTATGATTGTGATGTAATATTATTGTATGAGCAGAATGATTTCAGAAAAACCTGGAAAGGCTAACATGCACTGATGCCAAGTGAAATGAACAGAACCAGCAGAACATTGTCTACAATAACACAATATTATACAATGATCAGCTGTGAAGGACTTAGCTATTCTCAGCCATATGAAGATCCAAGACAATTCCAAAGGATTCATGATGAAAAATGCTATCCACCTCCAGAGAAAGAACTGATGGAATCTGAATACAGATCAAAGCATGCTGTTTTTCACTTTATCTTCTTTTTGGTGAGGTTTTTTTTTTGTGGTCTGTGTTTTCTCTTACAACATGACTAATATGGAAACATGTTTTGCATGATTGTACATGTATAACCTATATCAAATTGCTTACCATCTCAGGCAGGGAAGAGGAGAGGGAGTGAGAGAATTTGGAACTGAATTTTTTTTTTTGGAGGGAGGAAGGTAGGGCAGTTGGGGTTAAGTGACTTGCCCAAGGTCACATGACTAGTTTTTTTGTATTAAGTGTTTGAGGCTGGATTTGAACTCAGGTCCTCCTGACTCCAGGGCTTGTGCTCTATTCACTGTGCCACCTAGCCGCCCCTGAAAATTTTTTTAAAAAAATTTTTATGTTAAAAATCATTTTTACATACAATTGGGAAAAAATAAAATGTTATTAAAAATATTCTCTCTCATTTCAGGGCACTAGCAGCTGTGAGAAGCAGGAAAGTCTTCATGTGGAATGTGGTGCTTGAGTTGAATCTGGAAGGAAGTGAGGCACTCTAATAGATAAAGAGGTAGAGAGTCTTCTGGGTATGAGGAACAGCAAGAAGGTTTCTTTAGTTAGACCACAGAGTGTAGGAAAGAGAATGATGTATAAAGCAGATTCAAAAGGTGGGTTGAGGCCAGGCTGTGAAGGACTTAAAAAACCAAATAGAGCAGGTTATCATTTATCCTACAGGCAATAATGAGCCATTGGAGTTCACTGAGTAAGTTCAGACCTGCAGTGGAAGAAAAGCACTTTGGCAGGTATGGGGAAGACAGACTGAAGTGGAGAAAGACTTGAGACAGGGACACCAATCTGGGAGGCTATTACAGTCATTTAGACCAGAGGTGATGAGGGCCTGAACTAAGGCGATAGCTGGGTGAGTTTAGAGAAGGGGCTGATGTGAGAGATTCTGGGAAGGTTGACAGGATAAGATTTAGCAGTGGACTGGATATGTGTAGTAAAGGAGAGTTGTGGATAATGTTAAATCACAAACCTGGAAGACTATTCAGTTCTGGGCCTGGCTCATTGTCCAACTGCAATGCCTTATCCAGGACACATACACTGATGAAATAACTTCATGGACTGCCTATTCCAACTTCATATTAACAAGAAGTATATTTGTTTGGCTTGTTTTTATCTCCATGGAATGTTAGACTAGTCTCTTTTGAATTGGTTCTTATTCTCAAGGAGACCTTCTAGTATTTTGGGGCCTGATGCAGTCAGTACATCACCCATAAACAGGTAGCTGATTGGGGAGATAGAATGACATTTATAGGAAATCTTCTTGTATTTGGACCCTGCACAAGATATTATTCATGATAATGACAAATCCCTTTGAGGAGCATAATTCCACTGTTTTATGCTTCAATATATATTCATGTTCATAGTATCATGGAACAAGATTACGTGTGTGGTTTTATCTATCAAAGAATCTGCACAATTTAAACATATATATTGGAGATATTTTATTGGAGGGTAGCCTTTCAGTGTCTATTTTGCTCTGAAAACAAAAAGTCAAAAGGAACTCATGATACATAGAAAACCATCCTATCTAAGAGAAGTGGCCACCTAGCCAATTGGGAAATGTAGGAACAGGGCAGATTGTCATATATATCGAACAGCTACAGGGTGCTGAAGTAACAGGGCAAGACAAATGAAGAGAGGATGGTCACCAGTAACAGAAACCATTGGGTTGATGGGTGAAAGCTACAGGTACATCAGTCAGTCAATTAGCCTTTATTAAGTGCTTACTACGCTCTAGGAACTGTGCTAAGCATTAAGAATGCAAAAAACAAGCAAAAACAGTCCTTGACCTCAAGGAGCTTACATTCTAATGGCGAAGATAAAGTGTAGATTAATAAGTACTTACAAGACAGACACTTAGTAGATAAACAGTAATCCTAGGGGAAGGCACTAGCAGCTGGGGGAACCCAGAAAGGCTTCCTTGAAGACAGTGGCATTTGAGCTGGGTTTTGAAGGAAGCTAGGAAACTTAAGAGGTGAAGGTGAGGAGTCAGAGCATGCCAGGCGTGGGAGATAACCAGCAAAAGGCACAAAGATGGGAGATGGAGTATTGTGTGCAAGGAATAGCAAAGAGGCCAGTGTAGTTAAATTGAGATATCCAAAGGCTGTTCTGTTCCCTCTCCTCCTTACTGAGACCGCAGTCCATGGAGACTAACAACTATTTCTTGTTGCCTATCCAACTGTTTGCTTTTCATTATCCTTCTGAGAATGTGAGGAAGGGTAGGGGGTGGGGAATAAAGGTAAACGGGGCTCTTCTTCCAGTACCACTACAACCTGCAATTGAAAACCCGCTCTTTTATTTATCTTTAAGTCTTTCTGATTTAATGAAGGAAACCATTAATTTGTCATCAACTTTTTGGCTGTGCAGTGAGAGTGAGAGGTCGGAGCTCATCCCTTAGAGGTATAGGAGACATTTTTTTTTCCTTCAGTAGAACCTGAAAGGAAGGGTCAGGGCCTGAGTTGAGAGAGAGGGAAAGGGAGAAATAGAGAGAGACAGAGACAACAGAGACAAAGAGACAGTGAGGGTTTATAAAAACCGATAATCTAGAGAATGGATACTAGCCATTCTCTAACTAATACTAACCCCCCCCCTCACCCCTTTATGCCTTTTTCTTTTGAACTCAGTATAAGAAAAGTTTAGAACCCTGGACTTGGAATCAGAGACTCATTTTCATGAGTTCAGATCTGTCTTCAGACACTTACAGTTATCCCTTCCACATTGTGGGGTTTAGGGTCATGGTGCCCCCACAATCTGAAAAATCCACATATAATTTTTTGACCCTCCTTTCTGAATTATTATAGTATTAAAAGATAAAAAATGTTGCTATTATACAATATTATATTTTATGTGTCTCTAAGTTTCTAAATTTTTTCTGTATCATCCGTGGCTTCTGCAAAACTCCCCAAAAATTCCCATTTAATTTCTTATGCCAACCTGCAATATATCAAAACCA
This sequence comes from Pseudochirops corinnae, assembly GCA_028646515.1. Classification (NCBI taxonomy): domain Eukaryota; kingdom Metazoa; phylum Chordata; class Mammalia; order Diprotodontia; family Pseudocheiridae; genus Pseudochirops; species Pseudochirops corinnae. The sequence goes on along the minus strand of CM053585.1, from coordinate 116,644,743 downwards.
CAATGTGGTAGGGATAGCTGTACTAGCTGTGTGACCCTGGGCAAATCACTTAATCCTATTTGCCTTAGTTCCTTATCTGTAAAATTAGCTGGAGGAGGAAATGGCAAACCACTCCAGTATCTTTGCCAAGAAAACCCCAAATGGGGTCATGAAGAGTTGGACATGACTGAAATGACCAAACAACAACATAAGAAAAGCTGGTAACAGTAGGGTGTATGGGAAGAAGGTCGGTGCCCTTTACCTTAGCAAGCCTGTTGGTGCTAGGTGCTGAGGTGCCTAGCCCTTCCACTGGAAATCTTCTACTACCTCTATGTTCATGGTTCCTTAAGCTGGCAGAAGCCCTATTGGAGCTATTTCCTCTCTTACAGTGATAGCTTGATATCACAGATTATAGTATAAGAGATCTAGAGCTACAAGGGACTTTAGAGTTATGGAGCTTAGTCCAATCCCCTCATTTTATAGTTAAAGACATGGGGACACAGTAACTTGCCCAAAGTCTCAAGTAAGCATCAAGAAGTAGAATTGGAACCCAGGTCCTCAGACTTAAAGGCCAATGCTCTTTCTTCTACCAACCTTACTCTGCCCCTCTCCTTGAAAGCTACACAAAGAGCAGAATAGAACATAAAATTATATATGAAACTGTGTTAAAGTATTTATTAAATTTAGCACACCAGTAACAAAACTGCCCAGCTTGTCTGTGTCCTTCTTCAGAACTTCCTTCATCTCTCTTCCGTGTATTTTTTAAGTGTTTCATCAACATTCTCTTATTTTCCTCTTTAAAGGGAACCCAAGTTATCTTTCTATTTAGGCTGTTGTTGTCACTCAGTTGTTTCAGTCCTGTCTGACTCTTCATGACCTTGTTTGGGTTTTCTTGACAAAGATATTGGAGTGGTTTGCCATTTTCTTCTTCAGCTCATTTTACAGATGAGGAAATTGAGGAAAACAAGGTAAAGTGACTTGCCCAGGGTCACACAGCTAGTAAGTGTCTGAGATCACATTTGAACTCAGGAAAACGAGTCTTCCTGATTCTGTCTACTGTGCACCTAGGTACCCTCCACTTAATTGCAACTTCTTTAACTCTTCTGGGTAATATTTATACCCAATAATTTTTTTTTTGTTTAAAATATGCTTAATAGTACTCTAAATGGGAGGGGAAAAAATCAACCAACAGTTCTGAAAATCTTGAATGATTAATTATTTTTGATCACCTTAGAAACTGGGGGAGGGGAGAAGATGTTTTATGTCAATTCATGGTTAACTGCATGATCCTGAGTATGTGAGCTTTAACTAGACATTAAAGTATGGTCACAGTCATCCACAGCCAGCCTGTGGTACTTACACTGATTATAGATGAATTGTCCGCCTGTGGTTCATCCAGCTGAGGGAGAGAAGGAGTCGTGGCTGGTGCCGTATTCAGGAGTTCAGAGGAGTGGCTCCTGTAGAGCAAAGGATTATGTCCATGGCAGCTGAGCCTAGCAAACTCTATCATTGCATCTTGCTGTTTGTTTGCTGTTGAGTGATCTGACTGCCTGCTGGCCTAATCAAAAAGCCTCTCTTTAAGCTCCTTAACACACTGGTTGGTATCTGGTTATCTGGATCTGTGTATCCACAAATTTTTGGCTCTGTTCTTCTAGTACTATTGAAACATGTTCAGTCTTCCCTTTATACTTGTAAGACTGACCCTGCCTTGAAAGGCACCCAGGTTCTCCATCTGCCCAGTCTAACCATCTCCTGTAAACCCCATCTCTGGGCAGGGCCAGACACTGGTTTGCCCCCACTCAGGAGTGAAAGTAATTGATGTTTTTCCCTTTCAGAAAAACCTGGAAAGACTTATGTGAACTGATATTGAGTGAAATGAGCAGAACTAGGAGAACATTGTACACAGTAACAGGAACATTGTGTGATGACCAACTTTGATAGACTTAGCTCTTCTCAGTAATGCAAGAATCTACGACAATTCCAAAAGACTTATGATGGAAAAATACTATCCACATCCACTGAAAGAACTATGGAATCTGAATGCAAATTGAAGCATGCTTTTCCTCCTTTCTTTTTTTTTCTTTCTCATGGTTTTCCCCCTTGGTTCTGATTCTTCTTTACAGGATGACTAATGTGGAAATATGTTTAATATGATTGTACATGTATAGCCTATATCAGATTGCATGCTGTCTTGGGGAGGGGGAAAAATTTAGAACTCAAAATCTTATGGAAGTTAATGTTGAAAATTGAAAACAAATTAATTAAAGAAAAAAATATTTATAAAAAGAAAGTAATTGGTGGTGAGGTAGAGGATGAAAGAGGCATTTGTAACAAGGCCAAGGGAACAGAAATACTGCTTGATCCCCTGACTGACAGGCTCTTCAAGGACTGCAATATCAGTTGTCTCAGTCAAAGGCCCACTGCCATTCAGAGATAATTGTCATGAACAATTAGATGGCAGTGGGCAACTAGGTGGTGCAGTGGGTAACATGCCAGGTCTCAGACTTACCTTTCTGAGTTCAAATCTGACCTCAGACACTTACTAGCTGTGTGACCCTGGGCAAGTTACTTAACTGCTTCAATTTACTAATCTGTAAAATGAGTTGGAGAAAGAAATGGCAAACCACTCCAGTATCTTTGCCAAGAAAACCCCCAAAGGGGCCATGAAGAGTCAGATACAACTGAAAAACCACTGAACAACAACAAAATAAGAGCAATCCAGAAGAATCAAATTTAGAAGAACCTGGAGAGCAGGGCCAGCCAGGCACATCAGGAGATTAAAAACAACAACTTGCAGGATGTCAAGTACAGCCAATTGACAGAAGTCTTTGCCAAACCCAAGGTTCATTATTTACTTTTTTACTAAAACACTTTGACCTGACCCTAGACCTAATGTCTTGGGGGCCCCCTTGGACTATGTCTATCCTTCCTATCTGTACATCATTTGTTGCTTTTAGCCTTTCAGTTTGGTGATCCACATCCCATTTTCCAACCTTGGCTTCTTTGCTGGACATTTCTAGCCCCTCTCTGTGCAGAGACTTCCTGGCTGTGCTTGTCTTCTGTTCTCCTAAACCAGAAAGTCTTCATCCAGTGCTGTAGAGCCCACCCAGCCATAGCCCATGAGAAGTCTTGACCCTGGTCTTTTTCAGACTGGCCTGGGAGGAAGGAAACAGAACAGCATCCAAAGATGCCCCTGGAACAGTTTTAGTAAAATGGATGGACACTTTTATAATGGATATATTTATTTGTAATGAAAATTATGTTAAAATACTACATCATATAATTCTTGGAAGCAAATGCTCAAAAACCCACCAACCATTTTTGAGAATGACATATAAAAAGATGGATACACACCTATGTTTGTTTCCATATTACTTCTCTACCTCTTTCAGGCAAATGAGTATTCAGTTAACCTCTGGCTCAGATGTGTCACATAACCAGCTTTATCATGAGATATATCTGTCAAGTATCATAGTTATATGTGTTTACAGAATGTCAAAGGTGGCTCAATTTAGATTTCATGCCCCTAGTGTCCCAGCACTGCTAATATTTTCTTAAAATATGCTTATGTTCTTGGAAAACTGGTTCTAATTCTTCAATTCTGAACTTCTCTTTAAAAAAAAAATCTAAATTACAGTGAATGCAAACATGTCAGTACTCATCTAAGACTTGCTGTCTAAGTAGGGCAACTTGAAAACTTGATTGCTCATAGTATCATGGGCATTGAAAGTATCCTTCTAGTTGCTACTCCAAGACCCCCCAAGTTTCTATGTTCATGCACTCACAGCTTACTTAATTGATTATGGCCCTGGATTCTCTTCCTTGGGAATTCTTACCTGTGCTCCCTCCCCTGAATCACTATAGATAGAAATCCTAAGGAGTGGTCAATGTTTAGGCATTGTGAAAATTCTGGTTCCCCTTTCCTTTGTACATCTAAACTGAGTCTTAGAACCAGGAAGACTTGAGGTCAAATATTCTCTGTCACTTACTAGCCTGTGACCAGGGACAAGTCACTTAACTTCTCTGAGACTCAGTTACTTCATCTAAAAAATAGAATTAATAATAATACCTGCAGTACTTTTCTCATAGGGTTGTGGTGAAGCTCAAATACCACAGATTTCTTAAAAGCATGCTATAAATGTTCATTATTCTTATCTTTCCTCACAATTGTAGAATAAATCCCCGACAAAACTGTGCTGAGGCATCATCCCCTTTTGTCTGATGATGACTGATGATAGCCTTAATTAATTGTCTTAGCACATGAAAGTGTGAACAGCCATGTTTCTCTCAATATTTGTGAATGTCTTACAAACATACTAATTGCACATACCACATAGAATCATAGCTTCAGAGATGAAAGGCACCTTAGAGATCACATTATCCAATCCCCTTATTTAACAGATGAGGAAAAAAATGAGAACTAGAGATAAGTGACTTGCTCAAGGTCACACAGCTAATACATGGCTGGACCTGGGTTTTCTGATTCCAAATCAGGGCTCAGAACTCTCTGTAGGTTTATTTTGGGGAAACATGACACTTCAGCTGCACAGGTCTCCATCACAGCAGGTGGGTAAAAGCCAGGTGCTCATTAAATGTAGCCGGATCTTCTTGAGGTACCAGCAAAAGCACTCTAATGCTTTAATTCTGTTTCAGCTCTGGAGCTTGAATGGGTGAAAATAGAATTCTGTGATGCCCCTGAAAGTGATGTGTGACCATTTGAGCTCTGGCTTTTGTACATCTTAGTGATTCATGAGAAGCCCAGTTGAAGTGAGTTGGTACTTTCAGAGGAGAGCTGCAGTCTGCCTCTAATGATACCTGCTAGGAGGAAGGAGAGGGAAATCAGAAATGAAGCTCATATTTTAATTTCTGAAAGAATGAAAATGTCCAAAGAAATGTTTGTTTTGATGATTTAAAAGAGGAAAAAAAATATGGAGCTGGAAAAATTCCTCGCTCTTTTCCTCCCCACATTTGTTTCTCTTTTATCGTGAGACAGTAATAATATTGGTATAGTCATTTACAGTTCACAGAGTGTTTCCACCTACATTTGCCTTTAATCTTCCTAATAGCTCCAGGAGGCCCAGGATGGTCTCAACATCATACCATGCAAGGATCAGTTCCCTCTTTCCCTGCTCCCTTCCTCCACCCAGGCTGCTCAGACCCCATGGGGGCAGCTGGGTATGAACAGCTGATAGCAATAGTGGAGTGGGGTAGAAGGTGTGAATCTTTTCCCTTTCCTTCCCTCTCCTCCTCCCTAGACCCAGGTCGCTCAGTCCCCATCCAGCCACCGAATGACAACAGATTATCAAGTGAGGTACCTTTTTCCCTTACTCACCCCTATGGGCACTGGGTGAAAATAGTTGCCAGTGAGTCCCCTTCCCCCCAACTTTCCTGCCAATGTCCCCCTTCCTCATGATAGGACACTCACCTTTTCAATTCCATCTATAGTCATTTGAGAGGGAACCCAAAATCTCCTTTCCACTCAGACCCTTAGGCCCCCTCCCTATTTCCCAGTAGTGGAGGATGGGCCAAGTCCCTCAAAGCCACCTCACCCTACAGAATTGATATGGTTGCTTACACCCCTTAGGTGAACAAAAAATCATCAACTACAATCCCTGAACTAAGATGGATGACCATCAGGTTTTAACACCTGCCCTTCCACTGTATCCCAAGTTCCTCTGGAAAGCCCATCTACCCCAGAGGTGGGTAACCTGTGTCCTGGAGTCCACATGTGGTCCTCTAGGTCCTCAAGTGTGGCCCTTTGACTGAATCCAAACTTCATAGAACAAATTCCTTTAATAAAAGGATTTATTCTGTAAAACTTGGATTCAGTCAAAAGGCTACACCCAAGGACCTAGAAGGCCACAGCTTCCTCACCCCCTGATCCACCCTATTGCTATGTCCTTCAGATCCCTGGGCACTGCCATCTGACCTGCTGACACACTATAGACAACGCTTGTCTTTGCCATCCACTCCATCCTTAGGATTTCTAGGTCTTTCCATTTGCCCTGTAACTGAACTCTCATGTATGAATGCTCTTCCCCAATCAGAGTGTGAGCTTCTTGAAAGAAGGAAATGGCAAATCACTCCAGTATCTTTGCCAAGAAAACCCCCAATGGGGTCATGAAGAATTGGACATGACTGAAAAATGACTGAACAACTTGAGAGCAGGAATTGTCTTGCTTCTTCTATTTGTATGCCCAGTGCTTAGCACACAGCATGTAATAAGTACTTTTTCATTTACTCCTATTCATTCATTTATTAATTCATGTTTAGACAGAACATGATAGCTAACTTTAAGTATCTGAAGGGCCTTCTTGTAGAAGGAAGATCAGATTTCTTGGGCGTGGCCCTAAAGGCAGAAACAGGGCAATGATTAGAAGTAGCAGGCTAATTTCTGCTTGAGGTAAGGAAAAACTACCTAACAATTAGGGCTGTAGAATTCACTAGGGTGGGGCAGTCAGAGCTTTGCCCTAGGACACTGAAATTTACCAGGCCTTCTGAGTATTCCTCACATACTACATCTCCTGTTTCTGTCTTTTTTATATGCTGTCCTTGATGCTTGTAATGGACTCCCCTTTTCCCCTTTATTTCACAAAATCTCTTACTTCCTTCAAGACTCAGCTCAGATTCTACCTTCTATGTAAAGCCCTTCCTGAACTCCCTGTCCCTAATATCCTCCCTCCCTAAACTTTGTATTTATTTCATATTTATTCTGAATATATGTATGTATATATACATATACATATACATACACACACACATACATATTGTATCCCACAACAGAAGGTAGCAACTGTTTTATTTTTGTCTTTGTAGCTCCCAAGCCTATTACAAGTGCTTGTCATGTAGGAGATGCTTAATAAATGTTTGACTTGACAGGGCTCATACTTCTTCTTCTTCTTTTTTTTTGCCTTTTGGAGGGGGGAAGGCAGGGCAATTGGGGTTAAGTGACTTGCTCAAGGTCACACGGCTAGTAAGTGTGTCAAGTGTCTGAGGTCGAATTTGAATTCAGGTCCTCCTGACTCCAGCACCAGTGCTCTATTCACAGTGCCACCTAGCTGTCCTGACACTCATACTTCTTTAGCAGAGAAGAAACAACTGTATTTAGTGTCTACTTATCAGGAATAGTTAAAACAGGAACTACCAGGTGCATGCTCTTTCTCCTCCCAGGACTGCCCTTGTCCCATCGCCCCCAACCAGGGTAAAATATTCTCCAGGAGCAGTTTCTATCCACAGACTCTGGTGTCCTCATGTTTCTTCCCATCCTCCATGAAATTTGTCTTAAAAGGTTGATTGGAGACCATGTTTCCTGCTGCCTTCTCCAGGCATATTTTGTGAAATTTGCCAAGGGTACCACAATTGCTGGTTGTTGCTCTGATTAAGTCTTTCCAAAAAGTAGGATGGTCTGTCCCAGGAGGGAGTGTACAATCCTTCATCCAACAAAGGATAGATAGCTAGTTGGGCTTTTTTTGCCTTTTTTTTTTTTTTTGGAGGCCGATTGGAGTTAAGTAACTTGCCCAAGGTCACATGACTAGTAAGTGTGTCAAGTGTCTGAGGCTGGATTTGAACTCAGGTCCTCCTGACTCCAGGACCAGTGCTCTATTCACTGTGCCACCTAGCTGCCCAGGATGGCTAGTTTTTAAGGATGTCCTAGGATTTTTTTTTCTAGCTATGGGTTTATAGAATCATAGATTCAAAGCTGAAAGGAACCTCAAAGGTCACGTAGTATATAGCCCCTTCATTTTACAGAGAAGCAAACACCCCTGAGAATTTAAGTGACTTGTCCAAGGTCACATAGGTATTATAAAGTAACAGGAAGGATCTGAATCCATGTCCTCTGAGTTCAAAGCTAGTGCCCTGACCATTGTACCATACTAATTCTGCAGCTCTGATGGCCCCTGAATTCCCATCTTACTCTTAGATTCTATGAGGCAAATGGGGGGCTAATAATGCCAGCCCTATTTTCCAGATAAGAAAACTCAAACTAAAACAAGTTAAATGATTGGACCAAGGTCACACAGGGGTAAGAACTCACATCTTCCGACCATTATTCCAGTACACTTTCTAATACACTGTACTTCACACTAAAATTACAATCTATTTTATTCTTAAAGATCTACAGGGAAGGAGGATGTACCAGCTTCATTAATTCACACATTATACATTTTCTCTATAATTTCAAGAAGTATCATAGTTGATAATTTGATTTAAAGCCCATAATCTCCATCATACAGGGTTCCCACATATAAGGTGGTCCTGACCAAAGTGATTCTGTAATAACATTATTAAAGTATTATAACCAAACCCCATTGTAAAGTCACAAGTTCCTACTATGATGTTTCAGTTGATTATTCACCTATAACTACCATTCCTAGGGAACTAATTAATTGCCCATCACCTCATCTCACCCAACATTGTGTTCTTTGCCGATTAGTGGCATTAGATGGGCTATGTCAGTATCTGACCACAAAAAGGAATAAGAAAAAAGAATGGAGAGAGGAAGAGAGGAAGAGCAGAGCAGAAGCGGGGAGAGATGGACAGAGGACTATGGACATTTAAAAGTTCACCCCTAAAGTAGCCCCTGTCTTAGAATGACTGATCTAAGAAGAAACCCCCTGACGCAACCCTCCCCAAAGACGTGAGCACATTCACAGGGATTCGTGCAACATTAACAAGTCACACCATTTCAAATGTTTATTTCTTGATATATTCACAGATACAAGATCTCACTGATATGAGCAACTCTTCCCACTGATGCAGATAGCAACTCACCCATGCCATCTCATCTTGGACAATTCTTGTCTATGTCTTTACAAAAATTCTCCATAGAAGATCTGTTTAGTATAGCAGAGGCCTTCCTCTGGTACAAGTGTAATAATACCTGGGCTATCTATCTGCCATTCTTCATTCTTGAAGCATAACAACAACAGTCACAGAAGTTTATCTAGCACTTAAGGTTTGCAAAGTGTTTCCTGTACATTATTTCACTTTATAGTCATAGCCATCTTGTGAAATAGGTGCCTCAAGTATTATTAGTCCCACTTGACAGATGAAGCTAATGAGTTTTGGATTGTCTATGGCCACATGGTTACATGTGTGAGAGGTGAGATTCGCTTCCTTTTCTTGTCATCCAAATCTCACTATTGTCTTTCTTGAATACTCTCATACCTCTTTGGGCAGCCTGAAGTACTGGTTCTTTTTAGATTGTCATGTCCTGGGATTTGCAGCTATAGAGAATCACCAGAATGTGTTAAAGGTGGGCTTTGGTGGCAGAGAGAATCTTGGGATTGTCGAGAGCATTGCTCAGTTTCCCAAATGTGCTCCAGCCTCTTCTCCTTCCAGTCCCTCTGTAGTGCCTGTCCAAGATATGAGCATGTCAAAGTCTGGGCCACGTGCAATCTTTTCCACGTGATTTTTTCCATGCAGATTACGAGGCCAGCCTTCATGGCAGATCTCACCTAGAGGTCCAGAGATGACTGTGGGTTCTTTAAAACTCTCACGGGAATGTAAGCTCTGGCAGGTTTTACTAAGTTGGAAAGGAGCAGGACTTAATGAATGTTTGTTGATGTTGATGTTGATGTTAATGAGGAGGGGGAGGAGGATGTTGCTATCTAAATGCTAAACTGGGTTTGTTCTGAGAAAGGGAGAGTCCCCAGGTAGAGCCAGAGCCAGCAAGAGTAATTGACTGGAAAAAATATGACTAAACACACTCCCCACATTTTAAATGTTTTGTTTTTCACATCAGACTGAGGCAAGAGGGACAGATGGAAAGATTCCTCTGTGTTCCTGGTGGTTCTTGGAAGAAATTCATTTTTTCTCTTTTCTGCAAGAATGAAGATAAAATCATACTTGTTGAATGAATAAAAAAACCTAACTGACTCTGAGACAAGAATGGGCTAAGGATTACCTAAGAACTTCACTCATAGCAGCACCTTCTCTCAGAGTAGAGTAGCTGTTACTCTTTTAATTTTCTGAGCAGCACAGGCTGATGGCCATGCAACCAACCAGGGGGAAAATGAAATGCCTAATCCAGTGGGTACAAGGGTTCATGATATGAAAGTAATATTACCTACTTCTCATGATTGCACTTTTCATAAAAAAAAAAACATAACAAACTTATAGAAAGTTCTAGTAATTAATGCTTGAAGATAGGTTGTAGTAGGGTTTATAACTTCTAATTATTCATAGTAATATATTCACATCCCAACTAAAGTCATACTCTGATGCTTCATTATGGCCCCAAATTGATCTCTCTTAGTGAAGGCTAGTCCAGCAAGTTATACTCTCTGACAGATCCTACCTACCAAGCTGAAGAAACTTTAAATATGGACTCAGTGGTAAGCTGTGTCCGTTACCCAAGGTCTGCCTTATAGAGGTTGGTCACCAGAAGGTTGGTCATCAGGTAATGAGTTTTGGGAGGATGCCATTGCAACTCATGATGACCGTCTACTGAGGAACGGAAGTGTTACTAGATGGGCTGGTGGAGGGAGCTCCCTTGCCAATAAAACCATCAATCTTTTAAAACAATATGGTTATTTATCCTTTTAAGGATAGAGGATATGAACTGGAACTCTGATTTCCTTGGTATAGTGAATTCCCAGGTGAGACAACTCTATTCACCAATGCAAATCAGCATCCTCTCCATGATTCATGATCTTAGAAAGCTGCTTAGAGTACTTAGACATTAACTAACTTGACCAGAGCCACACAACCAATATGTCAGAGGAGAAAATGGAATCTAGATCATACAGACAAGTTCAATATACCTTATTCATGCTATATATTCAATATACCATGCTACATCTCCATCTTTTAAAGAAAAGTTTTATAAATGGGTCACTATGTACTATCCAGGGGTGGGGAACCTGTGGCCTGGAAGTCACATGTGGCCTACTAGGTTCTTGGGTGTGGCCTTTTGACTGAGTCCAAGTTTTATAGAACAAATCCTTTTATTAAGGGGATTTGTTCTGTGAAGTTTGGATTCAGTAGAAGATCTAGTGGTCTTCAAGTGTGGCCTGTCTACTGAATCCAAACTTTACAGAACAAATCCCCTTAATAAAAAAATTTGTTCTGTAAAACTTGGACTCAGTCAAAAGACCACACCCAAGGACCTAGAAGGCCACTTGTGGTCTCTAGGCTATAGGTTCCCCACCCCGTCACTAATCCTGGGTCATTTTCTTACTCATATTCTCAACATTTAATTTCAAAGACAATCCTCAACTATTAAAGAAATGCTTGATGTGGTACAGATATTCAGGAGTCACTCTTCAATAATATGGAACTCAATGCAATCTATATAAGAGCTAAGGTAGAAATTTGTTTTTAGCTGGGGATTCAATTAAGGATAAGGGACCTGTTTTTACAGGTCAGATCTAGCTTTTGTGGCTTATGTTCTTCTGGCTGTCAGCAAATGCAGAGACATGAGCTGAACCTCTCTCCTATTCCTGCAATCTCACTAGACTTACTCTTTGCCCTAACCGTAATCTCTGGTTCTTTGACCCATACTATTTTACCCATCCTTCTCCCCTACTCAGGCCTCACTTACTTCTATATCTAGCCATGATCCCACAGCTGACCTCTTTACTGTTTTCTTAACTCCTACCTTCAAATCCCGCCCCCCTGCCCTAAACACATACTCTGTGCCATTTGCCAAAATCAATGATCATCCCTAGTTAAGACCCACTGCCCGCTTTCTCTGATCCTGTTCCAAGACAACTATATGTTTCTGGAAAAAAAAGTCATGAAATCAAGTCAAGATAATTTTTCCCACTACCAATTTATGATATCAATTTAGCTTGGTCCTCACTGCTGCTCAATAAGCTTCCTCTACCATTATTATTGACGCCCTAATCTCATTCTCCACAGCAACTGTTCCTTTCCTTCCTCCTATCACCCCCAAACTGTATCCCTACAATTTACACTTAGAACATATGACATACTTTGCTGAGATATTAGAGGTTACCAGCAACCTACTGATTACAAAATCCAATGGTCTTTCCTCAGTTTTCATCTTCCTTGCAAACTTTCCATGCTAACTACCTTCTCTTACTGGATTCTCTTTTCTGGGTATTCTCCTACCCGACTTCACTTTCTTTTTCTCCTTTGTTGGTTGGTTCTTTGTCCTCTTCCCAACTATTTATTGTGTGTCTTCCAGGAATCTGTCCTTGGTTCTCATCTCTTCTCTTTTTACTCACTCTTTCTTGGCAACCTTAATCTCTAGTCCTGGCTTCTCTTCTAAACTCCTTATCTCTATTTCCATTTATCTTCAGGACACTGCCATCTGACTGTCCCACCATCCCCTGAAATTCAAAGTGTCCCAACCTGAGTCTATATTCTGTCTCCTTAAATGTGGTCCTCCTGAATGGACCACTTCTACCTGTGGTAGCACCACTCACCTTGCCTCCCATATTAGAAATCTTACAGTTACCTTTGACTCTTTTGTCTCTGATACTTTTCATAGCCAATCAGTTAACAAGGTCTTTTTAATTCCAACTCTGTAGTGTTCTTCTCCTTTCCCCCATCTTTCTATGCCCGCTTTTCTATGCTATGCCTTTATTCAACTGCTTGGGCTATTGCAATAGCTTCCTAAAAGGTCTTTTGCTCTTATCTCTCTCTGTACCCCCTCCCCTGAGGCAACTCCTCTTCCAATCCATGCTTTATACTACTGGAAGAATAATTTTTATTATACATGTGTTTAGTCATGTTCTTCTTAGCTCAATGATCAAGTGTAAATTCCTTTCATGAAATTTTAGGTCTTCCTCAATCTGGCAACATAACCATACCTCATTATTGCTGCATTGTGCATACTCTGGTCCAGCCAACTGGGCTACCATTTTCCCCCAAACACAGTACAAGTTCATCTACCTCTGTGCCTTTGCTCACACTGTTCCCTATGTAGGACGTTCTCCTCTCTTTTCTTAATCATCCTTTGAAGCTTAAATCAAAGTTCACCTTCACTCAGAATTCCCTGGTCTCACTTAAACTTCATACATGCATTTATCATGTAATTTTCTGTATTATAGTGATCTGCATTTGTTATACCTAACAAACTCTAACTTCTTGGAATTAAGGGCTAAATTTTTACTCTTTTTCACAACCTAGCACAATGCTTTGCGCACAGTAAACACATAATAAATAAATGAATGGTGGGCTATTGTGGTTGTTTCAGAGCAGGACCTCTAAAGGACTGAGGCAATTGAAAAGCTATGAACGTTGATGAACGCATATAAATTTGTTTTATTTCCCACTGAAGCACAGGAAGACCAGAATCCAAATCCTGTCTCAGATACTTACTAGCTGGGTGACCCCAGGCAAGTTACCTGCCTGCCTCAGTTTCCTCAACTGTAAAATGGGGATTAATAATAGCATCTAATTTCCAGGGTTGTTGTGGGGATCAAATGAGATATTTCTAAAATGCTTAGTATAGCACTTGGCACACTGTAGACATTATATAATTGACACTATCATTGTCATCATCATTATTACTGCTCTAAGATAAAATGAAATACATACATACACACAAACTATGTATAAATACGTATATAAATTTTTCAAAATAGGTCAGTAGAAGCATATGATTGTATATGACTTAATCATCCCTAGTTAAGACCCACTGCCTTAATAGGGTAATAGACACAGTGATTGAATTACTGAGCAGAGAAAAGAAGGTTGAGATCTGGTAGAAAGAATGAGTTGGTAGATGAGTAAGTGATCCGCAAACCTGGTACAAGATGGTAGCAACGGTTTTGGGCTGGCAATTCAAAATACCTAGAATGTAAAAAAACCCCAAAACCAAAACTGGACTAATCCAGCTTATTCTTAGTACTTAGTGTTAATAATTTGGGGCCACCATGGAAGTACTAAAACACTGATTTTCAGAAAATAACCAATAGCATCAGTGACCAAGGCACAATAAAACAATAAAATGATATCACACATGTTTAATGATATAATGCCAACAACAATAAACATTAACTGCGGGCATAAAAGTGGGGCCAAGTGCAGTACAAGGTTCAAGATATGAGCCCTTTAGCCTGGGACCTTTTCATCAAAAACACAACACCAGTGAGATGTAATATAGGAAGAAAAAGTAGAAATCATCATGTCAGTCCACTGAGGTAGACATTTATTGAATAGTTCAACAAAAATAGGTCTTGTCCCTAAATGAAAGTTCAAAAATCTGGAGTGGTTCCTAAATTTAGCAGACAAAAATCCCATTAATACTCTGTATTTTTATAGCACTTACACAGTTCATTAAATACTTTCCTTACAAGTTTGTGAGGAAGGTAGGACAAATCTTTTCATCCCCATTTTAAAGATGAGGAAACTGAGAACCAGAGAAGCTCCACCATTCTACTGCTTTCTCAATTCCAAGTGATTTTCTTGTGATTTTATAAAGACACTTCTTTTTAGTTCAGGCTTAGATTTATCTAGATTCATTGATTCTACAAATATTTACTACATGCCAACTATATAAAAAGGGGCTGTGTGAGATACAAAGAAGATCTGGCCCCCATTCTTCTTCCAATTATTCCTTTCAAAGGCATGTGAAACATTTCTACTACGATGATGAGACGAAATGTATATATCCAAAGGCACAATTTATGTCCAATATTTAGTGTTAAGCTCTTAAATGAAAAGGTATAGTTATTTAGTAATTGTCAAAATATTAGTCTAAATAGAAACAGGACTATCTGCTTGAGTTTGAAATGTCCGGGTGATTTATTTTGTGGGGCAAGATCAAACAAAAATGGACATGATATAGCAGCTATAGCAATCTCTCCTGGAGAGAAATGAGAAGCAAGAATTTAAATAGTGGGGCTCAGGGGGAGATCATTGTGCCTCTGGGGTTCTTAGCTTTTCCCCCTTCTAGTATGGAAAATTAAATGATATCAACAATAACAAATGTTGGACTGCATTCTTTAAGTAGTAACATTCACATGGTATTGAGTACAGGACAAAGTTCACCTACTACAACAACCCTGTTTTTGTTTGAAGGTTTGTCTATAATAAAATAGATAACCCTATTATTCGTCATTGAATAACAAGATGTAGAGGCTGAAGGCTAGGCATATGAAGCAGGGAGACAGACTAGGCAGTTTGTGTTATGTAGCAGTTATCAGTCCAAGCATTTTTAAAGTAGAAATTACATAGGAGAAAAGGTAAAGAGAAAGGAAAGGGTGAAAGAGGGGGAAAAAGGAGAAGGAAAGGAAAGATAAAAAGAAGGGGAACAGAGACAAAGAGGGAAGAGGAAGAGACAAATGAAAAGGCAAAGAGAAAAGAAGGAGGGGGAGGAGATAGTCAATCAATCAATCGACATTTATTAAGCACTTACTATATATCAGGTATCCTGCTAAGCACTGAGGATACAAAAAGAGGCAAAAGATAGTCCCTGCCCTCAAGGAGCTTATAGTCTAATTGAGGAATGGTTAAAAAAATCATGGTACATGAATGTAATGTAATAATATTATACCATAAGAAACAAGGAATACGGAGAATTCAGAGAAGCATGGGATGATTTCTATGAAGTGATACCAAATGAAATAAACAGAACCAGGAGCATACTATATCCAATGACTATGATGATTATAAATGGGAAAAACAAGAAATCCCACACTGAACAATTGCTGCATAACTCTTATGACCAAGCTTCTCTCCAAAGATGAGATGAAAAAATGCATTGCTCTCTCTTCTTTGCAGTTGTGGGAGAGGGAAACTACAGGTCTGAAATACTGAATATACTGTCAGACTAGGTTGATTTTGTTAAATTTCTTTTCTTTCTTTAATTTTTTTTTTTTATTACAAAGGATGGTTCATTTGGCATAGGTGGAAGAATAGAGATATTTAGAAGTCAAGATAATGTAAAAACAAAATATCAGTAAAAAATTATGCACATCTGCCTTATCTTGTGGGTGTTCTTTAAAGAACAGGACTTTATCTGAAAACAGAATTTAGAAAAAAAAAAGAGAGAGATAAGTGATGGTGCTGAAGAGAATCCAGGGAAATTTCAACATACAGGCATGCCCATGCTTCTCTGGCTTGTTAAGTGGCCTTTGTAACTTTAGATGAAACATTATAACAGGCAGTAATCAAACTATTTTATCATGAATGAATGAAGAAATATTTACTGGGCCCTTACTTGGTGCAAGACACTGGGTTAAGTAGGAGAGATACAAAAACCAGCAAGCCTGACATCCCTGCATTGTATTGCAATTGTAACTGTAATAGGAAACAACAAAATTTGTGGGGAGTGGTGGCCAAGAGAGGAGTGTTTTGGATGGGAATGGTAAGAGGAATCATTAAACAATTGATTTATGATGGTGTCTGATTATAATTTTTTTTTCTGTCTGGGCCTGTGAATTGAATACTGTTGGGAATTTTTGGTGAGTAATGCAGATTAGCAACTGTTCTGTGTTCTTTAGTCTTACAGAGCTGCCCAAGGCCTCAAGAGGTTGAAAGGACTTGCCCAGGGTCACAAGAACAGCACGTATCAGAGGTGGCTAGCTTTCACTCAACTATACTCCAATGCTGCATCTCTCAACTTCAGCACAAAATGACATTGTTCAGGCAGTGTTATGTGAACCACAGGGAATTTCTAACCCACCCTAGGTTTGTTCATTCAATAAACATTTATTATTTATTAAGTACTTACTATGTGCCAGGCATTGTGCTAAGGGCTGGGGATACAAAAAGATGCAAAAGACAGTCCCTGCCTTCAAGGAGATTACAGTCTAATGGAGGAGAGAACATGCAAACAGTACATGCAAAGCAAGTTACATACAAACATACATAACAGGAAATGTTTGAAAGAAGGAAAGCAGTGCAGTTGAGAGGGGTTGGGGAGGCTTTCTGGAGAAGGAAGTTGTGTTATATGAGAGTGTAACAGATCAGACGAGTTTCACTTTCTTAGGCAGCAAATTCTGTCGAAGGACAAAGACAAAGCCAAACGGACAGTTTTGAATACTGGCAGGGTTGATCACCTCAGGCCAATGGCAGGTAAACTGATCTCAAGGCTTTGAATGAATTCCCACAGGGCCAAACTCATGCTTTGTAAGTGTGGTACAAATCCTTTAGAGTCTATGGGAATGTAAAGTTTGCTTGGAAAATAAATTCTTAAGTAGAATAGTTTTTAAAGTCCTATAGTTATTTTGAAGGATTATAATAATTCTTTTCATAGTTTCAAAGCTAAAAGGGCCCTTGGAGGTCAGCTAGTCCAACCTTCCCAATTTAAAGATTCAGGAAACTAAAGGCCAGAGTTTAAATAATTTTCCCAAGATCACACAGCTAATAAGTGTATGAGGTAGAATCTGAACCCAGGTCTTCCTGACTCAAAGTCCAGCATACTATACTACTCTGCTTCGTTATTATTTCTGTTTTACAGATGTGGAAACTAAGGATCAAATGAAATAATATTTGTAAAGTACTTAGCACATAGTAGGCACTTAATAAATGGTATGCAGTAGGCACTTAAATGCTTGTTCCTTTCCCTTATTGCCTTCATCTTTGGGCCTCAGTTTCCTTATCTATAAAATGAGAAGTGTTGGACTAGAATCAGAAGTGTCTAACTTATCAGGGAGGTACATAGCTTGCAAAATTCCCAAGTGGGCCCAAACCAGATTAAAATATAATGGGGAAATGTTTAATGGGAAAAAACCCTATCTATGTATCTGTACATAGATATATACATAATGTATACTATATATAGTATATATTATATTATACATACACATATAAATATACACGTGTATGTATATACTATATATGTATATACATATACACACATATACATGTATACACATGTACATGTACATATACAAAACCACTCCAGTGTTTTTATAAGTCAACATGTAGCTGGCAAAGATGCAGTTTCTATTTGAGTTTGACATTGCTGACCTAGACAATCTCCAAAATCATTTCCAGCACAATTCTATGATCCTATGAATATGAAACATCCAGAAAAACTCTTATACAAACTGAAAGGAACCCACAAGGTTCCTAGATTGCATTGGGAACCTCTTTATTTACTTTCCATGTCAATAATTATTGAATTCATTAGAAATGAAATTATCTGGTTTTTTTCTCAGTGAAAGAAATGTTCTTGATTTACATGTTTCTACATTTTTAGTGTATATGTGTTTATATACACATACATACACACATATGTATATATGTGTATATACATACACATACATACATATATACATATACCTATATACTATATATATAGTATATATATATATATTACATATATATATATATATATATCCCCAGGATATCAATTAATTGGGGCAGATCATGTAGTGAGAATGGGAAGCAACAGAACACATCTGAATTATAAGACTACCCTCCGAGTTCTCCAGTGTTTGGGGGAGGTCCTTTATAGAGGATTTATAGGAGAATCTAGACAAAAATCAGATAGTCTGAGGTGTAAATATTCACAATGGTGAAATTATAGATCTGTCAAAGTAGGTGAAAGGCACCCTCAAGATAATAAATGCCCACTATGCTCTTCTCTTATTTATGGGCAACATGTTGTAGGGAGAGAGCATTGAATTTAAAATCTGGGGTGGAATCTTAGTTCTGCCACTTATGAGCTATACAGCTTTGGGCAAAGTACTTAAGTTTTCTGAGTTTCAGTGTTTTCTAGTAAAATGAGTATAATCATATCTGTCTTACCTACCTGACCAGTTTGTGGAGATCAAAGGCACAGTGGAAAGAATTGGACCTGGAGTCAAGATGAGTCTCAGATACTTATTACTGTGTGACCCTGGGCAAGTCACTTAACCCAGTTTGCCTTAGTTTCCTCATCTGTAAAATGAGCTGGAGAAGGAAATGGCAAACCACTCCAGTATCTTTGCCAAGAAAAGTTACCCCCCAAAAAAGGGGTCCCGGAGAGTCAGACTTGACTGAAAGCAACAACAACGTGTGTAGAATGTTTTGTGATTATAAGGCAAAATATAGATAGAAGAGTTTTTTGTTTTGTTTTGTTTTGTTGTAACTATTACCATGGGCAAAATAGGTACACAATTTAGACATAAAGGGTGATAGCATAAGCAAATTAGGAGAGTAAGGAATAATTTTCCTGTTGGATATATGGAGAAGGGAAGAATTTATTCTTCTGATCAAGTCACTTAATCTGAGTCTCCATTTCCTTATGTACAAAAAGTGAAAACACCAAGGAACTCTCTCATTGGCTATTCAGCTACTTGAGTGCTAAGAGACAGGATTAGAAACCAAGCTCTCTTGACTCTAAGCCCAGTGCCTTATCCCATTTACTATACTGATTCTTATTTTGCCAGCTATAAAGAATTTGGATTTGAGAAAGGGAAAACTGGAAAAAGGGAGGGCAGTTTGGAGGTTGCTGAAATTATTAAGGATACTAATCCCTGTCCTGCCCACCTCACAGCGCTGTAGTAAAGGTCAGGCACAAGTATGGATGCTATACAGATATATGTGAAATACATCAAGAGTAACAACAATGATCATAAACTATAATAACAGTAAACAGAAAAGAAATTTGAATAACGATAATAGCTAGCATTTATATAGAGCTTGAAGGTTCACAAAGTGCTATACGCCTGTTGTAGCTAAGAAAATAGTTTGGCATTAGAAAAACTGAACAATTCTGTTTCTCAAAGAGATGACAGAGGCTCAGCTTTCTGCAGTACTTGTGAGACAAAACATTGACATTCAGAAATACTTGCCAGTGACTGTGCTTTTCTCAGCTTGGATCTCTCTTGAAATTTACTTTTCTTGTTATGTGACTGTCGGCTGAAATCTGAGGCCTGTTCATTTCCTTTCTTCTTTCTATAAATTGAGAAAAAAAAGCACTAGCAAAAAATTAAAAATGAAGAGGTGAGTGCCATTTTTCACAAATTATATGAGGACATTCATTACTGGATTCAACAAATTCGATACAATTCAATTTAACACATACTTACCATAAGCAAAGTCTATGCTAGTTTATGCTAGGGGATGAGGATAAAAACACAACAACAAACTCAAGAAGCTTCTATTCTACTGTGGGTAGATATGAAATGTGATGTCTGAGAGAGAGCATTAGCTATTGGGACATCAGGAAAGACTTCCTGGAGGAGGTGGTACCTGGAGCTGAGGCTTGAAGGAAGTTAGGAGTCCTAAGAGATCAATCAGGCCTAGGAAAAAGCCTGTGCAAAGCACTGGAGACTGGACATGTCATGCATGCTGAGTTTAGGGAATAGCTAGGAGGGCAGTTTGGCTGAAACTGAGAGTACAAAAAAGGAAAGACTACCAAAAAAGTATACATACAAAAAGGAGCCAGATTGTAGAAGACTTCAAATGACCCAAAAAAGAGTTGGTATTTCATCTTAAAGAGAACCACTGACTATTCTAAAGCACAGGAGTGACATGAATCAGCTCTATGGAAAATTACTTTGGCAGCTTCCTGGAAGATGGATTGGAGAAGGGAGAGATTGGAAGCTGGGTAACCCATTAGCAGACTACTGCAATAATCCAAAGGCAGCTTGGTGGTACCATAGTGCATAGAGTGCTGGGTATAAGGTCAGGAATACTCATTTTCATGAGTTCAAATGTGACCTCAGACACTTATTAGCTGTGTGACCCTATGCAGGTCACTTAACCCTGTTGACTCAGTTTCCTCATCTGTAAAATTAGCTGAAAAGGAAATGGCAAATCATTCTAGGATCCTCACCAAGAAAACCCACATGGCGTCACTGAGTCAGACACAACTGAAATGACACAGTGAGAACAAAGTAATAATCCAAGCAAGAGGTGATAAGGGCCTAAAGTAGTGTAGAGAAAAGAGAAGGGAATGGACACAAGAGATGTGGAGGTCAGATCAACAAGACTTGGCAAATGGCTAAGTATGACACAGATGGCACACCCTTGGAACCTCTGCCACGAGGGGGGAGGGGAGAAGAGGCTGAGGCTGGTGGATCGCTTGAGCACTGGAGTTCTGAGCTGCAGCAGGGCTAAAGCCAACAGGCGTCTACATGAAATCTGGCACCTATGGGATGGACCCTCAAGAGCAGGCTGCTTAAAGAGTGGTAAATCTGTCCAGGTCAGAAACGGAGCAAAGCTTCAACTCAGATCCACGGTGGAGTTAGTTAGGTCCCTGAGTGGCTGCTGTACTTCCAGCCTGGGTGAAATAGGGAAGCCCAGGCTCAAAAAAAGAAAAAAAAAGAAAAGAAGAAAAGGAGAAGAAAAGAAAAAGAGGAAGAAAAGAGAAGG
The DNA here is from genome assembly GCA_028646515.1 of Pseudochirops corinnae. Lineage (NCBI taxonomy): Eukaryota > Metazoa > Chordata > Mammalia > Diprotodontia > Pseudocheiridae > Pseudochirops > Pseudochirops corinnae. The sequence continues at coordinate 116,623,536 of CM053585.1, read as the reverse complement.
TCTTGCAAATGATTGGATATGAGAAATGAGAAAGCAAAATATCAAGGATTCAAGGATGATTCTTTGAAGTTCTAAATCTATTTGACCAAAATCTTTATATCTTAATGAATGATCACCTAACACATCAGAGGATCAGTTGACTAAGACCAAAGCCCTTCTATAATGGGACACAGATTAGGTGCCTGGGAAGGGCAGAAATCCAAATTGGAGAGAAAGGGAAGATGAAGATAACAAAGGCAAACATCATGATTTTGCTCAGGCTCTGACTTTAGGTGGTAGTAGCAGTCTTGTTGGAGGAAATATCTCAGAATCTCAGGATTAGAAGGGACCTCAGAGGCCATATAGTCCAACACTACCTTTGAAAAATGGTCTCCTCTACATTCCAGGAAGTGGTCATCTAGCGTTTGCTTGAAGACCTCAAGAGAAGGAGAGCCCACCGAGCTCCCAAGGCAATCCATTCCAGCTCTAATGGACTGATCTAAAGATTAGAAAGTTTTTCCTTAAATACAAATTTGTCTCCCTGTAACTTCCATTAATTGCTCTACTTTCTGCCTTCTGGGTTCAAGCAAGACAAGTCTGTTCCTTCTTGTTATACAGAGCCTTTCAAATAATGCCATTAGTTCTCCCACCAAGTCTTTTCTTTTCTAAATTCCACAATACCTTCAATACATCTGCATATTCAAAATTCTCCAGTCCTCTTAACTATCTTGGTAAAACCTCTTCTAGACACATTATTGCCAGTATATATCCTTGCTAAAATGTGGCACCCAAGACTGAACACAATACTTCAACTATATTTTGACTAGTTGAGAAGCTAGCAGTTCAAACATCTTTTCATTCTGGACACTACACATAAGATTGCATTAGACTTTTTGGTCACCACATAATACAGTTGACTCATATTTAACAATCAGTTCACCAAAATCTCAAATCTTTTTTCAGTGAACTGCCATCCAGCTATACTTTCTCCATATTGTATTTGCGAAGTTGATTTTTTAAAAAAATTATGTATACTTATCACTATTAACTATCATCTTATTCGACTTAGTCCAGTGTTCTAACTTGCTGAGATCTTCTGTTTTGTGCTCTCTGTAGTTGACAAACATGTCATTTATGGCTTCAAACAAGTCATTGGAAAAAAAATGTCAAATAGTCCAGAGCTAAAGATAGAACCCTTGAGTACCTGACCAAAGACCTCCCTGCAAGTCGACATCAAACCATTAACAACTACTTTTTGGTTCTAGCCATTCAACCAGTTGTGAATTTACCCAACTATATAGTATCATTTATTCCAGATTCTATTTCTTCAGCTTTTCTGTCTTGCCACCATGCTTCAGTTGCCAAATAGATTTACCTTAGAACATTCCTCTGCCTCTGTGACCCTCTTCACCCATGAATGAATTCCTTCTAGAAGTTCTATTTTATGGAAGGGCCCAGGGTGACACCATTTCATTTCCTCTGTTGACTCTGCTTCTGACTCTTAGGACTTTGCAACCCTGCCTCCATAGAGGTATCTTGCTTCACCCCCTCCCTTTCAACTCCCTTTTATTTGTCTTTCTCCATTAGAATATAAGCTCTTTGAAGGCAGGGATTGTTTTTCTTTTTGCTTGCATTTGTATCCTCAACACTTTATCTCAGTGTTCACATAGGAAATGTTTAATAAATGCTCACTGACCTTGACCTTTGTAAAAATTTTTGCTAAAATATAAAAAAAATTTATACATTTATTACATTCCCCTAATCTACAAGTTGAGTTATCCCATCAAATATAGAAAAGAAAAGAAAGAAAATGAAGTAAGTTTGCCATCTCCTGTTCTTGGTGAAAATCATTTTGGCTTCTAGTGATCATTGATCCTCTCTCTAAATGCTCATAAACCATATTCTTAATAAATCTAGTCTAGAATTCTTCCAAAAATCAAAGTTAAGCTTACTCATCTACAGTTTGTACTCTCTTTATCTTTTTTTAAAGTTGAGATTATGGTTTCCTTTTCTCAGTTCCTATTCCTTTCTCTACAAGCTTTTATCATTGACAGCAAGTATGTTCAGCAGTCCCCTCTGCAAGTTATTTCAGTATCCTTAGAATAAGGAGCCTGTGAAGGCTTCACTTTGAACCAAGACCTAGAAATATTATTGCCCTCATTGCCCTTCCCCTTTTCTGATGTGTGTATCTGCCTACTCTATTAATTATGACTTACTGAGTTTTCCCCTTAAATCAAATACAAATTTGCCTCCCTAAAACTTTCATTAATTCCTCTAAGTTCTGTCTTCTAGGTTCAAGCAAGATAAGTGCTGCTTGATAGCAAATGCTGCTATCATTCCTCCCACCAAGTCTTTTCTTCTCTCGGCTAATCTGGACTTTATACCCCTCCATCAAAAGGTACTGGCTGTTGTAGCAGACAGAAAGACAAAGACAAAAGACAAGCTGTTGTAGTGGACTGAAAGAATCCTATGTGAGGAGTCAGAGCACCTGGATTCTAGTCCTAGCTCTGATGCTCTTTGAGCTTTGAGATTTTGGTTAAGTCACTTCACCTCTGAGCTTTAGTTTCCTCATCTGAAGAATGGGGATGGTACTAATCACTTCAAAGGGACGAAAATAAAATTAGTAACAGATGAGGAAGTGCTTTGAAAATTCTAAATATACAAATGCTGGGGCAGCTAGGTGGCACAGTGAATAGAGCACTGGCTATGGAGTCAGGAGAACCTGAGTTCAAATCTGGCCTTAGACACTTGACACACTTACTATCTGTGTGCTCTTGGGCAAGTCACTTACTCCCAATTGCCTTGCCTTCCCCCCTTGTTATGGGAATCCGAAGATCTTCCCTGCCCCTAGGCCCTTTGCTAAAGTGGCTACGTGACTCTGAGGACCCTTGGATATTTGAAAGTATA
>CM053585.1:116563931-116620150 GCA_028646515.1 Pseudochirops corinnae | reverse complement strand
GTTTTTCTGTTTGTTTGTAACTTCTGTTTGTATTCTCTGAAGTTCAGGGTGCTGACTTTTCCCCCTGAACTAGGTAAATGATATGTTTGATTAAAGTAAGATTGTTAACCCATTTTGAGTTGCTTTCCTTTAGAAAAGCAGATCTAAGAACCTGTGCTAGTAGCCGCCCTAGGTATGCTAGGGTGCTTGCTGTTACAGCATTATACTAGCTATTATGAATTAGTTATTCAGTACCAAATGGACAATTATTTTTAGGATTATCAGATTAAATGGAAGGAAGAAGAATGAATTGCTTCATTTTTAACATTAGCAATAGGCTTTAACTAAGAGGAAAATATAGGAAAATTACTGTCATATACTTTGGTAGAGAGAGTTTCTTCAATGACAGGTCCAGTCCTTATCCATATTTTTACCCTTATTTCATGTACATAGAAGCATATGACTTAACTTTTCCCATTCCTGATTTTTCTATTTGTGTATCACTAGATAGGAATAAATAATAGACCTGTGATTTCATTGCAATAGGGATCTCCTAAGTGAGGAAACTCCCTTCACCAATACATATTGACATCTACAATCTAGAGTTTTAGAGAGTTGCCTGGAGCCCTGAGAGATTAAATGACTTGCCTGTATCCCACAGCCAAAAGCTATAGAGGTTAGACTTGAATGACCACAGGTCTTTCTGGCTTCAAGGCCAGCTCACTCTCCATTATACCACTCTCCCTTTGTGTGTACATATGGATAATTAAGAAATGAATCCAGGAATTAGGAACATTTGGAAATGTCGATATTTTGAACTTAAAAAAAGACTTTATTCAATTCCTCGGTACTGATTTAATTAAAGAAGTTAGGAAATGATGAATATAAAAACAGACTGAAAAGAATTTTCAGATCTTTAGTGTTTTTTATTTTATTTTGAAAGAAGAATAACTAGTTACTAAATATTTCTCCCCTTACCTCAGGGGAATCCTGAAATCTCCTTCCTATGACCACCAACTGAGATTATACATCTGAGGAATCGCCTAATTTAATTTCTAGATCTTCTCTGGGTCAGTATTGTTGTTCAGTCATTTCAATTATGTCTGACACTTCATGACCCCATTTGGGTTTTGTGGGGGTTTTTTTTGGCAAAGATACTGGAGTAGTTTGCCATCTTCTCCAGTTCATTTTATGGATAAAGAAATGGAGGCAAACAAGGTTAAGTGACTTGTCCAGGGTCACAATATGGTAAGGGTCTGAGGCCATATTTGAACTAAGGTGTTCCTGACTCACCTAAAAAATGAACCGGAGAAAGAAATGGCAAATCCTTGCTAAGAAAACCCCAAATGAGGCACAAAGAATCAGATACAACTGAAACAACTGAACAATGACAACTTTTCCACCTAGCTGCCCTTTATGGGTCAAAGTACAATTTAGTTTTTTAAATGGGACAATGGGGGGTGGGAAGCAGGGGAGGAATATTCTCCTTACATATTTTTGACCTACTTTTTCTTAAGCTGTGAAACAAAAACTAAAGCTGTTCTCAGAGGCTTGTCTAACAAGAAAGTTTTCTGCTTGTCTTGGCAGACAAAGAGTTAAAAGAAAGATGAAATTATGAATTTTGCTCCTGGCTGAAGTGGTGGTGGAGGGAGAGCTCAAAGAAGAGAAGAAAAAAATGATTAGTAGCTCTTTCTCTACCCAAGTGTGATGTAACCAGTTAAAATTTTGCTTTTAAAAAAGACTCAGTGCCTTTAAAAATTCTCCCCACCAGACTGCAGAGGATGAAGAGTTGCCCCAGCTTATTCTTGAGAGTAAAATGCTGGGGGCTTTACTTGAGGTTTTGTGGTTCTCCAGACATAGGGGTGTGCATCTTCCTTCCTTGTGTTTTGTTTTGAGGACACAAAGACAGAGCTAAACAAATGTAGAGGGAGTGAGGAGAAGGGTAAATGGAGGAAAAGTGAGGCTAGCTCATCCTAGTTGAAGAGACTTCTAGAGAATGAGATGGGAAACTGCTAACTAGTAAGAAAGCCAGAGTTATCAGAAGGATGATTCTTTAAGAAGAAGAAAATTCCAAGGGAATGGTATAAATTTGGAAAACCGCTTATGGAATGAGGAAAAAAGGGCTTTTCTTTAAAATAATGCCTAATTTAAAATTATTTTTATTGATATTGGGGTTTTTTTTAGTCTCACCTTCATTTCTGAATACACTCCTTCCACTTTACCCAGAGAGACATGTCTTGCAACAAAGAATAAAACACAGAAGGAAAAACCGTTTAGCAAAATTTACTAATGTTATCAATTGGATCTGACAGTAGGTACAATGTTGAACATGCATAATGCCCATATTTGCAAAAAAAAAAAAAGAGAAGGAAGAGGCACAGTGCATAGATATTTTTAAAGGAATTTTTTTTTGTAGTAGCAAAGAACTGTTAATAAAATAGATGTCCATCAAGAGAGGAATAACTAAAACAAATAATGTTACATGAATGTAATGTGGTACTATTGCCCTGTAAGAAATGAAGAATATTAAGAATACAAAGAAACATGGGAAGACTTTTATGAATTGATGCAAAGTAATATAGGCAGAACCAGGAAAACTACACACACACGCACACACACACACACACACACACACACACACACACACACTGACTATACCGATGTAAAAGGGAAGAACAAAAAAGCACGATCAAACACTATGTCATTACAGTGATTAAGCTGGTGAAAATGTACCTTCTCTTCTTAGCAAAACTGGGGAACCATAGGTATTTAACACTATGTATACTGCCAGATAACAGTTGATATGTTTGGTTACTTCTCTTTCTCTTGTTCTTTGTTACAAGGCATAGCTTTGTAAAGGGTAAGGGGAGATTTGGAAATGAAGGTGATATAAAAACAAAATGCAGGAATAAAATTTTTAAAAAGGTAAAGAGAGAAATAAATAGTTAAGAACCACTATTTCACAAATATACCTACATGTCTCAGAAACCTTTCAGCTTTATTAGGTTGTTCTTGAGTCATAAAATCCCTAAGTTTTAAAAGATTATTTTCTTCAGTGAGCTTTTGAACATCCTTTTCTATCTAGCCAGTTCCACTTTTTAAGACACTTTTCTCCTCATTAGCTTTTTGGACCTCTTTTGCCATTTGAGTTAGTCTATTTTTTAAGGTGTTATTTTCTTCAGTATTTTTTAGGGTCCCCTTTAGCAAGCTATTGATTCGTTTTTCATTATTTTCCTGCATCATTCTCATTTCTCTTCCCAATTTTTCCTCTACTTCTCTTACTTGATTTTCAAAATCCTTCTTGAGCTCCTCCATGGCCTATAATCAGTTCACATTTTTCTTGGAGGCTTTTGATGCAGGGGTTTTGACTTTGTTGTCTTCTTCTGGTTCTATGTTTTGTTTTTCTTTGTCACCAAAGAATAATTCTATAGTCTGATTTCTCTTCCTCTGTTTTCTCTTTTTCCCAGTCAATTACCTGACCTTTGAGCTCTTTGCCATGGTAGAACTCTGTTTCCAGAGTGGAGAGTGCTGTGTCCCAAATTTCTGTTGTAAAAGCATCTCCTAGGCACCTGCCTCAGAACTGTGAGGAGGATGCCCTCTCCACAGCTGCCACAAACTCTGCCATGCCAGCACTCCTCCTCACCCCATGACTGCTACCCAAGACTGTGACCCAGATCCAACCAGGACAAGGCAAGAAAATCCTGCCTCAGTGCCAGCAAAGAAATTCCTGCAATTGTCCTCTGATCAGCCACTTAGTCCCCCCACCATCTATGGGCATGGAGTTTCAGAAGCAGCTGCCATGGCAGTCACTGCCACCTCCACCATCCCAGGGGCAGAGGCCCAATTGCACCCCTTTCTCATCCAGGTCCAACAGAGTTTCTCCACTGACCTTTTACTTTCTCTTTGGTGTTTATGGGTTGAGAAGTCTGGAAACTGCTATAGCTGCCAGTGATTCAGTCCCCTGAGGTCTGCTCTGGCAGGTCTGTGCTGCTTGCTAGTCTATGCCAGCACAGCTTATGATGCACTATGCTCCACTCCCAGCCCAGTGTGATAGACCCTTCCTATTGGCCTGCCAGGCTGTCTTCAGTGGGAAATTTGTTTCATTTTGTCATTTTGTGGGTTCTATAGCTCTAAAATTTGTTTAGAGTCATTTTATACAGGTGTTGGAGGTAATTGGGGGATGAGCTCAAGCTGCTTTTACTCTGCCATCTTGTTTTAAAAGATTAGTTTAAAAGATTAGAACTGACTTGAAGTCAAAAGACCTTCAAGTCCTAGTTCTGCAAGTTAATTATCCTATCTGGGGCTCAGTATTTTCATCGGTAAAATCAATGTGCTGAACTAGATAATATCTAAAATACTTTCCATCCCTAATAGTCCATCAGGTTCTTTTATTCCCTTTTATTCTTTTATTTCCCTACTATCTCTAACAAGTGGTTTCCCATCTTCTGTGTTATTCACTAACATCTAAAGCAAGGTGTTTCTATTCTAGTTTACTTATATTTTACATTTTCATTGTAGATTAACTTTTTTAATTCAAATTTTTAAAAAATGTTTGAAAACTTGAAAATTTAAAAAGTTAAAAATAAAAGGCTGGCTAACAGTTCTCCCCAGGAAACAAAATTGAGTTTATAGAATCTCAGGATTGGGAGGGACCTCAGGAGCTATTTAGTCCATAGAACATAAAAAGAATTCCTTCCTACAACCTACCTAACAAGTGGTTGTGCAGTCTTTGACTGAAGATTTTCAATTCGTTATCTCATGAAGCAGGACATTATATTTGGAGGAGTTGGTGTTATTGGGTGTCTAAGGGCAATAAGTAACTTCATTTCATGGGACATTTATTTATGTCATATTGCAATCCTAATGGCAAGTACTTATAAGAAGACCATCATTAACTACAATTCACCACCACCAGTATCTATTGTAGAGGATAAAGAAGTAGAAAAATTCTATCAAGAACTTAAGATCTAAAGTATATGAATAGCAACTTTAATACCTGACACCTTCAAAGCACAGGAAAAGATGATCAAAAAATGTTAGAAGACAGAGTTCAGGAGAGAGAAGTCCAAAGTTTCTCATTATATATTATGAATAGTTTCTTTGAGAAGGCAGAGTTGAGTGGTACCAGACATAGAGGGCATCATAAAATTGAAGTTGATTATATGTTAACAGATAAGAAATGACTAGTTACTGAGGTGGTATTCATTTCTGAATCAGCATTCTGTATATAGTCATACTCCTAACCATCATAACAGCAAAAACCAAAACCAATATCAAAGTAGAATAAAGGAGGCAGCACCAAGATGGAGAAATTAAGGCAGGAATTTACCTGAACTCTCTCAAATTCTCCTCCAAACAACTTTAAAATAATTCTTCAAATCAATTCTGGAGTGGTAGAACCAACAAAAACTCAAGGAGAAACAATTTTCCAGACCAAGATAACTTAGGAGGTCAGCAGAAAGATTTATCTTACTGGAGCAGTGGTCATACCTGAAATGAAAGCTGTACCCTGGCAAGACAGCAGAGCTTTGGGAGCTTTCAGCCCAAAGAGAGTAAGGGGGAGGGGGGGGTCAGACATCTGATCTTAGGGAGATTACAAAGGGCCGTTTTGCATTGCCCATACACAGTTCTAGGATGAAGAGAAGCATTAGCACATGAGAGCTTGTGGCAGCAGGGGAGTAGGGACTCTGGTCACAGTTCCAGAGCAGAGAAGAGTGCTTGCTCAGAGACCAGAGCACAGACCAGGAGAGCAGTGACCACATCTCTCCTTAGATCATACCACTTTGGAAGAACTAAAAACATACAATCTGCCAGAACTAACTCTGAAAAGAGCAGCATGAAAAACCTGAAACTTTGGAGAGTACCCCTTCTGCCCTATGAGCAGAGTCCAACTTTAATATAAAGTTAAAAATCAAGAAAAAGACTGGGAAATGGGCAAAACACAACAAAAAACCCAACTACATAGAGTTACTATGGTGACAGGGAAGATCAAGACACAAACTCAGAAGAAGACAACAATGTCAAAACAGCTACATGTAAAGCCTCAAAAAAAAATTGCAAATTGGACACAAATTCAAAAAGAATTCCTGGAAGAACTCGAAAGGGATTTTTAAAAATCAAATAAGATACCCAAAAGGCTATAAAACCATGCTTATGCTTTGACCTAGCAATATCACTACTTCTAGATCTGTATCCAAAAAGAGATTAAAAAAAAAAACCAAAAAGGAAAAAGACCTAAATATACTTTATAACAGCTCTTTTATGGTGGCAAAGAATTGGAAATTGAGGGGATGCCTATCAAGTGAGGAATGACTGAAAAAGTTATGGTATATGATCATGATGGAATACCATAGTACTACAAGAAACGATGAGCTAGATGCTCTCAGAAAAACCCAGAAAGACTTATAGGAACTGATGCAAAGTGAAATGACTAGAACCATGAGAACACTGTACTCAATAACAGTAATATTGTAGGATCATCAGCTGTGAATGGCTTAGCTATTCTCAGCAATACAATGATCTAAGACAACTCCGAAATGCTTAAGATGAAAAATGCTATCCATCTCTAGAGAAAAAACTGATGGTGCCTGAATACAAACTGAAGCATATTTTTAAACTTCATTCATTTTTCTTGAGAGTTTTTTTTACTCTCTCTCTTTTTCTTTCTCTCTCTCTCTTTGCGATATAACTAATATGGAAATGTTTTGTATGACTGCACATGTATAACCTGTGTCAAGTTGCTTGTCTTCTCAATGTGGGGGGGGGCAGGGAGGAAGAATGGGAGAGAATTTGGAATTCAAAATTTTAAAAATAAATATTTAAAATTATTTTTACATGTAACTGGGGAAAAACAAAATTTAAAAATCAAATAAGAGAGGTAGAGGAAAAATTTAGAAAAGAAATGAGTGTGATAGAAGAAAATTATGAAAAGGGATTCAACAGCTTGGTAAAAGAGGCACAAGAAAATACTGAAGAAAATAACACCTTAAAAACCAGAATTGGCTGAAAGAAAAAAGAAGTACAAAAATTCACTGAAGAAAAGAACTAATTAAAAATTAGAATGGGTAAGTGGAAGCTAATGACTATATGAGACATCAAGAAACAATAAAACAGAATCAAAAGAATGAAAAAATAAAAGAACATGTGAAATATCTCATTGGACAATGACCTAGAAAATAGATCAAGAAAAGATTGTTTAAGAAGTATTGGATAACCAGAAAATCATGATCAAAAAAAGATCCTAGATACCATCTTTTAAAAAATTATAGGAAAACTTCCCTGATATCTTAGAACTAGAGGGTCAAATACAAATGGAAAGAATACACTGATCACCTCCTGAAAGAGATTCCATGAATATTATAGCCAACTTTCAGAGTTCCCACATCAAGAAGAAAATATTGCAAGAAACAAGGGGTCAAAGAACAAATCACAGAAACAATCGATAATTTCACTAAAGAAAATGACAACAATGAAACAACATACCCAAATTTATGGAGTACAACCAAAAGAGTACTTAGGGGAAAATTTATATCTCTGCTTACATCAATAAAATAGAGAAAAAGCAGACCAATGAACTGTCATGCAACTAAAAAAAATTAGAAAAAGAACACATTAAAAATCTTCAATTAAACATCAGATTAGAAATCCTAAAAATCAAAGGAGAGGTTAATAAAATTGTAAGTAAGAAAACCATTGAACTAAAAAATAAAACAAGAAGCCCATTTTATGAACACAAGCAAAGAATAAAACAGATGAGCCACTGGTTAATTTGATTTAAAAAAGAGGGAAAAAAACCCAAATTACTAGTATCAAAAATGAAAGGAGTGCATTCAACACCAAGGAAGAGGAAATTAAGACAATTTTTAGGAGTTATTTTGCCCAATTATATGCCAATAATTTTGACAATCTAAATGAAATGGATAAATATCTACAAAAATATAAATTACCCAAATTAACAGAAGAAATAAAATACTTAAATAACACAATCTTAGAAAAAGAAATTGAACAAGTCATCAATGAACTCCCTAAGAAAAAAAACCACAGGACCAGATAGATTCACAAGCAACTCCTACCAAAACATTTAAAGAGTACTTAATCCTAATACAGTATAACTACTTGGAAAACTAAGCAAAGAAGGAGTCCTACCAAATTCCTTTTACAACACAAACATGGTGCTGATATCCAAATGAGGAGCCAAAAGAGACAAAGAAAATTATTGACCAATTTCCCTAATAAATATCGATGCAAAAATTTTAAATAAAATACTAGCAAAAAGATGATAGCAATATATCACAAGGATCATACACCATGACCAGGTAGGATTCATATCAAGAATCTAGGCTGGTTCAATATTAGGAAAACTATCAGCATAATTGATCATATCAATAACAAAACCAATAGAAATCATATCATTTCAATAGATGCAGAAAAAGCCTTTAACGAAATACAGCATTCTCATTAAAAACACTAGAGAACATACAAATAAATAGAGCTTACATTAAAATGTTAAGTAATATTTATCTAAAACCATTAGCAAGCATTATCTGTAAAGGGGATAAGCTAGAAACCTTTCCAATACAATGGGCAAGAATGCCCATTATCATCCCTATTATTTAATATTGTACTAGATATATTAGCTCTAGCAATAAGAGAAGAAAAATAAATTAAAGGAACTAGAATAGACAATAAAGAAACAAAAATATTACTTTTTGCAGAGGATATGATGTTATACTTAGAAAATCTTAAGAGAATCAACTAAAAAACTACTTGAAATTATTAACCTAGCAAAGTTGCCAGGTACAAAATAAACCGACAAATCACCAGCATTTCTATATATTGCCAACAGAGTCCAATAGCAAGAGATAGAAAGAGAAATTCCATTTAAAATAACTGTAGACATTATAAAATGCTTGGGAGAGTACCTTCCAAGACAAACCCAGGAACTATATGAACACAACTTATACAATACTTTTTCACACAAATAAAGTCAGATCTAAACAATTGGAAAAAATACTATTTGTTCATAGGTAGGCAGGCCCAATATAATAAAAATAACAATTCTATCTAAATTAATCTATTTATTCAGTGCCATACCAATCAAACTATCAAAAATTATTTCATAGTGCTAGAAAAAAATAATAACAAAATTCATCTGGAAGAACCAAAGCTCAAGGATATCAAGGAAAGCAATGAAAAAAATGCAAAAGAAGGTAATTTAGCCATACTAGATCTCAAACTGTATTATGAAGTGATAATTATCAAAAGAATCTGGTACACAGTGATGGATCAGTAGAATGGATTTAGTACAAATTACATTATTGGGAATGAGCATAACAATATAGTATATGATAAACTGAAAGATTCAAGGTTTTGAAACAAAAACTCATTATTTGACAAAAACTATTGGGAAAAATGGAAAATGGTATGGTAGAAACTAGGTATAGACCAACATCTCACACCACATAACAAGATATGGTCAAAATGGATACATGATTTACACCTAAATGGTGATACCATAAGCAAATTAAGAGAGCATGAACTAGTTTATCTGTCAGATTTATGGATAAGGAAAGAATTTTGGATCAAAGAAGTTATAGAGAGCATTACAAAATGTAAAATAGATAATATTGATTACATAAAATTAAAAAGTTTTCGCACAAATGCAACCAAAATTATAAGGAAAGCAGAAAACTGAGAGAAAATCGTTGCAACAAGAATCTCTAATAAAGGCCTCATTTCTCAAATATATAGAGAACTGAGTCAAATTTATAAAAATACAAGTTATTCCCCAATTGATAAATGGTCAAAGGATATGAACAAAGAGTTTTCAGACAAAGAAATCAAATCTATCTATAGTCATATGACAAAAATGCTCTAAATCACTATTGATCAGAGAAAGGCAAATTAAAACAAGGCAATTCCAAAGGACTATCTGCCTCCAGAGAAAGAACTGACATTTATTGAATGAAGACTAAAGCATGCTATTTTTCCACTTTCTTTATTTCATTTGTTTCCTTTTATTTAAGTCTTTTTGTACAAAATGACTAATATGGAAATGTTTTACATAATTTTACATGTATAACCTATATCTGAGTGCTTACTATCCCAGGGAGGGGGGGAGGAGAGGGAAGAAAAGGAGGGGTAGAATTTAGAACTCATTTGTCATTTCCTTCTCCAGCTCATTTTACAGATGAGGAAACTGAGGCAAACAGGGTTAAGTGGCTTGTCTAGGGTCACACAGTGTCTAAAGCTGGATTTGAATTCAGGTTCACTCAACTCCAGTGCCGGCACTCTGTCCACCACACCTTCTCGCTGTCTCATGGCATAATACAGAAAGCCTGCACAAAGACCTGGAGATAGGTTTATGGTAAAGATGTCCTGTGTACACACTTACTCTGGTCCTAGAGGAAAGAGCTGGCACCATTAAGCCAACAGTGGAGTAAAGGAGCACTAAAAAAGAACAGAGAACTAAATTCTAAAACTGGGGAGGTACAAGGCTTAGAGTCATGAATTGTCCTTTACTAGTGTTGTAAGCCATGTGTATCATGTAGGTCCTAAGATGTGGGAAGATTATTCTCAATTGACCACAAAATACAGTACTACAAATTTGTGGGAAGAAAGAATGTAATTTTGTTGAATATCTATGGATTTGAACATAATTTCCGTCCCCCTCCATTTTTATTGTATAAATAAAATCTTTCCCTATTTAACGCTTTTGTTTGCCTGCATGCTAGCAGGGAAACATAGAGCCTTTCAAGGAAGGCAAAATAAGTCAGATTATGAAGTTACTTGAATTTCCTTAGGTGGAAGTAAAATATATAGAATTTTCGAGATGAGCCAAATATTTCGAAGTTCCTAGGGTTTCCCTATGCAAGGAATAAATCGAGAGATTTTGTAAGAGGCATTCTTTAAATCAATCCTGGGTCCTTACGTCAAAAGAGATGCTTTGACACCAGGATTACTTGTAAAATGAGGGTATTGGACTAGAATATCTCTAAAGTCCCTTGTTGACTTAAATTCTGTGGTCCTACTCTAATCTGTCAGCAAGGAATAGTGGTTATGACCAAATGGAGCAAATTTTGGCTTTCTAATACCCTATAACTTCTAGCCTTTTATAAGGGCAAGGAAGAATTACTTACAAAGGGTGGCAAATATGTTGGTATAGTAGTAGTAAAATTCTCAATCCACTATACATTTTTGTTATGATCTAGGGAGCCACAGGTACTTAGCCAAAAGAGTGAAAGGGGTGAAGTTTTCTTCAAGTCACTGAAACAGACCAAAAGCAAAGTCATTGAAAGGGACCATAAGGGTTATCTAATCCAACCTCTGTATAAAGCATAAATATCCTCTATAGCATGTCCAAGAAGTAGCCATCAAAACTCTGGCTCTAATACTTCAGAGAAATAAGGTAAGACTTCATTAAAGTAATACAGAGTAAAGAAAGCAGAGCTAAAAGAATAATATATACACAATGACTTCATATTATTTAAATGAAAATAACATTTACTGGCAATAAAAATCAAGTCAAATACCATGCAAATCATTAACATTAACTTATTAAAGTTAAAGCAATACCCTTCCTTTGCTTCTGTCTTTTTCCATATTAACAAACTGTCTACTGTACATTTCCCATTTGGTATCCTGTGAAGATCTCAAATTCAATATATGCAAAACAGAACTCACCTTTAAAAAAAGAAAGTTGTTGTTTAGTTATCTTTCAGTTGTGTCTGACTCTTCAATACACATTTTGGGTTTTTCTTGGCAAAGATACAGGAGTGGTTTGCCATTTCTTTCTCCAGCTCATTTTACAGATGAGGAAACTGAGGCAAACAAGGTTAAGTGACTTACCCAGAGTTATATAGCTAGTCTGAGGTCAGATTTGAACTCAGGAGGAAAAGTCTTTCTGACTTCAGGCCTTGTACTCTATCCACTTGTGCCACCTACCTGTCCCAAACTAATTTTCTCCGCAAAGATTTAACCATTGTCTCAACTTCCTTATTTTGGTTGAGGATACCACCATCCTTACAGTGACCCATGTTTGAAACCTCAGAATCATTTTCAACTCTACACTATCCTTTATTCCTCACATCCAATTGCCAAGTTTTTTTGGGTTTATCTCCTCAATATAGCTTGCATCTGCTCCCTTTTCTCCATTCACACAAAGGGTTAACTGTTGAATAGTCTCCAGGCTCCCTCTCTTCCACACAGGTACCACATTTATATTCCTACAGGTGTGAGCAAATCATGGGACTGCGCAAGAAGCTACAATGGCTCCCTATTGCTTTTAGGATTAAATATAAACTTCTCAGACTTTTAAAACCATTCATAATCTGGCTCCAGTCTAAGATCTTCCCAGGCTTATTACTCCTCCTTACATCCTCTGTCTTCATGCCAAACCTGACTACTTGTTCTGCATACACAGCACTCTTATTTCCAGTCTCTGTGTATTTACACTGGCTATCCCTCATACTTGGAATGCATTCCCTATTCATCTTTGTCTCACAGAATTCCTAGCTTCCTTCAAAGTTTAGCTCAAGTTTATCGCATTATATATGAGTCTTCTCTTGACCCTCCTAGCTGCTAGTGAACCCTTCCTCCAAGTTACTTTTTGTTTTAGTGTGTATATGCACACATACATACATACTATTTAATTTTTTGTTTACATTGTGTTTCCCCTAGTAGAATGTAAGATCCTTGAGGGCAGGGACTATCATTGTACCCTTAACACTTAAGACAGAGCCTGGCACATAGCAGTCACTTAATAAATGCTTGTTGATTGATCGATTTTTAACAAATGGTATACTGCAAAAATATAAGATTATATGAATTTGTCAGTTCCAATCACTTACAGTATCTTGCTTAACTATTTTGGGAAAAAGCACTTTGAGGGTAGCTTGTGAATGGGAGGAGGCTGTTGCCTACTGCAAAATAAAATTTATCATAGAAAAAAATCCCAGGTCCAGTTTTCCTAGACATGTCTTCTAACACTCCTATAATCACCATCTTATTACAATTAGCTCAGGCTGTTTGGACAGTATGGGACAGCAGAGCAAGGAACAAGGGGTATGAACAGGGAAAGGGAAATAGAATAAAAGAACAAGAGAAGACAAAGAAGAGGGAGAGAGAAAAGGGAAAATAGAAATAAAAGGAAAAGGTGACATAAGAGATAAAAAGTATGAAAAGGCAAACAAAAACAAAAAGTGAAAATGACAAGAAAAAAGGCACAGAGACAAAGAATGAAAAGGTCAAAGTCAAGGAAAGAGATTGTGAGGGGAAGGACTGGAAGGAAGAGACAGAGTCCTGACCTAACTCTTTGTTAGCAGTGGGTTATCTCCCTGCTATTAAAGGTTCAGGGAGGTTAAATAGATTTAGCAAACTTTAAGCTCTTCCTCCACAATCTTTGTCCTAATGCAGTCTGTGAACTTTTTCTATGGCTCTGTAATGATGCACCTTATGAACTTCCAGCTTTAGAGACTGACATTTCAGATATTCTCTCAGAAACTAATCAAGAACACATGTATGACAAATTGAAATGATTATCCAGGGCTCTGTACTTTTGGGGAGCTGTTCATATATTGCAATGACTAGAAACTGGGCAGGAAATAGTAGGAAGGGATGTAGCTTTGCTGGTTGGTAATAAAAAAAAGCCCCAAATCTTCATACACACAACAGCCCATAAAGTACACCCACATTGTGTACATTGAGAACATTGTCCCCTCCCCAACACACGAATATTCTTCAGATTTGCTGTTGCTCTCTCTCCAGACTTCCCTCTCCCCTCCTCTGTTCATTTTGGTCGGGGGTGGGGGGTGGGGAGGAGAAGGATGAGGAGAAAAGGAAAATCAATATACAGTTCCCTCGTCTACACCCATTTAGGAGATACACCCCTGGTTGGTGTACACAGGGATATTTAGCTTTGTTAAATATAAAATATTAGTGAAAATGTTGGAAAATGGAAAGGCAGAACATTTGAGGTTTGGTATTGTATTGTACCTAAGATTACCATATTTTTGCTTTGAATGTCAGAGCTGTCCTCCGATCAGCATTGATGCTGCTGACATATGTAAACCAAATGAGATAACATATAGAAACTGTTTTTCAAACATTAAAGCTATATAAATGCTAGCTATTATTCTTATTCTTAATGCCAGGGAACAGATAGAACTACTGCTAACAATGGTCATCCAGAATGTCTACCTTGGCTCAAACAGAAGACTATTATACATCCCAGGTAACAAAAATGGGATGAGGACTAAAATATGGAGTAATATACAGTGCTAAAAACATAATGCCTGATCAACAGATACCTATTCATTGATGATCTAGTCCCAGCTCTTTCTTTAACCAACCTGTATGACCTTGAGCCAATCACATACTCTCTCTGGGCCTCAGTTTCCCAACCCATGAAAGGAAAGAGTTGAACTAGGTGACTTCTAAGGTTGTTCCCAGCTCAAAAAATCTATGATTCTGATTGAACCTGAAATGAAGAGGGCATAGTGTCCTGCTGCAGAGGATTCATAAGGGGTGTGGTAAATACGAGGAGGGCACAAAGTGTGTAGCACCTAAAAGACAGTCTCCTTTATTTTTTTTTTTCATGCATTGATTACTCAGTGCTCACCTCATTCAGTAGTAAGAGCAGCAGCAATAGCAGCAGGTCCCCCCTTCAGGCCTCAAACTGGAAAACCTCCAGTTACCATAGCGGCACAAAAGCAGCCTTTTCTTCTCCCAGCTCCCACCAGTCCCAGCTTCCTTTAATCCAATCGCAGCCCACAAACTCGGTCTCTGGCATCCCATATCTCTTAGGCAACAGTGTGTGGCTTCTTGATTGGCCGTGAAATCTAGGAGGGCTGAAACCTTAACTGGGCATGGGGGGAATAGAAGGAGGAAGGGAACCAACAACAAACCATGGGTGGTGAGGGTCTGTGAAGCGGGAGATTGCACTCAGTCTATGGAGAGAATAAAGGGAGAATTCCTAAAAGCTTTCCTCTAGTACGCTGGCCCCTGAGCATGCCTAATCTAGTCACAAAGGAGTTCCCAAATGAAAATTCCACTTCTCCATGCTTTGAGTGTGGCCAAACAGGAGAAGGTGGGTAGAAATGAAAAGAACAAGCTTCTAATTTAACACAAGCACTGCACCTGTAACAGGAAGTGGGTGGGTTCAAGGCTTAAGCAAAGATTTGGTGAGAATTGTCACACACAAAAGCTTCTTAGCTCAGGTTTCCTAGGTTTTAGGCGGACAGATCCCTCAGGAAACCAGCAGATGGCATGCCTTCACAAGAATTGTTTTTAAAAATGGGCTTCTTAAAATCTGGTTCCAAAGTACTGGGATTCAGAACTACACAAAAGATCTTATCCTGAAGGGATAGGGACTGGACTTAAAGATTTCATTGATATAGAGGACTCTTTAAGGCTGTATATACATTGCAGAGAATATGCAAATCTACCTCGGTAGAAGGAGTTTCCTCCTCTCATTAAGGGGTAAGTGTAAAATAGAGGAAGGAAAGAAGGAAAGAAGGAAGGAAACAAATAGTTTTTCTTGTTCTTTTTCTGTGTCCTAAAATAATAGCTCATATTTATACAGTACTTTAAGGTTTATAGACCATTGTCCTCACAACAACTTGAGGTAAATAGTGCAATTGTAGCTCCACTTTATAGATGCTGAAACTAAGTTTCAGAGAAGTTAAGAATATACTGTTCTTTAATTTGTACACGAGTATGCAAATAAAAACAACATAGTAGGGGTGGTATGAAGAGGCAACTCAAAATTATGGTGTATCCTAGTCTTATGCTAAATGCTACAAAATGGTTCATCTCACTACTGCTGATGGATGGTATTTGGTGCTTGCTATTCTAATGATGACATTTCCAGTCACTTGATCTCTTAAGAGTTGAAGCTGGGAAAGGCACATGAAAAAGGAGAAATGGCAAGAAAATAGATGGAATCCAGTCCAGAATGAAGAGATACCTAAAAGAAGAGATTTATAGAATAGCTGGAGGACGGTTGAATAGTTCAGGAGATTGTGTGGTGGGGGTAATAGAGTGAACAACGGAAGAAAATTATAGGATTCTAGAAGGTACCTTACATGGTACCATCATTTAGCTCCAAAACTGCCCTCTTTTTATAGATGAGGAAACTGAAGACCAAAGGTTAATTTAACTTGCCCATGGACATATAGCCAGCAGAGCCACTATTTCTATCCAGGTCTTTGGACTTCAAATTTAGAGTTCTTTGTACCACATGGAATCACAAAATTGGAAGAGATTTTGGATAACATCTAGGCTATATCTAAGTGGATAATCTCTAAGACCTCCATCTCACAGTAGCTCCAACAATAGAGATATTTATCTCTGCTTCTAAGAATCCCTGGCTTCCTTTAAAGTTCTACAATCTTTTACACACTTGCCTGTTCTCTCCCACTGTTGGTGTCTCCCAAATTAATTTATATTTACAATGCATTCATTTTATATTTGCTTATATGTATATAGGTTGTTTCCCCGACAGAAGGTACACTCCTTAGGGGCAGGGGCTTTTCTTGGTATCCCTAGTACCTACTGCAGTATCCAGATCTTAGTTGGTACTTAATAAATGCTTGGTGATCAATATATTGATGGTTGGCAAACTCATTTTTTCATGAAGTGATCTATTCTACTTTTTGGATGTTTTTTCTTTATATATCCCTAAATGTGCTGCTCTATAACTTAAAATGTTTGCTTAGTTTCATTCTCTATAGTTGATCCCTCTTTTATACAACAGTCCTCCAAATAATTTTTTTGTTTGTTATATCACACCACTGATATGTGTTGAGTTTACCATTATTATATTATAATATTCACCTGGAAAATAAGGTCCCTGATTTATAAAGAACTAGCCATGTGACCGTGGACAAAACTTCACCTAATCTAAGCTTGTTTCCTCATCTGTAAAAGGAGGAGAATGAATTAGATAATCTTTGAGACTTTTCCAGATCTAAAATTCTATTAGTCCACTAACAGCTTCCAACTTGTAGAGAGCTCACTCTGATATTCCCCGCCCAGGCTTTTAAAACCACAAATTTCCTTTTATAAGAGGGTATTATGCTGGTGGTGTAATAACAAGAATTTCACTCTGTCTCTGGTGGAACTCAATTCAATTCAACAGATAGGTTTCCTTGAATATGTCACATTTCCTAACCTTTTATTGGATCTTGTTTCCCCTATGCATCCTCCATTCCCCTTCCAGACAAAGTTGATATTTAAACCCAGTTTTTCTTTTTCCATATCCTGTGTTCAAGTAAGGAACCCACTTCTCTTTGGATCTGAGCTAGAATTTGCGTGCAAATCTGAGCTGCCACTTACGTAAATCACTTTTCCTCTCTGAGACTCACTCTCCTCTGAAAAAATGAGAGGGGAGTGTTGAATCAAACAACCCCTAAAGCCTCTTCCAGCTAGATTGTAAACTGTCTGAAAAAAAGGAGTATCTTTTGCCTCTGTATCCCTAGCTCTTAGCACAGCGCCTGGCACTTAGTATGTGTGTTCACCGAATTGAATTGAATCTAAAGCTATATAATGCTACTAGTAACAGGGCTGTTGTATAAGGGCAGCACATAAGCAGGCCTAAGGTATAATCACTGGTAAAGAGGAATAAAGGTCTCGCTTGGGATGCTTACTAGTTGTGTGATTTAAGTTGTCACTTAACCTGCTTAGGTCTCAGTTTCCTCTTTTGTAAAAAGGCAGGAATGACCACATGGTCCTTTTCAGTCCTAGATCTGTCGAACCTACAACCCCAATTTTTTAAAAGGTGGGAGTACGTTAGGGATGAGGGAGTGAAGAGCGATGAGAAAGTGCAGAAGCCCTGACCGGATCATCAGGGAAGATGGTTTTTGCAAGGTTATGAACATGCAAGCTCAAGAGACAGAAGCTGGGCAAAGGGGACACAAGCCCGCGTAACACCAGCTATCTCCAAACGAGTCAGCCCAGCTTCCTCGCCCGGGGGCGGAGTGTGCGTTTCCACCATCCCTGCCTGCGTGCGCGTCCTCGCGCCTGCTCGCGCCCGCTCGCGCCCGGCGCTCCAAGGTCCGGGAGCTCGCGCGGGCTCGGGATTGGTTGGGGGCGGTGAGAGAGGAGCGCGCTCCGGAGAGTCTAGGAGGGGGACGCGCGTGCGGGCGGGCCGGCGGGCGGGCGGGAGGTCCTTCTGCTGATCCGTTTACCTGAAGGAGGAGCTGCCTTCGCCGCCTCCGCCGCTCGGGCTCCCGGAGACAACAGCGACGAGGACGACGACGACGACGAGGAGGAGGATTACAGAGGGTCTGAGGTGAGCAGCGAGGAGAGGATCTCCCCAGCCCTGCTTGGTGGGAGAGGGGAGGAAGAAAGAAAGGGGACCAAGACTGTGCCGAGGCGAGCCCGGCGTGGGGCTCGGGGTTCGGGGCTCGGGGGCTGAGGGGCCGCAGCCGCCGCCGCCGGCGCCCCCTCCTCCTGCTCCTCTGGGATCGCTGGTCTCGTAGGGGCCAAAACAAAAGCGCTCCGAGCCTGGTCCTGGAGGCGTGCGGCGGATGGTGCTCCCCGCCCGTGGCAAGCTAGAGATGCGGGATGGGAGCGCTGAGCGGGCTCCGGGGGGATGCATGCCCTCGCCCCGGCGCTCGCTCTGCCGTCCTCTTTCTCCTCCGGCCGGGGTGAGGGGTGGGGGGCAACCTGTGCGAGTGTCCCCGCCCTTGTCCTTTCTGAGAGGGTGCTCCAGACCGTCCCCGTTCTCCACCCTCCCTGGTCCCCCGGAGGGCGGGGAGGGGGAGGATGGAGGCGATGAGGACAATAACCTGAGGACCCCGGCTGACTCCGGGAATTAGGCTTCTCCAGTGGCAGGAGAAACGTTCCCGGGTTTGCCTCTTTGAATATTTGGACGCCATCTGGATGAAATTTCCCCATGCCTCAGTTGCCCCCTCCTCGAATTGGTCGTCTCTCTGGGGCGGGTGAGTTGTTGTTTGTAGCCAATAACTTAGCAGGTAGCGCCAGAATAAAAGGTTGCGGTTAATAAATGGCCCGTGGAATGATGGCCAAGCATCCTAGTGGGCTGTTCAAGACACTGGCTCCTCACAGGAAACTCCGGATCCCCCCCTCCAGACTTCTTTTCTTTTTAGGCCTCCTTGAGTTATTTATTTATTTATTTGTGTTGTACTCCGATGGGCAAGAGCGTTAAGCTGAGGGGAACACCCATTGTGTGCATCAGTAAACACTTGGTGCATACGGTATACCTAAACGTAGGAGACCTTTTAAGTTCGCAAATAGCCTTCTCTGAAAGGGGAGTCCAGGTTTGTGAAGAGTGTAAATTTCGAATTCCAGTTACTCAAAGTGAAACAGGTGCATCAGGCAGTACAGCGATATGAGTGAGCTCAAAATGAGTACTCTGTAGAGATAATCATGTAAAGTCTTATTTTATAGAGTCGAGTTTTGATTAGAATCTCAGGTATGTGTTTATAGGGCTTATTAGGTTCCTTTGCAAAGCTAGACTGATTGGGAAACAAGCAGGACTTTAGGTATGTTACAACCCTCTTCTCCCCCTCTTTCACTGATGGAGTGGTAACTACAGGCTGGAAAAGTAAGGAGGGGGAGGGGAAGCCCTTAGTTCTACCATTAAATAATAATTACCCATCATTTCCTAATCATCCTTCCAGACCTTAAACATAACGATTTTCCCCTCCAGAAAACTCAGTCTCTATTCTCAAACCAAAAAAATAAAAATATGTAGAGTCTGGGGAAGAGACTGGGTATGTCAGAGTAAAAGTCACTTAACCCTAACTCAAACCACTTGAAAGAAAGGACTTTGTATGGGATCTCTTCTTTAGCCAGTATCTAGTAAATGAATACATTTTTTAAAAAGTGCTTTACATCTACTTGAAGGGACCTGCTAGAATTAATTCCACCCTTAATTTACCTCAAACCCCTTAAAATTTGCAGGTCAAACAACTCTTCAGATCTTACATGGGATCTAGATGGATTTATGATTTCATCAACTGGGTACTCCCTCCTAAGATGCAAATTACTATTCCTCCTTTCTTTCCCATAGAAACAATTTGGTGTTCCATCAGTCACTTAGCGTTTATTAAGTAACTACTATGGGCCAGGCACTGTGCTAAGAAGGTCTGGGAATACAAAGAAAGGCAAAACCAGGCAAAAACTTGTGTTGGAGGAGTTCACAGTTTAATGGGGGAGACGATATGCAAACAAGATACACACAGGATAAATTGAAGAAGCAAGGAACTACCATTAAGGGAAGTGGGAAAAGGCTTCTTGTAGTAGAAGGTGGGACTTTATCTGAGACTTGAAGGAAGCCAGGGAAGCCAGGAGGCAGATGAGTAGGGAGTGAAGGCTCTCCCAATTTCTATTTGACTTTGTGATAAAATAAAACACCGTACTAACACACAAAGTCCTATTGAATATGTAAGATTTTATTTGAAATGCAGCCGTCATTGTGAATGTTGCTCATGGTTCATTTATTTATTGTGTGCAAGTTGCAGCTAAGCCCAAAGTTAATTAAGACATTGTCCCAGCCCTCCATAGAACCTAGCTGGGGGAATTCAACACATACATAAACATGTAATACTATACAGTGACTGTAGAGCAGAATAGAAATATGAGCATAATTAAGTCAAGTGTTATTTGAGATTAGAAGAAGATGGATGTTATGGTTCCATCAATTTAGCTTGCTTTACTTCCAGCAGATATTTACTTCTTTGTTAACTTATGCTGATAAGGAGTTGGTCAGAGCTTATGATTTTTTGTAGGGAGGGAGAGGAGGAATTTGCATGTAATGTTAAGTATAACGGCATTCATTTTAGGTTTTAAAAATTGAGGTACCAAATTGAGTTTTACATTGCTGCATTCTATTATTGTTTGCTTTTGGGGAGTGTTACTTTACAAATTGTAGACTGTCTCCCTGTCTCTTGAGAAATTTAGTTCAGTCAAAAACAGTTTTATTGTATCTGCCCTCTGCAAGGCACTATCTCAGCCATGAAGGAAGGATACAACAAATAAGTAAACACGTAAACACCAAGTACACACAAGCAGTTTTAAAGAGAATGCTAAAGGGGAGAACAGGGAAGGTTTTCTTTAGCAGGAAGCACCCAAGCTGTGCATTCAAAGCAGCAAGTCTGTAAGGTCATGCGAGGAAGAGATTCATTTTAGATACGAGAGATCCCTTGTGGAAAGGCACAGACGTGAGAGATGGAATATCACGTTACAGGGAGTGTGTTATTAAGTCATTTTGACTGGATATGAGAATGTGGGAAGAGAAGGAGTATGAACTCTGTCTCAAAGGAAGGGAGGTGCCATATTTTGGAGGGCTCTGAGTACCAGGCTAAGAAGTTTGTGTTTTATCTTAGAGATAATAGAGAGCTGTTGAAGATTTTTGAGTAGGACAGTGACATGGTCAGATGTTTAATTGTAGGAATAGCAGTTTGTCAGTGATGTGGAGGATGGATTAGAATACAGGGAAACTGGAAGAAGGAAATTAGGAGACTGTTACAATAGTTCTGGGGAGAGTTGGTGAGGATCAGAATTAATGTGGAGGCTATGTGAATGGAAATAAGGGCAAAAATATGACAGATGTTGTAGAGGTAAAAACCATAAAACTTGGGAAGTGATTGGATAAAAGAAGTGAGGAAGAGGAGGAAATCAGGGATGACTCCAAAGTTGCAAACTTTGGTGACTAGAAGTAGGTCCTCAACAGAAATAAGGATATTTGGAGGGAATATGGGAAACAAGAATTGAATTTTGTTTTGGACGTATTCAACTTTAGAAGTCTACAGGGCATTCAGGTTGAAATGTCAAGCAAACGTTGGCCAGCAGGTCTTGAGAAAAATTAGCTGGATATATGTGTGTGAGTCTGATAATAATTGCATCTGATGAAGTGAGATGAGATACAGTGATATACAATCTGATGCTGTGCTAATGAAATAACTAAGAGAGTGTTGAGGGAAAGAAGAGAGGAGTGCCCAGGACACAACAATAAAATGTGTTCCTTCAGCTTAATCTATACTGTATACTGCCCCTCACACATAGTACATTCTGACTAAATTGCCCTACTTGCTGCTTTTCAAGCTCAGCATTCTATCTTCTTTCTCCTGGCAAGGCAGCAATGAGGTACTACCTACTCTGGGAAGTCTTTCTTGATCCAGTTAAGTTGTCAGTGCTAGCTCTTTTCAAATTTTCCTCCACTTACTGTCTGTCTGTGTAAATGTTATATTCTGCCCTCCTCAACTCCCCTATTACACACACACACACACACACACACACACAGAGGTAAGGGCATTAAGGAGAGGGACCATTTTTCATTTTGGCACCGTATCCTTAGACTCTAGCAAATTTCCTTGTCCATAGAAGGCATCTGATTAATGCTTGTTGAATAAATAGGTTGTTCCCTCTCCCCTTTTTTAAACATACAATTTAGGAATTACTTATAGTTACAAATGGATGCTATATAAATTCTGACCAAGCCATAGTCCCATTGCTGTCAAATGTTCCATCTGATTCTGAAATTGTAGAATTTAAATAGTTGAAGAGTTGAAGATGTAGGGAGGGATGTGTATGGCACATTCAATTTATAAGACCATGCAATTGTTATTGAAATTTCCTTTCCCCAAAGTTTTACAATCTTGAGTTTATTAAACTAACCTATTGTATATAGTTTTGATACTAATTCTGATTTTGTATTCTGTTCCATTGCTCTATTTTACCCTTCTGTTCCATTATTCTACTTTACTAGTACCTAGTAGTTTTGATAATTTTTGCTTTTATAGCATCTTTTGAGGCCTGGAAGGACAAGGTCATTGTCATAATTTTTTAAGTGATTTTCTTTGGTATTCTTACCTGTTTGTTCTATATCAATTTTGTCATTTTTTTCCCAATTCAGTGAGCTATTGGTCATGTGTCAAGCCCACAAATTAATTTGGAGGGTATTGAATTTTCACTGTGTTGGCTAGACCTAGACCTAGACCTAGTGGTCGTGAGCCTTCATTTATTTATTTCTGTCAAAATTGTTACAGCTGTGTTTATAGAAATCTTGCTTGTGTCTCTGAAGTATTAGTTACATATTAGTGCCATAAATGATATTTCTTTCTTTTCCAGTTTCTCCATATTTTTTTCTTTAGTGCTATAAAAATGCATATAATTTTTTATGGCTTTATTTGGTACCCTACCATCATTTATTACCTCAATTTTTGATTGATTCTCTTAGATTTTTTCCTATATATGCAGTCATGTTATCCATGATTCAGTATTTAATCTATTAATTACCAATGTTTTCCTTCCATTTTAATTTTTCTTTAATTCATCCTCTTAATTACCAACTGTATTTCAAATCAAGTCAACAAGTACTTTTAAGTGTCTACTATGTGCCAGGCACCGAGCTAAGTTCTAGTAATGCAAAGAAAGACCAAAACATACTTTGCTTTGAAGGAGTTCACAGTCTAAAGGGGGAGACAATGTGTGAACTACTATGTACAAATAAGATACATACAGGGTAAATTGGAGATAATCTTAGAGGGATGTCACTAGAATTAAGGGGAGTTGGGGAAGACTTCTTGCAGAAAGTTGGATTTTAACTGAGACTTGAAGAAGTCAAGGAAAGGAAGGAAGCAAGGTGATAAGGGAGAATTTCAGGTATAGGAGAACAGCCAGTGAAAATGTACTAATTAGGGAAATGAACTGTCTTGGTCTTGTAATAGCAAAGAGGCCAGTGGCTTTGGACCTTAGAGTACATAGAGGGTAGTAAAGTGTAAGAAAACTAGAAAAGTAAGAAGGGGCCAAATTATAAAGGACTTTAAAAGCCTAATGCAGGATTTTAGATTTGATCCTTGAAGCAATAAGGAGCCACTAGAGTTTATTGAAGGAGGGAAAGAAGGGCAGTGTAT
This sequence comes from Pseudochirops corinnae, assembly GCA_028646515.1. Classification (NCBI taxonomy): domain Eukaryota; kingdom Metazoa; phylum Chordata; class Mammalia; order Diprotodontia; family Pseudocheiridae; genus Pseudochirops; species Pseudochirops corinnae. The sequence goes on along the minus strand of CM053585.1, from coordinate 116,596,292 downwards.
CATGGTTAGACTTGTACTTTATGAAGTTGTTTGACAGTTGAGAGGAGGATGGTCTGGATTGTGGAGAGACTTGAAGCAAGGAGATCAACCAGAAAGCTATTTCAGTAGTTGAAGAGTGAGGTGATGAAGATGTGTACATAAGATCTTAAGAAGATGGTAGAATTGACTGGCCTTGACAACTGATTGAATATGAGGGGGATGCAGTGAGAATGAGGGAGGACTTGAAGATGGCACCTGGTTGCAAGCCTGGGTGACTAGGGTGATAGTGGTACTCTTGACAGCAGTAGGGAAGTTAGTAAGAGGGTGGGTTTGTGGGGAGAGAGAAGTTAATTTGGAGGCTTGTTGCATTTGTTGTTGTTGCATTTAAGATGTCTTTTGGAGATCCAGTTTGAGATGTCCCAATAAGCATTTGGAAATGCAAGACTGGGGGTCCAGAGAAAGGTTACATCTGATAATTGAAAATCATCAGCATAGAGGTGATAATTGAAACCATGGAAGTTGATGAGATCACCAAGTGAAATAATGTAGATGGAGAAGAGAGCCCTGGACAGAGCCTTAGGGCACACCCACTGTTAGTGTATGTGACCTAGATGAAGATCCAGCAAAGGAGCTGAGAAGGAGCAGTCAAAAAGATAGAAAGAGAACAGGGAGAAAGGACTATCACAAAACCTTTGAGAGAAGTATCAAGAAAAGAGGGTGATTGACAGTATCAAAGGCTACAGAGAGCTCAAGAAGATGAAGATTGAAAACAGGCTATTAAATATAGCAATTAGGAAACGATTAGTGACTTTGGAGAGAACAGTTTTAGGTGAATGATGAGGATGGAACTCAGGCTGGAAAGAGTTAGGGAAAGAGTAAGAGGAAAGGAAGTAGAGATCTTCTGGAGCATTTTAGCTATAAAAGGGAAGAGAGATATAAGGCAGTAGCTATCAAAGATAGATGGATCAAGTGAGAGTTTTTTAAAGATGGAAAAAGTATGGGTATGTTTTGTAGATAATAGGGAAACAGCTGGTAGACAGGGAGAGTTTGAAGATTCATGAGAAAGTAGGGATAATAGAGGGGGCTATTTGCTAGAGAAGGTAAGATGGAATGGGACCACTTGTGCACTTTTTTCTTTCTTTCTTTTTTTTGGAGGGCATTTGGGGGTTAAGTGACTTGCCCAAGGTCACAAGGCTAGTTTTCTTTGTGTGTGTATTAAGTGTCTGAGGTCGGATTTGAACTCAGGTCCTCCTGACTCCAGGGCTACTGCTCTATTCACTGCACCACCTAGCCACTCCCTTTGTGCACTTTTTTCTAAATTAATTGCGATTACTTTAACTTAACTCTCAATCCTTATACTCCTGACTGCTTCTTGATATAACTTAACCTTTTATAGACTATGTCAAATAGTAATGTTGAAAGTGGATAACCCTTTTTAAATTTTTTACATGGTTTTAGTATAAATGCCTCTAATGTTTTCCCGTTGTATATAACATTAGATCTTGGTTTCAAATAGATATTTCCCTAATTTGTTCTCCCTAACGCTCTTCTTTCCTGTACCATCTTTGAAATTTTTTTCATACCTTTAGTTTTTTATACACGGGTACTTCTAAACCAAAATACTTCCTCTCCCATTAAATCTTCCCCATGTAATTATGTAGTCCTCTAAAACCAAGATTGAACATTGCTTTTAATCTAGAATCTAATGTCTTTTATTGTTGTTTTCATTTTGTTTTCTTTGCCTTTAATCGTGTAGGATATCTTCCCATATTTCTAGATCCCTCATAGTCATTAATTTTTGTGTTTTAATCATATCCTATTGCATTCAAGTATTCTTGTTTGTTCATCTACTTACCCGGGTAGTGGGCTACTACTTCGTTGGGTTTGGATTTTTTTAACTACAAAAGTTCTGCTATTAATGTCTTATATTCATATGGATTTAAGAGAAGTAAGGAAGGCCCTAAGCATGTTGGGTTGACTCTCCTGTGGAAGTTTTACTAGAGTGGGCATAGACAAGAGACCCACAGAATTAGAGGCTAGATAGATAGATAGATAGATAGATATCTATCTATCTATATATAGTTACAATTTGCTCCAGTAGAAGGAAGTATCCACAGAATTGTTCTCATCAAAATATAGGATGTTTCTTTCATCTGTTGACCTCCTTGGGACATATGTCCGGTAGTTCTCCCAACCCCTTTAATTTGGATTTTTCTTTCTCAGGTCCCTCAAGTACATATATGATCCTACTTTATCTTTGACCTTCTGAAAGTAGTAGGAGAGTACAAGGATTTAAACTTAGGGTTTGAGACCCAGGTCATTCAAGTAAATGCCCCAGTTTAACCAAATCTACTTCTTTGGATACTACAGCTAGAGAAACTTGAACGGCTGGGTACACATAACTAATGGCAAGTATATGGATCTCTGATAGAGACTTGTGAGCTTCAGCTCAACCACAACTGCCTCAAACTCTGAATACCTAGAAACCAAGCCAACAACAAAAAAGCTAATACAATTTTAGTTCATTTTAATAGAAAGAAGAATGAGCAATTGTAGTTTTGTGGTACTGTGCCACATTTTAAGGACATTAAACAAGTTGTATTTGAAGAAACTCAAATGATATATCTTACATTATTTTAAAAGAATGTGGCAAGGAAAGAATAGTGAGAGAGACTTGAAACATTACAATATGAGAAGCCAGTAAAGGAAATGGGTGTCTTTAACTTAAAGAAGCTCTAGGAAGACTTAAGGGAGAGCATGACAAATATCTTTAGATCCATAAAGGACTGCCTTGGGTGTGTGTGTGGGGGAAGTAATTCTGCTTGTTTTCATTGACCTCAAGGAGCAAATGGATAGAAGTAAGGAAGAGGTAGATTTTTGCCTTGATGTTATGAAATTCTTTTCTTTTTTTTTGCTTTTTGGAGGGGGGAAGGCAGGGCAACTGGGGTTAAGGGACTTGCCAAAGGTCACATGGCTAGTGTTAAGTGTTTGAGGTCGAATTTGAACTCAGGTCCTGACTCCAGGGCCAGTGCTGCATTCACTGCGCCACCTAGCCGCCCTATGTATGAAATTCTTACTAACAATTAGAACTGTTTAAAAGTGGAAAAGGCTATGTAAAGAAGTAGCCAGTTTCTGATCACTGGATATTTCCCCCTAGAGGCTAAATTACCATTTGTCAAGATTTTAGAGAAGAGATAAAGTGATTTATTCTAGGATCTACTACTGGTAAGTGAATATAATTTAAAACCCTAAATACATTTAGGCTGATGACTTTCTCAGATGTTGGTCAATAAGTAAACATTTATTAAATGCTTATTATGTGCCAGGTATTATACTAAGTGCCGAGAATACAAAGAATGGCAAGAGACAGCCCCTACCCTTGAGAAGCTCAGAATTCAATGGGGGGAGACGACATGCAAACAACTATGTACCAAAATAAAGTAATACATAGGATAAATAGGAAATTAATAGCAGGAAGGCACTACAATTAAGGGAGGTTGGGAAAGACTTCCTGTAGAAGGTGGGATTTTGACTGAAACTTGTAGGAAGCCTAGATGGTGGAGATGAGGGAAAGCATTTTGCACATGAAGAAACAGCCAGTGAAAATGCCAGGAGTTAGGAAATGGAGTGTTTTATTCATAGGAATAGCAAGAGGCCACAGTGTCTGGATTCAATAGTACATGGGGGGTATGGAGTACATGAAGGCTGGAAAGTTGGGGGGGGGAGAGAGGCGCTAGGTTACATATGGCTTTGGAAACCAAACAGATGATTTTATATTTGATCTTGGGAGTGATAGGGAGCAACTGGAGTTTATTGGGGAGAAATATCACTTTGACAGTTGAGTGGAGGGATGGACTGGAGTGGGGAAAAAGCTATGGTAAGATGACCAACCAGCACACTGTTGCAATAGTTCAGGCTTGAGGAAATGAGGATCTTTACCAGGATAGTGGTAGTATCAGAAGAGAGAAAGGAGCTTGTGCAAGACAGATTACAGAGGCAAAATTGACTGGCCTTACCAACAGATTGGATATCGGGGGTGAGAGAGAATAAGGAGTTGAAGATGGCACTGAGGTTCCAAGCTTGAATGATCATAAAGATGGTGCTGCCCTCAACAATAATAGGGGAGTTTGGAAGGGAGGGTGGGGGCCAGTGTTTAGGGGAAAAGATAATGGGTTTGGTTTTAGACACATTAAGTTTACGATGTCTACAGGACATCCAGTTCAAGATGTCCAGTAGACAGTTGGAGATGCAAAACTGGAGATCAGGAGAGAGAATGATTTGAGAATCATCAGCATAGAGCTGATCATTGAAACATGGGAACTGATGAAATCACAAAGTAAAATACCATAGAAAGAGAAGAGATCCATGACCAATCCCTGTGGAGCACCCATGCTTAGCCAATGTGACCTGGATGAGAATTTAGGAAAGGATCTGAGGAGAAGCAGTCAGTTAAGTAGGGGGAGAAATGGATATCCCAAAAACCTAAAGAGAAGAGAATTTCAAGGAGAAGAGGATAATCAGCAGTGTCACAGGCTGCAGAGAAGTCAAGAAGGATGAGGATTGAGAAAAGGCCTTAAATTTATCGATTAAGAGATCATTGGTAACTTTGGAGAATTGATAATAAATAACAATTGGTAACAGTTGGAGAATTGAATAGTTGAGAGTGAAAGCCAAATTGCTGAGAGTTAAGAAGAGATTGAGAGAAGTAGAGGCACCTATTATAGATGGCCTTTTCTGAGGATGTCCTTTTCCAGTATTTCAAGTACGGTTAAGTACAAGAGTGAAAAATCTACTCTTCTTCCCTTTTTTTTTTTTAGCTACACAGCTGCTTATCTGCAGCCTTTTTGGGGGGTGGGGAGAACCAAACGAAACCTCAAGATCCTTTGGGAAGATTTTACAAATAAGAGTACTATAGCAGTCAAATCAGCTTGGAATGTCACGCCTGTTCAGATAGCCTCCAGGGAATTTTTTAATGCTATCTCCCTCAGAAAACAAAAGCTCTCTCCCCACCTTTTCCCAGCTCCTTGCCAAAAAATTTATAAAGAAGCAAAAATCTAAGGTTCTGACCTCAGGGAGTTTACTGTTTAGTTGGCAAGATTAAGATTTAAACACTGGAAAAAACTCACAGAAAGCCATTTCCTAAAAGAAAGATACTTGTCTTTAGAAGATTCTTCCCTGGATACTTATCCAAGAATATTTGCCTGAGAAGCAAAGATCTTAGTCATTTGCTAATATTTAATGCTTTTTAAAAACAAAACAGAAAACTAGCATGGCATAATGGAAAGACTTGAATTTGGAGGCAGGAGAGTTGGGTTCAAAGCCCAGCTCTGCCACAAATTTATTATCTGACCTTTGGAAATCACTTAATATCTCTTGGCTTCATTTTCCATATCTGTAAAATGTGAGGCACTGTGATACAGAATGCTGGATTTTGATTTAGAGTACCTGGCTTCAAGTCCCAGTTTTGTTATTTAACGTGAGACTTTGGACAAGTTACTTAATTTTCTGGGCCTCAGTTTCCTCTACTATAAAATGAAGGAGTTGGACCAGAACTTCTAAGATCCCTTCCATTGATTTCATGAATCTTAGAAATATAGATTTGTGCTAGGGCCCAAAAAGAGAATTAGCAAAGGGTGATTATTTCCTTTTTCAGATAGATTCTTTACTTTACAAAAGAATTTCATCATAGGAATCTCTTATGTACTGTTATAGTATTTAAACAATATAACTTGATTTTAAAAATTTTTTATTTGCTACTTTAGAATTATTTATTAATTGTATAAAATGAAATATACCAGTATCGCTCTTATTCACATTTGAATAGAGAATTAAAGTTCTTTGTCTTTGATCCCTGTTGCTGTTATTTTGCTGCTATTTTTTTTCATTTACTTTATTATAAGAATAAAAATGGCAGTATTGACTGACAAGAGATTACTTTTGTCCTGTAACTGAAAAGATTTTATAGATAGGATGACATTCTGTTGCAGGGAACCAACATTTAAAGAAGGTGTACAGCCACTTTATTTGGATATGAGAAAAGGGGAGTAGTTAGAAGTAAAACTAGGAGGAAATGGATGGAGTCAGTTAAATTCAGCAGGCATTTATTAAGTGTCTGCTGTATGCCTGACACCCTGTTAGGTACTATGAATGCCAAAACAAAAAAGTCCTGTTCTCACAGAGTTTATCTTGTATTGAGAGAATAAGTAGAATTGTAGGTGGGTAACATTACATTTTTAAAAATCCCATCTGATTTTACTTAGTTTCTTCCTGGAATATTATATGGCTATATTTTTTCTGTGATACATGAATTGTTTGTAACATTTAGTTTCTTAAGAGATAGACTACCTTAATGGAAGTTTTTATTATGTTATATGTATATTCAGTGGTATTGGTTCTAATTTTATTTATATATTTTGATGCAACCCAACAGATTCTTTCCAATAAGTTACCTATTCTCCCCAAAAAAGCCCCCCACATTCCTGATCAATTAATCAAAACTATTTCAGAATGATTATGACTAATAATAGATAATCACTTTCCATTTTGTAGTTTACTGATTCTCAACCTTTATAAATTAGTACCAGTGTTGTTTGATATATATGATCTATATTGTTGATAATGTTTTAAAAGTTATGAATGGATTAAGCTGTATGAGCAAGGAACTACCACACATATATGAACAGTTTAATGTTATCAAAACCTAAGTTTATTTTGTGTATTTAATGATACACATAGTTATTGTGATATATGATAATTAGGCATAAATGATAAGTTCTTTGTATAGATAGATATTTAGTGTTACTTTTCCTGTAGCCTAAAGAACATTTGGAGTATACTGGACATCATAGAAGAGTATAGCAGAAGCTGCTCGTTTAGATGTACAATTCAGGGATACAAGTAGTTGACCCTTTCTGCTTCTCCAGAAGGGGGTGCTAAAGCCCAGGTGTACAGGGACCCTGAGCACCACAAACTCATTTCCCATTCCTTTCCCCAAAATTACTCTTAAGCCCCTTTCCTTGCTGGAGGGAAGAATCTGCTGCTTTTTGTCTGGAAACAGAATTCATAGCTCCTCAGTTAAATCTCTGGCAGGTAACAAAGGAGTATGACACCTATAACAGGGAGGGAGGATGCTGCCTTCCTTAAACCAAACCAGTAAAGGAAGTTTCTGTGACTGGCTGGCTTTCAGTATTAGAGGTGGCTGCACTTGTCAGCTAAGGGCTTCTGGAAGATAGCCATGGGTGTCAGAGAAACAAGGAAGACCTGTCAACCTTAGTCCCTTTGGAGCTAAACAGGAAATACAAATGTATTTTCTCTCTTGGTTTTGTATTACCTAGCTTCACATTTCCACATTGTTTTTAACTAAATTTAAAGGACAAAACCTTTTATCTAGATGCTGGAGGTATAAGCAGTCTTAATTTTTTTAAACCTACTTCTGTAAGTTGATTATTTCAACATCAGAACAATTTTCCCATAGACCAATATTATAAGTGGTAGTTAGATTCATAGGATAGTACACAAAAGCCTGTAATTCACGCACTTGAAATATATTGCCAGTTGACTAGCTGTTGTTTGACCCTGGGCAAGTCACTTAAGATTTCCATCTCATTTTCTTCTTTGATTTCACTCATGGAACTAGTTGATTAGTTGAAAAAACTAAGCTTCTTTTAGCATGGAAAAGAGGAGATTCAGAAAGGATATGATAGCTGTCTTCAAATATTTGAAGCGCTGTCATATGGTAGAAGATGAGAGTTGTTCTCTATCTCCAGCGGATGAAACTAGGGGCTGTGGGTGAAAGTTATAGAGAGGCCAGTAGGAAAAACTTGCTAATGATTGAAGCTATATAAAAGTGGAATCAGCTATATAAAAGTGGAATCATCCAAAAAGGGGATGAATTCCTCCTCCTTAGAGATTTTAAGGAAAAGATTGAATGACATTTGTCAGGCATGTTATTGTGGAGATTCCTTTGTATAAGTTAAACTAGATGACTCCTGGTATTCCTTCCAATCCTCAGATTCTGTGATTCTGTCATAATGATATTTTTTTCAGTGACTACCTAACCACCATTAGAATTTGAGGGAAAAATGCATTCCAAATTTCAGATCATAATATCATATGATTTAGAGCTGGGAAATTTTCTAATTCTTCCTCTTCTAGATAATATAGCTAGTTACTCTGAGATAAGGAAATGAAGATCCAACGTGATAGTTACTTGCCTAAGGTTTTATAGGTGATAAATAGAACTGGAATTTAAAATAGGCCATCTGGCTCCAAATCTTAGTGTTTTTCAGTCAGGACTGTGGACCACGATTTCATCTTTGGCAATAGAAGTTCCTCTGTCAAGGGCAAGGGCAGAGTAAATGGTGATATTATTACTGGACACAGTATATACTGTGAAATATATATGTGTGTGTATTTATACATATGTATATATGCACATGGATATGTACATACACATGTACACATTGTATGGAAGTACTTTCTAGGTTAACAACTGACTTGTTTTACGTTGGAAACAAAGGGCAGAACTAACACTGGCGATCCAGGTTTTGTGTCAGATGCTGGCATCTTGGGAATGTAATTCCTGAAGGGGAAAAGTTATAATTTCTTATACCAGGGCATATGTTTCTAATCTGGCACCAGACCTACTGGTCCACTCCTACACCCTGCCTGGGGCTACTATTCCCTTAAGATCCTGAAGCTATCTTATCTCTTTTCCAGGGCACCTTCCCAAGAAGTTGAGGCAGGTGGTATTTTTTTTCACCCCCTCCTCCATGCACCAGACTGGAAAAACAGAATCATCTGAGAGGGATCAGTAATGAATGCATTGTCAGGATATTGTTGCCCCTGTTCCCTTATAGTTTACACCAGGGGTGGGGAACCTGGCGGCTCAAGGTCACATGTGGCCCTCTAGGTCCTCAAGTATGGCCCTTTTACTAAATCTAAACTTCACAGAGCAAATCTCGTTCATAAAAGGATTTGTTCTGTAAAGCTTGGACTCAGTCAAAAGGCTACATCCAAGGACCTAGAAGGCCACATGTGGCCTTGAGGCCACAGGTTCCCTGGTTTAGACTATGAATTCAGCCTTTACTGTTTCCTAGGTACTATAATTTTCTTTTCTCCGTTTCCTCTGCACCTCTGGAGAGCATTCCTCTGTTGTGATGAAGTAAAAAATGATTACTGGATTTAGCATTGGAGGACCTGAGTTCAAATTATAGCTCCTATACTTAGTATCTGGGTTATCTTGGGCAAGTCATTTAACTTCTCTGGGGCTCACTTCTCTCATATGTAAAAGAGGAGTTGTGATTAGGTGACCTCCAAGGTCCCTTCCAGTTCTAGGTCTGTGATCCTAGATCCCTTTCTCTTATCTTCCTATGGCCACTGAAAACTAGCTTTTTTCTGAAGACACCTAACTATTTGGCACCCTCTCCAAGTTCAGCATTCCTTCTTTCACACTTCTCTTGAAGCATAGGGTCAAGAGGGAGGAGTGGTATATTCTATGCTCCCCACTCTTCAGACCCTTCTTCTGCCACCATCATGTGGCAACTGAGCCTTTTAAAATTCTGTTTAGTCTCTCTAGATTATTGTTGCTGTCTTTTATGAACCTTCAGGTCTCTCTTCCTGTTTTGCATTAAATTCAGTATTTAGTTCAATGCATTGCATACAGCAAGCACTTAATAAATGCTTGTTGCTTTTTCTACCCCAACAACTGCCCTAACTTTGAATACCCTGCACTCTTAGTTCCTCAGCCTCCTCAACACCCATTTCCTTAGTTTCTCCCCTCTCCCATCCTGCTCTCTGATTCATCTGCATTGATCCCAGATAGTAGAATTTCTAGTTATAGCTCTAGTTGATCCATGATGGACCTGGGTCCTAAATTGGGAATCCCCTACTATTTGTATATATAGGGTATTTGTAAATTGAGTAAACTATCTTTCATTTCCAACACATGAAATGAGAAACTGCTTAAGGTATGGTGCTGGCTTTTGTAATATAACCATCTAGTAGGATGCTCTATTCTGGGTGAAGCCACATGATTGCCACTAGTTTAAATATGTCTTTTAGAAGGTGACTTTTATGTTTCTACCCAGAATTACTGATACAGCAGTTCCCAAACTTGAGTATAATTCAGTATTCCTATATACTGAAATATAAGATTTTTTAAAAATTAATATCTTTTGAATATAAGATTTTTCTAAACAAAATATTTATACTTTTAAATGTTAATAACTTATTTTATAGTAATTATACACAACATTTAAAAGGGGATCTGTTAAACTTAGGACAGTTATGTGGTCCCTCAGAAGATAGTCTCATTTTAAATTCTGTGACAAATGAAAAAAAGCCTACCATACAAAGAACTATATTAGAATCACATAATTGGCATCTGTATCACCTCTGCTGCAAACATTTAATTTGCCTTTAAGTATAGCTTTTAGATCATTTCTATTGTGACTCTAACCTATGTAACATTTAAAAACCATACAGAACTATTTTATGAGGATGCTATATATGTCTTATAATATTTATAATTACTGTCTCATCAAATAATTTAAAGATATAAACATAGAGTATTCTTAGAGGAACTACCTGATTTTTTTCTCTTCTTTTATGTTTTTCAGATCTGTCAATTAAAAGAAGAAATAGCTAGTCTACCAAGATGGGATCTATTGTTTGGGAATGTGGTTAATCAACTTGACATGTTAGTCAAATGCAATCTATATAATAAAATGAAAAGAAAAGACAAGATGATGTCACTTACCTGTATTGTGAAACCAAAAACAAATACCTTTTGTCAGATGAGGTTAACAAAGCTCTGTCAATGCAAAGAATCTTTAACTTTTTGCAAAGCTTAACACCAAGAAGTAAAGAAGTATTTTCAAGCAGAGACCTGCAGGTGCATGATATCTAAAACTATATTTAAAATAGGCCTGTTTATCTGAATATTATTCAGATCCAAGAAGGATGGCTATAAGTTGGATATTCTCCTATTTTTGGTCCATGACTATGTTTTTGGGGTACATAAGTGGGCACAGTTTATTTTCTTGTGAGCCTATCACCTTGAGGATGTGCCAAGACCTGCCTTATAATACTACCTTCATGCCTAATCTTCTGAATCATTATGATCAACAGACAGCAGCTTTAGCAATGGAGGTAAGAATTGTTTTAAAATAACTTTGATATGTTGCTCTGTTATTTGTATATAGTCACACATATACATAATAACTATAACACATAATACATATAAAATACATGTATATACATATATATCTAATAAGAAAATACTCATCTCTTTTGGCTTTTAGTATTCTACATTATTGTTTTATTATCTTTTAAAATTCATATTTGACTTAAATTATATAATAAATTGAGAGTATGTATGGGAAATATTTGTTGATTCCTTATGTTGTACTTTTAAATGGTGATTTAAAACCCTTGGATAGAGCAGAGATTCTGTAACCATTTAAAAGTTAAAATATAGTTACAAAAGTACCTTTATGTTAAATTATATTATTTTTATTATTAAATATTAAATTTTATTATTTTTATCTTCTAAATTGTGTGTTTTATTAGACTAGTTTAACTGTTCAAGTAAATGGAGATGGAAAAGATCATCTCCATGTGTCAGTAATGGTATGAGTTGTCAGTAAGTTTGTTGATTCGGAAAAATGAATATCTTGTTTTAGTTACCAAGTAGTTAATTAGTTTTTGGTTCATAACCATTTCCAGAGAAACTCAAAAGACTACCTCTAAACTTCTGAACTAGTTGATCCCACTATGTTATTTTTAAAAATAACTTTATTAGAATTCTTATTGAATTTTAAAATAATTCTTTAGGTAATTCCCATAGTGGTTTTTATCTTTTTAACATCTTTTTCAATTGAGGGAACTAAATGAGCATTTTTCGTTTTTAGTAATATTTGAGCGACTAGTAAGACATTTAGCATATCTGAATATGTAAACCTTTTAATATATTTTATCTTATGGATGAGGATACATTTTCTTTTTTACTAGTAGTGTAAGAACCGGTTCTATTTAAATTTTGATATAGAAGTAAACACATTGGTAAAAATCTATCATGAAGATATGTTTTGTACTTTGACTTTTATTCACTTCATGTAATGATTTTAGAAGTTTAAATCCTACTGTTTTAACTTTTATCTATTTTGGAAAATCAGTGTTCTCTTAGAAATTTAAGGGTGCATTACCTTATTAAGTAAAAATTGTGCATAGGAATTGGGTTTGACAAAAAGAAATGAAAAGAATTAATAGCAGTCATTCTAAAACAGATCTACTAGCATCCTGATTGTCATGAGAACTGCTCACTTTCTCCAATACCCTCTCTTTCCTCCTCGCCCCCCAAAACCCCCACAACCATCTGAAGAACAGTTAGTGTTGGTTTAGACCGGAAGCCATCCCTGACCAAGTGAAATATTGTTTTTCAACCAGTAGGGAACCTTTTAATGTTAGATGGACATACTGCCATATTGCTTTAAAAAAGTACAATAGAATATAGGTAGATTAAGCATGGTCAGAACTGACTAAAGCACTAATTGTTAATTTTCAGTTTGAGTGTAGTATTTTCCTGATGAGAAGCAGTTGTTCATTGTTGATCCTCTTTACTTTTCTGCCTACCTATTGAGATGAGATCCATGATTTGTGGCTATCAGAAGCTAAAGGTACATGGAAAGAATCAACATAATTTATTAAATGCTCCTCTGGAGAAAAACACTAAAGGCTGAGTATGCAGCCTTTATATCAGACAATAGCCTATTTAATTTGATGTGAAAGCTACATTGTCTCATTGAGAAATTTTCATTGAGGTGTTCTTAAGTGCTTACATTTCTGCAGAATTTTTTTTTGCTCCATGGCCCTTAAGGTTTAATATTTCTGCAAATTTACCCTAGATGTTCGCACTTTAGTAGAGATCAGTTATCTCTTGGAGCTTGGAGTTTAATTGCTAACATAAATTCAGCAGAGATATTATTTCCTAAAAGCAATGTACCTAATCATTTCCTGGGTCAGTGAACTCTTCATAATGGAATTATGTCCTCATTTCTCCTTGCTGAAGAGTCACCTTATGTTCCTGGAACTTAGTACAGTGTACCTGGCACATTGTATCAGTTTTATGATGCTCACTGATTGATATATTTTCCTGAGACATGGTATTTTTGACATTGTTGGAATTTTCAACTAGTAGTTTTTTCCACCAACAACAATTGACAAGCTAGTTGCAATGTATGACTAGGACTATGTCCTTGTTCTTGTCGTCTCTTAATTTTATGTGTATTTATGCATACTATGGTGTTCTTATCTACAGATCAAAGATTATATGACTGGCTATAGAAAGCCAGAGTGGTCTACATGTTCCTTAGTGCAGCCTAGCTGAAGGGCACCCTCATTGTGGATTCTCAGTCTTGGTCCAAGTAAATAAAGTACCCTTGATAACTGTAGCTTCTCCCAAAATTTCCTTTTGTGGCCTTGTATTTTCATAGAACCATACAACCAGAGGATTCCATTGGAACTGGGCTCTTCCTACCATATATCATGTTGCCTAGAAGCTTGAACCTGTAGTTCCTGACCTTTTGTTTTAGGGAAGAGAAAAATAATGAACATTTTTTAGATGCCTGTGAGAAATACTTGAGTATTATTGTTTGTTTTTAGTGTTATCAATTTGTGTACACGCTATATATGAAACTGTAGGAATGTTTGTGAATATGTGTGTATATGCCTTGTGAATCTCTGGATATGATATATTTCTGTGTGTTTTTGTGGAAGTGTGGTTAAGACAAGAAACACTGGCATTGTAGTGATTAGAGTAAATATATGATGGTTTGTTCCAGGTGAAGGTAGGTATGTGTATATCACTTCTATGATTGTGTGTGTGTGTGTGTGTGTGTGTGTGTGTGTGTGTTCTTTGTCAGTACTTCTCAAATAGGGTTTAAAATGCTGCTTTAACTTTGTAGCCTTCCCTTCCAGAGCTATTTTTTAAAACTTCTCTAGCAGTCTTCTTTGTTTTTTTTTCTACCTTGTTATAGGTTTTTTCATTTTAAATTTTATTTAATGTTATTTTTCCTTCTAAATTCTTTTCCTCTCTCTGCCCCTCTTCCACTCATTGAAAAGACAAGAAAAGGTTCAACATGAATGTATATGTAGAACCTATATCAAATTCATGCTGTCTTGGGATGGGAGGGAGGGGAGAGATGGGGAGAAAATTTGGAACTCAAAATCTTATGGAAGTGAATGTTGAAAACTGAAAATAAATGAATTTTTAAAAAAAGACAAGAAAAATAAAAAGTAATATGATTATGTAAGGTCATACAAAACAAATTCTGGTATTCATTGAGGTTCAGGGAAAGAAAGGAAAGGAGGGAAGGAAAGAAGGAAGGAATGAAGGAAGTGTGCTTCTTTCTCTGGAGGTTAATAGCATATTTCATCATGAAATTCCTTTGGAATTGTGGTTAGTCATTGTGTTGATCAATGTTACTAAGTCTTTCAAATTTATTTTCGTAATATTACTCTTAACTATATAAAATTGTTCTCCTGGTTCTGCTTACTTCACTTTGCGTTACCTCATACAAATCTTGCCAGGTTTTTCATCATTTCTTACAGTACAATAGTATTCCATCCAATTCATATGTATATATGTATGTATACATATACATACATATACACATATGTATATATTCTATATAGTTTATATGCCATAATATTCACATGACTTGTTTAGCCATTTCCCAATTTAAAGCATCCTTTCAGTTACCAGTTCTTCACCACCACAAAAATAGCTGGGATACATACTTTTATACATGGGTCCTTTTCTTTTATCTTTTTAGAATATAGACATAATAGTAGCATCATTGGGTCAAAGGATATTCAAGTTTAATAGCTTTGGGGACATAGTTCCAAATTGCTTTCCAGAATGGTTGGAACAGTTCACAGCTGCAACAAAAGTTCATTAAAATACTTGTTTTCCCACAGCCTCACTAGCATTTGTCGTTTTCCTTTCTTGTTAACTTAGCCAATCTAATGGGTGTGATGTGGTAGCTTAAAGAGTTATTTTAATTTCCATTTCTCTAATTACTAGTGATTTAGAGCATTTTTTTCATACAGCTATTGATAGTTTTGATTTCTTTCTCTGAAAACTTCTTAGTTATATCCTTTGACATTTTATCAATCAGGGAATGGCTCTTATTCTTATAAATTTTGCTCAGCTTCTTATATGTTTTAGAAATGAGCTCTTTATCACAGGAATTTAGTGCTGTTTTTTCCCCGCATTTTCTTGTTTCTCCTCTAATCTTAGCTGCATTGCTTTTGTTTGTGAAAAAATTGTCCATTTTACCCTCTGTGAACCTCTTTATCTGTTATTTGGTCATGAACACTTTCCCCAGCCATAGATTTGATGGCAATTTCCATGGACCACTAGTTTGCTTATTATATTACCCTTTATATCTAAATCATAGACCTGTTTTGAGCTTATTTTGATATATGATGAAAAATATTGGTCTAATCCTAGTTTGTGCTAGACAGCAACTTTTACAATTTTTTTTTTCTTTTTGGAGAGGGAGGGGCAGGGCAGTTGAGGTTAAGTGACTTGCCCAAGGTCACACGGCTAGTCAGTATTAAGTCTGTGAGCTCAGATTTGAACTCAGGTCTTCCTGATTTCAAGGCTGGTGCTCTATTCACTGCACCACCTAGCTGCCCCTTTTACAGTTTTCTTAAAAGTTTTTGTTCACTTGTGTGTTCTTTTCCCGATAGTTGAATATCTTTAGTTTTTTTGAAAGCTAGGTTATTATGCTCATTTGCTTTTGTACATGGTTTACCTAATCTCTTCCACCCATCAACCTTTCTATTTCTTACCCAGTACCACATTGTTTTGATGATTACAGTTTTGTAGTATAGTTTGAAATCTGGCCCCTTCTCATTTTGTTTTGTTTTTAAATTGATTCCATGGATATTCTTGTCCTTTTGTTTTTCTGTATAATATAGTATTTTTCTTCTGACTCTGTTAAGTAATCCTTTGGTAGTTTGATTGGTATGACATGGAATAAGTAAATTGACTTAGGTAGTATTCATTATATTATTACATATATTATTTACATATAACATATATTAGACTATTATAGTATTTATTATACTGGCTTAACCTACCTATGAGCAATTAATATTTCTCCAGTTACTTAGAGCTGCCTTTATATGTGTAAAGAGTGTTTTGTAATTATGTTCATGTTCATGGTCTGTGTTTGTCTTGGCAGATAGACTCCCAAGTATTTTATGTCTATAGTTATTTTAAATGGAATTTCTCTATCTCTTCTTGCTGGATTTTGTTGATAATATATAGGAATGTTGATGATTTGTGTGGAGTTTTATTTATATCTTGCAACTTTGCTGACATTATTGTTTCAATTAGTTTTTTAGTTGACGCTGCAGAGGTCTCTAAATAAGCCATCATATCATCTTCACAAGCAATCGTTTTGTTTCCTCTTTGCTGATGCTTGATCCTTCAGTTTCTTTTTCTTGTCTCATTGCTATAGCTAGGATTTCTATTACAGTATAGGATGGTAATGGTGATAATGAATATATTTGCTTTACTCCTGTTCTTATTGGGAAGGCTTGTCCCCATGGCTCTTGGTTTTAGGTAGATGTTACTTACAAATAAATGTTCAATATATTCCTGTCCTTTCTAGGGCTTTTAACAGGAATGTATGTTAAATCTTGTCAAAAGTTTTTTCTGCATCTATTGAAATAATAATATGATTTTTGTTGGTTTTGTCATTCATATAGTCAATTGTGTTTATAGTTCTCCTAATATTGAACTAGCCTTGCATGCTTGATATAAATCAATGGTTCTCAACTTTCCTAATGCCACAACCCTTTAATACAGTTCCTCATGTTGTGTTGACCTTCAACCATAAAATTATTTTCGTTGCTACTTCATAACTGTAATTTTGCTACTGTTATGAATTGTAATGTAAATATCTGATATGTAGGATGTATTTTCATTGTTACAAATGGAACATAACCCACAGGTTGGGAACAGCTAGTATAAATGCAGCCTGGTTATAGTCTATGATATTTGTGATATATCGCTATGATCTTTTTTTTTTTTGCTGATATTTAAACTTTTTGCATCAGTATTCATTAGGGAAAGTGATCTTTAGTTTTCTTTCTCTCTTTTGACTCTCCTTGGTTTAGTTATCAAAACCATATTTGTATCATAGAAGGAATTTGGTAGGATTCCTTTCCCTATTTTTTTCGAACAGTTTATACAGTATTGGAATTAATTGTTCTTTAAATGTTTGTATTGAACAAGGAACAAGTTGTGGAAGCAAATTATAGTTGTGTGCTTCTAATCCCAGGAGCAGAGCAGTGAGTGACTCACTTTTATCCTTTAACCCAATTTGTAAGCCTGCAATGGAATAACCAGGGTGGGAATCCCAGACCATAGAAGAGCCAGTAGTTCAGTTGCTGAGAACCTGGAGAGCCTGCCAGAGGTCTAATAGTGGCTGAGTCAATCAGCAGTTCATTAAAACTCCTAAACAAAGAAAAACGAACAGACTCAGACCTGGATCAAGAGCCTGCAAATCCCAGACCACAGAGAACAGACCTCGCTCTATATCACATTACACTGGGAGTACCAAAAACTTGAAAGGTCCCTAGCCAGAACTGTAAAAGCAATTGAAAAACATTAAAAGAAAGAAGCTAAGGCCAGACTCCCCCCCAGAAGCGCACAGAATCCAGCACTAATATAAAGTCTAAAGTCAAGAAGTAGACTGGAAGAATGAACAAATAAACAAAAAAAGAATCCTTCCAGAGAAAGCTATTATAAGTGACAGAAAAATTCAAGATGTAAACATAGAAGAGAATGACTCAAGACTATCTACAAGCAAATCCTCAAAGAAAAATGTAGCTTAGACACATGTCCAACAAGAATTTGTAGAAAAGTTAAAGCAAGAGTTAAAAAAAAAAGTGATTTTTTTTTTTTTTGGTAAAAAGTGATTTTAAAACCAAAAGAGAGAGGTAGAGTTTTTAAAAATAGGAAAAACAAAGAGCTAGAGAAGAAAGATATGAAAACAGAATTAACAGCTTGGAAAAAGAGGTACAAAACTTTACTAGAAGAAAATAATCCCTTGGAAATTAGAGTTAGCTAAGTGAAAGTGAATCATGTCTAACTCTTCATGACCCTGTGGACCATACTGTCATTTTGATTTTCTTGGCAAAGATTCTGGAATAGTTTACCTTTTCCTTCTCCAGTGGATTAAAGCAAATAGATAAGTCATTTAAGTTCTCACAGAATACACTAACAATCTGCCTTACAAAATTGTGAGGAAAACACTCTGTAAATCTTAAAACTCTATAGAATTGCATAGTTGGAAGGAAGTAGTGGGGAAAGAACTGGATTTGGAGGCAGAGCACCCAGTCTCAAATCCTGGGCCTCCTGCTTATTACCTGACCTTCAGCAAGTCATTTAACCTTTATAGTTCTGAGTTTCCTCACCTGTAAAAATGAGAAGGTTGGACGAAATGGTTTCTAATATATTTGCTTCCTATGATCTTATTGCCTTAGAAGTCATTTACCTGGAATGATAACTAAAATAGATTCTTCTACATCACAAATCATCCATCTTTGCTTAAAGACCTCCAGTGAGGGGAAACCCTTTGCATGCACAATGGTCACACCCTGGTAAACCATCTCAACAGACGGGCTAAACCAGGTTGAGGGTAACTGACAGGCCTTAAAACTGTTCTCTGGTGGAATGGGCAGATGAGAACAATATGGCCAAGAAGGTGGTTGAAACAGTCACTGTGGAATGCTTAGAGCTTGGTCAGACATCAGAGATGCCGAGGTCATCCACTGCATCCTGGGCCGTTGCCAGTCATCTTGACTTTTGTCTGGCTACTAGACTTTGATGACTCTGGAAAAGAGAGTGAGGCTGTTGACTTTGTGCAATTCTGCCTCACTTAAAAACAATTCACATACAAGCCAAGATGTCACCTCATGATATCATTGATTCTCTTTGAAAACAAAGGACAAATGACAAAGGAAACAGGTTAAATGACTTGTGTTGGGTCAATGTAGCTAGTAAGTGCCTGAGGTCAGATTTGAACTCAGGTCTTCCTGACTCCAGGCCCAGTACTCTATTCCACTGAGCCATCTAGCTGTCCCTAATGACTCCATGAGATATCAGTTAATAATAAAATAAAGTCAAAAATAAAGTCTGAAAAAGAGAAGAAAATGTGAAATCTCATAGGAAAAATAACTAACCTAGAAAAAGGAAAACCCAGAATCAATGGACCACCTGAAAACTATGAACAAAAAAAGAGTTTAGACATAATATTTAAAGAAATCAAAGAAGAAAATTGCCCAGGTTTCATAGAACAAGAGGATAAAGTAGACATTGAGAGAATCCACTGATGATCTCCTGAAAATCCCAAAATGAAATCTCCCAGAAATATCAATACCAAAATCCAGGGTTACCAGTTGGACAGTTGAGAGGAAAGAACCAGGACAGAATAAGATTTGAACAGGGTGAGATACTTAGATGGAAGGAACCTTAAAGGAGAGTTTTCTCAGTAATCGTAGCAGAAGGCAGGTCTGGAAGTGACAGTGATGAGCAATATATATATGCCTACTAATTATGGCCTAGTATGTAATAGGTAGTGAGATAAGGTGCCTCAGTACTTAGAGGGGTTAGATTTGTGATAAGGTGCATTCAGTACTGTAAAATGTGGTCAGGGCTGCACTGTCTTCTTGAGACAGCAAAGTTTCTGTGAGTGCAAGAAGATACAAGGACTATGAGAGGAAGAAGTCTAATAGACATGGCAGTTTATTAACAACAGAACCAGGGGGTTCTCATATTTTTCTTAATGCACAGTAATAAATAAAGCCTGAAATCGTGTAGATTCAATTATATTAGTGCCATACTAACTTTTCCAAGTAACCTTGTTTTATTTTGAGGGGCTTAAAATATGCACTTTGCTTATCAGGAACTGAAATGGAGAGATGAACAAACTGAAATGGAGAAATGAACAGAGTCAAATCTAGGTTTTTAGTCATTTCATGAACTTTGAACTGCTCCAGATTTTGATGACTGATCCACCTATGAAAGCATTGTGCACCCTATAGGAAGTACCAGGATTTCTATGTCAATTGACAGAAATAAAAGGCATAATTATTGACATACTGATAACATATTTTCTATGTCTTGGAATGAGGCATCCTGTTTTCATTAAAGGAGACTAAAACAAGGAGAGAGTGAAGGCAATTAAGGTGATTGTCTATTAGGTCATCAAGTGTCATTTGAACTTTTGTGATAGTTTCCCCCCCCTTAACAACAAAGTGATAAACTACCAAAATA
The DNA here is from genome assembly GCA_028646515.1 of Pseudochirops corinnae. Classification (NCBI taxonomy): domain Eukaryota; kingdom Metazoa; phylum Chordata; class Mammalia; order Diprotodontia; family Pseudocheiridae; genus Pseudochirops; species Pseudochirops corinnae. Next base: position 116,575,957 of record CM053585.1, on the reverse strand, counting down.
AAATTTCTAATCTTCTAAAATGCTATACCTTCCAGGATTTTGGAGGGAGTCTTTGATAATGGCTATTTTATTTGGATCCTTTAATGGAAAATAATATAGTTGAGGAACTCAACCTGCTTTTGATAGGGCATACATTTTTCTCCTGTGGCATAAAGGTGATCCTCCCAGAGGTGCTAGAGAACAGCACAAATATGTTAAATAAGCTATGTTAAATTTGAAGTGAAAATCGAGTGTTGTATTAGGCTATCATAAATCTATTCAGGAAGTTTTCAAGGATGTCATTTATAAAGTGTTGGAATGTAATCAAGGTAATTTTATTATTAGGTGTTTGAAGTAGATGTTCTAGATGTTAAAAGTGCTTTTCGTTGTCTTCTACCTCAACCAAGTGACATGTTTCCTGAAGTTCTAGTTAGGCATTGAACTGAGCCTCTTGTAGCCTCTCAAATAGTTGGGAGATGAAAGTAAATATGAATTTTTTTTTACAGATTATTGATTTACAGAGTCCAGAAGGCCATGCTAAGGTATTAAGTATCTTTTTATAATTAAATTTTATTTTAAAAAATTAATAAGCATTTTTTTCTCTTTCCCATTTTTCTTTCCTCCTTAATGAGAAGAAAAAAAAAACCACACATACATAATTGAGCATAACAAATTCACACATTAGTCATGTTCAAAAATGTTATGTCCCATTTAGCATATTAAATCTATCACCTCTCTCTCAGGATGTAGGTAGTATTCCTCATACCCAGTCCTCTGAAGTCTTTCAGAATTATTCATTTTTACAATGTTGTTGTTGTTTAAGGTAACCTCCTGGTTCTGCTCATTTCATTTTCCGTTAGTTTATATGAATTTTCCCAGGTTTTTCTAGAACTGTCTGCTTTATAATTTCTTATAGCAAGGGACAGCTAGGTGGTGCAGTGAATAGAGCACCAGCCCTGGGGTCAGGAGGACTTGAGTTTTAACACTTACTAGCCGTGTGACCTTGGGCAAGTCACTTAACCCCAATTGTCCTGCTCTCTCCTCTCCATAAAAAAAAGGCAAAATAAATACATAAATTTTTAGAAATGGGGAGGAGATGGACTTCATAGTTACCTGGAGAGGCTTATACAAATTGATGCTAAATGAGAAGGGCAGAACCAGGAAAAATTTGTACAAAATCACAGACACATCATATATATATGATGACCAACCTTGACAAACTGGACTATCCTCAGCAACGCACAGCTATAAGACAACTCTACAAGTCTCAGGATGGAAGGAGATATCTGCATTCAGAGAAAGATCTAGAAAGACTAGAGTTTAAATGGTGACTGAAGCAATCTACATGCTATCGTTCTTTTTCATGTTTGGTTTTCTTTCTTTTTTCTCCATTGTTCACTCCATTGGTTACAACCCTTCTATACAACCAGACTGTTGTACAATGTGAAAGTATTTGCAGATCCTATACCTGATCGCACGCCACCATGGGGGAGGGGAGGAAAAGAGGGGAGAAAATTTGAAGCTCAAGGGGTTATGGAACTGAATCTTGTGAACTAAAAGTAAATAAACAAGTCAATGAAAAAAAAATTTCTTATAGCATAGTAGTATTCTATTACATTCATATACCATAATTTATTCAATCATTCCCTATTGATGAGTACCCCTCTCCCCCACCTCCTGGCTTCCAGTCTTTTGCTGCCACAAAAAGAGCTACTATAAATATTTTTGCGTGTATGGGTATTTTTCCTCCTTCTTTGATCTTCTAAGGGTATAAGCCAAGTAGTGGTATCATGAGGTCAGTGGGAATGTATAGTTTAGTAGCTTTTGGGTCAGCGTTCCAAATTCTTTCCAGAATAGCATGAATAGTTCACAGCTCCACTAACAGTGCATTCACTTGCCTGTTTTCCTGAAGCCCCACCAACTTTTATCACTATCCTTTTTTTTTTTTTTTGGTCAGTTTTGCCAATGAATATGGGTATGAACTAGAACTTCAGAATGACTTAATTAGCATTTCTCTAATTTTTAATGATATGGAGCATATTTTCATATGGCTATTGATTGCTTCTGTTTCTTCTTTAGAAAGCTTCCTAACTATATCCTTTATCATTTATCAATTTAGGAGTGACTTATATTCTTATAAATTTGAATCAGTTCCATATGTATCTTAGAAATGAGTCCTTTGAGCTGTTTTAGAGGTTCTAGTTGAAGCCTGACTGTTGGAGTAAGGAGAGAGACTGGTGTGGTCAGTGTAGGTGCCACGTTGTGCCCATGGGGTCTGTACTTAGGAGACAATGTCTGGAAGCTTCTACTTTGTAATTGTAGACCATCATAATCAGTTTTTGAAATGGAATTTTACCAGCTGGAAAAGTGGAATCTAAGGATGACCATTGTCATTTGAACCACTACAGCTCATGTAGCCCTTGATCTAGGAAATGAAAATATGTGACTGTCTAACAATATGTACCTGAAAACTGTAGACAAATTCAATGATTGGTTTGTTTCTGCTTTTGTTACTGCAAGTCAAATGAGATTTATTATGCTTCCAGATGTGAGACAAGAAGATGGAATAAAGAACTTATTTAGTGATGTCTGTGATTTATGTATAAAGTTGACAACGAATCCATTTTATGAATCAAATTCACCTGTTCAATCAAGTGCATTTGACAATAAAGTTCATTATTTTGGGAAGAAACACCTTCTAAACTGAATACAGGAAACTTAAATATGTCATAGTTTGCATTGTAAGGAACTAAAAGGCAGGCAAGTCTACTGTGTCTAGTCTTGGCTTTCTAAGCCTCTGTCAATTAACCTCCTTTCTACTTAGAAAGACTGTAGGGCACCTTTTGTCATCACTGTTGCAGATGATCCAACCAAAATAACTTATACTTTGGAAAAGTACTATATTTATGAAGAATGCTAAACGAAGTACCTTGCAATTATTTTTGCTTTAAAAATTATTTAAAAAAATCTGTGTTAATTAGTCTAATGTAAACTGTTGATTTGGCTAATATCTTAAACTGAAATATAAAAGTTGGCTCAAAATAGGAAACAAAATTTACAGCACAAACATGAATTTTTAAAATTTATAAACATAGGGTATATTCATAGTGTTGAAGAAACTTTTTTTTTGGTCAAATTTTTTACTGTTTATCTAAGAGTATCAAGTCTAGCAATTATACCAAAAAGATAGAAAACTTAGAGCATGTATATAAGACTCTGCCTATAAATGAAATGATGTAGTTGCCAAAACCAAAAGTTAAGTATGTAAACAGTACACCTTTGCATATTTTTTTTTATCATTGTTATGTATTTGGAATCTTGAGGATGTTTTCTTTCCTCAGCAAGAGTAATAAGAATAACTACATTTCCTCTTGATAAATTAATTTCATACTTTTGTAAAGGTATTTGAATTATTTGCATATTTCAGCTTTCAAGAATAACCCGAATTAGGGGTGGCTAGGTGGCACAGTGAATAGAATACTGGCCCTGGAGTGAAGTGGACCTGAGTTCAAATCCAGCCTCAAACACTTAATACTTACTAGCCATGTGACCTTGGGCAAGTCCCTTAACCCCAATTGTCCTGCCTTCCACCCTCCAAAAAACAAAACCAAAAAAGAATAACCTGCATTAAATTAAAATTTGGCAGTTTGATATAAGCATATAGATTCTAACCAGGAAAAATGCCTGGTTTTTTGTTGGTTTTTTTTTTTTTTTTTTTTTGCATTGCAGAGAGTACGGTATCTTATTCTATAAATTATGTGTTGATGATAGGATCATAACCAAATAGTTCTTGGAAAAACTACAAATGTCTAGGAAAGCATTATTGAATTCGATATAATAAAAGAGAACTTTTTAACAATAAAACTTTTCTTAATTAAATTTAATAATAAACATAAATAAAATTAATAATAAAATTAAACTTTTAAAAAAATAAAACTTATTAAAAAAAGAAATGAGTCCTTTGTCAGAGAAATTTACTGCAAAAAATTTTTTTTATCCTAATTACCTGTTTCCCTTTTAATTTTAACTGTAATAGTTTTGTTTGTACAAAAACTATTTAATTTTCTGTAATTAATATTGTCTTTTTTTAATCTTCTCTGATTCTCACTAGTCCTTGCTTGATGAAGAGCTCTTATTCTTTCCATAGATCTGAAAAGTAATTTCTTCTATGCTCCTCCAATCTGTTTATAATGTGACTTTTTATATCAAAGTCATATATGCATTTGGAGCTTTTCTTGGTATATTGTGTGAGGTGTTGATCTAAACCTAACTTCTCTCAGAATGTTTTCTAGTTTTGTTTATTACAGATTATGTAGTTACAGATTTATTACAGATACTTGGTTCAGGGTCCAGGAAGTCATGCTTCTTCTGTGAATATTGTACTATTTTGATTTATGTATAGAAGAAAAAATTTAAAGTGTTGACTCAGCCTTTAAGGCTGTGTTTTGATCTATCAGCAAACATGAACAGTGTCTTGTCTTCTTCAGCCCTTTCAATCAGTTGCTAAATCATGCCACTGTTATACTTACAACTTTATTCACATCTTTCCCTTCTCATTGCTCACATAGCCACCACCTTCAACAAACATCTCATCATGCTTTTCCTGAAATATGACAGTAGCCTACTTATTGGTCCTCCTACCTCAAGGCTCTTCTACTCTAATCTATTTACTACAGGGCTGCCAAATTGATTTTGCTCAGCATAGGCCTGGCCATGTTATTCCCCTACATAATAAACTCTAGGTTAAAATGATAATCCCTCTATTTGACTTTTAAAGCTCCTTTCAACCTAGCCTCAAACTACTTTTCTAGACTTATTACACATTATTTCCCTTCCTTTGTACTACAAGCTAGCCAAATGAACTTTTTTTGCTGTTCTTTACATATGATACTCTTATCTTCCATTTACATGCCTTTGTACTGGCCATTCCATATGCCTGCAATACCCTCCTTCTTTACCTCTTCTTCTTAAAACCCTTTGTTTCATTTAGGATTCAGTTCAGGTACTATCTTTTATATGAAGCCTTTCCTGATCCTCTCTAACCCATCAGCCCCTAAACAGCCTTGCATTTATTTTGTACATATTCTGTATGTACTTATAATATACATTTATGTAGGTAAACATCTTTCTTGATTGACTGAAAGCTTCTTGAGGGCAGTTACTGTTTCATTTTTGTCTTAGTATCCCCAGTGCTATCATAGTTCCTGGAAAATAGTAGGTATTTAATATATTCTTTTCGATTGACTTCTATGATTGTAAAGGTATTTAGTCAGCTATTGTAGTTCCGGTGCAATATTTACAGTGCCCACAGTCATGATAAAGACTGTCACTCTGAGTATCACATGATGTTTGATCGCAAAATATACCAAACTTTCCAGATAAAGGATAGAACTGAAGCATTTAGACACCAGAAAACCCAATCCCAAAACCAGTAAGCCAATTCCATCATAGTACCAAAGATATTCAGAAGCCATAATAGCGCTGAGAGCCGCAGCATCCTTCAGCGTTCCCACAAACCAATACAAGATCAATATTTACTCACAAACCTCTCTGTCTCCTTGCCTGAGCTCCTCCCTCCCCTGTAGTCTGGCTAGCTCTGACCAGCTTCCTGTGGGCCCTTCAGCAAATTCCCTCGACCACAGGCTCCATGTGACTACATTCAACCTATTAGGGGGCAGATTTTATTTTCAAAGCAGGGGAGGTCTTCAAACTCCCCCGCCTCTCCAGGTCTACTAAGGGGCAGAGAAGATCTTCAGATTCTATTCTCATTACAGCTATATACCTTTTTTTGCAGTTAGGTGGCCTGGACTCAGGAAGTCCTGAATTCAAATCCAACCTCAGATACTCACTTGTTATGTACCTTGAACAAGTCACATACAATCTATCTCAGTTTCCTCAACTTTAAAATTGATACAATAATAGTACCTACCTCCCAGGGTTGTTGTGTGTGAAGACTGAATTAGTATTTCTAAAGTATTTAGCACAATGCCTACCACATAGTGGACACTATATAAATGCTAGCTATTATTATTATGTTGTTGTTGTTGTTACTATTATTATTATTTAAACCAGGGATGGGGAACCTATGGCCTCAAGGCCAGATGTGGCCTTCTAGGTCCTTAGGTACAGCCTTTTGACTAAGCCCAAGTTTTACAGAACAAATCCATTTTTATTAAGGGGATTTGTTGTATGAACTTTGGATTTAGTCAGAGGGCCACACTTAAGGACCTAGAGGGCCACATGTAGCCTTGAGGCCACAGGTTCCCCATCCCTGATTTATACAGTTATCCCTTCCACATCATGGGGGTTAGAGGCATGGCAGTCCCATGATCTGGAAAATGCACATAAAATGTTTTGGCTCTCCCTTTGTACCAGAAAAGTCATCTGAATTTTTTTTCCTTTTATAGGGTGTTTACAGTGCCTCATTATAAAATTTGGGTTAAGTATTTGGTCACAGACTATATTATACAATATTATACATATGTTTTATGCTTTTCTCTAAAAAAATTATATTACCAGTAACAAAATTCATCTGGAAGAACGAAAACTTAAGAACATCAAGGGAATCAATGAAAAAAAATGTGAAGGTAGGTGGCCTAGCAATATCAGATCTTAAAGTAATGATCATAAAACTAGTCTAGTACAGGCTAAGAAATAGAGCAGTAGATTAGTGGAATAGATTAGATGCAATAATTAGTACTATGCCCATAGTAATCTAGTGTTTGATAAACCCAAAGATCCAAGATTTTGGGACAAGAACTCACTATTTGACAAAAATTGTGGGAAAACTGGAAAGCAGTTTGGCAGAAACTAGGTATAGACCAGCATCTCATACCACATATGAAGATAAGGTCAAAAGGGGTACTTGATTTAGATATAAAGGGTGATTTAAGCAAATTAGCATGGGAAATTTTACTTATCAAACCTATGCATAAGGATAGAATTTATACCTAAACAAGAGATAGAGAGCATTAGGAGAAATAAAATGGATACTTTTTATTACATGAAATTAAAAAAGATTTTGCATAAACAAAATCAAGGTAGCTAGGATTAGAAGTAAAGCAGAAAACCAGGGAAAATTTTTTTACTACAAGTTCTCTGATAAAGGCCTTATTTCTCAAATATCTAGAGCACCGAGTCAAATTTATAAGAATACAAGTCATTCTTCAATTAACAAATGGTCAAAATGATATGAACAGGCGCTTTTCAGAAGAAGAAATCCAAACTATCTATAGTCATATTTGAAAAATATTCCAAATCATTATTAACTAGAAAATTATAAATTAAAACAACTCTGAGGTATCACCTCACACTTATCAGATGGACCAATATGGCAGAAAAAGAAAATGACAAATGTTGTAGGGGATAAGGAAATTTTGGGACACTAGTGTACTGTTGGTGGAGTTGTGAACTGATCCAACCATAGTGAGGAAAAATTTGGAACTCTGCCCAAAGATCTATAAAATTGTACATTCCCTTTGACCCAGCAATACCACTACTAGGTCTGTATCCCAAAGAGATTAAAGAAAAAGGAAAAAAACCTATAAATACAAAAATATTTATAGTAGCTCTTTTTGTGATCAGAAGGAATTGGAAATTGAGATGTCCATCAACAGGGTAATGGCTGAACAAGTTGTGGTATATGATTGGGATGGAATACTATTGTGCATGAAGAGCATGATACTTTCAGGAAAACTTGGAAAGACTTACATGAATTGATACAGAGTAAAGTGAACAGAACCAGGAGAACATTGTACACAGTGATAGCAATATTGTATGATGATCAACTGTGAATGAATTAGTTATTCTCAGAAATACAGTGATCCAAGATAATTCCAAAGGACTTATGAAAAGTGCTCTGCACCTGTAGAGAAAGAACTGATGGAATCTGAATGCAGATTGAAGCATGCTTTTTAAACTTTTCTTTAATTTTCTTTTTTTTTTAGTTTGGGTTTTCTTTTGCAACATGGCTAATATGGAAATAATTTCACATGTATAATCTGTATCAAATTGCTTGCCTTTCTGTATCAAATTGCAGGTGGAGGGTATGATAGAGGAAAGGAGAGAATTTCTAACTCAAAATTAAAAAAAAAATTTTAAATCTTTAAAAATTTTACATGTAATTGAGAAAAATAAAATAAAAAATTTTAAATTATATTATCACAATTAATTTTTTAATTGGTTGTACCTCTTTTTTCCACCTCATATGTCAGTGACCTTTGATATCCCTTCAGTAGAACTTCTCAGGTCATTTTGAGCAGGCTAATAAACAAAATGAAATATTAGGAACTACTAGCTTGGAACAATTTTTTGAGCCTACACATAATGAGGTAGTCATAATTAGATGCATTTAAGAACTTGAAAACATTTCCCCCATACCGTCTGTTTTAGCATGGAGTTGAAGGGGAAAGAAGCATTGTATAATGGAAAAACACTGGGACAAGATTCAGGAACCTATGTTCTAATTAATCCAAATTATGATAGTAACTTTCTGTGTGACCTTAGGCAAATCACTTAATTTCTCTGATCCCTAGTTTCTCCTATGTGTATGTATCTGTCTTAACTATTTCATAGATCTGTTCAATTGAATTATCATGCAGCTAGAGATAAACAATAAAAATAGCAGACATTTAAATAGTTCTTTAAGGTTTCAGAGTTAATTTGAAATCTTTACATGTATTAGCCAGTTTGATACAACCATCAAAATAGGATGCTGCTATTTATCCTGTTTTAACAGATGAGGAAACTAAAAAGCTCTGAGATTAAATGACCTTGCCTAGGTTACACAGCTAGTAATGTAAATATATGGATGTGAATCTCTTTAAAAAGTGCTATGCAAATGCAAAGTGTCATTATTCTTTGTTGCCTTTCACACTGTGTTTAAGGAAGCCCTATTTAAACCGATGATGGGAAATATATTTGAAGCTTGAACAGTATAGGATACAGTGCTTCTCTTGACTGGTATCAGGGAGTTAAGATCTTCCTAGCATCAGGTAGCAGGAGCTGTTCATCCTCCCCTACCCCCCACCTTTTTGGAGGGAGTAGATAATAGTATGACCACTTTGCTTTATCAAGTAACTGGAATAATGGACTTCCCAAGGGCATGATCCTAGCCCCTCACGGTTCTAGCCTATTCTAGTGATAGGATCAACTCCTAGAACAGGTTGTGGATACTTATCTGTTTTTTTTTTTGTTTTTTTTTATTGAGGAGGCCCAGCAACTAATGCTTCCACTGTAGTTTAACCTTTGAGTTGATAGAGAAGCAAACTTTTAAAGTTAAAGAAGAAAAGGAAAAAAAGAAAAGAGAAATAAAAAGAGAACTTAATTCAAGGATGTGTAATTTTGTTATATATCCTCATCATTACAAATTTCAACCTCACTATAATTTAACAGTGGTCTTTGAGGGTTGTCATAGTTGGAAAATGTATCATCCTGAGGGTTGTCATAGTTGGAAAATGTATCATCCTGCAATCAATCTGGTGAAGACCCTATCTAAATCTAGGTAATCTGGTACTTAAATAACATACCCATAACATATGGGTCTATTGTTGGACTCATACTTGAGGCTTTTCCAACATGAGAAGAATCTGATAGATTTTGCAGTATGCCAACATCATCTTTGATATGAGGTAAACTCTAATGCTTCTTAGTGGCACCAGAGTTGGATTCCCTTAATCTAATTCTGCTAGTTTCTTTCTAACCTGAGAAAACATTTAGAGAGCCTTTTGAAAGTAGCAGTTTTATTTAGCACGTACTTTATATCTGAGACATCATAGGTAACCAAAGCTATAAATAGTGCTGCCCTTATGGAGATACTTATAGTAATCTAAAAACCAGGCACCTAGCCTCTCTTTCTTGCTAGAGTGTTATTTTTTGGTTAATAGAAATTATGATGAAAACTTTTAATTAAAGTGAGAAATTTCATGCTTTAAACCTGTAATTTAATTTTTCAGGTATTTGTAGAAATTAGGGTACTTTAGGCTCTGGTATACACCTTGATTAAGATAGAAAAGAAATGACTATTAACTTTATTTGCTTTGTGAATTTGTAAGATGATACTACAGTCCTGGGGTTCATGAGGCAGCTAGGTGACTCAGTGGATAGAGCTCTAGGGCTAGAGTCTAGAAGACCCAAGTTCAAATCCATCCTCAGATACTCATCAGCTGTGTAGCTCTGGGTAAATCACTTATGTTCTTTGCCTTAATCTACTGGAGAAGGAAATGGTAAACTACTCTAGTATCTTTGCCAAGAAAACTCCATGGACAGTGTTGGTGTGATATGGTCCACAGGATCATGAAAAGTTGGACACGACTGTCAACAACTGAACAACAACCAGGATTCGTAGAATCATAGGATTTAAAACTGGAAGGGATCTTAGGGATCTTCTAGTCCAGCCTTTTTGTTTTATAGGTAAGAAATCCTAAGTGAGGCCTAGAGAAATCAAGTGATTTGGTCACACAAGGGAGTGAGTGGCAGAGTCAAGATTCAGACCCAGGTTCTTGAGCTCCAAATCTTAAATGGCATTTACCCAGATAAGTAAAAACAAGCTAATTGGAAGACAGAGAGAGCACAAACAACTAAAGGGAGTAGGAAAGGTTTTCCATGGGATGTTGTGTATTTAAATTGAGCCACAAACGAACAAAGCTAAGTCCTCAAAGAGACAGAGGTGAGGAAGGAATATATTCCAGACACAAGAGACAAGCAGTGTAAAGATGTTCTGAAGTCAGGAAGCAAAAAAAGAAGCCATTTTGGCTGGAATGTAGTGTCTGAAAGGAAGTAATATGAAATGAGTCTGGAAACATAGGCTAGAACCAGAGTGTAAAGAGCTTTAAGTGCTCAGCTGAGGAATTTGTATTTTATCTTAGAGGCAAAAGGAATCATTGAGAATGTTTAAACAGTGGAGTGACATGGTCAGATCTGTATTTTAGGAAGATTATTTTGGCAGTTTTCTAGAGAATGGATTAAAGAGTAAAGAGATACAAATCAGGAGAGCACCAGTGAATGATCTAGCACAGACTCACTCTATGTCAGTTGATTCTGGCCTGCTTGTCCAGTACAAGTGTCACAGATACTGAGGCTCCTTAAGAGTCTACCCAGGCGGAGTCAAGGTGACAGCGTAGAAACAGGAGAACTCTGTAGCTCCCCCCATAACCACCTCAAATACCTATAAAATATGACTCTAAACAAATTTTAGAGCTCCAGAACTCATAAAACGGCAGAGAAACAAGGCTCCTGCTGAAGGCAGCCTGACAGATGGATGGGAAGGGCTCATCACAGCACGCTGGGAGCAGAGCCCAGCCCCATGCGGTTTTAGCCCCTGGCCATCCAGGAGAAGCCCCAGCTGGAGCTTTCAGGAGAGCAGATCACCAGCAGTTGTGGCAGTTTCCAGAATTACCAACCCATAAAAGCCAAGGGCAAAGGGAAAATGTCAGTGGAACTCAGCTAAATTTCAGGGAGAGGGTCTGGCCAACTGCCTCCAGAGCTAGAAGCTGTCTGAAGTGGCGGCCCAGCTCCCGGCCTACAGATTGCAGGGGGGACAAGCAGTCATTCAGAAGCTAAGTGCTCTTGCCTTGAGCTGCCTGGATTGGGATCATGGTCTTGGGTGGTAGTCCTGAGATGCATTTTCAGTGAGCCAAAACTGGTGGGGGCTGCAGAGACTGCGGCCTCCTAATAGCTCTGGCAGCTGCGAAAACCCCAGCAATTTGGGACAGAGCTCTCCCCTCTGAAAGCAGAGTTCTGCTGAGCCCAAAAGTCAAGTAACTGACTGACAACATGAGCAGGCAAAGAAAGCTCAGCAATCCAGCTTTAGATTCCTTTTTTTGGGGACAAAAAGGATTAAATCATGGAATGGGAGGAAGACAACACAGTCAGAACTCCTGCACCAAAAGCTTCCAAGAAAAATGTAAACTGGTTACAAGCCATAGAAGAGCTTAAGAAGGATTTTGAAAACCAAATAAGAGAAGTGGAGGAAAAATTGGGGAGAGAAATGAGAATGATGCAAGATAATCATGATGAGAGAGTCAACAACCTGACTGAAGAAAATAACA